>CM060920.1:968316107-969566107 GCA_030737875.1 Allium sativum
ACTTGTCTACACACACACACACACACACACACACACACACACACATATATATATATATTCCACTATATATTTATTTTAAGCAAATGTTAGAATTCACTTGTCTCTTTTATATTTAAAATCATGATTTTCTTATATGAAGTAAAATGATATTTTACTTCAAATATGCTCACTAGTTACTTTATGTAATTCTATGTACATGACTTTATAAAAAAATAAGTTTCAAATGCAACAAAGATGTTTAAACAACATATACTTGATTATATATATACATATATAACAAGTTAATAGAAAACTAATGATTATTCTAATTAGGTGAATTCGATCTCATTAACATCATCAAATCAATGCTACAAATCTTTGCATTACTAAATACTTTTTTCCCTTTTCTATGAAATGGTCAAATTTTACTTAAGTATTCTATATTCATATGAGTTTAAAAGCAATTAAAAACACCATAAAGTGATAAATAATAAATTATTTATTTTATATACATATATAACATTGGTTAAGGAATTTTAAATCATCAAAATATATTTATGTGGAATTTCCCTGATATATTCCCACACATATAAATCTTAATTTAATTAAATTATCAATATAATCTTACACATTATATAAAACTAGTCCAAAAACTTGGTCGTTACATTCTAGGTGTAACATCCCGGAATTTGAGAACCAATTTAAATTTTTTATTTTAGCTATTTTAATGGATTTTGAATATTTAAAATGGTTTATTTTAAATAAAAATGACTAAAAATTTATTTAAATCGAAGTTAGAATATGTACATTTATTTTAATTATAAAACGAGCTTGAAATGGCGCGGTAGTTTGAAAATTCGATTTTAAATTTCAATTGAATGTATAGGATTCAATATAAATCGGATTTCAGTAAAACAAGAAACGTTAGATTCTGTTTAATTATACCTTTCTAACGAATGTGAAAAATTGAGATTTCACTTTATAAATTTAAAGTTATGTCCGGTTTAAAATTTAAAATAGTCGTTATGGAATGTATATATATTTTAATATAATATATAAGCTCTTAAAAATAGCCATTTTGCAAACGAGCTCCGTTTTCGACGAAACCACTTTTGTTGGATTCGGAATGTCAAATTATAGTTAGGTTCAAAATTTCATAATTTTTGGAATTAATATGTGAGCGCAGTGAATTTAAATGTGTTTTGTAATTTCAGTTTGAATATAATCGACTGGGAAAAAGGCCATTTTTCAAATGATCTCCAAATTCGACGAAATTAGTTTTGTTAGGATCGTATCATCAAATCATAGTTAGATTAATTTTTCTGTAATTTTTGGAGTCGGTATGTGTCCCCGGTAAATAAAAATGTACGTTGAAATTCAATATATATTGATTTATATTTTTAATTTTGACAAAAACTGTTAAAACTAGTCGATTTGGCTTGCAAAACATATTCCATTGTGTCTGGAATGAGGGTATTTGGCTAGGGGCGACAATCGTTGGGTTTGATTTGGAGTTCGGATGGATAAACTGGTATAAGTGCAATTAAATAATATTAAATTATATACTATATAATCAATTCGAAGGGTCAAAAAACCCTAACTCCATCTCATTGAACACAGCCGCCGGCTTCCATACAAAGGGCTGAAAACTCCGAATTAAATCTCCTCGAATCCTTCACTCGTGAATCGATTGAGAAAATTATCAACTACAATGTTAAAGAGGGCTATGAGATCTATTATTCCGACGGCTAAGATCAGGTATGAGTTTGTGTGTGCTTCAATTTCTGGGCTCAAACACCATCGTTTTGCAGGGGTTTCCAGGCTCATGTGGGAGTTCGAACGAGCGGTGGTTCTCGATGGTGGAAGGTGATGCCCGGGGCTTCGCTGCGGTCACTGTCGATCGAAGTCCAGTGCCTTGATGGGCGTGCGCAAGGGAATGTCTTGGTGAAGAAATGGGTTACGGTTCACGATAAAACCTGGAGCGTGAATAAGAAGAAGGAAGAAACAGTCGGCTAAATAAAGTAATTAGGGTTACTAATTATTAATTAAATTGGTTAATGAATTATAAATTGTATTCAATCTTATAAAATCCATATCTTTGTGATACGAGGGCGGAATCAGACAAAACAAAGTGCGTTGGAACCGTAAAATCGAGAACTACAACATGGAACTGACCAGAATGGAAACAGAGCAAATTTAAATTCGAATAGTACAAAAATTCAGAAATAAAGAATGACGGAGTGGAAACCAAAGTGAGAACTCCTTCTCAGTAAATTATATTTTATCATGTTATTGTATTCATGTATAAAAACATATAGAATTGCCAGTGTATATTTTTATCAGTTTAATCATTATAAATTGTATACAGTGCATGTTAGCTCACCTCCCTCGTCCACAGACCATGGACGATTTAATTGGCTGTATTGTGTTTTGTTTGTGATGTTGGAATGTTTAACATATTAAAAATAATGTTAATATTATTGTGGTAATTAAAATTAAATTATAAATATCCATTTATAATTTAAACAGTAAAATTGGAATAAATATTCATTTACAAGTCGGACGGCTTGTTTATGTACACCTATTTAAGCGATATTGATTGGGACGATAATTTTTACTCATCGCCCAAGTGCACAAATAATAATCAGTATTTGTTGTTTGAAAACCCCACACGGGCATTGGGATGATATTTGACATACACTACTCCCAATATTTAGTTGTATGTCAACCGATGGGTTGACCGGCTGTGATGAGCGTTATTTATTTATTTTAACGCTTATACAGTCGTAATTTGCACTCTGGATGATGTTCGAATGGTTAATGATTATTTATCTTTATTGTTGAATACATGCGATGTATGAAATCAATATAACTGAAATTATATGGTAATTGATTGAGTTGCATTCCGTTTCAGAAATAAAGAATATTTTAAAATAATGGATATTTTAAAATAATATTCAATAAAGAATTAAAATATGATTTTGATGTCCCATTTTGGATGGATATGAAAATATATGAAAATATGAAGCCGGGTTAAGTATATAAATGCTATTTTTAACCCGAACTGGTTTATCGATCGATTTTATTCATTTTAAAATAATAACGAAAAGAATTGATTTCAAAATCTGATATTTTGAAAATATTATCATTTTAATATTATAATGATATGGAATATTCAATTTTGATTTAAAATTGAAAATAAAGTTAAAATCAATTTAAAATGAATTTATAAATATTTTATAAAATACGTTTTAAATGGAAATCGACGATATATATATTATATATATATAATGGCTTGAATAGAACGCGCCGCGTAGCGACTGTTCGCGAATTTCGACCATTAACTTCAAATTGATGTAACTGGAGATCCGACCGTCGGATTCTCCTAAAATTGGAACCGTTGGGTTTGTATCGAAAAGAGATTTCCAATGATTATAAGAGATTTGAAATCTAACGGTTGGATTTGGAATTACGTTCAAATCAATTTCAGAAAAGGTCACTATGAATGAATTCGGTGGTCGATATTGGAAACCGACTGTAAGGGCCTTAATAGAATTATTAAAAATACGGAAAAATTGTGTAAAATCATAATAAATGATTTGGAAAGATTTTGGATGAAAAATTCCAAATTTGAAAAGATAAAAATATATTTTTATCGAAATGAACTAGTTATAACTCGAATAATAATCCAAATGATTTTTAAATAAATAATTTGGATTTGTAAATGGGTTTTAAAATAACCAGAATTTTTCCAATGTATGAATTGAAATGGTTTTGAATGGAAATAATCTTCGGAATATTTCGGTATTGGATTCCGTGATTATACAGATATTGTTAAGGAATTTGGAATATATATATATATATCGTTATTCCCAATATGATATTTGTTGGTTTCTGAATTTGATATTGAATATAAGCCGATGTAATTTCTATTTAGAGCCTTGTATTTAATATCAAATCGAATTTTGGGTTTATCATGAATGGTGTCTTTAATAACACTGTTCTTAAACGCAGTTGAGAAAAGAATAAATCTTTTAATTAAGATTTAGTAAAGTTCACCGATTAATTAATTTAATTGGAATTGAATTGAAATTGGATTTTGGGTTTATCGTGAACTGTGTTTTAAATAACATTTGTTCTTTAACCCAATTAACATTGAAGAGATGATTTATAATTTATAAATCTTTTTATTAAGAATTAATGGAAGATTTCCAAAGTAAAATTTTCCAATTAAATATATTAAATTGGAATTGAATGGAATTCGGTTTGGTAATAATCGAGATGAGCTTCTATGAATGAAGACCGTTACTATATGTGGAATTTAAAAGGCCTAGTCGTTATTCTGTTTATAGTATTAGTTTGATAGGGAAATTTATATCAATTATGTACTTTTATGATTTCCGTTAAGATTCCATTTTAACAGAAGATGATTTGGGTTTATTGTGAAATATCTTTTTAATGACATCGGTTCTTTAACCCAGTTAAAGACAAGATTGATTTCTCAAAGTTGAATAATCATAAAGTAATGATTTTTGATATTAAAACTAGGCCGAGAAAACTTTAATTAGATTGAAAAGCTAATGTGGTAAGTTGGACATTTTTAATTCCAACTCATGAGATTTATGTAACGGTCACTTTCATGGCCGCTATTTCCTCCCTCTTGACGATGCCTTCCTCTTCCCCCTCCTCCTCCTCCAATTTGCCTCCTTCTCCTCATCTGCCTCCTCAACCTCCCCCTCCTCCAACTCCTCTCGATCCCCTGTCGGCTTCTACCCTGGCGTTGCCCTCCTCATCCAGTTCCTCCCCGACCAATTTGCCTCCTACGCCAGAGTCTCCTCCTCCTCCTCCAACTCCTCCAGATCCTAAGCTGGTGAACCCCTCAACCCAGGAAGAGCCTCTTGCGTCTAACCCTATTTTCCCCTCTTTGGCATTATCTCAAGCAAATCATGTACCTATTGCGCAACGTCGATGGACATCGATGTTTCAACACCTTCCAAGGAATGCAGGTAGATATGAACCAGTGGACATGATTCCCACATTCTCTGGTGGCGCCATGGAGCACACGCCTCAAATTATACAAGCATGAGAGCAAGTTTGGGGTCAAACGCTGGTCGGTTTCTTTCTCGGCGAGCCTCTTTCGTATACGACAGTTACCAACAAAGTCAACTCTCGCTGGAATCTCAAGGGAACAATGAGAGTTAAATCCGACGGTTTCCTATTCCTTTTTCAATTCTCTGAAGCAGAAGATAGGCAAAAAGTTCTGATGAGTGACCCTATTCTCATGCAAAATAAATTGTTTATAGTGAAGCCGTATGACTCGAACGTGAGTAATATTTGTGGATCTGTCAAAGCAGTGCCAGTTTTGGTCCAATTCTCGAACATCCCTTTGTTTGCTTGGACTCACCCAGGCATCAACTGGCTAGCATGTAGAATCGACAAGCTAATTTGCCTTGACGAGATGACTGAAAAGCTTGAAAGGTTACATTACGTAAAATGTTTGATCGAAATCAAACCGGACCAGGATATTGTTGTTGATTTCTGGGTTAAAACACCGGATGGTGGAATACAGAAGATTTATGTCACTTAACTTTGGAAGCCGTTAGTTTGTAAAAAATGTAAAGTTTTTGGTCAAAATGTGGAAAATTGTGAAGGGAAAGAGGCTACGAAATCTAAACATGATGAAGCACCAGTCAGGAAAACGTATAATCAGGCAGCTAACAGAGTTTTCTGTTGAAATCTCTAAAGAGGTGAATGAAATATATTTAGTCCCACATTGGCAAATAATGGGTTAATGTTGTGTAGAAATATAGGATCCTCATTCTCTTAATTGGCCCTTAGGGTCAGGTAATTTTGTGCGAGAGGGAGGACCTATATCTGATGAACACACACGCGCGCGCGTGCGCCGCCCGCCCGTCCGACCGACCGACCGTACCGAACCGAACCGGGCCGGGCCGGGTTCGGGTTTGGGCTTGGGCTTGGGCCTTGAATAAAACCTTATTTTTGCACTAAAAAACTCTGCAATTTTCAGACGGGTTTTTTGGAATAATGGCGAATACGGGTGCGACCCGTTTGGAATGAGCGGGTGCGACCCGTTACGGTTCAAATGAGCGGACGCGTTCATTTGAATCAGATGGCAACGGTTGCGTTTTTTCAAACGGGTGCGACCCGTTAACGCATCTTTTTGAAAACTATAAATGCTTAATGATTCTGATCAAATCATTTTCACCGAAAAATATTTACAGTTTTCTTCTTCCTTACGCTGTCTCTTCCTGCCATTGATTAATCATCACTGTCGATACGTACTCGCTACAATCTCGAGCAGCATTCTCGTCTGTTGTATCCTGAGAGGCTTCGACTGAAAGTCTTAAGGAAACTGTGAATACAGGCCTCAGACGAACTCGGTTAGGCTTCAATTCTTTGTGGTTTAACTTTCTCTTTGTATCAGCAATACTGTGTTGTTGTCTGATTTCTGTACTATTTCATAGTAGTACTGTTTGACAGAGATAATACTTCTGTCGCTGAATTGATTTGTGTGCAAATCAATTTGTTTTGATCAGTTTACAGTACTGTTTCTCGTTTGTAACGCTTTAAGTCTGTTGCAAATTAGAAACAGTTATATTCTGTTTCAATTTCTGTGTTGCGAATACAGATTATAATAACATCTTAAGACTTTCCCTGTTTTTGACAAAACAGAGATGGCAACAGAGCAAACGACGCTCAAAGCTGGCAATTTGAACAAACCAGAGTTGTTCAAAGGAGAAGGTGATGATTTTCTGACATGGCAGAATCAAATGTTGTTCTATCTCACCACCCTTGGCTTGCAAAAGTATCTTGAAGAAGATGAACCGGTGCCGCCTACACCGGGATATGCCAAGGATGCACCAAAGCATGATGGTCCGTCTATTGATGCGTGGAGGCATTCGGATTTTTTATGCAGAAACTACATTCTCAACTGCCTAGATAAAGTCTTGTACAAAGTTTTCCAGCCTATAAAGACTGCAAAAGCTCTTTGGAATGCTTTGGCTACAAAGTACAAGACGCAGAATGTGAGTTTGAAAAAGTTCATAGTCGACAAGTTCATGGACTACAAAATGGTGGACTCAAAGTCAGTGACTTCTCAAGTGCAAGAGTTGCAGATTATCATCCATGAGATGGAAGCAGAAGGTCACAAAGTTGGTGAATCATTTCTGGTTGAAGCAATTACCGGAAAGTTGCCACCATCTTGGAGAGACTACCGCAACTACTTGAAGCACAAAAAGAAGGAGATATCCTTACAAGACCTCATCGTCAGATTAAAGATAGAGGCAGATAATCGTGGAGTCACTCAACCTAAAAGTGAAGAGGCGCTTGTTACTGAAGGGTCAAAGAAAAAAGGGCACTTCAACAAAAACAAGAAAAGAAAGGCGCCAGAGGACAAGCAGAATAACCAGAAGAAGTCCAAGAAATTCAATGGTGATTGTTGGGTTTGTGGCAAGACTGGTCATCAAGCAAAAGAGTGCAGACACAAGAAAAAGAAAAATTCGGAAGCAAATGTGGTGGACAACATGGACATCGATGAATCCAATTTTTCAGGAGTTGTGACCGAATGTAACTTGATCCAGAATTCTGCACAATGGTGGTTGGACACGGGTGCTACTAGGCATATATGCTCTGATAAGTCCGTCTTTTCAACCTACACCAAATTGGATCAAGATGAGAAACTCTATATGGGAAATTCATCGGTTTCCATGGTTGAAGGCAAAGGAGCAGTCACTCTCAAGTTCACTTCTGGGAAGACTATTCGTCTGAATGATGTCCTTCATGTTCCAGAGATCCGCAAGAATCTCATTTCTGGGTCCATGCTTTCGAAGAAGGGATTCAAGATGGTCTTCGAGTCAGACAAGATGGTTCTGTCCAAGGCAGGAATCTATATAGGAAGGGGTTACTTGTGTGATGGCCTATTTAAGGCAAACGTAGCCGTGATCGGCAATAATATGTATTCTGATAATGCTATGAATAAAAAGGAAGTTTCTTATATCGTTGAGCATGAAACTTTATTATGGCATGATAGATTAGGACATATTAATTTCCGGAAAATGAAAAAACTTGCAAATTTAGAGTTAATTCCTAAATTTCAAGTGGATAAAAACTACAAATGTGAGACATGTGTAGAAGCAAAAATGGTTAAGAAACCATTTCATACTGTTGATAGAAGCACCGAACCACTAGGTTTGGTACATACTGATTTATGTGATTTCAAATCAATACCTACAAGAGGTGGGAAAAAGTATTTTATCACATTTATTGATGATTATACACGATATTGCTACGTATATCTTTTAAACAGTAAAGATGAGGCAATTACATCGTTTATAAAATATAAAGCTGAAGTAGAAAATCATCTTAATAAGAAGATCAAGATATTGAGATCAGATCGAGGTGGAGAATATGAATCGCCATTTGAACAATTCTGTGCAGAAAATGGAATAATTCATCAAACGACAGCACCATATTCGCCACAACAAAATGGCATAGCCGAGAGGAAAAACAGAACGTTAAAAGATATGATTAATGCAATGCTTTTAACGTCTGGTTTACCGACGAACTTGTGGGGGGAAGCTTTGAATATGTCTAATCACATATTAAACAAAGTTCCTCACAGTAAAACAGGAAAAATTCCATATGAGTTATGGAAAGGACATCTACCAAGCTTCAAATACCTCAAAGTGTGGGGGTGCTTGGCAAAGGTTCCTATCCCACCTCCCAAGAAGGTCAAATTTGGACCAAAAACAGTAGATTGTTATTACTTAGGGCCAGCCCAAAATAGTAGTGCATATAGATTTTTGGTATTCAAGTCTGATATAGATGATATCCATGTAAATACAATCATGGAATCAAGAGATGCTTCATTCTTTGAAGATGTGTTTCCACACAAAAGAAATGAAGGAAATAATGTCCCCAAAAGGACACGAGAAGAATCAAATAGCCCACATGAAGATGAAACTCATCGTGAAGTTGATGAAGTTGAACCAAGAAGAAGCGTAAGGGCCAGAACATCCAAATCATTTGGCTCTGAGTTCCTCACTTACGTACTTGAACATGAACCTCAAACATATAAAGAGGCCATGTCATCTTCTGAATCTTCGTGTTGGAAAGAAGCAATCCAATGTGAGATTGATTCAATTCTAAGTAATAAAACTTGGGAAATTGTTGATATTCCACCTGGAATAAAACCAATTGGCTGCAAATGGATTTTCAAGAAGAAAATGAAAGCAGATGGCTCTATCGACAAATATAAAGCCAGATTAGTAGCCAAAGGATATCGTCAAAAAGAAGGAATAGACTTCTTTGATACATATTCACCTGCTACACGAATAACCTCAATAAGAATGTTAATAGCAATTGCATCCATCTATAATCTAGAAATTCATCAGATGGATGTAAAGACGGCATTCTTGAATGGAGATCTCGATGAGGAAATCTACATGGAGCAACCCGAAGGTTTTATATCCAAGGGAAATGAAAATAAAGTCTGTAAATTGGTAAAATCATTATACGGACTCAAACAAGCTCCAAAACAATGGCACGAAAAATTTGATAGTGTCATGATGCAAAATGGTTTTCGTATAAATGAATGTGATAAATGTGTTTATTATAAACACATTGGACAATCATATGTCATGATTTGCTTATATGTGGACGATATGTTAATTTTTGGTCCTAACATAAAAGTTATAGAGACCATAAAGAAAATGTTGATCAACAATTTCGATATGAAAGATTTAGGAGTTGTAGATGTTATTTTGGGAATCAAAATAATAAGAACCCCTAATGGAATTGAATTATCTCAGTCACATTATGTTGACAAAGTGATTGAAAGATTTCAAGATCTTGGGATTAAAGGAATAAAAA
The DNA here is from genome assembly GCA_030737875.1 of Allium sativum. Lineage (NCBI taxonomy): Eukaryota > Viridiplantae > Streptophyta > Magnoliopsida > Asparagales > Amaryllidaceae > Allium > Allium sativum. The sequence goes on from CM060920.1 coordinate 968,325,978, forward strand.
CACCTTTTAATCCATCAGAAGTACTACATAAAAACACTAATGAGAGTGTAATGCAGCTGGAATACTCTCGTGTAATAGGATGTCTAATGTATCTTATGAATTGCACGAGACCAGATATAGCCTATGCAGTAAGTCGACTGAGCAGGTATACAAGTAATCCAGGAAAGGAACACTGGAAAGCACTAATGAGAGTGCTTGGATACTTAAAGAATACCACAAATTATTCTTTGCATTACGGAAAATATCCAGCTGTATTAGAAGGATATAGTGATGCAAACTGGATTGCCGATTCAGAGGAGTCAAAATCCACAAGTGGTTATGTTTTTACTCTAGCAGGAGCAGCAGTATCGTGGAAATCTACTAAGCAAACATGCATAGCTCGATCAACGATGGAATCTGAGTTTATTGCTTTAGATAAAGCAGGCGAAGAAGCAGAATGGCTTCGTCACTTCTTAGAAGATATTCCACTTTGGCCTAAACCTGTAACGGCCATATGTATTCACTGCGACAATCAAGCAGCGCTAAGTAGAGCGAAAAACTTTGTTTATAATGGCAAATCTCGACATATTCGAAGACGCCATAACACGGTTAGGCAGTTACTCTCAAATGGAACTATTTCCATAGATTATGTAAGAACAAATGATAACCTAGCGGATCCATTTACAAAAGGGTTATCACGAGAGAATTTGACTGCGCATCGAGGGGAATGGGTTTAAAAGCCTAAACCAACAAGAGTTATCTTATACGGAAACCTATCCTAGCGACTGGAGATCCCACGGACTAGGATCAATAGGCAAACCAGTTCTGAATAACTCAAGATGTAATGCATTTAACCCTACTCCATTCCTATGGTGCACAATATAAAATGCATGCCTACAGAAGTTTCACAGGTTAAAGATATGCTTTTTAATGATGACCATATCTTGTAAAATAACAAGTGGGGTATATGTAGGATACTCCTAATGGTAGCGATCACCTATGTTAGTGTGAGCTGGGTCGGCTCTATGAGAATATTAAAGGCTTGTATTCTCTATATACACTCGCAGAACCAGAAAAGAGTTTCAGGACCAAAATGAACACAGCCAAGAGATTGGGTGAGAAGGGAAATAATGTTCTGTTAAACTTATTGTCTGGTTATACAAGAACGGCTGACGGTTCAAGATGAAATAATTCACCGATTAGCCAAGTATATCCGATGAGTTTTAACTAAGGAAAGTTCAAAGTGAAATATCTACTTATCCTAAATAAAACATTATTCCATATGTAGTCAGTGATATTTCAATTTGTGTGGGGGATAAAATATATTATCATTCATGTGGGGGATTGTTGAAATCTCTAAAGAGGTGAATGAAATATATTTAGTCCCACATTGGCAAATAATGGGTTAATGTTGTGTAGAAATATAGGATCCTCATTCTCTTAATTGGCCCTTAGGGTCAGGTAATTTTGTGCGAGAGGGAGGACCTATATCTGATGAACACACACGCGCGCGCGTGCGCCGCCCGCCCGACCGACCGACCGACCGTACCGAACCGAACCGGGCCGGGCCGGGTTCGGGTTTGGGCTTGGGCTTGGGCCTTGAATAAAACCTTATTTTTGCACTAAAAAACTCTGCAATTTTCAGACGGGTTTTTTGGAATAATGGCGAATACGGGTGCGACCCGTTTGGAATGAGCGGGTGCGACCCGTTACGGTTCAAATGAGCGGACGCGTTCATTTGAATCAGATGGCAACGGTTGCGTTTTTTCAAACGGGTGCGACCCGTTAACGCATCTTTTTGAAAACTATAAATGCTTAATGATTCTGATCAAATCATTTTCACCGAAAAATATTTACAGTTTTCTTCTTCCTTACGCTGTCTCTTCCTGCCATTGATTAATCATCACTGTCGATACGTACTCGCTACAATCTCGAGCAACATTCTCGTCTGTTGTATCCTGAGAGGCTTCGACTGAAAGTCTTAAGGAAACTGTGAATACAGGCCTCAGACGAACTCGGTTAGGCTTCAATTCTTTGTGGTTTAACTTTCTCTTTGTATCAGCAATACTGTGTTGTTGTCTGATTTCTGTACTATTTCATAGTAGTACTGTTTGACAGAGATAATACTTCTGTCGCTGAATTGATTTGTGTGCAAATCAATTTGTTTTGATCAGTTTACAGTACTGTTTCTCGTTTGTAACGCTTTAAGTCTGTTGCAAATTAGAAACAGTTATATTCTGTTTCAATTTCTGTGTTGTGAATACAGATTATAATAACATTTTCAACCAAGTTTCTAACCCCAATGTTGGTGCTCAAGTTGAAACGTTGATCAATAATAACCAGAAAAAGGATGAGCAACCTAACCAGAGGAGAGTGCCAAATTATAAACCTCAACCATGGCAAAGAGTTGAAAAACACAAAAAGTCTATCGCCTTTAAACACCACAAGAGCAAGCCTACTTTTGGTGATTATTGGGCTACAGCTAACAACCTTCAATGCCAAAGAAGGAAGAAACTTATTGCGAGCCAAGTGGAAGAAAACATGGAAGAAGGGGAGATTCCTGCAGATTCCCGAAAGGGAAGTATCAACCAACAAGCTGGAAAAAGCAAAGTGGCAACACAAAGTTTGAGCAATTCTCGTAGATCGGTTGTGGTACACGCACAACAGTTTTGGTAGTCTGCAGGACCTCCATGCGGATATACAAGGCAAACAAATTGGGAAAGACAACTATGGACATGGAGACACAAATGAGGAAAATAAGGAAACAGCTGAAGCTAATGATACAACATTAACTCAAAACCAGGAAATTGTGAACAGGGAAGTTAATGTAACTGAAGAAATCATAAATGACAATACCAAGGAAAAATCCCTCCATGCCAAAGTTTCGGAGAAGCAGATCAGCGAGAGTAATGCTAACATAGTGAAGAGAATAACTCAAAATGAGCACACTAAGAGTACAGTGCAATTATAGGTGGGAGTAGCTAAGGAAAATAAATCTATAAATAACAGCGCAAACACACAAGACAAAGACATACCGGCATTAAACTCCTTGGTGTACCAAGGTAATGAGCTAGTATCTCCAAAATTTGAACCTACATTGCAAGCCGCCCTCCCTGCTTACTGTGACATTGTTATCAATACACTCAGCTCACAATATGGTGAAGAAGCCCAGGATCAAGTCCCTCCTAACAAGGCTGACGCAGCTTTCGATGCAACTGGCATTGGCGATAAAGGCAAAGATCCTGAGAAAACTAAAAACAATACTGGATCTAGTGGTAGTAAGGACCAACCCTATAATAAAATATCACCACCGCCTGGTCATATTGTTCCAAAGGACTCCCAATTTTTTGACATTGCCATGGCTACTAAAGAAAAGATAGGGAACAGACTGCCAAGATCTAGATAGCAAAGTAATGAATGCTCTCCCCCATCAAAAGCTAATCAATCCGGTGCAGATTCTTCTGGGGTCCTTACTAGATCCAAAGCAAGTGGTTTGTCTCAAAATCCAGAGTTTAATAATGTTACACAACTTATCTGTTTGGAACATTAGAGGCACACATCTGGATATTAAGCTAGATAAATGTAAACACTTAATTAGGAAGCACAACCTTACAGCTCTTGCCATTTTTGAAACGAAACTTGACGAAGCATTAACCTTGCGAGCTGCCAGGTATATTGATTCAAATTGGCAACTTATTAATAACTTATATAACGCTAGCTATGGTAGGATTATGTTAATTTATGACCCAGCTATTCACAACTTCACGAAAATCACTTCTTCTAACCAATACATTCATTTCCACAATGTACACTTGCCCAATTCTACTTCTTATTATGTTACTTTTGTTTATGCGCTCAATTCAGCCCAAGCTAGAAATAAGTTTTACATTGACATGCTAAACTTCAGACAAAGCACACACACGTGGCTTGTCTGTGGAGACTTTAACTCTCCTTTGAATACTTCTGATAGAGTTGGTGGGTCGCTGGTTAGTCTTTCTGAAATAGCACCTTTAAATTCTGCTATTTTGGATACCGACCTGATTGTCATCAACTCTTTTGGAGCCTAATACACCTGGAACAACAGTAAAAGGCAAGGCACACACACTTACACTAGAATAGATCACGCCTTTTGTAATTCTACAGCTTAAGATTTTTGGCCTTCCCTCTATAATGAAATGCCCCCTCCTGGCATTTCTGATCACTCCCCTCAAGTCCTGCATTTGAGTGACAACGTTATTAACAAAAGACTGAGTTTCAAGTTTTTTAATGTTTGGGTTGAAGAACCCAATTTTACTGAAATGGTTAAAAAGGACTGGGACTTTCCTCAATACGGTAATCCAATGTTTGTTCTCCCTATAAAAAATTAAAATCACTGAAAAAGGTGCTTGAAACCTGGGCTCTGGGTTAATTTGGCAATGGCAATAGTCTATCCTCCCATTGGCGAACTCAACTTGATCAAATACAAATGCAGATGCAAGGTGACCCATCTAATGTTAATTATGCTAGTATAGAATATGCCCTTTCTAACAATTTCAGGGACACGCTCATTTTGGAGGCCAATATGAAGAAACAAAAAGTAAGAATAATTTGGTTTGAGGAGGGTGACAGAAATTCGGCTTATTTTCACTCTGCCTTGAAGGCGAAACAGAATAACCAAACTGTTCATTCTATATCTGATTCGCATGGCCAAGTACATACTGACGCTTAGGAGATTAAGAATGTCTTTGTTGATCATTTCACTAATCTTTTTGGTAACGTTGAAAATTTTGTACCACTTATTGATGATATCAACCCTAGTATTCTGCCCACCTTAAATTATGAGCAATTCTATAGTTTGGAAACCCCTGTTAGTGACAGTGAGATAAAGGAGGCTATGCACTCTCTTAATAGAAATTCTTGCGGTGGTCCGGACGGATTTAATGCGTTCTTTTACAAATCCTGTTGGAAAATTGTTGAAACGGATGTTACTTGAGCGGTGCAGCAATTCTTTAAAAAAGGAAAAATAATGCGATCTTTCGATAATACTATTATCGTTTTATTTCCCAAAGTTCAAAATGCTGATAATGTCAATTCTTTCAGACCAATACCGTTTTGCAATACCATTTATAAATGCATTGCCAAAATTATTGCTAATAGGTTCAAAACTGTTTTGCCTACCATCATTTCTGCTAATCAATCCGCCTTTTTGCCTAATAGAAATATCCTTGATAATGTGCTTCTGGCTCATGAGCTGTTAAAAGGGTATAAAACTTCTAATTTATCGCCTAGGATTATGCTTAAATTTGATATTAGGAAACCATTCGACACCCTTCAATGGAATTCAATCACTAGAGTGCTTAGCCTAATGAAATTTCCTACTTGCTTTAACGCTTGGATATACGAATGTATTAGTACTGCGAATTTCTCGGTTAATGTGAATGGTAGTCTCGCCGGTTTTTTTCCGAGTAAACAGGGTATTAGGCAGGGAGACCCCATCTCTGCTTATATTTTTATTACCATCACGGAATTGCTCACTAGAATGCTTGATAACCTTGTTGATAATAACCGGTTTGACCTTCACCCCAAATGCAAAACCCCCCGCATTACATCCCTTATATTTGTCGATGACCTAATTATTTTTTGCAAACCAACGCCTAGAACGCTCACTAATATTATGAACACTCTTGACAAGTTTCATTTAATGATTGGATTATGTGTTAATAGATAAAAATCTGAATTTATGGCGGCTGGAGTTTCTCAAGCTGTCATAAACCAGATTCACGGCATCACTGGCCTTAGACACAATGATTCTACTATTAATTATTTGGGCATTCCTTTGGCCACGTTTAGAATCACCGCTAAGAAATGCATACTCCTTTACTGTAATATTGTTGCTAAACTCAACTGCTGGTCTACTAAGCATCTTAGTCAGGCTGGTAGGTTGATTCTAATAAAAAATATTGTTTGTGCTATGCATGTATACTGGGCGCGTGCTTTTATCCTTCCACAAAAACTTCTTTCGATGATTAAAACGGCTTTCATGAGATATTTTTGGAAAGGAAATATACATCAAAAGTACATAGCTCCTATCTCTTTTGCCAAGCTTGAGAAGTCGATTGCTAATGGAGGACTGGGCATCACCAATAATTGCCTATGGAATCGCGCTACTTTGGCCAAGCAAGTTGGCGATATTCTGAAGAAAACAGATAGCTTATGGGTCACTTGGTCATACAAGCATGTGTTAAAGTATGAGAGATACTGGTCTTTAACAGTATAGCTAACGCATAACTGGATTTAGAGGAGCTTGCTTAAACTGAAGCCTCAAACTCTTCCGCACCTTAAATTTGGGAAGGCTGCTTTTCACCGCATCAATTTCTGGATGGACCCGTGGCTCGATTTCGGTACAATTATCGGTAGAGAGGTTACTTATCAGCAGATAAACCAAAGTGGCGTTCCCTTGAATACCAATGTGTCGAGCTTTTTCGATGGCACCGGTTTCCACCTCCCCGCTTCATCAGATCAGACCATTAGAGCTATTTGGGCTCGTATTCAAAGCAGCCACGTCAACGCTTGTTCCGATGCGGCTGTGATCTGGGTGTGGAAGGGTAAGCAATTCTCCATTAAAGCAATGTACTTTGAGCTTCTTGGTGTGTCAAGTATGCAATTATGCAGGTGGAATAAACTTATCTGGAGGAAGGACAACGGTGCAAGAGAGAACGTTTGCATTTGGAAGATCATTAATGGTGCTGTTCACACTAAAGACAAGTTGGCGTGTTATGGTATAGCTGTAGATCAGAAGTACATGCTTTTTAAGAGCATGAATGAGATGCTACAGCTTTTATATTTTGACTGTTCTGTTTCAAAACAACTTTGGATGGATGCGCAAGATGAACTAGGCACTGGCATGACTAATGTTACTTACTGTTTCAACTGGGAGGATATCCGCAAGCATGCTAGAGGAAAAATCAGAAAATCCAGACTTTACAATTTCATTTTGAAGAAAATTGTCAATAGAATTTGGAAAGAGAGATGTTTGCGTGTCCTTGATCCCATCCGCAACATCAACTACGGCCAATGGAAACAACTTGTTTGGCACGATATCCGAGAGGGCCTTAAATTCGTAAAATTCATATATTACCATAGAATTTTTGGCTAACCTTTGGTTTTATGCTATTTTGTTTTTCTTTCTTTCTAGCTCCTTGTAGGCTTGATGTACCATATATCCTACGTTTTTCTTTTGTTTTGTGCTTTCCTTGTTTCTATGCTATATTCTTCTGGTATATCAATAAAGTGGTAGGTGACCATTCAACCCCGTCGACTTTGCCAAAAAAAGTTAATGTGGTAATTAAATTTGCCAAGTTTGAGAAATAATCGAGAATGGAGTACCACTAGTTTTACTCCAGGCGATAGTTAAATCTTTAATTAGATTTGAACATGAAGTGGTAATTAAATTTACCGATAACACCGTGGGTGTTAGATATGGGGTACTACCAATTTTTCTCCATGGGATGTATAAGTTGGGATTGGGATTAATAATAAATGATTACTTCGGTATGGCTCAATAATCCCAAGTAGTTTTATAAACCTTATTTTGGTTTAGAATTGTGGAAAGATAAAATGAAATCTTTTGAAATTGATATCCAAAGGAAGATTAAAGAATAAATTTAAAAGAGTTTGTCTTTGATAAAATTAATGGGAACATTTCCCTAAGGATGTGAATATTTGAATAAAAGAATATTCTAGATTGGAATGAGGCGTATGATGTGTTTTTATAGCACTTGATTATAAAATAGGCGAGTTATTCGGAAAGACCGGGTTTAACCCATTTTGAATAATTGATACGAGGATTAAAAGTCGACGATGAAGACGGTGGTTGAAGACCGGAGATCTTCACATCGTTTGGATGATTACCGATGTCTTGATTGGGATGTACACCCAAGACAAGGTAATAAGTGGTGATCGTCCAGATGTACTTGGAGATCGACCGGATATGCGAGGGCCTCTCTCTTGTATTGGACATATGAGACGAGGAATAAGGTGCCTCCTGTTTCGTTCAGACCTAGAACGGACTTGCAAATGGATAGTGTGTCTGACATTGTATTCCTTTATACTTTATTCGTTGATATCTGCTAAATATATATCTGTTTGGTGGCGGAGAATTTATTCTCTTGCTTAACACCCTTCTCTGAGAAGTACGAGCTTAGAGGTTATATATTGGTGGAAATCAGTGGTACGGTATGGATTGACAGTGTGACATGCTGAGTTGCATGGATCAAAGCTTTTGTTGAAAAGAAAGGCTTTGTGGTTGATGATCAAAGCACAACTTTAATTAGCATAGCTTTGTGTAGCGTTAATTCGCGAGCTTCACACTCAGGTATGAACCAAAAACGGGATGAGGACTTCAGGGAAATGGACATATGTTAGTTTCTAGCTACGAGTAACATCATGGTATGGAGCCCAGACTGCTTACTTATGTGGATGTTGGAAAACTTTATTGACGGATAGACGAGGTACCCTAGGAAGCGAGGTAAGTCCTTAAATGGCTCTCGATATGGTCGACTGGACTGACCATTTTAGAGGTTCGATAGAACCGGTTAACATATAGTTTATGGTATTGCCAATCATCGACGAATGACCGGCCCTGTCGCTAACCTAGGGCTCACCAGCGTTCGAGTCCTGAGGCATTTCTAGTGTGTCTCGAATCGGTAAGTAGGATCGCTTGCCTTGGTTCATAGATGGAAATCCAATTTCCAATATGCGATTTTACGGTTTTAGCTGTAAACTTATATGGCGTCGTAATATAATGGTACCTAAGCCGCCTATGACTGATACATTTATATTTGAAGTTGAGTTCTTCACTTATAGTAATAATAAAAGATGAAATTTCGCATATCAAGCATATTTGGCTATTATAAGGGAATCCTCGACGGTGTTCATTGTGTGATGGGACCTGAGTCTTATAATAGCTTCATTTTTCCCTTTAGCATTGCGCTATTATTTTTATGCACTGGTATTCATGGGGGATTAACCCGTTCCGTGTTATACAGCGTGGTCCCATGATTTACCTAACTTTAAACTAAAAGCTAATAACTGTTTTAGTTCTCACACCAGTCCCATGACTGACTCGGAGTTTATTGTTTTAACCTGAACTCTGGGGGCCCATGTTTTCCACACAGGCAGCTAGTAGTTTTAGTTTTCGCAGATGTTTCTTTTCCTAGGATCCTGGATTACAGCTGGAGCTATATTCGGAAAGCTTTGTATCCGTGTATTTCATTCAGTTGTGTTAGTTAATGTATTTTCCGCTTTTTTGTAATTTGTAAGTCTCTGATATTTATTTCCCATTGTGTAATATTATTTATTCAGACTCTGATATATTTTTGTACTCTAATGTGAATTGTTGTAATAGCATAGAAATATTCTGTTGTTTGTGTTATGATGCGTCATGTTCTCAAAGCAATCTGGGCTCCTCCATCTCTTCGGGGATCGGGGAAGTTTGGATCGTTTCACTAGGACTCTTTTCATGCGAGTGATATGTTATTTCCGATCTAAAATATTTTCAAATTCAATTTTTGATCTTTTAAAATGGCGACCTTGCCCTAAATTAATTCAAATCCGAAGACAAAGGAAACTTTAAACTTCGATTATGACCATCGTTCAGTATATCCGCCTGATCTCAATCCTCCTCCACTGCATGTAAAGCGGATGGGTACCATGACTCAAGGTATTTCTGTTTCCCCTAATTAAGATTCCAAATCTGATTTTCCAGACCTAATTTCAAAAGATCGGGATGATATAAATAAGGTAAATACTTTGAAATCAAAGTCTTGGATATATGTTATCACAGAAAATGAATACCGTCAGAAATCTATCCAGCTTAAGTATTTTGAGCCTTTGTCTAAAGATATTCTTAGGATAGTTGTTATCGATGATAATCTGATTAATTCAGCGAGAGAGAGATGGTTGAATTCCATTGCTTTTTATGTCCATGGTAGTAAGCCATATTTTCAATTTTTAAGGGAATATATCGATCGAAACTGGAACTTAAATATAAAATATCGGTTGTATTATAGGGATAATGGTTTCTTTACTATCAAATGTGAGAGTTCAGATGATTGTGAAAAGATCTTAGAATCAGTTCCCTGCTTTAACAATAACAGAATAATATTCATGAAAAAGTGGAAACCGGATATGAATCTTTCTGGTGAATCTTTGTATTCTATACCTATATGGATCCGTCTTCCTAATCTAGACCTAGACTTTTGGTCTGTGGAGGGTAGTAGCAGAATTGTTTCAACTATAAGTCATCCTGTTAAATTAGATAGTATTACAAAGGAGGTTATTTACATTTCATGTTCCAGAGTGTTAGTTGAGGTTGATATTAATTGTAAATTTCTTGAATCTATCCCAATCCAGTGCAGTAATGAAAATATAGTGTGGCAAAAAGTGGTTTATGAATGGGTTCCAGTTGTTTGCTCTAATTGTAAAATATTTGGTCACTCTACTAACGTATGTAAGGCCTCTAAGATCTGGATACCTAAAGATGAATCTATTTCTCCTAATGGAATGGATATAGATGAGAGTATGAAGAATCAAGAAAGGAGTTCTAACAGGTCTCCAATTAGGCAGTCAATTGAAAATGATGTTGGTCTAAAGATAGTAGAGATTTCCGAACTTGATAAGCAGTCAAAAGATGGCACGTCCCTCGTACAAAATAATGAAGTAGGAAAAGAAAATCCTTTCAGTGTGCTTGAAGATACCAATGTTTGCATGCAGATTGTTAGTGAGAATCCGAAGGAAGCTTTGCATGAGAGTTTTAAAGTAGTTGATAAAGGAGACAAAGGTTGGCAAACTACAAAAAGGATCCCGTTAGCAAGAATAATGGAATGCCTCACAATGTAGCAGGAAATCATGAAGATACTTAAAAACATACAAAGGTATGTATTTCCTCTATATATGATTAAATACAAGTAGATGACAATGCTTCTCAAGATAATATAATGGATGACTCAGATTGTTCTTCTACTAGTAGTGTTAGAAAAAGAAAAATATAAGTTCAAGGGTAGAAACTTGAAAGGTGATAATGTGATTATTGGTGATGACCCCTTGGTTGAAACTAATCCCGAGTGGATTAAACAAGTGTCATAGATCAAAATTAGATCTCAGAATAAAAAAACAAAAGGAGGAAGGTGGTATTCCAGGAGGAGTAATGAATGGAGGTGTTTATAGAAAGTAATATATACTCTTTTCTAGTCCTTTTGGTTTGTGTTTGAAGGGGAATCCGGGTAGTCCCATTTGAAGTCTCCAATCCATCCGACAACATCTTAGGTTGGATCTTCTTTTGGTTTTAAATGGTTTTTTCTCTTTTTGATTAGGAAGCTTGGCTACTATTTTATGTTGTTTGTTAACCTGTTCAATTAGCTGGAATCTTGAATGCTTTTGGCTTGATGTTCTTTCAGTGTTAAGCCTGGTTTCGTGGTTTTTGTGCTTTGCTTCTTTTGATGATCATTGTGCTTATGTCTAACCTGGAGTGTTTTTGGAGTCTGCTGTGTTTTTTGGAGTTTTAAGTTTATTGTGTTGTCTTTGGTGTCTCATTTTGTTTTGTTGCAGTGTTATATTAGATAGAGATGGGTTAGTTTCAGTTTGTATAGTATTCGTTTTGTGTGTGGTTGTCATTTGTAACCAGCTCCATCCTTTCTTTATAACTTATTTTGTTGTATTATAAGTACCCTTTTATTCAAAAAGAAATTGAACTTTAAAATCAATATTTAGAACCTGTATTTACTTCTAAATAAATTTTATACCATATTCAGAAAAACAATCATTGAACCGTAATTCTCTTATGTATAAAATATTAAAGATATTTTTATTATAACATAGACATATTATATTCACTTTTATAACTAAATCCTAAAACTTCCTATTTTAAAGAAGTTCAAAGTAGAAAAACTTCTTTAAATATTTTTAAATGCATTTAAATTAATTTTTTAATTAAAATATTCGATTGCAAAATAATTACTTCTAAAACTTATATTTCACCCAATATAGTAACAAGGTTTGATTAAAATAATTTTCATAAAATAAATAGATATTGTGTAAACTTATTATTACTTCCCAAAATATCTTCTTTCTTCATAATTTCGTATTTACTTCAAATATCATAAAATGAACACATCATTTTTGGATACTCTTATAAATTCTTTTGCCCGATATTTTTATTTAAGTACCATATATGTGTACGTATTTCCTTACTGTTAAACTCAATTTCCCCCGTCTAGTTAATTTCATATGTAACATATGCCAGTTCCAATTTATAATCCAAGTGCAACAACCTAGTGCTACCCATAGTAATTCAACACACATTTAGCCACATTTTCATTTAAAACCAAAGGATCCACATTGCACTTAGGCTATTTTAAAGCTAAATATTGGCTAATTCAATCAATATTCACATATCATATACTAGAACACACAATCCATTAAGAATCCACCCAATATGTGCAAGAATCGATAATTTCATAGGACCATAGCCACACAATCCTAAATGAAAACATATATGTGAGTGGAAAATAAAATAATCACCAAAATATGCACAAGGGAACAAGTTCCATTGCTTTAATTTAACTGCCATAAGCTCCACTTATAATCCATCCATTATTTCATTCAACTCTTGCACCATTATTTCCTTTCTTTAGCTTACATCGTAGCCAACTCCATCACAAGCCATCATACTTTGACATGCTCCTAAATGAACGTGCCACAGACCACCATAGCAAGTATTTCCACAACCAATCGCTGGTTGATGTCAACTCTGCAACCACCCTCCACGTTACACATCCGCCATGACTCGACAACCAACATCACCTTATGTTATTACCCGGGACAAAACCAATTATCATTTCCTCCTTATGTTGCATTAACGACTCTTCTGGGATAATTTATAACTCCCCATTCTCTAAGGCTCAAAAATGAAAATTATAGATGTTGCAATCATCTATATTATTAACTTTTGGCGATAGAAAACGATATGTTAACGAATCATAATATCTGAAAACATAGGACTTTTAAATTTTCAAAAACACATTCATTAGTAACTTCTCATTAAAATTCCTAACACAAAACCCATGTTCAGATCAAATACAATTCTTACAAAACATAATCACTAGAGTGACATATAAAGATGCCTCCTTAATTGACTATAGTCTTGATATTAACAATAAACATTCTTGCCATTACATATATTAAAAAGAAACACACAGAAAAATATAAAATCCTATATAGTTAATTTCCTCTTGCTTAAATGAGCACTAGAGAGTTTAAGGGGAAAACAAAAATTTTAAGTCAGTCAACAAACTAGTTTGAATAATAACGAGTATACCGAAATCAATATATGTCTAGTGAGACCATGCCGCTTAGTAGAACGGGTTTCCCAGTCATTAGTATTATACAATAACCATTCCCATGCATCTACACTTACAATGGTTAGAATAATAATGTGCCAAAGTGCAACATAATATGGATAAGCTATCCCCAACGGTGAAAATTAGTCGAATCGAACCAGATAAAGCTGTGTTCAGTTTCTTTCTTAAATAAAATTGGAGCGGACATGAATTGAAAAAGAATTATGTTCAGATAATTTTGTTGTCCTAACTCGTATCCTAAATAAAATCGTATGAACATGGACAACCATGTTCTATCACAGACTCGGCCGATCATTAACAGATATTGCTTTTTTACATTGACTTCTACATTCTTAACAATGTTTCTATCAATTATATTATTTTTATAATTATGTATTGGATATGAATCTTTATAGAAAGAGCCGAACTTAGCAGCATTTATAAGTATTTTGAAGAACGCGGTGGATATACCAAATTATAGGAAATTCAGACAAATTTAAATAAACACGGACCGAACAAGTTTCTTTTCTTGGACAAATTTTATTATCCTAATTCAAGTCCTAATTGAAAATAGAATGATCTTGGATTGATGTCTTTTAGCCACGAACACGGATAGTTAATATTCTAACAAAATTTATATCCTAATCCATCCCTCGTTCTCCCGATTAGTTATCATAATGGTTTTACAATTTATAATCATAATAATTTATCTAATTTCCTTCAAGTTATCTTAAATTTGAGAATAACCATCCCAATCCTCGGTCGCATATCCCTAACCATCAAGGCAACAACCTTCCTGGTGTATATGTATAAAAATTAAAGTCACAAGGTAACCTCATATTAGACACTAGCTATCACTACTAGAAAATCTAGTTATTCCGGCAAGGGGGCGACGTCTTCTGATTGTTTTTTTCTATGGCTTCCGACGGGCCATCGGTGGCCGTCTGAATAAAGAGATTATTAGCTAACCCGAGACCTTTCTTCCCCATTCTTCCAACTCAATAAACCCTTCCTCATATGAAAACCCAATCCCCAGTTCCCCCAAATATGAATTTCCAGCCCACAAACTCCATTTTCAACAGCTTAAGACCTACCCGGTGTCAAAATCAACCTCTAGGCAATCAATTTATCTCTTATTTTGTTTTAAAATCAAATTTGTACCCTAAACCTATATGTGCATATATTGGTAAATTAGCGTTATGTAGTAATTGCAATAACCTGTAGTAGCTTAGTAATGGTTTATAGCGTTGCTTTATGTGAATATTTCACATGTTAATGTTAAATTGCAAATTGTATGTACAAATTGTTGTTGTTGTTTGTGTATATGTAAACCATTATATATATATATATGTATATGTGTGTATGTGTATGTGTTGGTGTTACCATTATTTTGGATTAATTGGAATGCATAAGTTAGAAATATTATATTGTACTTGTGTTGACTTATGCAAAAAATGAATGTACGAGTATAAAAGCGATTTGAGTGTGCTGACAACAATACTAAAGCAGTCTTAAGTTGATGAAATATGTTGACCCATCCAATGGGTGTGGCACATGATCGTTATATAAAGAATTGTTTTCATCGTAAAACAGCCATTTATATAGTATGGTGCTAAGGGCACCCCAATATTCTCTTCCTTATACCGCAACTAAAAAGATAAAACTCATTAAATTTTATATACTTCCTAATACCACATTATCTCTCCATTCTAATCTCTCACTCAACCAGTATTTGCTGAACTAATCACGAGTCAGCCCTAATCTGAAAACCCTAATCAACGACAATCGTTGTCTACTTCATCTTTCCCGTGGGAAAATTCAATTTTTAACCGTTTGAAGCGCTAAACTTACTTGATTGAATTGACTGGGGTTGAAAAAACGATGTATCTTCTTCTTTTTTGTCATTGCTGCTGCATCGAACAATTTATCGTTGATCGATCGATTGAAGAACTAGGGTTTTATAATGAATGAAAGAGGAACGAATAAGAGATGGGAGGGAAACATGGGATGGTAGCCCCTATATTTTACGTGAGGTATTAAGAAGAGTGCAATGATAATTCTTGTGGTATTTTTTAGTTGCGGTAATAAGAAGAGTAAACTGGGGTGCCCTTAGCACCACGCTTTATATATATCTGATATAATGCTTGTTGGATTTGTCCTTGTACTTGGAAAAGTTATAAACATAGTAAAAAATTATATTTCGCATATTACTTCGTTCAAATGTTTCACAAAATTTTCTCCCAACTTTTCTTTTTGTCTTGTTTCTTGCGTGCACACATTTGTGTACAACGTAGGGAATAAAAGAGAAATGCTGCCGAAATTTTGCTGAATCGTTTGAGACGAAATAATATATGAAATGTAAATTTTTACTGTGTTTGTAATGTGAAGTATGATGTTGATCATGGAAAAAAGATAGCTTTTTGTATTGATGCGTTAAAAATGTGTCGTATTTGAAAATATTTTTGGATTCGTGAAATGGTTATTTCTGAAAATAAAAAATTACAGATTTGTAATATGACCATGAAAATAAGCTTTTTCGAATTTTTATTCTTAAAAATAGATAATAATTTTTGAACCTGTGAATCATTTTCTCAAATAGAAGAAATGATTGATTATTTTGTTGATCGGAGGAGATGGATATATCAAAAAAGAGGAAAAGGAGGCTCAACAAAAGAAGATTTTTTAATGCTATAAATGTTTTTGTAGAATTCGCTTAAAGTAATAAAGGAAACGATCCAGAAATTCATTGTCCATGTAGTAAGTGTAGACATTTGAAGTATTTGTTATCCGATACTGTGAAAGTCCATTTGTGCAAAAATGGATTCGTATCTGATTATTATGTTTGGGATAGTCATAGAGAAGCTGTAGCAAATTTTTTGTAGAGTCTGAGGTTGAAAGTGTTAGTGAAAATGTTAATCACATGTATTGAAAATATGGTCGAAGATGCAGCACGATCAATGTTTCATATAGTTGAAGTTGATGATGGAAATGTTGAAGACCCGAACACTAAAGCATTGTTTTTATGATTTACTAGAGCCTGCTAAGAAACCTATTTTGGATGGTTGTAAAAGCGGCACTTAGCTGTCAGTAATCGCAGAATACATTGCGATGAAGTCAAAATACATCATTACTGAAGCTGGGTTTACGGCTGTTGTACAACCTGCAAAAAGACACATGTCGCCAATAATTTAATGTGTAATGATCACTACGAAGTAAAAAAAACTTATGTCAACTTTTGGTTTACCTTTCACAAAATAGATATATGTTTAAATGGATGCATGTTGTTTTGAAAAGTAGACGTAAACCTTAGAAATTGTAAAATATGTAATTGGGAAACATACAAACCAAGAAAAAAGAAGGGAAAGAAAGTTCCGTACAAGCATATGCATTACTTATCCATCACTTCAAGGCTTCAAAGGTTATATGCATCTTCTGCAACTACATCTCATATGAGATGGCATAGTTGTAGATCGGAGGAAGATGGTACGTTCACCCATCCAGTCTGTGGAGAATCATTGAAGCATTTCGATAAAACTTATCCCAGTTTTGCAGCGGAGAGTCATAATGTTAGAATAGGATTATGTATGCATGATTATTTTTACCACTTTCTCAAATTGGTTAAAAATATTCATTATGTCCCATTATCATCACAACATATAATTTACGTCCATGGATGTGTATGAAAATGCAATATATGTTTCTTATTGTTGTCGTTCCTAGTCCCGACGATCCGACATAAGGAATTGATATTTGTTTACAACCATTGATTAAGGAATTAAAAACACTATGGAACAAAGAAATAGAAACATACGATGTTTCAAAGAAGAAACTTTTTTGTATGTTTGCTTCTTTATTATGGACTATAAGCGATTTTCCTGCCTATGCAATGCTTTTAGGATGGAGTATTGCTGGTCGTCTAGCATGTCCATATTGCATGGAAGAAGCACGAGTGTTTTCTTTACCATATGGTAAGAAAATTTCATAGTTTGACTGTCATCGATGTTTTATCAATGTAACTCATCCTTTCAAAGGAGATAAGAAAAACTTTTTAGTTAATGGAGTAAAAACCGGACAACCACCAATGATATGGTTAAGTGAAAACATATACAAACCGGTTAGGGACTCTCTAAAGATATATGAAACTGGAGTACAAACATAAATTAAAGGCAAATTGATAGTTCATAATTGGTGCAAGCAGTCTATTTCTTGAGGTTGTCGTATTGAAAACATCTTCTGCTTCTTCAAATATTGATGTGATGCACAATAACGAAAATTTATTTGATAATGTCTTTAACACAATTTTGATTGTTAAAGGGGAGACTAAAGATGATTTGAAATCAAGACACGGTATAGAAGAATTATGCAAACATTCCGAGCTTCATATGAAACCAAATAAAAGTAAAAAACCTAAGGCATGTTACGAATTTGATAGTAATCAAGTTAAAGTTGTGTTAAAATGGGTGGAAGGATAAAATTTCCTAATGGGATTTTGTCAAATCTTCGTAAATGTGTTGACTTTAAAAATGGTAGATTGAGCGGAACGAAAAGCCATGACTGTCACATAATGATGGAAAAGTTATTACACGTTATGTTAAAAAAACTATCGCCATTAAAAGTTTGGAAGGTAATAACAGAGCTTAGTATGTTTTATTAGAGCTTTGTTCGACTACTTTAAAAGTGCAACGTTTACGTAAACTTGAAGCAGATACTATATAGCTCTGCAAATTAGAGAAAATGTTTCCGTCAGATTTTCTTAATGTAATGGAGCATTTATCTATTCGTCTCTCATCTGAAGCGCGGCTTCGAGGTCTTGTCCAATATGGATGGATGTATCCATTTTAGAGGTATATAACATGTTACTTAGTAATTCACTTGCATTTAAAATATGAAGTTAATGTAAATTAATTTTGCATAGATATCTGAACCATTTAAAGAAAAAAGTGAGACAAAAAGCACGAGTTGAAGGTTCGATGTGTAAATCTTGCATCGAATGTAATGACCCGGGGAAAAACTCGATGCTCGAATTTTCAACAACAATACATAAACCCGTATTGCTTGCCAAAAACCCAAGTATCGAACCCCAGATTGTCAATAGAAAGAAATTACAGGGTGAGAATAGAAAGAAAGAATATTAGAATAGAATAAAGAAGAAGAACACATCAGAATCTCACAGCGAAACGAATAAATATAATATATCAAATCTCTTTATACAAAAGAACAGTATATACAAACCAACCATCAGAGTACAACATATATCAGTCACAGCGGAATAATAACTTTATATAACTAGCGGTGAAGCCACCTGCTTCCAGCTCCTGGAACTCTAAGCGAACCTAACCTAGAAACATACTCGGTCTGACCCGAGTACATTTGAGGAAAAGCAAATTACACCGGGTCAATCTGGAATACTTTCAGCGATAAATTCACAGCACACACAACTTGTTTAACTTTGGAAAGTCTTTTATGAAATCAAAAGGTAATAGTAAGACCAGTCCACTTATAAACACGAACGGCTTTTACCTTACTATAACCCAAAACGTTTTTGAAATCATAACTTATTCTGATATTATCATAGTATCTAAATACAAGTAAATAACAATCTAGTAGAATGCTTGCATCTCACGCTCCACATATATAGTTTACAATCACAAACCGCGGGCGCTTATTGGATATTGGATTCCAACCATGACAAGGTATGGGTCCACCTTCCGATCGTGTATCTCTAGAGGCGAATACATTGGATTCAACAAGAATGTCTTGCAACCCGGCTCACACATGACCAACCACTCATTTCGCTTGAGTGTATCGAACATATATCACCGGCGATTGGGATCAGCAACCGCCTCCAGAAAAGGGACAACATCGAAATATAGATTAAAGAAGCAAATGGAATTTCTCTAGATAGGTGATCATACACCCTAACGAGAGCGACCCACATAGCCATGTTGCCTGCCCGATTTTGGTCATTTCCTAGTTGATGAGGCTTGAGGCTAGAATTTAACTTTCAGACCATCTGGCCACCATTCACTTTGAATGCCACTTCGTCAGATCCATCAAATCACTAATTGACGTCCACAAATATACTCTGGGTATTAAAGAAGTGCCCCTCTTTGCCACCAACTCGGTATATTTGTAAAAATCAATGTACGTGGTTTTAAGGAAATACTCTGTCAGACATTCGTCCATACAAGTCATCCAGGAACAGGATGAACCGAAGGTACCCTCCTAATGCATCCTTATATAGGAATCACCCCAAGGATCAGTAGCGAGTAGTCCTTGCAATCCGCCAAATCTCAACCACGACCGAATCACGTCAGAATACCTCTGTGTTGCAACCCAGAGAATATTCGTCAAGTAGTTCTTCCGCTTATGAAGATTCACGGTCTTCACCTGCTCCATCTTCACGTATTTGCTGGTCGGAATGGTTTTCGAATATAATTCAATCCCGGTCTTTCAGTACCAACAATCATATTGGTCAGGTTTTGATAGTCGGTGATTTAACTATCAAATAACAATAGTGTGAATAAAATGAGTTTATTGATTTGGTACTTGGCATGACTTGGCCTGTTTAAAATATATTTGACAAAATGGTTAAAACAAATGTCGACTTATAACCAAATATTCTTATTTACTTGTAACTAACATTTATATTCAAAAACCTCGTATTCATGTTCAATATTCCTCGTAAGGAATAATTAACCAATTACAACACATTTCCTTCGTTTCAAACTAATGCCATTCCTCGATAATAGTTAAGCTGTTCAAGTTGGGGTATTTTATTTACCTCTCAGACCTTGATCGACAACGTTCTTTTCTCAGAATAAATACCAGTTTGTCACTTAACCACTTCACCAAAATCTTATTTACCATCTCGATTTCAAATCTGGTTTTATAAACCGTTACTTACATTTGAAATCCCTTCCAATATAATCTATTTACTTAATTGGTTTAATTAAGTCAAAATTCACTAAAACACCACTTTTAAATCTAAACCAAACTTTCGCTTATGACTTTTGGATTTTTATAAAATCCCACGTCCAATAATCTACTTCCATTCATTTAGGGCATTCTTATTATATACTTTATCTTGGATTGTAAATTAAAACCTTTTTAACTTGGATTTCATTTCAAAATTCTTTTATCAATATTCAACACAAAACATTGTATGTATTTTCCCTTGCGTTGAAATTCTTATTTCAATTATCATGTTTCGCTCAAATACACTCCTTTAACCTTTACACCTTCGTTTTGGGTTAAAAGCCCCTTTTTAAATTAATCAATTAACTTAATAAATTTAAAATCACCATTTAATTGTTTTAAAAACAATTATTCTATTTTACTAACCCATATGAAAATTCTTGGCTTTCTGCTTTTAACTTGCATAAACCCTTTCAATAATTTCTCTTATAACTCAATTTAAAATATTTATTATAAATTTCTAATTTAATTATTTATATAAATATGACTGAAAACTTTAGTTTAGTTATAAAATAATTTATAACTTTTAAAAACTACGCCTATCCACCTGACGGTGGAACGACGTTGTAAAACAATACATTTCAGGCCATTCACTGCCAATTACCCAATCAACACTGTCGATTGATTTTAAACACAACACGGGTGAATGTCTATTCAACCATCATGTTCAAATAGGGTTTGCTACCATATGGGGTTCAATCAGTTCATATATCAACGATATAAAACAAACAAACAACATATATAATATTTGAGGAATCCGGTCGGATCCCTCCAACCTGTTCTTCCCTACACCACAGCTCGTTATACATTTCAAAATAATGTATGAAATAAATTTCAATCATCTATAAATTTAAAACGATTAAATATGATTAACAACAACCAATCAAACAATAAACAACCAATAGCAACCAATCAACCAATTTATACTTTTAAATGGTAAATTATATTTTAATATGAATTTACCACACCAAAGGATTCCAGAAGGTGTGAGAATTAACTCACCAGATTATTACGGTTGACGCGTTTGTTCCTTTTAATTTGAACCAAATGTTCAAAATTTGCTGAAATTTCAAATGCGTCAGATCAGTGCCTAGTCAGTGTCATTGCCTAGGCCTCGTCCCTGCGATCCCAACGGATCCCGTTTCGTTAGATTCCGTTAACGTACGATAAAGTTATCGCAAATTCAAGTTTATATGAATTAAACGATTTATTAACTAACCATTAATTAATTAATTAAACCAGTCATTACCTTCATTACCGTTAATCATGTTGCCACGTCATCATAGAATTAAGCAAAAACGCGTTTCTTTCTTCCTGCCAAAACAAACCCGATGGTTCTTCTTCACGGTTACTCCTTCCATCGCTCACCCTCACCAGATCACCAGAACGCCGCCACCGTCGACCCTGGGACCTACCTGGTCATTGCCTCGCGTCCGTCTGAGCCCGGCGCCGCCACGCTAGAACCCCCTCGCCCCAATCCTCACCGACGTTGCCGGAAATCTCGAATCCCCAATTTCCGTTCAAATGACTCTCCCCATCGCTACAGGCGACTGCAACCACCCAGACCCCCACCAGTGTCACCGCCTCGCCATCCAGCAGCGACGCCCCCCCAGACCGTGACGCCAACTCCGCCCCCACCGCCGGAATTTTAACCAAAACCCATCGCCACTTTTAGAAATAAACCCAAAAATGCATACCTCTGTTCATCTCGGTCCCCACGCGACCATGGACCACCGTAGGACTCGAGACCACGGCCAAATGAAAGCTCAGTCTTCCCTCTTTGATTTCCTCCAGGTCTGAACCGATGAAATCGCTCCAATTGCCGTCAATTTCAAAAAGAACAAAACTGATTTCTGGCCGTTCTTCGCGATTTCCGGCCACCACAGTCGCCCGATGGCCACCAATTTTTCTCGGTAGGTAGATCCCGACCCGATCTACTACTTTACTTCAGATTCCACTAGCCGATTCTCGACAGATTTAAAGATATAAATAGATTTGTGATGAGGGACTTATTTGCAAAATTGATGGATGAGGGTTTAGTTTGGCTGGGAATTCTGACTTTATGGGGTTTATATAATGTGGAAATAATATATTTTATGTTGATTTGACGAACGATGTTGACTAACGATTTTTATTTCGTACCTATCGCTATTTCGAACGTTGTTTATTCGCTCCTGTGCTCACATACAAACCCCGTTCGAGATGCGAATGGATGGCATAGTATAATTTGACGATACGATCCTATTGAAACTTGTTTCGTCGAATTCCGAGTTCGTTTGCTCAAATGGCCCTCGTTCACGTTCAAATGGTCGTTTTTATTTGTACTTTATTTTGCCACGCTCACAAATTAACCCCGATTGACGTGCAACTTGAAACCTAGAAATAATTTACTGTTCCGGTCCCAATAAAATTTGTTTCGTCGAAAACCGAGGTTGTTTGAATAAAGTCCCTTTTATAACTGCCCAATTCAAATAAAATAAACCAATTTTAAAATACCTCGATATAATATTATTAAAATATTAAAATTGGTCATACACGACCGGAATTTCATATATTACCAAAATAAAATAGCTCGGGTTGAGTTTGAAGCCAAATCGATATTGTAAAAATTTAAAAACCCTTTATTTAATATAAATAACGTTATAATTTATAAAGGAATTCCACAGTGACCTTTTCAAAATTTGATTTGGACATAAAACAAAATCTAAAACACGAAAACTCGATTTTTCTCTTTCATTAGAAAAATATTATCCAACAGATTCGGATGTTTCTTGTTTCGAGAAAATCCGACTCATTTTGGGCCCTGTACAGCCGTTTAAAGTTCAAAACACCAAATTACGAACTACCGCGCCGCTGCGGCTCATTTTATAATTAAATTATAAACTAAACGTTATAACGTCGTTTTTAATAATGAAATCGCCACTAAAATTTCAATACGAACGATATTGAACCATTTTAAATCGCCCAATCACATTATACAGCAAAATCAACATTTTCCCAAATATGCCGAAAATAAATTATTATTATATTATTAATATAATTTAAATATTCAAACTAATATGGTCAGATCCCATTATTTTAGCTCAAATCAATATTTTAAATAAATAAAATATTTAAATAAAATGGCCAAAAACACGGGACGTTACATCGAAGAAGAAGCTTCATTTTTTTCCTCTAACTATTTCAGTGACCATGTGAATATATCATTTGAAAGTATTCATCATAATGATGAAGGCGCCGAACAAGAGTCCTCTCAAATAATGTTATCTATTTTTAGACAACATGGTCGGCCTTCTAGGAAAAGTATAGAAATATGGCTAAACGACAGAGATCTTCATGTAGCATACACCTATATTCTTCTAAATTGTGCCAAAGTTGCACCATTTGTTAGGTAATCTGAAATAATAATTTGTGTTTATTCATTTCTATAATGCATGTGCATGTAGAGTCCAATGAAATATTTTATTTATATATACAGTGTTTATGAACGTGAACATCCGAATGGAGATTGTAGTAAAGAATTTTCCAGTTGGTTTTCAAAATACATTTACAAGCCGAAAAATTGCGTCATTGACAAAGAGTTGAAACATATTGTGATGGAACCAAAAAGAGTAGTGAGACATATCCAATATATTTCGTTAATGGATATAAATTTAACACCAAAGAATACGGTGTAGAAAATTAACAAATAATACAGGTATATTTGTTAAAGGCAACGGCGATCCAGAAAATCACATAAATGATTTTTATGGCGTTTTAACACAAATTTTGCAGTTGACATATTTCTGACGCCCCACAGGGGAAGTTTTTCTATTTAGATGCAATTGGTTTAGCAATGTTCCAAGTTCTGAAATTAATTTGCACAAGGATTTTAATCTTATCGAAATAAAGCACACATAGCATTATCACAAGTATGATCCTTTTGTGTTAGCCAAATAAGCATTCCAAGTTTATTATGCTCCTTAACCATATCTAAAATGAGATAAAGTAGATTGGTTGGCAGTTTTTAAAAAAAAGGACAAATTTACTTTCGATGGGAAAAATATTCCAAACGAATAAACTTATCAAGCAAATCTTGAGAATAGTGAAATAATAATGACAGACAATAATATGCATTTTGGATCTTTGATCGATGAATCAAATGTTCTGGTGGAAGCATTTGACAGTACAGAGGAAATTAACGTAGAAAATGAGACTGAATTTGAATCAGAAGACGATGACGATTGATATAAAATGAGTAGTTTTAATCTGAAAGTTATGTTACCATGTATATTTTTAAATTGATGTAACTATGTTGAGTTCTTGGTATGTTATGAAATTGATGCTACTATGAAACCAAATATGTTTACTATTATTTACATCTTTTATGATATTTCCATTTGTCATTTATTTAGTATTTTTTATTAAAAATGCAACGTAATATGCTTATCATTGGAACATGAGACCTAATATGAATCAAATATATAAAATTTCATTTCTATTTCCATTTCAGTCATAAGGTAGCAATTTATATCGTTTATATCATTTAAGTATGAAATACTTTTCATTGTCATGTTATTACTCTCTTTTAAAATGACGTGTATATATGTCATAGATATAGACATGTCATCTAGGGGTAGGAGTTCATCCAGATCATCATAAGGCGATGGCGCTGATCCATCGCAATCATCACAACATACTAGCATTACATTAGTATCTAGAGCTAAGAGGTAAGAAATAAACTTTATCCAACATCTTATTTTATTTTTTAATGGTATATGTACTTATCTGAATCGTATTAACAGGGGATTCGATTTAGAGCCATCATGGATTGTATTGGATGTTTCTAGTGCAACATATCAGAGTAAGATGTCGGCTGGTTGGTCAAAGTGGGACACCATCCCTCCACACATAGTAGAGTGCATTTGGTAGGACGTGCTTGTAAGTATTTTTTTCTGTTTCTCATTTTTAATTCTTTTTCGTCGCTTTTGTATTGTTTATCGTTTACAAGGTAATGTTTTTTTTTTTTTTTTTTTGTGAAATACAGAC
Source organism: Allium sativum (assembly GCA_030737875.1). NCBI lineage: Eukaryota > Viridiplantae > Streptophyta > Magnoliopsida > Asparagales > Amaryllidaceae > Allium > Allium sativum. Next base: position 968,351,339 of record CM060920.1, read on the forward strand.
TGAGTTAGACTTCTAGAAACATGATATGGAGCTCGCACTAGATTACTGGATGCGTAAAATGCAAAAGAACTATGAGATTCAATGTCTATAGTGAAGAAACAAGCAAATAAACCAAATTGGATGAGGGCAAATATATGGGAAGGTTGGTTGAAATACTGGAATAGTGAGGAGGCGAAGGTAAGTATACTAATTTTTTTTTCAAATATTTGATTGATAGATAATAAATATCAAAATATGTTGATCGATAACTAATGTAGCAAATTTTGAATGTATAGGCAGAGTCGAAAAGAAACCGTACAAACAAAAATAAAATTTCGGTTACCCTTCGAGGAGGATCAAAGTCATTCCTGCAGTATCAGCAGGAGTTGGTAAATTTACTTAATGTGAATTGTAAATATTTGTTGTACTATATAATTTTTAATGTACAATAATTGTATAAAATAATCAATTTTAGGAAGCAGAGGCGCAGGGTCCCGTGTCATATATGAATGTGTTTACTTATACGCATGCCATCGAGCATGTAAATCTGGACGTGACAGTTTCATATATATGGCACGATCAAAAGTCCAGCAAGAGCCATATAAGCATATTTCAATTTATTTACTATTAGTAATTGTTTTACTTATTAAACTATATATAATGAAATAAAATATCATAATAAATTTAGCTACATGTTTATTTATTAATGTAGGAAAAGTTTATGAAGCAGTGGTAGAAAAGGTTGGTTGAGACAGGTCGAGAGCAATTGATGATTGATAAGTAAGATGCTATATTCGAGTTAGTTATGGATCCACCGTCAAGGAGCAGACGATATGGATTTGGCAATCATGCAGTAAGTAAAAAATATAATAGAAGATAATAGTTTAATAATATTTTAAATTATTGTAAATCTCTTTATTTTCAGAGCCCGAAAAGCCGTGAGAACAGTACTAGGATGGGAGACTGCCTGGGAAGTCCTATCGCGCTTGAGTATAGGAGCCTTTGGCACTGGGTATCTACCTATCTTTATTTTCAGTCTTAAGTAAATAATATATTAAAGAAAAAGATTAAGGATTTGGAAAATTTGCATAATAAATATCATATTTCGAGTTCAAGTTTGTGCAAAAACTAGATTATGTGATTATTACAGGCTAGCAGCCAGAGACAAGGCCGATAGACCAGAGCCGATATAGATCTTACGAGATCAACGATTTGAGGCCTAAAGTGGCATAGTTTGAGGATCAAAACCGTCGTCAGTCCATAGAGGTGACGCAGCTGCTGGATCAATGTATTATCAAGTACATGCAGCAGTATAGTGGTCGCTTCCCTTCCTCTGCTGGCTCCAGAGATTCTGCAGATGTGTGACTGCTTTGAGAGGTAAGTTTTTTTGTGACTTGGCAGATAACATACTTGTTTGATTGTTGGTTGTATAATAGACTTAATGTTGTATTATGTGATGGTAGACTTGGTTGGTTGGTTGTATGATTATAGACTTGATGTTATGGTTATTTTTGGATATTTTCTAATGTATTTTACGGTTGTTCGACCAGTATGACTTGATTTTATATATTTTTTGGTTTGTTGAATTGTGTGCAGCTTGATTTTTGGTTAGAATATTATATATTGGGTATTGCATAGTAGTGGTGGAAAAGTGTTTGTATGTGAAATGTGGTAGGAAGGATAAAGTGCAACAGAAATACAAAAAAATTACAGTAAGTTTTCCTATGGCTTACGATGGCTCCCGACGGCCTTCATGTACTTCCTATCTGGAGGCTTATGACACGTGTTAGAAACCACCGGAAGCGGTCTGAAATGTATCTGACGAGCATTGTTGGAAACACTGTTCCCCGATGCCTTTATCTACGGTAGTTTATTCCAACGGTTTCGGCGGCTTTCGACGGCCACCGACGGTTTTTAGCTATCAAAACAACCGCTCTTTCTTGTAGTGTATCAACAACTATGCCATATTATGTCCCGTAGGTTGACTATGAACCCATCAACACATGTAGGTGACAACCTTACACATGCAATAGTTTTACCAGTAAGATGGCTATGAGCCATTAAATAAGTTTTTTCAAGCAACCCCAGAATATCTAGATGTATTGGTATCCCCAACATCTCACCCATTGGTATCCTCAATGTAAACATAATTATTTACCTCACTGGTATCCCCAATATGGAATTAATAATTTTCTATTGGTATGCCCAATATTAACATGATTTATTTACTCCTATTGGTGTCCCAACATATGTTTGAATTATGTGTCAAAACATTAGCAACAACTAATAACATACAAAATTATGGTTAAATACCATATCAGTAACACAGGCTCAACAAACATGTCATCCTTGCTCTTATCGACCTACAACCAAGGTTTCAGTACGAATATAAGAGGCTATGTCGATATTTAGGATCAATGACTTCAAACATAGGCTCACTACGCCATAGATGACCTACTGCAACGAAAATCCATGATGTCGCTAGCTACAATTTTGCCATAGATGTGCTGTTTTTTGTCTATTGCAACACACGCTTCAATGTGTTAGCATAGATATCAACCATGTGTTGCAGTAGCCGGATGAACAAAATTATCAATCTGCGTCAACACGATCCAATGGTCCAGGTTAGCGATCCGGGAGAAATAATGTTTAAGGTGGGAAACAAAAACAATGTGCCAAAACACTTAACAAAATATTCACTCAACCTCTCAAACACTCACTCTCAAACAAAATACTCCACCGCTTAACCTCTCAAACACTCACTCTCAGGTTCAATTAGGGCTAAAAGTTCAAGTTTACAAGCTTAATTGGGGTTCGATTAGGGGAACTTCGAGTTCAATTAAGGCTTCGGTGTTTCAATTAGGCCTTCAATGGGGATTCGTTTGGGTTTCAAATTTCAGTTATGGTTTCGATTTAATCTGCTTCTTAAGATATCACTCAATGTATATTTCAATTTTTTCCTATTTATTGTTGTGTTGCCAAATTTACTGATTTACTTGTGCGTTCAGGTGTAATTATATTCCTAATTTTATTATCGTGTTTGTCTTTCTCCTTATAGTCATGGCTAAATGATATTTGTTTATGTTATTTGTTTGTCAGTTAGTGATGAACGACGAGGAAAAACTATGGGTAGAACTTCCTAAGTTCAGTGAAGGATACATCAGTGGAGTGAAACTTTTTATTCAAAACACTTTTTCTGGAGTTGGGGTAGGTGATAAAATTACATGCCCTTGCAAAAAGTGTCATAATCACAAGTGTCATCGTCAAGAAGTAGTCTACGACCATCTAATTTGGAATAGTCCGTCTGAATTGTACGTGAAATGGATTTGTGAGGTTTCCTGTTTAGATCCTAAAAGGAGTGATAGCGATATGGATTGTGAAGCAGGAATAAATTTTGGAGATAATCTCAATGAGATGTTGCAACATACTTATGGAAATATACAGAACAATGAAGGTTGATCTTCTGATGGATCAAATGGAATAGATGTCGACGCTAGAAAATTTCATCAATGTGTTGAAGAGGGAAAGCAGCAATTATATCCCGGGTGTACTAAATTTTAGCGATTAAGTTTCATTGTCAGACTTTATTCTTTAAAATGCCTACATAGAATCACCGAGTCTACATTCAACGATTTATTAGAGTTGATAAAAGTAGCTTTTCTACACGCCCACATCCCTTTATCTTTCAATGCTACCAAAAAAATCATTAAAGATTTAGGCCTCGGTTACTAAAGAATACATGCATGTCCAAATGACTGCATGCTGTATTGGGCAGAAAATGAAAAGGAAAATAACTGCAAAACTTGTGGTTTTTCAAGGTGGGTTATACCGGAAAAGAAAGTGGTTATTGACAATGATCCGGAGAAGGGGATTCACAAACCACCAGCAAAAGTGATGCATTATTTTTCCACTAAAACCAAGGCTGCAAAGGATGTTCATGTCCAAGGAGTACGGAGAACTTATGTTATGGCATGCAGTGGAACGAAAAAATGATGTCAGACTTCGACATCTAGCTGATGGCGAGATTTGGAAGATGATGGATACCAATTGTCATTATTTTTCATTTGAAAACAGAAATATCAGGTTAGGAGTAGCATCTGATGGATTCAGTCCTTTTCGTACAATGACTACGTAGCACAACACATAGCCAATCGTATTAGTAAATTATAACCTTCCACCTTGGTTATGCATAAAGACGGAAATTTTGAGATTTTCAACCCTTATCCCAAGTCCAGAGTCTCCTAACAATTACATTGATGTCTATATGCAGCCTCTTATCGCAGAATTGAAAGAATTATGGGATCTTTGCATACAAACTTATGCTGCCTTCACTAGGGATAATTCCACATTATGTGCAAGCGTGTTATGGACGGTCAGCGACTTTCCGGTCTATCCAATGTTATCAGGCTGGAGCATAAAGGGTTATTTAGCTTGTCCCGTATGCCATTTCGAGATTTTTCAACTTACTGGAAACATAGTAAAAAAAATGTGCTACATGAATTGTAGGAAATTTTTAGACTCGGGACACAAGTGGAGGTTTGATAAGAAAAGGTTCAATTGTGAAATTGAAATGGGAACACCTCCCGGAATTTTATCCGGGACTGACATTGAAGAATTGTTGGCTGGTTATGAAAATATTTTTGGGAAGAAAGAGGTCAAGAAGCATAAAAATGAATCTCCTTTTAAAAAAAGTCAATATTTTTTAATTTACCATATTGGAGTCAAAATATATGTCGACATAACCTTGATGTTATGCACATAGAGAAAAACATTTGTGATAACATACTTGATACTTTACTAAATATTGATGGGAAGTCGAAAGTCCATTTAAATGCTCGATATGATTTACAAGAGATAGGCATCAGGGAGGTCCTTCATCTGGTTTTATCAACTGATGGGAATTACCTTGAGATGAGGGGTGCCATATTTGAAATGACAAACAAGGAGAAAGAAATATTTTGCTCGATGTTGGAGAATGCCAAACTGCATTATGGTTGTTAAGCTAGTATCAGCCGGTATGTAAACAAGAAAGAGAGGAAAATTGCAGGGTATAAGAGCCGTGGTGCTCATTTTCTTCTCCACTACTTGTTGTAGTTTGCTGTGAAGAAATCTGTAAAACCTGAAGTTGCAATACCTATGACAAGTTTAGGTGCATTTCTAAGAATCTTTGGAGTAAAACCATTGATTTGGCTGATCTCAAGAGGCCATAAAAGGAAATTATGGAAATTCTTTGTCAATTTGAGGTGATATTCCCAAATGCTTTCTTCGATACAATGGTGCACTTGCTAGTTCATTTATGCAAGGAACTTGAATATCGTGGACCTGCACATGTTCGTTGTATGTTTCCTACTGAGCATTATCTTTGTAAACTGAATCGTATGTTCGCAACAAAAGTAAACCTGAGGCGTCCATTGCTGAAGGTTATCTTGCAGAAGAATGTTTGATATTCTATTCAAGGTTCCTAGGTGGCGATAGAGAAGGAAAAATGCAATTTGAAACATGTCCACAGAATCTGGAATATCCTATTGGCACAAGAAGAAACAAAGATGGAAAAGCTATCCATCTTAAAAATTCTCAATCGAAGGAATGTCACCATTACGTTCCATTCAATTGTGGTAACGAGGAAATAGAGTGTTTAGTTGAGTAGGTTTTAAGTTTTATTTTTGTTTTAGTAAGTATTGAAGAATTAGAAATTTTTTTCTATCTTTTATTAACCAGGTCTTTATTCTAGGGAACATCGAGCTTTAATTGATGGCCATGCATCATCAAAAAATATATAAAAGAGAGAGAGAACAAGTGAAGAATTTTGGAAGAGGTTAATGGACGTGGTTGGGAAAAAGGAGGACACTTCAAAAGAAGTACAACTGCTTGCAATGGGCCCTCTTCGAATAGCTAGGAGGTTTATTGAATATGTTATCAATGGATACATATTTTATACAAGGTTCAGATATGCCAAATGTACAACACAAAACAGTGGTGTATTTTTGACAGTCTTGACTACTAGCTTTGCAAGTTCGAAAGATCAAAATTCGTTGGTTGGTGAAGTTAATTACTATGGATCAATTGAAGAAATATTAGAACTAGATTATTACGGAGAATTTAGTGTGGTTTAATTTAAGTGTTGTTGGTACCAAGAAGAGAAAGATTTTTATGGGTTGACTCGTGTCAATTTTAATCGCTTGTGCCAGAAATATGATCCTTATGTTATGGCTTCACAAGTACAATAGGTGTTTTATATAGAAGATCCAATTGATAAGATGTGCCACAATGTTATCACGATTTTGCCGAGAGACTGGTGTGAAAATGAAAGAGTATATGAAAATGAAGATTTGAATGATATCCAGCCTGCCTATGGAATGGTAAATTAAGATTTTGATGTTCGTTGGTGTAGAGATGATGTCCCAGTAAGACAAATTTGCCTTCCACCTAGAAAAGTGAAAGACAATGCTTCATAATTTCTGTGTATCACTATACTTATTCAAGTAATTGTTCTGCACAATTTAAGTAAGAAAATGTTGTTTCTGCCTTGATTAGATTTTAGTGAAGTGATTGTTTTATTTTACAAGTAACTGATGTATCATATTCGTGGCTTCTTTTTGTAATTGATGTCATTCTAACATTAATTCTTCCATTTTGTGTAGGCCGGACAAAATTCCAGTTGAGGATTACAAAGTACTCTTGATGTTTTGGGAAGATGAAAAAATTCAGGTATAATTTTATGTTTTATCACACTCAAATCAGGCAGATAAGGCAGATAAATATCTTTACTTCATGGTTTTGTAGTCCAAGGCCCTTACAAATTCTACAAAACGGAGATTGTATACAGACACACATTGCCGGTGTGTCTTTTTTCTTATTTTTATGGTTGGCTGGAGGTATGCTTCAGTATTGAGCTACTGTAATAAACTATAGAATTCTTACAATTTCCGTTTGCTAAAGCATCAGTCTAATTCTTACATTATTTTGTTAAGTGTTTTGCCGCTTGCTATGGCGTAGTGTGATAATCATGGCTTCACATAAGTTTTAGGAAATGTGAAAACGTAACTGATCGTGTACAAGACTGATGATGCTTCAATAATGAACCACATAATTTTAAGAATTTTATTTTCTCTTCAATCAGTAATGATTGTGTTAGTTTATAATTGAAACAATGATTGAGTTTGTACTCGAACGATTTGTGGCATGTCTAAATTTTTACTAAAGCAAAAAGAGGCATTGCCTCAAATTGTATCACACTGAAGCAGTGCCTCAATCATACTGTTGCATTTCTTGATATCGTTGGTGCTTTGAACAAACTGAGTCATTGCATCAATTTGCAACTGAGGTATGTAGATCATAGATTGTGATGAAATGCAACTTTGTGCTGAAATGCAACTCGGTTATGCAACTGAGGTACGCAGGCCATAGATTGTGCTGAAATGTATTTGTGTTGAAATGCAACTCAGTTATACTATGGCCATAGTTTGTGCTAAAATGCAACTGAGGCATGCATGCCTCTCATTTTTTGTTGCAATGTAAACGAGGCATTGTATCAGTTTGTAACTGAGGCATGCATGACTTTGGTTGTGCTGAAATGCATTAGTTGTACTAAAGGCTTTGCTGAAATATTATATTTTAAACTTCTTTATTTAGCAGGTGAAGGAGGCAGTGATGAACTTTTTCAAGAACTTGTTACTAAAGGCACTAGAGGTAGTACTGGAGGTAGCAGAGGCACTGAACGCACTGAAGGCTCGCGCTATATTTTGAAACTATTTTAGTTTGATGAAAACATAAATTTAGTACAGGCTGTGTTTGTATGTACTCTGTAAAACTGAATTTATTGGCTATGTTTTGTTATTTTGTAGTTGACTAATTAGTACTTGTGTTACTGGTTAATTGGAAATGAAAAGTTCTTTATTAATTTCAGTGTGTGATGTTAATTGTTGTTATGTTGCATTATGTTATATAATGTTGTCATAGCTACGATATAATGTTGCAGTATATGATGTTAAATGTTGTCGTAGCTATGATATAATGTTTCCATTGGATGGTAAAAGCGTTGCAATAGATTAATGCATGTGGGCCCCACAACAGAATTATGTGAACCCGGCTACAAATTTTAGTGCACAACAGGCCCGAGATGAAGATTTTAGTGGACCCCACAATTTTGTAAGTTTAGTACCTGTGGAAACACTTGTACCAATGTTGCCTTAGGGTCGCAAAGATGTTGCCTTAGACTCTAAGGCAACACGACAAAACGCAACACCAAGAAAGTGTTGCCACAGTTAATTTTTGTCCTATAACAACATTTTTTTGCACTTCCTGCATCACTTCTCTAGTGTTGCACTATGCAATCTATGGTGTAGTGACTGAAAACATATGGATTCAAAATGGTTTAAAAATAACCTTGTCTTCACAATCGATAAGCAACAGTTCTAGAGGAGATAGCCTTAAAATATTCTGGAAAGCAGTTTGGAAATAAGCCTTGTCGACCTATTCGAAATGATAAGGAACAAAGGCGACAATATCAAGTTGTATTAAAAACAAGTTTAGAAACAAAGTTTGTCGACAAGGACGATGATGCCAAGGTTTAGAGGTGATAGTCGCAAAGCTTTTATAAAACAGATTTGAAAAAAAAAAACCTTGTCGGCCATGAATAGCAATGACAAGGATGAAGGCAATACCCTAAGAATTCATAAAACAAGTCGGAAACGGGCTTTGTCAATATAGTCGACATGGAAAGGTATAGAGTCAGTAAGCCTTGAAGCTTCTTTGAATTTTTTTAAGGAAATGAGCCCTAGTTGACAAGGTATAGAGGCGACAATCTCTATAAGGTTTAAAACAATAGAGGCAGTAAGCCAATTATCTTTTTTTTGAGAGAAATGAGTGACACTCATAAGGAGAAGAGCACTCATGCATTTTTATTCTACACTAAATAAGATATGTCAATAAGCCTTATCATACAAAAGAAGAAAAAGTTAACCAAAACCTAAGAGCTATAGTCCAAAAAAATGAAGTACATAATGCAACAAAAAACCTAAGAATAAGTCCAGAAAAAAGAAAGAATACACTATCCTAGAACACTTAGCTACAAAAAAGTAGCTCGCAAAATAGGACAAATAATAAATAAATAAATATATATATATATATACACACACACACACATACACACTCACTCACACACACACACACATATATATATACACACATGTGTATATGAAAAAAAATATACATATATAATATTATACATATATATAAGAATAAAACACAGATTGAACAAAGCCAACATGAAACAGAATACACAAAGAAACAAACAATGACATGATCACAAATCAAAATAGAATAAACAACACCAGAAACAAATATAATTACAAAACACTTATAGAACAATAGAGAGTACAACTGAAGAAATTTTAGGAAAAGACTATTAGGAAGCAACATACACAGATAAAGTATTGTTATAATTACTAGAATGACAATTAGACTTAAATATATTAATGCAAGACTTAATGATTCTAAGAAAACTTTTAAAAGCAGTAAATTCATTGAACATTCTTGCATGATTGGAAAATTATGGAGGTTGAAACCCATCTCCAAATTAATGTTATATATAGCACATAAAAATTCCAATGTAACCAGAGATGATAAATTAGATAAAAGAATATGACTAATTCGTATGCAAACAAGCATATTTATTCAAAGCAAACTATAATTTCATCCAAACAATTCGAAGTATCAAAATATACATGAAATAATCATATTTACATGAAATAAATTCGGGTATGATCTATAACCGAGAATAACAAAGGGTTTTAAATATTATTCACCATAGTTTTTGGAAGAGAGAGTTGATATTTGTTGTAGCTTTAATCCTAATCCCGATTTCTTTAGCTTTTATAGCTTTTTTATTTTTCCTATGATAATGGTTGGCCTCCCTTACTGTTATGATTAGGATTTGAGAAATGAAATAATGGGATAAAAGAGTTAAAGGTTACGTATATGTATAAGACTAGATGTTTCTCACTTTGCCCCTCACATATACCTTCTTCTTATATCTAATTAAGTTGATTAGTTATTTAGGCCAAATCATTGTTTATTAGTTACAAATCTCATCCAATCATCCAACCACATTATTCTTGTTCAATTTAACCAATTAAATCTCCTGATTAATTTTTACTAAAAATCAAGAGCATTACATTCTTCTCTCCTTAAAAGAACTTTGTCCTCAAAATTCAGTCATAGACTAAAACAACCATAGCGGGATGCATACTAGTATAACCCACTTGATATCAAGTGTATAAAATAATATAGAATATACTATGAAGCAAATCAAGATAACTATCACTGATATTGTCTCTAGCCTCCCAAGTATAGTCATTCTTATTATCACTCCATTGGACTTTAATTAGCTTGAATGTCTTATTCCTTAGCATCTTCGTATCTCTAGCAACAATTCTAGGCGGTCATCTCACAAAAGTCAAATTTGGTTCCACCACGAAGTTCATTGATACCCTTCGATCTACAACTTCTGGATCATGTACATACTTACAAAGATGAGAAACATGAAAAATATTATGGACACCTACCAAACTCCCTGATAACTCCACTCGGTATACGAGCTTCCCCATCCTTTTTAAAATGGGAAAGGGTCCAACAAATGTTGGTACGAATTTCCTATACTTTTTGAAGAACACCTTCATCAGTGGTATCTTTGCAAAAACATGATATCCACTAGAGAACTCAAGATCCTTATGCCTATTGTTTGTGTGACTCTTCTGCCACAATTGGGGTTCTTCCATCGATCCTCAGATCATATCAATCTTTTATACAGCTTATTTCACCAAATCTGGACCTTGAACTGATCTATCTTTAATCTTTAACCGACAAATTGGCAATTTTCACGGTCTTCCATATAACGCCTCAAATGGTGTCATTCTTGTGCTATCTCGGTTGCTATTAATATAGGAAAATTCAACTAAATTCGAATGATCTTCCTATGAGACAACATAATGTGGAATACAAGCTCTCGAAAATTCTTCAAGTACCATATTGACTCTCTCCATTTACACATCTATCTGTGGATGATAAGGACTACTCATATTGAGCTTTACTCCGAAAAATTTCTGTAGACTCTTTCAGAACTCACTAGTGAATAATGAATCATTATCACTAATAATATTACTAGGAATCCCATGAATATGAATAAAACAAGCACCATCCTGATAGACCAAACGAGAATAAAATGTGCACTCTTAGTCAATCTCTCCACTATGACCCGAATACTTCCGTTACCTCCTCCCGATATCGACACCATCAATAGGATCCATGGAAATCGAACATCACTACCAAATAGGAATATCCAATTGTTAAAGCAATAATCTAGGCTTTTGATGTTCAATTTTCACTCAATGACAATTTATACACTTTTTACCTATAAGCCAACATCTCTCTTAATTCCTTTCCAGAAGAAACCTCTCTTTGTATATTGATACATCTTGGTACCTTTAGGATGAATAGCGAACTTAGATCGATGACACTCTCTAAGAATTTCCTTACTTGGATCATCAAAATCTGAGGCACACAATCTCCCCGTCTTCATTTAGAATGCTTTTATGGTCAAAACTGAAGTCTTTCAACCAAAAATGGATCTTCACTTTCCTTAGAAGCAATTCTTTCGATCAAGAGTATTGGACTAACTTCTAAACATAACTTCATAGTTGTGCCTTGACTTGAAGCCATTGTCGATCTGATCTGCACATTACAAGTAGTCAATGCCTCTAAGTCCTTCCATTCCACGATCTTGGTTAAAACTATGTCCCTATGTATCTTTCGAAGGGCATCAACAAATTTATTCCCCTTTCTAGTTGTGTACTCAATGCAAAAATCAAAAGTTACCAAAAATTCCATTTATCTCCAATATCTCAATTTCAGCTATTTCTAAGACAGTAAATACCTCAAATACTTATGTTTTGTGAGCAGCTCGACTCTCTCCTAAGAGGTAATGCCTACAATTCTTTAAAGCAAAGACAACAGTCATGAACTTAAGATCATGGTTCAAATTTCTCACCCTAAGCGGTCTAGGTTGTCTAGAAGCATAAACAATTATTTTATCGTTTTTCATGAGAAAGACTCTTACTCATGTTCCACACACATTAGCGTAGACTACCAAATCTTGGTTTCCATATGGTGCAGTAAAAACGTGATCATTGGTCAATGAAAAACCTTAAAACAGAGATTCCACCCAAACCGCTGGACCAAAATTTTAATGTAACCACTCTACGGAAAGGCAATCATCATTCCCTTTCCAATGGAATAGGTCTCGTTACCTAATTCGACCTGAGTCAAAAGTTATGCCTTGTACAAGACTGATAGGGGAAAAATGGTCACAAACAAAATTGGTAAGAATTATGGACATGTTTCGCATCCACATAAACAATATATCAAAATATTAGAATTATCCAATATTCAGGAAATAAAATAAAAATATTTTACGATCTTTCGATACGTAAAATGCGGGCTGTTACATTGATCATTATAAACCTATATTATATTTTCTTTGATAATTTAATGAAAACTGAAATTTACGTGAATTACAATTTTGATGTTGCAAACACTGATAATTTAAATTTGTTTACAGGCTAAGGCAGCTCAAAAGGTGTATCAGAAAGTTCAAGACAAAGAGGAAATTCCCTAGCTATGAGCCCGCATCGCCGAGCTTGAGGAGCGTTATCGTCGTTGTGACGTGTAGATAGAGCAGCTGAACCAGCATTTAGCGGAGTTCATAGAGCAGTACGGGAGATTTCCTTCATTTGGTGGTTCTGGAGGGGATGATGTGTAATTTGAGGTATGATTTGTTGTGTTTTGTTGTTATGCACATATACGTTCTGAGTGGATGAGGATTTGGTTGGTACATTGTGATGGATTGTATGTATTGCTGCTAGTTTAGACGTTGGTTTGAATGATGGTTTATGTTGGCTTGGGTGATATCAGTTTTGTTATGTTTTGTTGGATGTTGTATATATTGGATTGTATGTATATGATTTGGGTTTAATATTATGTTTGAGTACATATGAGAGTATTATTGTTGTATATATGCTCAAAATAGAGCTGTTATATTATTTGGGTTTAATATTATGTTTGAGTACATATGCGAGTATTGTTGTTGTGTATATATGCTCGTAATAGATACAATAACGGTCAAACATTACAAAGTATTGTTTGAGTACATCTTGGTTGACCATAAATAGTTGAGGTTGTATACTCGATATATATGGTCAAACATTACGAAGTACGCTTAGCGTAAAGATACATAGGATTATTTGGTCTATAGTTCACTATTGTATTTAGATATGTACTCACAACCACTCACAAAACCCGCTTCCACAGTTTCATTTCCACTTCTTCCAATTTACGATCCTACCCCGTCAGAGCAACCGCTAAACCATGAACAAGTTCAGTTTTCATCTCACACTCTCTCTCATCCTCACAGCCGCTCTCTCCCTCCTCTGCCTCTCGCTCTACCTCCTCCTCCTCCGCTGCCCATCCGCCGTCGATCCCGCCACGTCCTCCCTTCCCACGCCGGAAAATCCAACGCCCAAGATCTCCGGAGCGTCCAGGGCTCTCTTCACCATAAACGAGGAGGAGGAGGAGGAGGAGGCGAATCTCGACCCCGAGGCGGGTTTCGGGTCCGAATCCGATAAGGCGGAGACGCCGTACTACACGCCATTGTCTTCTCCGGCCAGAGGCTAGCGCTTCTCGGACATGGGCAAAACGGGAAGTTCGGGTTGGTGAAAAGCGATAATGGTGTGGTAATTAATTGTACTGACACTTGTTCCTTTTGATTGTTCCGCTTTTCTTTCTTGCTTTCTTTTACGTACGCGGGAAATTTATTGAAATGTTAAATGTGATGCTGTAGTATTTTTCTCACCTGCATCGTTCGATTGCACGATTTATGTACGTTGTTATTACGTCCATTATTGTATGTAGTAGGTTTGGTCTCCTCGGGACCGCAAGTTTGTTCGCAAATAATGGTTTTTTGCAGGACATAATTGTGCTGTGAACTTGTGCTTCTTATTCCGTCTACAGAGTACGTGCAGGGTGCTAAAACAAAAATAAAATTGAACTTTAATTTTATGATAGCCTTGAAAGGGTACTGAGCTATAAGCGTAATATTTTTTAAAATCTAGCTATTTGCATAAATAATCCTTTAAACTGCGAGTATTCTGTTCTCAGCCGTAGTTGGGTTGGTCTTCAACCGACCCTTAATGAAGGATCAATTAAAGTGTTCACGATTGCTTTGGCAACCTCGGATATTGCTCCAACAATCGAGTTAGGTCGATTAAAACAAAACTCGCTGCCCTATTTTGCAACGATAAAGAACGATTGTATCATTTAGTCAGCTTTAATAATGCCAACTAAGAGCAACAGTCATTTTCCCGATCGTTGCGACCATTTTTTCTCTTTGTATATATAAACTTCCAGCACTCTTTTTCAACTTCCACCTAACTCTTATATATTTCTTATCATTTTTAACACAATACTACAAAAACTATCAACCATGTCAAAACGTCAAAAAGGAAAATCAATATCGCAAGGTAGATTCGATAATCAAAATCTAAACCAAATGATACCATTTTCAAAATTCTAACCAACGCAACCTATATCATTCCCAACAAGCTTCTAATTCTTATCTCCCTCCACAGAATCAGGAGTTCTACAATTCGCAACAAAATTCAAATCATTACCATAAATCTTAAAATTCAAAATACTCACATAATACCTCATTTCAACATAATTGGACCTACGAAAAAGTATACCTCTCGCAATAACCAACAACGAAGAGCGATGCATTATCTACTCAAAATCTAACCAAAAATATGAATAATCATTTTGGACACAAACAAGAAACATGGAAACCTAATTTGATATTGGGAAAGCAGCAAAAGAATTACAAATTAGCTTCAATGCTAGTTTGTTTTCCGCTCACCTGAGGAGAAAGCATACATCTGAAATCAATATAAAAGAATCTCCTAGCAATTTTTTTCGAAATCAGGCTCGTAGTTCTTTGAAAATTCGAATATGATCACCAGACGAGCAAGGCGAACTTTTCTTTTGTTGGGTTGAATGTTCCGATAATAAGCAAAAGTATAAATGAAAGCTCTTTTTTGATATTTGTTCGCAATTTTAACGATGTCCATATAATTCATTTACAATAGTAGATTCTTTGAAGCATCTACGAAGAAGAATAAATTCCGTTTGCTAACTTTGAAATGAAATAATGGACGGGTTACATGCAAAAGAGCAAAGTGCGGCAAACGACATGGATACGATAATGCATTTAAATCAGTAGGTTAAATTGTCTTGTTTTCTTACTTTATTTTTTTCATCATTTACAACTTAATCTAATAAATGTACTATACTTGGCCAAGCATAATAATTACGCTTTCAACATGCAACATTGCTAAAACGTAATATTAAATGAGGACAAATAAGGGCAAGTGCAACAAGAACACTCTTTATTACGGTTTCTGTAACGATTCATATTTTAACGATTGAGTATTTAAATATTTTATTTAAATATTGATTATTGATTAACCGATTGACGGTTTCAAAAGGTAAATTATTCACAAATTTTTTGATTTATCTATTATATTGTTTCTGCTCAAATGAAATTCATACTATCTCCAAAATTGAGTAATATCAATGAAGTCTTTTTTAGCTTAGTCTTAATATGAATTAGAATCCAATTATTCTCTAGAAAAAAATGCAAAATATTCGTTGACTTAAATAAAAAATTCTGGAGTCATGTTATATAAGTGAACATTCGTTTCTTATCATTCAATGAGCATCTTGTATTTCATAAAAATTGGAGGTAATATAGTCCTTACGTAAGGGCCAGCCTATCCAACTTTCAGGCATCAAGATACATTCATGATTGAATGAAAACTCTAGACCAGTTCTATTGAGCCTGGTTTGTTTGCTACGTGGAGAAAAAATAAATGGATCGTTGTATTTCAAGATTGGGCAATTTGAGCGTCAAAACCATCTTGAAATACGCGTAAAATTACTATTTTGGGGTGCAGTCTTGAATTGCAACAAAACTTATATCAGAAGAACCGTAATGTTGAGTTGATCCACGTGTCAAGTTTTGTGATGATCGAGAGTGTCATTTGGTCGTCCGAGCTCAAAACGTACATCGATTCTCTTGAAATTGGATGAGATAAACAATTTAAGAGAATAAGATAATATTAAATGTCCTTATGTTACTGTAACTTTCAAGACCCGACCCAATTGCCTTTTCTTCCCTCTTCACGCAAGCTACTGTTACATTAATACAATGGCCATATATCTCTACCACTTTGGAAAATCCAAACGTTTGATTTTCTTCACCTAAAATTGTGATTCTTGTCTCGTTGAGTTCCTGGGAGGGAGCGCTACCACTGATAATTTCCTAGATGAATTCGATGACCGTCAAACTAGATCCTTCAAATTTGGGTTTTGTTTTTCACCTCCTATGGTCGGTTTTAGGGGCAAGCAAGGCTAGCATGGGGTTTTGGATCGAGAGGCGCGCCTAAGGGGGGATTTCGACGAAGTCCGGTTCACGATAGGGGGTCACATGATTTAGCGGGAGTGCGTGAATATCCTGGTGTTGCATTTTACTAGGTGGCTCCGATGATGATGTTTTGGGGATGGGCAGGTCTGGTTGGTGGAGGAGATTGCGTTGGTGCTCTACGATTTGACATTTTGACACATATCCCTCTTTGATTGCTTTAGATAGACTTATTTATTTCACTGATGAGACTATGGGTATATATATCTGTGTGCGTGTGTGTGTGTGTGTTATTTTTAGATGTTTGTAGGACTATCGATTACGTGGTTACTTTTTAGCGTTTGTTTGGTTGTAAACACAACTCAATGAAGGTCTAGGTTTCAGAAAGATTCATGAAGAAGCTTTGGGACGTGCAGATCAACCTGAAGAAAATTGATGGGCTTAGAGACGAGCAGGATTTCAAGAAGAAGATGGTAGATGGACTCGATGACGAGCAGGATTTTGATACGAATGTCGGGTGTTTTTGCTAGATGAGTATTTAACCAATTTTAATTAAATACGTGATCAGAGTGGTCACTAGCGATTACTATAGATTAATCAAGAGCGATTACTGTTGGTGTTGGTCATTTTGACCAACTTTGACGTAGATGACGATGAGATTTCAAGATGTTGGATATGATGGCCTATTCGATGGTGGGTTCAACCTGGTGACTTTTCTATTAGTTGTTTTGGTACAAAGTAGGATGGGTGCTTTGTCAGGGGGTACAGATGGGTGGCGTAATCCATGGATTAAGACAGGAAGATCTTCAGGTGTGCATGGTGTTGTGACTCTTTGATTTTGAGGCTCGGGTGAGTACAAGGCAAATAGAAGGGATAGACGAGTATGTTAGGTATTTTGCGTTGTAGTGGGGCTGTTGGATGGATTAGTTTTAGGTAGTTTTTGGTATGGCGAGGTTGTGGGGTGGATCAAAGTTATAAATTTCGTGGTGTGGCAAGGCTGCAGGATCATGGATTGATGCGGTATGCACTTCATGGCGTAACAAAGGTGCAGGATACTAGAGTATGCAATGTTTATGGCGTAAAAAAACTGTGGAATGATGAACTTATCATGCGGGTGTACCCAAAGCTGGTAATGATACTTCATGGAATAGCAAAGTGGCATGCTGATGGATTTGTTTGACGGCCTACTTAAACTAAAGAAGGAGCATGGATCTCAGATTATTCGGGAGTAGCAAGGAATCACTAATAGCTCAGAGTGTTCTAGTGAACTCAAAGCTGGGGTATATATGGGCATGTATCCATATGGCCATTGTTGGTGGTCTAGTACCTTGGGTGGTGTAGCCTAGTTAGGTGAGGAATGTGTCGGCAAGCTACGGAAGTTCAACAAGAATCAGGGTTTTATCAGCCTTTGACGGAAAGGGACATAATGGTTTATCAACCCAGACACAAACTTATGAGGTGATGGATGCTTGTGAAACGACCTCGACTTCCCCGATCCCCGGAGAGATGGGGGATCCCAGATTGCTTTGAGAACACGACGCATCAGAACAAAAACAATAGAACATTTCATTGCTATTACAACAATTTACATCAGAGTACAAGAATATCAGAGAATAAATTACACAACAGAGAAATTAAAATGTATAAGTACAATGCGTAGCGGGAAATACATCAATTAGCACAACTGAAAGAAATACACGGATACAAAGCTTTCCGAATATAGCTCCAGCTGTAAATCCAGATTTTAGGTTAAAACAGTAAACTCCAAGTCAGTCATGGAACTGGTGTGAGAACTAAAACAGTTATTAGCTTTTATTTTAAAGTTAGGTAAATCACATGACCACGCCATATAACACGGAATGGGTTTATCCCCCATAGATACCAGTGCATAAAAATAAACAAGGCAATGCTAAAGAGAAAAAATGAAGCTATTATAAGACTCAGGTCCCATCAGACAATGAACGCAGTCGAGGATAGAGTTTTATCTTATAATACCCAAATATGCTTGATACGCGAAATTTCATATTTTATTATTACTATAAGTGAAGAAATCAACTTCAAATATAAATGGATCAATCATAGGCGGCGTAGGTACCATTATATTACGTCGCCATATAGGTTTACAACTAAAACCGTAAAATCGCGTATTGGAAATTGGGTTTCCATCTATGAACCGAGTCAAGGGATCTTCCTCACCGATTTCTAGACACACTAGCAATGCCTTAGGATCCCCGCAGTGAACCCTTGGATCTTCATGGCCAGTCATCCGTCGATGATTGGCAATATCATAAACTATATGTTAGCTGGTTCTATTGAACCTCCAAAATGGTCAGTCCTTCGACCATCTAGAACCTTTTAGCCAGATCTAGTATCAAATCCGAGTTACCTCTCTTTCCATCAATAAAGTTTTCCAACATCCACATAAGTAAATAATTTGGGCTCCATACCATGATGTTACTCGTAGCTAGAAACAAACATATGTCCATTTCCATGCAGTCACTATCCCGTTTTTGGTTCATACCGGGGTGTGAAGCTCGCGAATTAATGCTATACAAAGCTATGCTAATTAAAGCTGTGCTTTGATCATCATCCACAAGACTCTGATTTTCAACAAAAGCCTTGATCCATGCAACTCAGCATGCCACACTGTCAATCTGTACCGTACCACTGATTTCCACCAATATATAACCTCTAAGCTCGTACGTCTCAGAGAAGGGTGTTAAGCAAGAGAATAAATTCTTCGCCACCAAACATATATATATATATATATATATATATTTAACAGAGATCAACGATACAGTATAAAGGAATACAATGTTAGACACACTATCCATTTGCAAGTCCGTTCTGGGTCTGAAAGAAACCAAAGGCACCTTATTCCTCGTCCCATATGTCCAGTACAGGAGAGAGGCCCTCGCATATCCGGTCGATCTCTAAGTACGTCTGGACGATCACCACTTATTACCTTGTCTTGGGTGTACATCCCATTCAAGACATCATTAATCATCCAAACGATGTGAAGATCTCCGATCTTCAACCTCCATCTTCATCGTCAACTTTTAATGGTCGTATCAATTATTCAGAATGGGTTAAACCCGGTCTTTCTGAATAACTCGCGTAATCAAGTGATATAAAAACACATATACGCCTCATTCCAATTCAGAATATACTTTTATTCAAATTTCCACATCTTAAGGGAAAGGTTCCCATTAATTTTATCAAAGATAAAATCTTATAAATTTATTCTTTAATCTTCCTTTTGATATCCCTTTCAAAGGATTTTATTTTATCCTTTAACAATTCTAAACCAAATTAAGGTTTATAAAACTAGTCGGGATTATCGAGGCATACTGAAGTAATCATTTATTTATTAATCCCAATCTATTCATCCCATGGAGAAAAACTGGTAGTACCCCATATTTAACACCCACGGTGTTATCGATAAATTTAATTACCATTTCACGTTCAAATCTAAATAAATATTTAACTATCGCCTGGAGAAAAACTGGTGGTACTCCATTCTCGATCACTTCTCAAATTTGGCAAATTTAGTTACCGCATTAACTTTTCAATCTAATTAAAGATTCATTAAAACTCCGCTTAGTTTTAATCTCCTAAATATCATTATTTAATGATTATTCAAATTTAGGAAATAAATCCCGTCTTTAACTGGGTTAAAGAACGAATGTCCTTTAAAACATCGTTCACGATAAACCCAAAATTATCTTACATCAAAATGGAGTCTACATGGAAATCATAACAGTGTATAATCGATATAGATTTCCATATCAGACTAATACTATAAACAGAATAACGGCTAGGCCTTTTAAATTCGATATATAGTAACGGTCTTCATGTACAGAAGCTCATCTCGATTTGTACCAAATCGAATTCCATTTAATTCCAATTTAATATATTAAATTGGAAAACTTCTCTTTGGAAATTCCATTGATCTTATTTAAAAGATTATAAATTCCAAATCATCTCTTCACTGTTAATTGGGTTAAAGAACGAATGTTATTTAAAACACAGTTCACGATAAATCCAAAATCCAATTTCCATTCAATTCCAATGAAATTAATTAATTGGTAAACTTCATTAATCTTAATTAAAAGATTTATTCTTTTCTCAACGGGGTTTAAAAACAGTGTTAATAAAGACAGCATTCACGACAAACCCGAAATCCAATTTGATATTAAATACAAGGCTCTAAATAGAAATTATATCTGCTTATATTCAATATCGAATTCTGAAACTAATAGATATCATATTGGGAATAACGATATCTGTATCTTCTAAATTCCTCAACAGTATCTGTATAATCATGGAATCCAATATTGAAATATTCCGAAGATTATTTCCATTTAAATCCTTTCCAATTCATACGTTGGAAAATTTTGGTTAGTTAAAAACCCATTTTCAATCCAATTTGTTATTTCTAAAAATAATTGGATTATTATTCTAGTTATTAACTAGTCCATTTCGATATAAATATACTTTTATCTTTTCAAACTTGGAATTTATCATCCAAAATCTTTCCAAATCATTTATTATGATTTTACACAATTTTTTCATATTTTTAATAATTTTATTAAGGCCCTTACAGTCGGTTTCCAATAACGGCCACCGAACTGCATCCATAGCGACCTTTTTTGAAATGGATTTGGACATAATCTGAAATCCAACCGTTCAAATCTAAATCTCTTATATTCATTGGAAATATCTTTTCGATTCGAACCCAACAGTTCCAATTTTAGGAGAATCCGACGGCCGAATCTCTCGTTACATCAATTTGAAGTTAATGGTTGGAATTCACGAACGGTCGCTGCGCGGGGCATTCTATTCAGATCAACTTCCATTTTCAATTTTAAATCGAAATTGAATATTCTTTATCATTATAAAATTTAAAATGATAATATTTTCAAAGTATCTGATTTTGAAATCTAATTTTTCGATATTCATTATAAAACGAATAAAATCGATTCATAAATCCGTTCAAGTAAAAATGGTTGTTAACTACTTATCTCAGCTTCACATTTTAATATTTTTGTGTCTATCCAAAATCGGACATCAAAATCACATTTTTATTCTCTCTTGAATAATGTATAAAAATATTCATTTATATTCTGAATCGGAATGCGACTCAATCAATTACCATATAATTTGGGTTATATGGATTTCATAGATCAAATGTATTCAACAATGATGATAAACAATCATTAAAATTTCAAACAACACCCAAAGTGCATTCTACAACCATATAAGCATTAAAATAAATAAATAACGCTTACTACAGTCTGTCAACCAATCGATTGACATACAACTAAATATTGGGATTAGTATATGTCAAATATCATCCCAATACCCGTGTGGGGTTTCAACCAACAAATACTTATTATTATTTGTGCCATTGGGCGATGTGTAAAATTTATCGTCCCAATCAATATCAGTTAAATAGGTGTACATAAACAAGCCGTCCGACTTGTAAATGAATATTTATTTCAATTTCTTTTTATAAAAATTTTATACACCTTTCATATAAATAATTTATACATTTCAGTTTCAGAAAAATTCGGCATTATAATGGCGCGATATTAGACCTGGAATAATGTCTAGCATTATCTCTCTCCTGATACTAGCTCGCGCCATTCACAACAATCAATCCACTAATTCCACAATACAATCAATTTTTCCACCACACAATCATATCAAACAAATCATCCATGGTTTAACAAAATTTACTGACAAGAACTACTAAGCCCCATTTACAACCTATCATATAATAACAGAATGAAAATAGTTTGAGTGAGGGAGTTCTCACGTTGGTTTCCACTCCGCCAGTCTTCAATTGATGGTTTTGGTTCCATTCGGGTTTGTATTTGCCCCAAATTGGACCCAATCAGTTTTGTTGTGAAGCTCTCGACTCAACGATCGAAACAGATCCAATTTCATACAATTTAGAGTTCATAGCAAGAAGTTAATAGTGTTTAAACATTTAATTACCTAATTAAATTAATTAATTTAAATTATAATTTACCTTTCAGTTCTCGTTCAACGTTGCTTCCCCCCTTCCTCTTGCCGCAACCATCACCAGAGGCCACCAGAGGGTCGACCGACCACCTCCACCTCTTCCTTGGTCCACGGTGCCGCCACGCCCTAAGGGGCGTCAACCAGTTCGTCTCCGGCAAATGGAATTTTCGAAAATCCCCAAATCCGCCTCGTCCTCGATTCCGGCGCCACCGTCGACCTTCAACGTCGCGCATTCCAACCGTCGGCCTTGTCTCCCTCCCCTCTACCAATTATCTTCAGAAACCACCACCTAATAACGCCTCCAACGCTGCCACGAGCTCGAAAACCGATCCCTGCTCGTCCATTAACGTCGACGACATTCATCCTCAATTTCTGGCCACCACGGTCTGATTCAGACAAAACAATGTGAAGCAAAGTTGTAGAGCATTCTCTCCTCTGCCATATTCTCTTTGGTTCCATCATCAAATCCTTCTTCGTTTTCCCATAAATCACCACAAACCGAAATCAATTTTCAGCCTTTGGCCATCGATTCCGGCGAATCCGTGCGACGATAGGCCATGAAATTTTTGTGGTAGGTAGAGATCATCATACACTACAATGTTGCCTTTATGCGTTTGGGTTAATTGTTGATGGATTGAAAGATATAAATTGTTTTGTAATCGGGGGCTTTTCTGCAAAATTTCAGGGAAAAGGGTGAGGGCTGCTGCCGAATTATTTTGGGGGAGGAAGAGAAGTGAGGATTTGTGGAGAGAAAAGATGTTATACATTGGTGGGTTTTTATTTTATTATTTTCTTAGTTAACGCTCTCTTCGTTTGACTTTTAGCGATGTCACAGTCACACACGAACTCCGTTGGCGATGAAAATTGACACGCTGCTATGTCTTGACGATACGGTCCTAACAAAACTAGTTTCATCGAATTCCGAGTCCGTTTGCTCAAAAAACCGTGTTTTGGCTTAAATGGCTGATTGATTCACAATTTATTGTGCACGACCACATACTAGCTCCAAAAATTACGAAAATTGGAATCTAGCAATAATTTGACATTCCGGATCCAACAAAAGTGGTTTCTTCAAAAAAGAAGATTGTTTGCAAAATGGCTATTTTTTAAGGGCTATATATATATATGTATATTTTAAAAATATGTAATGCCCCACCTCTATACTCGCGTTAGCCAAGGCCATTGCAATAAATGATGTCAACTAACCCGAAGAATAAGGCTGTTGAGGAGCGACCATCTATATATTAGTTTTGAACGAGTGTTAAATATGTCGGATAATGTGGTCTTACTTTTTAAAATCGCAAGAGGAAATCTGACACATCTAACTCAAGATCAAAACTGCTACACAGCGGCTGTATATAATTCGGAATCAATATAAAATACATAACAATAAAATCAAAGCCTGACATAGATATTCATATCACAAATGCGGAAATAGATATGAATAACACACATGAGTATAATTACAAGATAGTGGTCATGTCGATCCACTATACAACGAAAGAGTATGTACAAGGCTACTTAAAAATAATATGTATACAAAGGAGTCTCATATACATATAACTCAAAAAGTGCAACACTAAAGTAGTTTGCCCAAAAGTGGAGGATAGTCCATGCTGGAGTCAAGAAGAATCACCTAAAATACCTCGGTCTGACCCGAGTATTATTTACACAAAGATAAACAATTAACAGATCAGTCTAGCTGTACTTATCTCATAAACTGGGATATAATAAGAGATATAAGTAAACGTAGACATAAATACGATAATAACAATGTCATGTATAAGTGTGAAGCCCAGAAATGTCTACAGTATATCTCAAATCTATATCAGAGCTATAAAAGAATATGTCATTCAAAATTATATAGCTACTCATAGGAAATGATAACTCATATCAAATAAACTCAAAAATTGATAACTTAATATCAATAAAACTCAAATTGATAACATAGTATCAATAAAACTTCAAATTCCAGAAATCAATAAATTAGAAATCCAGAGAAACACAAAGGGAGGGGGGCAAGGCCTTCTCAAGACGGGAATCCGAAGACTCAATCAACATGTGTATCCAAGATGAGACGGGAGTTCGAAGACCGCGGGTCACTACCCCACAAAATGGTCCGATGGCCATCAAAAGCATAAATCCATAAAAAGATCATAATTAAGCAAAGTAGTGCTACTCCACAAAATGAACCGAAGTTCCTCAAAATGATCCGGAGATCATTAAAATACTCAAATGAACCGAAGTTTCTCAAACTGATCCGTAGATCATTAAAAATATGGAATAAATTCCATAACTCGGAGACATCGCATAAAGCTTGTCTAAAATCTCAACAAGATCATAACTAATCAAGGAAAGTGTAAATTACTCCAAGCCAGTAATTATAAGAATTTAGCTATATGTCCCATGACTACTAGCTCTACTCGAATATTTATGAACGAGTCATAGGTTTCTACTCAAAACATAAAATGATCATTACCATGGTTTTTCAATCGAACGAGTCCAAGAATTAACCGTCGAAGTAAACGCAAAGGGTTATATTCCTTGTTTTTGCTAAGGTGTTTAATTAGATTTCTCATAAAAACGAGAAAAAGGTTTATATAATATATACTAGAAGATGTGCAAATCAATTTATAAAATAACTTCATACAATGAAGTGGAGTTAGAAACCGTTTAGTAAAACATTAGGTATCTACTAATAAGTTGAAACCCTTTTATATATTTCGAAGTGGCAAATCTCGCGTAATATTTATCGGAATGATGACCGAACTAAGGATTTACGTTTTAATAACGTAAACAAATATCTCACGACTATCGATTATGATTTCGTTCACCACGAATAAATAGAAAGTACATGTAATCAATAGGCAGAAATCTACAAACCAGAAAAACTGAAAAGTCACAAATAAAGTCGAAATGGGCCGGGAATCGGCCGGGAAAGAGCCTGAATGGGCTTAAACTGTTGACCGTGGTCTCCACTGGTCAACAACAGAAAAACCAGATTCAGACATCTGAATTAAAAATTCAGATGTCTGAATTTGCATTTTCCTGAAACAACCTGGTTTTAGTTCATTTTTGAGCAATTTCAGACTTCTGAATTTTTTTGACCAGACGTTTGAACCAAAAAATTCAGACATCTGAATACTGTTCCTCTTGTTTTTTAATTATTCGTAGCAGGTCAGACGTTTGAGATAAAATATTCAGATGTTTGAATCTGGGCCAGAGCTCCATTTTGCCTATATAACATGCTTAAAATGATTTTGACAAACGCTTGAAGGCTTATTACGTTATATATGCAAAATGTAGCATCCAAGGCTTGCCAAATCAACTTATAACACCCAAATTCTCATCCACACAAAGAATCACAATAGAAATAATTGAAATGAAATCAAACTTCAAAAATTTGAAATGTCACCACACAAATAAATTAAGAAAACTAAATACACACTTCATAAGCAACACACACGTGCCAAGGGCACCGCTTATACAAGCATACAAGCTTGTGGTATAGATGTGAGTTCATGAAGAACTCACCTTTGGTTATTGCAATTGAAGTGATGAATGAAGACTTTGCCAAATCAACCTCTCTTCGAATATAACACACAATTCTTCCATCTACACATGGATAAACCATATTTCCTAAGAATTAGGTGTAGGAAATCATAAGAATTATAAAGGAATTGAGTTGGAGAAGATAGAGATTGAGCTTACCTCTCTTTCTCTATGGATTTCCACCTGATTTCAAAATGAATTGGATTCCTAAGACCAAGTTAGGGCTTAGGGAATTTTAATTTCCCTTTCCCTCTCCTCATTTCTAATTTTGTGGAGAGTGAGCAAATGAATGAAGGAGGAGGGGGTTGTTGGAGCTTTAAGGGTGAGCTAGGTTGGCTAACCCAAACCCAAGTCTAAAGTCCAAATTTTGACATGCTCGAAATATATCGAAGTTTATAGTCAAAAAGGTTGTAAACGATGATCCGGACTCAATGGAAGAAGTTTCGAGTCCAAATTCATCCATATGCAAAATGTGGCTTTTTGGTCATATACACGATTAAGGATTAACGACGTTATATTTAAATAAAATATTTAAATACATTATCGTCAAATATGCGGGTTGTTAAAAAATATATATAAATTCCATAGCAACTATTTTGAATTTTAAACTGGACATAACTTTCAATTTGTAAAGTGAAATCTCAATTTTTCACATTCGTTAGAAAGATATAATTAAATTGATTCTAACATTTCTAGTTTTACTAAAATCCAATTTATATTGAATTCTGTACATTCATTTGAAATTAAAAATCGAATCTTCAAACTACCGCGTTTCGAGTTCGTTTTAATTAAATTAAATATTTATATGTTCTAACTCCGATTTAAAATAAATTTTTAGTCGTTATTATTTAAAATAAATCATTTTAAATATTCAAAGTACATTAAAATAGCTAAAATAAAAAATTTAAATTGGTTCAGAAATTCCAGGTTGTTACAATCTCCCCCACTTTAAATCTTTTCGTCCTCGAAAAGGAACGTAGCTGAAAGTTGTTTAACTAACCCACTCAACTTTCATTCTGGCTTTCATTCTTCAACTTTTCAGTTTTTAAGAATTTTCAAATTTCTCAAAAATTTGGCTAACACCTTAAAATTTCGAAAAATTTCACCATAACCTCCTTTGTACGGGGAGGGTCTGAAAATTTTATTGGGCCCTATTAGGCACCCAATAAATCAATTAAAAGCGTACACAATTTTTGTGACCTATCTATGCCCAAGGGAGACGTGTAAAAATCCTAATCTCAATACCTTGCCCAATGTTGGAAAATAAATAATCCATGCGCCTTAATTAACAACAAGAGAGACGTGAATTATTGTCATCTCCAGACCAGTGTAGGGTTTTTATTAAATCCTGCCCCAAGCACCGTTACATGTATTCCTTAATTAAATCCATAATCAGTCTTCAGTTTAACCTGTAATTCAGTCATCGCCATACAAGCATCTCCCTCGTATAGTAATCCAAACCTCGTCATATAAGCGCAAAATTCTTATGTGGAATATGATATGATATGATGTCTTCATGTAGTATGCCATGCAGTGTTGTTCATAATTTATTTGTTGCTATCCTATGGCGTGGTTTATAATCTTGCACAGAACAACCATCACAGCGCATCCAATTGCATTCACAGTAGTTTATATAATAATTAACTTGCGCAACCAACTCATTAAGGTGCACCTGTTTATCGGGCACACAAATTTATTACTTTACTCAACAGCGAATCCATTAACCTGTTCAACAT
The DNA here is from genome assembly GCA_030737875.1 of Allium sativum. Taxonomy (NCBI): domain Eukaryota; kingdom Viridiplantae; phylum Streptophyta; class Magnoliopsida; order Asparagales; family Amaryllidaceae; genus Allium; species Allium sativum. The sequence goes on from CM060920.1 coordinate 968,379,164, forward strand.
ATATATGCACATGTCCATGTGTGCAATTCCAATCAATTTTCAATTTTAGTTCAATATTTGACTCGATTTGGCTTTATTTATCCTTCATTTTCTTACTGGTTTTATTGTTTCAATATTTTTATTAGTTGAAATAATAATCACACATCACAACCAGCAATCAAATTATTGATTAGCTTTTCAAATATATAACTTTATGTATACTCAAAAATCATATTTTCAGTGTCAAACCACAAACAATAAATTCTAATTAAGTTTGGTTCTCACACCAGTCAATTGGAACTATATAGATATCCCACATTTGAAACTCGAAAACAAATGCTGATGATGGAGCTCCATTATCGGAATTATTCCCAAGCGACTAGAGAGTGATCCTATATCTACCCAGTATATTTGAGACTTCATATACACATGGATCAGACATATATTAAAAAACTCCTTATACCCGATAGTCCAGAATCAATATAAAATAAAATACTCAAATACGTATAATAAGTTATAATTTTCAAAATTAAATTTGTTTTTATAACTAATACTCTTAGAACTCATTCTAGGGTGTTACTAACCTTATCTCTAACGAGTCATTCTTATAGGATATTACTAATCCTATCTCTGATGAATTCTTTTGTTTGGTTCTAATGTGTCTTGTTTTCGAGCTTTGTAAAACCAAAGCTCTGATACCAACTAAAACGACCTAGACTTCCCCGATTCCCGGAGAGAAGGAGGAGCCCGGATTTCTTTGAGAACACGATGCATCAGAACACAAACAATATAACATTTCATTGCTATTACAACAATTTACATCAGAGTATAAGAATACCAGAGAATAAATTACACAGCAGCGGAATTAAAATGTATAAATACAATGCATAGCGGGAAATACATCAATTAACATAACTGAAAGATATACACGGATACAAAGCTTTCCGAATATAGCTCCAGCTGTAAATCCAGGATCCTGTGAAAAGAAATCTGCAAAAACCAAAACTATAAGCTGCCCATGTGGAAAATATGGACACCTAGAGTTTAGGTTAAAACAATAAACTCCGAGTCAGTCATGGGACTGGTGTGAGAACTAAAACATATTTTAGCTTTTATTTTAAAGTTAGGTGAATCACGGGACCACACCGTATAACACAGAACAGGTTTAACCGCCATGGATACCAGTGCATAAAAATAAACAACGCAATGCTAAAGAGCAAAAACGAAGCAATTATAAGACTCAGGTCCCATCACACAGTGAATGCAGTCGAGGATAGATTTTTACCTTATAATAGCCAAATATGCTTGATACATGAAATTACATCTTTTATTATTAGTATAAGTGAAGAAATCAACTTCAAATATAAATGTATCAATCATAAGCGGCGTAGGTACCATTATATTACGTCGCCATATAGGTTTACAACTAAAACCATCAAATCACGTATTGGAAATTGGGTTTCCATCTATGAACCGAGGCAAGGGATCTTCCTCATCGATTTTGAGACACACCAGCAATGCCTGAGGATCCCCCGCAGTGAACCCTTGGATCTTCACGGCCGGTCATCCGTCGATGATTGGCAATACCATAAACTATATGTTAGTCAGTTCTATCGAACCTCCAAAATGGTCAGTCCTTCGACCATCCAGAACCTTTTAGTCAGTTCCAGTATCAAATTCGAGGTACCTAGCTTGCCATCAATAAAGTTTTCCAACATCCACATAAGTAAACAGTCTGGGCTCCATACCATGACGTTACTCGTAGCTAGAAACTAACATATGTCCATTTCCATGTAGTCACTATCCCGTTTTAGGTTCATACCGGGGTGTGGAGCTCGTTAATTAATGCTACACAAAGATATTCTAATTAAAGTTGTGCTTTGACCATCATCCACAAGACTATGCTTTTCAACAAAAGCCTTGATCCATGCAACTCAGCATGCCACACTGTTAATCCATACCGTACCACTGATTTCCAACAATATATAACCTCTAAGCTCGTACGTCTCAGAGAAGGGTGTTAAGCAAGAGAATTAATTCTTTGCCACCAAACAGATATATATTTAGCAGAGATCAACGAATACAGTATAAAGGAATACAATGTCAGCCACACTATCCATTTGCAAATCCGTTCTGGGTCTGAATCAAAATCGACGACACCTTATTCCATGTCCCATATGTCCAATACAGGAGAGAGGCCCTCGCATATCCGGTCGATCTCCAAGTATATCTGGACGATCACCACTTATTACCTTGTCTTGGGTGTACATCCCATTCATGACATCAGTAATCATTCAAACGATGTGAAGATCTCCAGTCTTCAACCACCGTTTTCATCGTCGACTTTCATTCATCGTATCAATTATTCTGAATGGGTTAAACCCGGTCTTTCCAAATAGCTCGCGTATCTTATAATCAAGTGCTGTAAAAACACATCATACGCCTCATTCCAATTCAGAATATTCTTTTATTCAAATTTCCACATCTTTAGGGAAAGGTTCCCATTAATTTTATCAAAGATAAAATCTTTTAAATTTATTCTTTAATCTCTTTTGAATCCCTTTCAAAAGATTTTATTTTATCCTTTAACAATTATAAACCAAATTAAGGTTTATAAAACTAGTTGGGATTATCGAGCCACACCGAAGTAATCATTTATTTATTAATCCCAATCCCAACCTATTCATCCCATGGAGCAAAACTGGTAGTACCCCATATCTATCACCCACGGTGTTTTGGTAAATTTAATTATTATTTCATGTTCAAATCTAAATAAAGATTTAACAATCGCCTGGAGCAAAACTAGTGGTACTCCATTCTCGATCACTTCTCAAATTTGGCAAATTTAATTACCGCATTAACTTTTCAATCTAATTAAAGATTCGTTAAAACTCCGCTTAGTTTTAATCTCCTAAAAAATCATTATTTAATGATTATTCAGATTTAGGAAATAAATCTCGTCTTTAACTGGGTAAAAGAACGAATGTCCTTTAAAACATCGTTCACGATAAACTCAAAATCATCTTCCATCAAAATGAAATCTACACGGAAATTCCGTATCAAACTAACACTACAAGAAAAATCGCATATAGCAGTGGCAGAATCCACTTCTAATCCATCCTAAACAGGCCTTAGCGACGGATTTACTGCATAATGGTTTGGTCGGTAAAAACCATGACGGTGTTTGTGTCAGATTTTGCGGTGGAATTTAGCATGAGTTTTCCGACAGTTTTCCGTCATTTTACTAATTATATAATAAAAATAAAATTTTATTTATTAATTTAATTTCAATTTATATACCAACTATTTACCGATGGATAATTAATTTATAATAATTTATTATTTATACAGAAACATCGGTATAGCCTTGCTAATTAGCAAAGAATTACCGATAATTTTTTTTTAAGGTCAAACGCTTTCTGTAGGTAATCCGTCGTTATTCCCTTACTATTCTGCCAATAAACATTCTTTCATGTTTCTTGCTTATAGCTTTACCAAATACTATCGTTCAACTATCAATAATAAAATAAATAGCATAACCCAAAAAAAAAAGAGAATGCAGCTAAGAATATGCACAAATTTATTACTATTTAACACAATAGTACAATATAATACATGTCATTTACAATCAATGCAACAAATATACATTCATTGACATATTTATCAAATCGAATAATGACGGTGCATTTGATTCTCATCATAAAGACCAAAACAATTGACCTACCTAGAAAACAAATTATGATATGCTGCCTTGTGATCCTATTTCATGTAGCAAAGAGATGCCTCTACTCCTTTGGTATGAAAACCTTAAAACGCTTATATACATCTTGATCTTCCTCCGCTAACTCCTTCTCAAAGCATTTGGGTAAAGAAGTTTCCTTTCAATTATAAAATCCTTTCTTCTTTTCCTCTCATCAATCCTGATCAGAGTTTTTAAACACATGTGTGAAATATTACCAAAGAGCAGACGTATCAAACAGTGAATGGACATTGTGCTGAAAAAGGGTTTCAAACTGCACGTACATGTGTATATGCTATGTTCCTAACTGCTATAAGTGCTGTAAGTGAGTAGTGTCAACTAAACCAGCAGGTAAGGCTGCGTTTGAAAATTGTGTGAACATGTATAATCTATTTAGCCTGATTTTGACTTTTCAATAAATGTATGAGGAATAGGATAACTTTATCCGGATCGACATCATATATATATTCTCCTATCCCTAACAACAACCATCAAGCTTATACCTTAACAAATAGAAGCGTATCACTTATAAGTTTAAAGCCCGGTCAAGTTTGGAATCAGTTTTTTTGAAATCCATCGCAGCCAGTGATTTTTCCGCATCCGTACGGTATTCAGGATCAAACTCATGCCTCTTGGCGTTGCATCCACTTGATCCACTAATAGGAGCTGGCTCATTATCTGAAAATTTCAGCTGTTTAATACCAGTTTCAATCCACACGACCTGTTGGTTTACACTACAAAGTTTCAATATACATGAAGGTTCATTTTTGCTACAAATGGAATGTAGTAAAATCATACATTTATCTAAAGAACAGTGTTTTTACTTTACAGCAACAAAAAATCTAACAAACATAAACAAGAAACTGGATGCTGATAATAAACTAAAACGGAATAGAACTACTACGGGTATGGTAATGGTAAATTTACGGTTATCAGAAATCAATTCAACAGTAACACAGTATGTCAAAACACATGATGGTAAATTACCTATCATTTTATATTCCACTTTCTCCTTACAACCTTGATTTTGTTGATTTACAAATAAGATACGTTTTAAGGTGATGTTTTGACTAATTTTATGATTTTATAAACTTAAATCTCATGTAAGATATAGCTTCATTGTTAACATTAACTTTACTCTTTTTTTTTTGTTAATTTCCCGCTGCATGTTACATATAAGAATTCCATCTATAATTTCTTAACATCAAAACTAAATATCAATGGTATAGGACTATATGCATTAGTAAATTTACTACGGATAATGGTAAACTTAAGAAATTCGATTGTTAAAAATAAATACACAGCTATTTATTTACGCTGTTGCATGATAACAGATGTACCATTAGTTAGGTATTTATCTGTGTATCAATCATTAATTACTATTGTTATCGTCATTACTGATTAATAATATTAGAGGTTTTCAATTTACCCTTACCGAAATTATTGCACAGAAAGCACGATAAGTAACTGTGAGAGCTCTGCACATTAACCTCCTTATAAAAAAAATATTTGTAAGGTACCTTAACTAGATACAATTCAACTTTTGATAACTTTTAAATAATTCATAGACAAAACATTGTTTGACCAGAAATGCAATGCTTACAAACACAGGATATCAATTACGATTAAACATTTTTTACTTAAATAAGTGAAATAACCAACTATTGTAAGTATCAACAAGTTTTTAAAAATATCTCAACCTATTATCTTCCTTTAGGAATACTTATTTTTTAAATCGTCTATCATTTACATATACTTATTTTTCTTTAGTTTTTGAATCAAAGTCGGTAATGACCATATCACCTTTTCTTTACTAATTTGGAATGTATCGTTTAAGTCAAAGATGTAAAAGTTTGTTAGTAGAAACACAGAACAATTAATGGAGACGATCAGTAATAACCTTACCAATAAACTTCCTTTACTTCTTTATTAAACTACATGGAAAAACCAATTTTCAAAAATACGTGAATGCAAAAAAGTTATTTGGTTAAAACTCATAAGGATTGATGAAAATTCCGCTACATTACAAGCTTAAACTTGAATATGGATATAAGTAGTCAACATACTAACTAAACTACGATAGCGAAGAGCTGCAAACAGAGTATTTAATAAGGGAACAAATTAACTAAACTTTAAATACCAATTACATAGAATATAGATATATAGGTATAATTCCTTTTAAACTATCCATATATCAAATGATTTGTCAATTTTCTGTATAGTAAGGCAAAAACGCTGACATTTGTTGGTAAATGAATGGCAAATTACAGCAGACATTTTTTGGTCTCCGGTTAAATTTCTATTTTATCGCAAAGAATACAATTTAAAATCATTGAGAGATTCTAATGTAAGTTGATTATATTACCTAGAAAAATGAGCAGTGATGCCCAATAAAATAGGCAATGAAGGGCCAATAATTGCAAAAAGTGCTATCGCAACTGGAAGTGTATCATAACCCTGCCACAGAAGACAATAAAATTAAAGTCATGGTAACACACAAGATGCAAATTATAAATAAGTAACAGTGATATGTTTAGTTGACAGTAGAACCAGAAAGACAAATTTGACAACACCTTGTACATATGCTTATCCATGTTGGTTTATGGTGACTCATGAGCCATTCGTACTTACAGTGCAGACCAATAATAATAATAAATAAGGAATGTTTATTTTAATCCTAAAAATATTCGGATCTGATCCGTTGTCATGTTCTCCATGCCACATGAAATACACATGATATCAGGATAAAAGAGAAGTTCGAATTATTTTTTTATGAAAGAGGGGAACATATTATGAATACGATAGATGGTACGTTATAGGAAAGTTTGGGATTTTTTTTCTCCCAGTAAATAAAAACTGGCTCGGTGTAAGGGTGTGTTCTTTGCAAGCGGAAGCAGAGATTTTTAGCGGAGATTTTGAGCGGAGAATGTTAGCGGAGAATTGTAGTTAGCGGAGAATGCGTTTAGCGCGTTAAGCGGAGAATTTGAGCGGAGCATTTAAGCGGATCATTTTATTTTTATTTTGTAATTTAATTAATTAATGGTTAACTAATTTACTGTTTGTGTTTAATAAATAATAAGTATCAATAATGTACAACAATAAAAAATAAAAATAAAAAAATTATAAGTTGCTCCGATTCAGTTCAAACCAACTCCATTACGTAGAGCATTTCGATACGATCGGAACGCAAAAAACCGCGTCTCAAACGGACGTTGTTTGCACGAGTTATTAATTTTTGAAATTTATAAAAACTTAAATTTATTAATTAATAAAATAAATAATATATATTTTAATACAACAACTCAAAATTGGGCTGTGGGACCCCCGACGCGTTGGACGCATCGGACGCGTCAGGGCCCAACAACTCAATTTTGAGCCGTTGGGCAAGCGGACCAAAATGGTCCGTTGGCCAAACGTACCGTTTTGGTCAAAAGAACAGGCCCTAAATTGTTGTTTGCAGGTCTGATGTATCTTTTTGTGAGTAATCATCCATTCAGTGGTGACCTTCTATTGACAAACCCCCACAGTATTAAATAAAGTTATCCTTGTAAAAAATTCATAGAGGATCTTTATACAACACTTAAGGGGATTTTACTTTTTATTTTGTTTCTAAAAAATGATTCCAATTAATTTTAAGTCTATTTATTACCAGAAAAATCAAACATGAACACAAGGGATTTTACTCAAAAAAGAGTTGTATATATCACTAACCTCTCAAGGGATTTTAATTATGTCACCACATAATACTCCTAAAGCAATCAAACTCCATCACCAAAATCTGCAACCAACCATCACTCAACTAGTCATGCCACCCAAGTCGCCTCCCTCCCACTATCAAAACACAACTTCTTGATTCAGCAAGATGTGAGAATTCAACTGTAGCCAAAGATTCGATCTGCGAAAACAAAGACAATCAAGTAAGTACAAATCAAACAAACTTAAATAAATCCTCAGCAGGATCTTGTATTATTCAATGCAAATCCAACTATATATGCATGACTACAATTGAATTAAGGACAGATAAGCCAACAAGTGAGAAAACAAGAAATCAAAAGATTCTCTTTTGCTTTCCTGCATAATCAATAGACTGTATAGAATAATTCATCGATAGTCCTACATAGTATATAAATAGTGTATGTATAGTGTCCTACATAGTATATACATAGTATATTAAATGGTTGCACTATTGAAACCAGTGCACTAAATTGGTTCTTTTATGCACAACATCCACATAGAAAAACAGAAACCACATCAAATAGCTTATAGGCTGAAAATGGTTACAACAGCAGTAATAAAAAAGAAACAACACAAAATGAGGCATAATACATCAATCAACTTTATGATAAATCCAAAGATATTTCTCAAAAACACCTCTAGTATTGAAAAGGCAATTCATAACTTCATTGATAAACCGGAAACGCTAAGCTCTACCAACTTAATATCTCCTAACCAAGAAACATACCTTCCTAAAAGTTACACATAAGTCTCCACTCTGAATATAATACCGGCATGTTATTTTAGACGATCAGTTAATTACTTTAGCCAGAGATATTATTTTAGTTCATAGATTAAAAAGATTTTAGGCAACCACATTCTTTATGTCTGCGTAAGAAGAGATGTTTGAATGGTGTGGGTGAGATTCGATGAAAGATGCATTTTTTTCATAAAGCAACTAACAACAGATTGATTTCATCAATCTAAAAAATCAAGAAAGTTTATTTTAAAAGATACTGGATTAAGAATTTTCCAGTGTGATTAACTTTTATAGTGTACTTTTTAATATCCAAAGGTCTTATTAAGTGATTAAATTTTCCGTCTTACAATTCAAAATTTACGTTTACTGAAAATTTGAAAAGACCCTTTGCAAAAATCATTCCCATCTCCGAAGATGAACTACACTTACTATAGAACGGTTAATAAATAACCATAAAGTAATAGTAATGATCAAGATTGCAGAAGCCATGCATTCATGAAGCTACTGACAATGATTAAAGAATAAACATAAAAGCATTTATTCAAGCTATGGATTTTTAGAACGGTTAATAGATAATAATAAATTATTGACTAAAACATCAAAATAAACCATGTATAATAAGAATGAATATATATATTTTACTAGTGAACAAAGATTAAAAGCAGTTCTTCAAAATGCATAAGCAAGTTAGAGGCATGACAAAGAAAAGGCAAGGATAACCAAAAAAGGGAAACAAGACGAGCATATTACCCGTGAAATGTGAATTGCAGGTGACAAATTTTGATTTATTTGGAAAAGAAAAGAAAATTTCAATTTAAGGTAATAATTTTCATGTTAAATGAATAATAAAGTTAGGAGCTGGCTATTGAACTTGCAGCGGTTTCCCATATCAGCATCTCCTTCAATTTCTGTATACTTCAGAGAAGAATTTATTCAAAAACGACACCTTCCATGTCAATCCACCTTGCAATAAATATAGATATGTTATGACACTGCATAAAATAATTAAAAAGTGACATGTAATCCCAATATGATATCTATAAATAATTCCACCTATGTAAGCCATTATGCATTAAAGGATGACAAAGTAAGTTGCACTTCAATTATAGTGAGCATCTCACTACTTTTTTATCTTGGCACCATGTTTTGCTTCCATTCTTTAAGATTTTTGATCTAGAGTTCATTTTATTTTTATTTATATAAACAAGAGGAGAAAACAAACAGAGCAGCCAAAGTTGAGAGTTTGGAGCAAAATATAATTTTCTGTATTTAATTACTAAGAGATAGATATATAGTTCCAACAACATTTGAATACGTGGTCACTATCAGTCTCTCTAGAATTTTGTTTAATACTGGATACAAACATGAAGAGCAACCACTACAACAAAATGACCCTATTACAACGGTGGAACACCGTTGTAATATACATTTTACAACGGTGGGCAAACCGTCGTGTATTAAGAAGTTGTAATAGCCTAATATTTTTTACAACTTTTCTGCACTGTTGCAACACCATTGTAATATGTATATTTTACAACTTTTTTCCACCGTTGTAATAAGTTTATTACAACAGTTATGCACCGTTGTTGTTTTAATTTTTACAACTAATTATAACCGTTGTGATATATTTTATTACAATTTTTATATTTTACAATTTTTATATTTTACAATTGTAATATATCCACAAATTATATACATATTACTAATAAAAGAATTCATTGCAGAACATATTATCTAAAAAAACTGAAGATATCAAACAAACTTAAAACAAAAACGAAAACAATATATTATTAATTTCAAACTCATCATTTTTTTTTAGATAATACACTGACAAAACTGAAGATACAAAGACTTTATAACAGTTCTAAATTTCTTCTGCTCATGTTAATCTCCTTGTGCTCCTTTTTCTCCTTAATATCCATTCCTAAGAAAGAAATTATCAAACTGTTAGTGCTGCAGTATAGATTTATGCATGTAACGAAAATTGAAAACATGTGAGTGCACAAAATAAACAGCTAACAAGCACGTGATAATATCACCTAACAAGCAGTCCACACATTCTACTTGTAGCAGCTCACATATTTACATCAACCACAACTAATTTGGACTCATTTAATAAGTTTTCTTTATAAATGAACTTGATTGAACAAGAACTATATAAGCGATCTTAGTTGAACTGAAGCTGTACAAAATGATAGATTTCAAGTTGGACTGAACGTGACAAGAAATGATACAAGTCCAAATGTCCAAGGCTAATTGGCAGATATCCAAACTAGGAAGTTCAGTATAAGATCTGGCTTGACCGGAATCACTAAATATTAGCTTTTATTACTCTATTAGATAAGTCTTACACTATTTCTGTAATGAACAGATAATTTATAAGGAAATTGAAAAGAGTAGACGAAATAAAAAGAGATTGGATGAAGCACTAGCCACATATCAAATAGTGTACAATCATGTTAGCTCTTTTATAACAAATTATTTCAACTCATGTAGCGATTTTGTTAACTGGAGTACGCATGTGGATGGAGATAACTCATAATTTTGCACATCAACAAAATTATATAGCTTATGGTTTCATATCCATACCTTCAAATAGAGCTTTGTGACCATGACTCATCTCTGCCAAGAACCAATCCTTTCCGATATTTGTAAACTTGAAATGATTTTATCACTTCCTATCAAAATAATAGCAAAAATTATTACTATTATTATAAACAACTGGAGACGTAAAACAAAATCAACCAATAAATGAAAGCAATCAATGAAAGCAATCTCTTTCCTGCAACCAATCTTGAACAATGAGTAATTTTCTTTTAACACCATTGCAGTTAATAAAAAACAATACTTTTTTTTCAGCTCGTGTAAAGAGAAAGCATAAATTCAGTTGAAAAACTGAACAAGAATATTGAACGTAACACAATTTTCTCAAAAGCAACGACACATAATTGAGGTCATCACTTGGTTTTGAATGTTTACAGGTTTTCCTCTATAAAAATTATTTACATTAGTGCAGAATCCAGTTCCAAATATAGTTGAATCTAAATCGGTATTGTGCACCAACTAGGAATATTAACTATGATTATCCACTATGAACTATGATTAACTATCAACTAGGAATGGAAAAACAACCTACAATTAACTGAAAGTAAGGCAGGAATTTAAAATGAACTAAACTAATGAATTGAAGAAGAAACAAGAATATATATATAAACCAGTAAACAAAATCGAGCCTTTGCCTGGTCACTCTCCCAAAGTCGATTTTCTGATCCCCAAAATCGAGTCTTCTGGCACCACCCGTCCAAGTTTCATCGTCGTCTTCAAAATCAATAATAGCGTCGCTGGAAATCGAAAGTCGGAGATTGCTGGGATGCTCGATTGCTGGGAATAAATAAACCAGTAAACGGGTCCTTCCTCGTTGGATGCTCGATTGCTAGGAGCTCGGAACTCGAAGATGCTGGAAATCGAAGGAGGATGAAGATGCTGGAAATCGAAGGGGGGATGAAAATGCTTGGAGACGCTGGAAATCGAAAACGAATGAGAGTAATCGCCATTTTTTTTCTTTTGGAACTAGGGTTTTTTTCAAGCGAATTGGAATGCAAAAGGTATAGGCGGCGGCTCCTTGTTGAGTGAGTCTTGCGTGTTAGGGTTTGGTAAATCAAATGAGGGCTGCACGTTAATAATGGGTTGGATCCTGAAACTGGGCTGAAATTATGTTTAAATTTTTAGTATAGTTATCCTTGGTCTGATTATTGGTACTCAGGTTTAAGTTTCATGCGTTTAAATTTCGTGTGTTTAAATTTCATGTCCCAGGTTTAAGTTTTAATATTTACAACTAAACAGTACACAAAATGTACCGTTTCGGACGGGGCGCTGCCCCGCACCCCGCCGGGAGCGCTGCCCCCTGGACCCCCGCGATCTGACCGGGCAGGTCGAACCCCGTTAGCGGGGGCGTTGCCCCCGCACCCCCACCTTGGGGGGTTGCCACCCCCCTGGACCCCCCTCCGTAGGGATCATATTTGACAAAAGATTTTGGAAAAACTTTCAACAACGATTACTTATTAAAAAATATTATATACTAAATATTAATTACTACTAATAGTCATGATTAAATATTTATTAATTGTTATTTACTTATTGATTATTAATTAATTGATTATTAACCGCTCATTAGTTATTACTTACTAATTAATTACTAGTACTTAATAATGAAGTAGTTATAAATAATTATTTTTAATTAAATATTTAATATTTATATGTTGATTATTATTAAATAATTACTAATTGGTTGTTAATTAGTAATTATTAGTAGGAATTATTTATTTATTGATGTATTTTTAATTAAATATTAAATATGTATTTATTGATTATTAATTAATAATTACTAATTGGTTGTCAATTACAAATTAGTTGTAAATATTAATTATTAAAAATTATTTAATGAAAATAATTAATATTAAAATATAGTCATATATTACAACAGTCAAAAAATAAAAGTTGTGATAGGCTTTTATTACAGCTGTCAAAATAACACAGTTGTTAAAAATAAATTTATTACAACTTTTCTGGAAAAAAGTTGTAAAAAACATTTATTACAACGGTGCTTTAACCACCGTTGTAAAATTAAAGTTGTAATATGGTGTTTTTGTTGTAGTTACAATGGTGTTTATACCACCGTTGTAAAAAACCATTTATTACAACGGTGCTTTTACCACCGTTGTAAAAACCCATTTATTACAACGGTGCGTTTACCGCCGTTGTAAAATTAAAGTTGTAATATGGTGTTTTTGTTATAGTGAACAAATAAGAACTTTTACCATTAATATTAGTTTGCCCTTGTTTTTTCCAAACATTTTCTATCAGCCTTCCAGAATTTCAGAAGCTATAAGCAAAAAAAAATTCTAAACCAATCAAACGCAACAAAAAGTTCATCAAAGCCAAACCAAAATCTAAACCAATCGTAAGGGACGCCTAAACAGTACCAACCTATTCTAAACATCGAATCAAGTACCTCAAAATCAAGCGTTAGACGACGTGGAGGCACGGAAGAAAGTGTTGGCGATGAGGTCTACGACTACGAAGAGTGAAAACAGCGATGATGGCGATTGGCGACGAAATTTTAGATCGAAGGAGGAGGATTTCGTACAAAAATTTGGATTAGAGAATGAAAATTTTGGGGATTTTTCTTTTAGGGATTGGGAGGGAAGAATATGAAATTTTAGCGCCTTTAACCTGAGAGAGTGCGCACAATGTTAGCTTTCGTTATAGTGTAATGAAAAAAAAAAACTCAGATTAACAATGATGCAGATCCAACGGATCAAAAGTTTTTGATTGATATTCTTGGATTAGTGATTAGATCTACGGTGGATGTCATTATCACATGGATCACCAATATGATCCTACAGCTGTTACACATTGTGTGCTGAACAATTTTTCGTGTATATTACCATACTAAATTGATAGTAATAATAATATGATAGTCGAAGTTGCAAATTTGCATGACACAAAATAATTTAATTTTACAATATAAATTAAAGACCGTGGATTCAAACACTCTAAACTGCAATGAAATAAAATTTACCATGTTTAAAGCTTGTTGTTTATTATATACGTCAAAACAACATGAAAGAAATGTTGTCGAAGGAAACAAACTTTTCACAATAGAGATAACACATTACTAAAAATAAGTTATTACAACCATTATGAAGATGTTGTCAAATTTCCCTTTTTCACGACATATGGCTTAAGAATGTTGTTTGAGTGGAATTACTACAATGTTTTCTCATATAAATGTAGTAAAAGATTCAAGTTTTTATGATAGTTGATCAAATAGTTCTAGAGTCCACGTTGTAAAAAGGTTATTTTCTTGTAGTGTTTATTCAGAATGATTTCAAATTTTTAAAATTTTCAAAATATAAAATTTAATTATCAACTATAGTTATAAAATATAAGTATCAACTATAATTATCAACTGTAATTATTAAATACAATTATTTAAAATTAATTATTGAATGCTAGACATCATTTCATAAGTACTAAAATTTATTATTAATTATTAAATAATTATTATAATACTGATATTTTCATCTCTTACAAATCTGTTGGAATTTTGCTGCAAAATAGCTTCAATAAATATTCGTCGGTAGTGTAAAGACCCGCAACTTCCCCGTAGAGGAAAGCGTCGGATAGTTCGAGAACAAACCACAGCAGAACGCATACAGAAGAACATTTCATTATATATTACAACAATGCATCAGATTACAAGAATATACAGAGTATAAATGAATATTACACAGAAATATCAGAGATTTAAATTACATTTAAATACATAGCAGCGGAAAATAATACAATACACAACTAGAAGTAGATATACGGATACAAAGCTTTCCGGATATCGTTCCAGCTGTAAACCAGGATCCTGTGAATATAAATCTGCAAAACCGAAACTACTAGCTGCCCGTGTCAAAATAGGGGCACCCAGAGTTTAGGTTAAAACAATAAACTCCAGGTCAGTCATGTGACTGGTGTGAGGACTAAAACAGTTATTAATCTTTATTTTAAATCATTAGGTAAATCAAGGGACCACGCCGTATAACACGGAACGGGTTTCCTCCCAAGAATACCAGTGCATAAATAAACAGCGCAATGCTAAATAAAGAAAGATGAAGCTGTTATAAGACCCAGGTCCCATCACACAATGCAACGCAGCCGAGGATAGGGTTTTCCCTTATAACAGCCAAAGAATGCTTGATACGTTTAAAAACAAATCATTTGATACTATAATAAGTGCATAGTGTATAAAACACTTCAAATCATAAGTATCAATCATAGGCGGCATGAACGGCCCATAACACTATGTCGCCATATATAAGTTTACAATCAAAACCGCAAATGTCGTATTTGGAAATTGGGTTATCATTTATGGTATGAACCGAGGCTAGGGGCAAGATCCTCAATGATTCGAGACTGCCTAGCCCGAGTCTCAGGCAAGCGCGCAGGCAAGCCTTGGAGCGACAGGGCCGGTCCACCGATGTGGATTATTATACCAGAGCACTACGTTTCGCCGCCCTTTGGGGCGTAAGCGAGCCAACTAAATGACTCCATCGGTTCGAGAACGACCGATCAATCCGAGGCGCCTCGCAACAGCAACAACAACATAAGTCAAACTCGTCAGGGCGTGTAAAACCACTGACGCCACTTTTAGCTAGGAGGAAACGTAGGCCCTCCCTGAGGTCCGTCTCCCGTTTTTGATTCATACCGGGTGTGATACTCGCGAATCAACGTTACACAAAGCTACGCCACGAAGGCCGTGCTTCGATCATCAACCACAAGACTTTGCTTTTCAACAGAAGCCTTGATCATTTGCCACTTAAGCATGCCACACAGGCAATTCACTCCATGCGATTGATATCCATCAATATATAACCCCTGAGCTCGTACGTCTCAGAGAAGGGCGTTAAGCAAGAGAATAAATTCTCCGCCGCCAAACAGATATATATTTAATAGAGATCAATCACACGGACTAAAATCCAATGTCAGACACACAGTCCATTTACAAGTCCGTTCTGGGTCTGAACGAAACCGGAGGCACCTAGTACCTCGCATATCCATCGATCTCCAAGTACGTCTGGACGATCACTAACTGTTTCCATCTTCTTGGGTGTACAGCCCAATCAAGATCATCAGTAATTACCCAAACGACGTGAAAACCTCCGGTCTTCGACCATCGTCTTCATCTTCGACTTATCGTCGTATCAGTTATTCAGAATGGGATGAACCCGGTCTTTCCGAATAACTCGCGTATATTTTTTAAATAAGTGTTACACAAACACAACATACGCCTCATTCCAATTCATTAGTCACTAACCGTAAATTAATCAAGAGAATAATTCCCCAAATATTAACCCCGAAGGCCGAAACCAACATCAGATCAATATCCAGAAAACCATTCTGCTTGGCTAACCGACAGTTAGTTTCTAAATTTCACGTTCAAATCTAATTAAAGATTTAACTATCGCCTGGAGCAAAACTGGTGATACTCCATTCTCGATCTTTTCAATCTAATTAAAGATTCATTAAAACTCCACTTAGTTTTAATCATCATCTGGGTTAAAGAATCAGTGTCATTTAAAACACGATTCACGATAAACCCAAAATCACATTCCATTAATTATCGGGTTAAAGAACAAGTGTTATTTAAAACACTGTTCACGATAAACCCAAAAATCAATACCAATTCAATTCCAATTAAATATCATTTAATTGGTACACTTCATTAAATCTAAATAAAAAGATTTAATCTTTTCTCAACTGGGCTCAAGAACAGTGTTAGTGAAGACACCATTCACGACAAACCCAAATCACATTCGATATTCAATACAAGGCTCTGAATAGAAAATATATCGGCTTATATTCAATATCAAATTCTACGACTAACAAATGTCGTATTGGAAATAACGATACAAATATATATCTTTCAAATTTCCATAACAACACCTGTAATATCACGAATTCCAACATCGAAATATTCCGAAGACAATTTCGATTCAAATCCACTCCAATGCAATCATTGGAAATTTTGGTTATTTTCAAAACCCTTTTCAAATTCAATTTATTTATTTAAAAATAAATAGAATTATAATTCTAGTTCAAAACTAGTTCATTTCGATAAAAATCTATTTTTATCTTTTCAAATAGGGAGTTTTTCATCCCAATTCTTTCTAAATCATTTCTTATGATTTTACACAAATTATTACTATTTTTAATAATTTTATCAAGGCCCGTACAGTCGATTTCCATCAATGGCCATCGAACTGCACTTACAGCGACCTTTTTCGAATTTGATTTGGACGTATCTCCAAATCCAACCGTTAGATTTCAAATTTCTAATATTCGTTAGAAAGCTCTTTTCGATACGAACCCAACGGTTCCGGTTTTAGGAGAATCCGACGGTCGGATCTCCCGTAATGTCCGTTTGAAATAAATGGTCGAAATTCGCGAACTGCCGCGGCGCGGCGCGTTCTATTCAGGCCATTATATTATATATATAATATATATAATATATACTTCGTCGATTTCTATTTAAAACGAATTTTATAAATCGTTTTAATTTCATTTCAAAAGCAATTTCAACTTCCATTTCAATTCAAATCAAAATTGAATTCTTCTTTATAAATTCATTTTAAAATTCATTTCTATTCAATTCAAATTTCAATTCAATTTGAATTCATTTCAATTCGCTTTCAATTCCATTTGAATTCGTTTTCAATTCAATTCATTTCGAAATCGTTTTCAATTCAATTCATTTCGAAATCGTTTTCAATTCAATTCATTTCGAAATCGTTTTCAATTCATTTTGAATTCGTTTTCAATTCAATTCATTTCGAAATCGTTTTCAATTCATTTTGAATTCGTTTTCAATTCAATTCATTTCGAAATCGTTTTCAATTCATTTCATTTCGAAATCGTTTTCAATTCATTTTGAATTCGTTTTCAATTCAATTCATTTCGAAATCGTTTTCAATTCAATTCATTTCGAAATGAATAAAATCGATATAAATATCGTTCACGTCAAAATGGCGTCAATCTAATCAACACGGCTTCATAAATTTCTATTTTCAAAATAGTTGTTATTATCAAAATATTTCGTTCAACACATGACCAATCTCAATGGATGAGTACTGTCAACATATGAACTTTTATTTTATATCGATAAAGATGTAAATTTTAATATTAAAATATTTCGTTCAACACATGACCAATCTCAATGAATGAGTACTGTCAACACATGAACTTTTATTTTATATCGATAAAGATGTAAATTTTAATATTAAAATATTTCGTTCAACACATGACCAATCTCAATGAATGAGTACTGTCAACACATGAACTTTTATTTTATAATATTATTTATTTTTCAAATTGGAATGAGGCCCAATCAATTACCATATAAAGTTAATTATATGGATTTTCATACAACACATGTATATCATAGCATTGAAAAATAATCAATCATCAACCAAAGTGCACTACACTGTATAAGCATCAAATATAGATATTCAACGCTTATAACAGCCTGTCAATCGATCGATCGACATATTTAATCAATCAGGATGAGTGAACTTCAAATTTCATCCCAACACCCGTGTGGGGTTTCAAACAATCAAACACCTATTTTATTTGTGTTGTTGGGCGATGTGTAAAATTTATCGTCCCAATCAATGTCATTCAAATAAGTGTACATAAACAAACCGTCTGGTTTGTAAATGGATATTTATTTATTCACATTCACGTTAAAAATTATATTTTTAACGATAAAACATTTTATTTCAACCTATGAATTTCTATTCAATTCATTTACACAATAAAATGATATTTTTATTTTCTAACATATTTTAGAAAATTTCGGCGGCATAACGGCACGATACTAGAAACGGGACAAGGCCTCGCCTTATCCCCGGTCTAGTGAAGGCCCACGCCATTCACACATCAATCAAATCAATTTCATCTCACCCAACAATTCAATTCAAACAAATAATTCAACTAATCTATGCAACCAAACAAACAAGTCCATGGTCTGTGGACGATTGTGTCGGGTGCTACTAAGCACCGTCTGCATCCTAGTATATATATATAACTAGAAAAAGAATTGAAAGGTGAGAAATTCTCACATATAGCTATCCTAGCTCCACGGCTCTTCTTTTGCAGAAGTCTTCGTCGTTTCGTCTTTTTGTCACCTTCGTTGCTGCTTTCACTACATATGTAAAAATCGAATTTTTCATCGCTATCCAATATATAAAAATCGAATTTTTATTTCCTTTACACATACAAAGACGATATTTCTATATCCTCTATCACATAAAGATTTCGCCTTTTTCATATTTTAAAGATTTCTAAATAAAATCATTGCTTTCTAACCTAAAATAAAAATCAGTTTTAACATATATGAAAAATCAGTTTTAACATATATAAAAAAATCAGTTTAACATTTATAAAAAAATCAGTTTAACATATATAAAAAAAATCATATTTTCAACCCATTAATAATTATTCTCTATATGACTATTTTATAAATATCATGCATAAGCTAAAAATCATATTTTTAACTTATAAAAATATTTTCTTAGTTTTTTTGCTATTTTATATTTTCAAAATCAAGTTCTATTTTATAATTTTCAAACAAAGTTATATATATATATATATATATATATATTTCTAAACAAAATATATGTATATTTTTCTCCAAACAAAGATGTTTATATATTTTCAAAAACAAGGTATATTTATATATTTTCAAAGCAAAGTATTTTATATTTCCAAATAAAAGTATTTTATATTTTCAAATAAAAGTATTTTATATTTTCAAATAAAAGTATTTTATATTTTCAAAACAATGAATATACATTAAAATCTGATTTTAAACCATTGTTAATGACATTTTTTTTAAAATTGAAAAACAAAAGAAAATATGCTTACTGTTAATTTTCTGAAGTCGCCCCAACCCATACCATCCGTTCTCTCTCCTCGCCAACGACAACCAAGGCTACTTGAAGATGATCGGCGGCCCTCCCCCACACCACCGTTCCATCCTCTTCCTTCACTCGAAAGAGGGAGCAGCTCGGTGGTCTTCTCCACCTGTTCTCTGGCTTCGAATGACGAGGCTTCCAATGGAGCTCCAGGCCACCTCATTCGTCGATACCTTGCCATCGTCGGTCAACGTAACAAGCTCGACGAGCTCGAGAGGCTCTACGTTGAAGACCCTCCGAGATGATGAATGGATCGGCATTTTTAAGGGGATAACATTCGAGGGTTCATGATCGTTCATTAGAAAGGGGGGCATTGGAAGGAGGGTTGACCACGATGGATAATTTTGACCCATCGGTTAGGGTTTTGACTTAGAGATAAGGGCATATATATACTTATTTAATAATGATTTAAATTCGAAAAAGTAGGGTGCTGTATCCGAACTCCAAATCAAACCCAACGACTGTCGCCCCGAGCTAATTACCCTCATTCTGAACACAATGAGCTATGTTTCGCAAGCCAATTCGTCTGTTACGATCAGTTCCCTTTGAATTTACATTTAAATCACTATATTGAATTTTAAACGTACATTTCAAATTACCGGGGTCACATACTAACTAGAAAAATTCCTGAAAAATATTTTCTAGCTTCGTATTGACGATACGGTCCTAACAAAACTAGTTTCGTCGAATTCTGAGACCGTTAGAAAAATGGCCATTTTCCAGTCGATTAAAATCAACTGAAACTGGTCAAACGCGTTTTCCTTTGCCACGCTCACATATTGATTCGAAAAATTATGAAATTTGAAATCTAGCAATAATTTGACACTGCGGACCCAACAAAAGTGGTTTCGTCGAAATCCGAGGTCGTTTGCAAAATTGCTATTTTTAAGGGCCTTATATTATATTAAAATATATATAAATTCCACAGCGACTATTTCTAATTTTAAACTGGACATATCTTATCATTTCTAAGATGAAATCTCAGTTTGTTAACATCGTTACTAAGATATAGTTATACAGATTCAAATATTTCTTGTTTCGTTCAATTCTGACTTATATTGAATTCTGTATATTCATTTGAAATTATAAATCGAATTTTCGAACTACCGCGCCATTTTCAATTCCTTTTATAATTATATATAATTATTATATATTCTAACGACGACGCGTATAATATATACGATCGAATTATATTCAAAAACAATTTCTCGTCGATATTATTTAAAATAATTCATTTTAAATAATCAAAATTCGCTAAAATCGCCAAAATAAAAATTTTAAACTGGCCCAGATTTTCGGGGTTGTTACAATCTCCCCCACTTAAAACTTTTCGTCCCCGAAAAGGAACAAAGTCGAAAGTGGTTTGATTAATCAACACTACGTTCGATCTGGCTTCCATTCTCTAACTTTTTAGTTTCTGAGAATTTTCAAAATTTCAAAAATTTGGCTAACACCCTAAATTTTCGAAAAATTTCGCCATAACCTCCCCTGCAATGGGAGCATCGGGGAATTTCAAATAGCTTCCCCGGTCCTTCAGATCTCAAAAAGAAAAAGAAAAAGCCAAGCGGCTAGCCAATAGGCTCACAAAATCATCATCACCCAAACAAAACAGGAAATTATGTAGTAAACATGTACCTATTTGTCGGGCAAACAAATTTTATTCTCTGCTCTAGCCTCCTTGCTATGACCTGTTCAATGATATACTTGTATATGCAAGCAAATGCGACCAATTTCAATACAATTCAATATTTGATCAAATTAGGCATAATGGTTCAAAATTATCAAACAAATGAACAAACAACACAAACATCAATCAACTAGTGGATTAGAGTTTCAAATTGATAACTTTGATACATAGTCAAAAATCAGATTTTTGATGCCAATCACAACAATAGGCCCTATCTAATTTTTGGTTCTCACACCAGTCTAATGGAAATATATAGATATCACACCTTCGTTACTCGAACATGAATACTAATGACGACTAGTCAATCATCAGAATCATCTTCGGGCGACTAGAATGTGATTCCATATCTATCCAGTATATTAAAATTTCGAATACACGCGGATCAGACGTATACGCAAAATCTATATATACTGGATTGTCCACATCAATATAAATAGATAATCAAATACGAATAATTGATTTTAAATTTTCAAAACAAAATTGTTTTCATTTGAAAAATATACTCTTCACACTCGTTCTAGGATACTACTGATCCTATCTCTAACGAGTCATTCTAATTGGATATTACTAACCCAATATCTGATGAATTCTTTCGTATGGTTCTAATGTGTCTTGTTCTCTGAGCTTTGTAAACCAAAGCTCTGATACCAACTGTGACGGCAACGCGAAATCCGGTAGGCTTTGCAACCATCCCTTCATCCTCCATTCCAGCAGGTAAAACCCACCGCGGCTCACACATGGTCCCCTAGTCCCTTGTTTTACGGCGACCCTCTCGAGTCTCGCGCCTATTGGCGAACCAACGCCCTCCCCGGCGCCATGTAGGGGTAAGAGTCTCCCGTTCGCCACCAAACCGCGAAGCGAGAACCCCCTATCATGTGTACCCGGCCTACTCAGGGCCAGCAACAAGAACTGGTGATACTCCATTCTCGATCTTTTCAATCTAATTAAAGATTCATTAAAACTCCACTTAGTTTTAATCATCATCTGGGTTAAAGAATCAGTGTCATTTAAAACACGATTCACGATAAACCCAAAATCACATTCCATTAATTATCGGGTTAAAGAACAAGTGTTATTTAAAACACTGTTCACGATAAACCCAAAAATCAATACCAATTCAATTCCAATTAAATATCATTTAATTGGTACACTTCATTAAATCTAAATAAAAAGATTTAATCTTTTCTCAACTGGGCTCAAGAACAGTGTTAGTGAAGACACCATTCACGACAAACCCAAATCACATTCGATATTCAATACAAGGCTCTGAATAGAAAATATATCGGCTTATATTCAATATCGAATTCTACGACTAACAAATGTCGTATTGGAAATAACGATACAAATATATATCTTTCAAATTTCCATAACAACACCTGTAATATCACGAATTCCAACATCGAAATATTCCGAAGACAATTTCGATTCAAATCCACTCCAACACCTGTAAATCCACTTCATTGGAAATTTTGGTTATTTTCAAAACCCTTTTCAAATTCAATTTATTTATTTAAAAATAAATAGAATTATAATTCTAGTTCAAAACTAGTTCATTTCGATAAAAATCTATTTTTATCTTTTCAAATAGGGAGTTTTTCATCCCAATTCTTTCTAAATCATTTCTTATGATTTTACACAAATTATTACTATTTTTAATAATTTTATCAAGGCCCGTACAGTCGATTTCCATCAATGGCCATCGAACTGCACTTACAGCGACCTTTTTCGAATTTGATTTGGACGTATCTCCAAATCCAACCGTTAGATTTCAAATTTCTAATATTCGTTAGAAAGCTCTTTTCGATACGAACCCAACGGTTCCGGTTTTAGGAGAATCCGACGGTCGGATCTCCCGTAATGTCCGTTTGAAATAAATGGTCGAAATTCGCGAACTGCCGCGGCGCGGCGCGTTCTATTCAGGCCATTATATTATATATAATATATATAATATATACTTCGTCGATTTCTATTTAAAACGAATTTTATAAATCGTTTTAATTTCATTTCAAAAGCAATTTCAACTTCCATTTCAATTCAAATCAAAATTGAATTCTTCTTTATAAATTCATTTTAAAATTCATTTCTATTCAATTCAAATTTCAATTCAATTTGAATTCATTTCAATTCGCTTTCAATTCCATTTGAATTCGTTTTCAATTCAATTCATTTCGAAATCGTTTTCAATTCAATTCATTTCGAAATCGTTTTCAATTCAATTCATTTCGAAATCGTTTTCAATTCATTTTGAATTCGTTTTCAATTCAATTCATTTCGAAATCGTTTTCAATTCATTTTGAATTCGTTTTCAATTCAATTCATTTCGAAATCGTTTTCAATTCATTTCATTTCGAAATCGTTTTCAATTCATTTTGAATTCGTTTTCAATTCAATTCATTTCGAAATCGTTTTCAATTCAATTCATTTCGAAATGAATAAAATCGATATAAATATCGTTCACGTCAAAATGGCGTCAATCTAATCAACACGGCTTCATAAATTTCTATTTTCAAAATAGTTGTTATTATCAAAATATTTTGTTCAACACATGACCAATCTCAATGGATGAGTACTGTCAACACATGAACTTTTATTTTATATCGATAAAGATGTAAATTTTAATATTAAAATATTTCGTTCAACACATGACCAATCTCAATGAATGAGTACTGTCAACACATGAACTTTTATTTTATATCGATAAAGATGTAAATTTTAATATTAAAATATTTCGTTCAACACATGACCAATCTCAATGAATGAGTACTGTCAACACATGAACTTTTATTTTATAATATTATTTATTTTTCAAATTGGAATGAGGCCCAATCAATTACCATATAAAGTTAATTATATGGATTTTCATACAACACATGTATATCATAGCATTGAAAAATAATCAATCATCAACCAAAGTGCACTACACTGTATAAGCATCAAATATAGATATTCAACGCTTATAACAGCCTGTCAATCGATCGATCGACATATTTAATCAATCAGGATGAGTGAACTTCAAATTTCATCCCAACACCCGTGTGGGGTTTCAAACAATCAAACACCTATTTTATTTGTGCTGTTGGGCGATGTGTAAAATTTATCGTCCCAATCAATGTCATTCAAATAAGTGTACATAAATAAACCGTCTGGTTTGTAAATGGATATTTATTTATTCACATTCACGTTAAAAATTATATTTTTAACGATAAAACATTTTATTTCAACCTATGAATTTCTATTCAATTCATTTACACAATAAAATGATATTTTTATTTTCTAACATATTTTAGAAAATTTCGGCGGCATAACGGCACGATACTAGAAA
This sequence comes from Allium sativum, assembly GCA_030737875.1. NCBI lineage: Eukaryota > Viridiplantae > Streptophyta > Magnoliopsida > Asparagales > Amaryllidaceae > Allium > Allium sativum. The sequence goes on from CM060920.1 coordinate 968,403,890, forward strand.
CGGGACAAGGCCTCGCCTTATCCCCGGTCTAGTGAAGGCCCACGCCATTCACACATCAATCAAATCAATTTCATCTCACCCAACAATTCAATTCAAACAAATAATTCAACTAATCTATGCAACCAAACAAACAAGTCCATGGTCTGTGGACGATTGTGTCGGGTGCTACTAAGCACCGTCTGCATCCTAGTATATATATATAACTAGAAAAAGAATTGAAAGGTGAGAAATTCTCACATATAGCTATCCTAGCTCCACGGCTCTTCTTTTGCAGAAGTCTTCGTCGTTTCGTCTTTTTGTCACCTTCGTTGCTGCTTTCACTACATATGTAAAAATCGAATTTTTCATCGCTATCCAATATATAAAAATCGAATTTTTATTTCCTTTACACATACAAAGACGATATTTCTATATCCTCTATCACATAAAGATTTCGCCTTTTTCATATTTTAAAGATTTCTAAATAAAATCATTGCTTTCTAACCTAAAATAAAAATCAGTTTTAACATATATGAAAAATCAGTTTTAACATATATAAAAAAATCAGTTTAACATTTATAAAAAAATCAGTTTAACATATATAAAAAAAATCATATTTTCAACCCATTAATAATTATTCTCTATATGACTATTTTATAAATATCATGCATAAGCTAAAAATCATATTTTTAACTTATAAAAATATTTTCTTAGTTTTTTTGCTATTTTATATTTTCAAAATCAAGTTCTATTTTATAATTTTCAAACAAAGTTATATATATATATATATATATATATATATTTCTAAACAAAATATATGTATATTTTTCTCCAAACAAAGATGTTTATATATTTTCAAAAACAAGGTATATTTATATATTTTCAAAGCAAAGTATTTTATATTTCCAAATAAAAGTATTTTATATTTTCAAATAAAAGTATTTTATATTTTCAAATAAAAGTATTTTATATTTTCAAAACAATGAATATACATTAAAATCTGATTTTAAACCATTGTTAATGACATTTTTTTTAAAATTGAAAAACAAAAGAAAATATGCTTACTGTTAATTTTCTGAAGTCGCCCCAACCCATACCATCCGTTCTCTCTCCTCGCCAACGACAACCAAGGCTACTTGAAGATGATCGGCGGCCCTCCCCCACACCACCGTTCCATCCTCTTCCTTCACTCGAAAGAGGGAGCAGCTCGGTGGTCTTCTCCACCTGTTCTCTGGCTTCGAATGACGAGGCTTCCAATGGAGCTCCAGGCCACCTCATTCGTCGATACCTTGCCATCGTCGGTCAACGTAACAAGCTCGACGAGCTCGAGAGGCTCTACGTTGAAGACCCTCCGAGATGATGAATGGATCGGCATTTTTAAGGGGATAACAATCGAGGGTTCATGATCGTTCATTAGAAAGGGGGGCATTGGAAGGAGGGTTGACCACGATGGATAATTTTGACCCATCGGTTAGGGTTTTGACTTAGAGATAAGGGCATATATATACTTATTTAATAATGATTTAAATTCGAAAAAGTAGGGTGCTGTATCCGAACTCCAAATCAAACCCAACGACTGTCGCCCCGAGCTAATTACCCTCATTCTGAACACAATGAGCTATGTTTCGCAAGCCAATTCGTCTGTTACGATCAGTTCCCTTTGAATTTACATTTAAATCAATATATTGAATTTTAAACGTACATTTCAAATTACCGGGGTCACATACTAACTAGAAAAATTCCTGGAAAATATTTTCTAGCTTCGTATTGACGATACGGTCCTAACAAAACTAGTTTCGTCGAATTCTGAGACCGTTAGAAAAATGGCCATTTTCCAGTCGATTAAAATCAACTGAAACTGGTCAAACGCGTTTTCCTTTGCCACGCTCACATATTGATTCGAAAAATTATGAAATTTGAAATCTAGCAATAATTTGACACTGCAGACCCAACAAAAGTGGTTTCGTCGAAATCCGAGGTCGTTTGCAAAATTGCTATTTTTAAGGGCCTTATATTATATTAAAATATATATAAATTCCACAGCGACTATTTCTAATTTTAAACTGGACATATCTTATCATTTCTAAGATGAAATCTCAGTTTGTTAACATCGTTACTAAGATATAGTTATACAGATTCAAATATTTCTTGTTTCGTTCAATTCTGACTTATATTGAATTCTGTATATTCATTTGAAATTATAAATCGAATTTTCGAACTACCGCGCCATTTTCAATTCCTTTTATAATTATATATAATTATTATATATTCTAACGACGACGCGTATAATATATACGATCAAATTATATTCAAAAACAATTTCTCGTCGATATTATTTAAAATAATTCATTTTAAATAATCAAAATTCGATAAAATCGCCAAAATAAAAATTTTAAACTGGCCCAGATTTTCGGGGTTGTTACAGGTAGTCTGCCTGAATTTGCAGCGGAAAATAGCGGTAGAAATTTTTCGTCGGTAATTTGACGTAATTTGCAACGGATTAGTGAGGGATGACAGAAGACGACGGTAATAAATAAAAGAAAAAAAAATTGAAAAACCAAAATACTATCCCTTGCAGATCACATGGAAGTCCGTCGCAAATTAGCGATGGAAATTTCCGCTTCTAAATATTTGACGCTAAATCAGTGTTTTCTTGTAGTGTAATATTAAAAACAGAATAACGGCTATGCCTTTTAAATTCCATATATAGTAATGGTCTTCCTTTACAGAAGTTCATCTTGATTAGTACCAAATCGAATTCCATTCAATTCCAATTTAATATATTAAATTGGAAAACTTTTCTTTGGAAAATTCCATTAATCTTATTTAAAAGATTATAAATTCCAAATCATCTCTTCACTGTTAATTGATTTAAAGAACGAATGTTATTTAAAACATAGTTCACGATAAACCCAAAATCCAATTTCCATTCGATTCCAATCAAATTAATTAATTAGTAAACTTCATTAATCTTAAATAAAAGATTTATTCTTTTCTCAACAAGGTTTAAGAACAGTGTTAATAAAGACACCATTCACGACAAACCTGAAATCCAATTTGATAATTAATATAAGGCTCTGAATAAAAATTATATCGGTTATATTCAATACCAAATTCAGAAACTAACGGATATCGTATTGGGAATAACGATATCTATATCTTCTAAATTCGTCAATAATATCCGTATAATCACGGAATCTATTATCGAAATACTCCAAAGATTATTTCCATTTAAATCCTTTCCAATTCATTCGTTGGAAAATTTTGGTTATTTTAAAACCCATTTTCAATCCAATTTATTATTTCTAAAAATAATTGGATTATTATTCTATTTATTAACTAGTTCATTTCGATAAAAATATATTTTTATCTTTTCAAACTTGGAATTTTTCATCCAAAATCTTTCCTTATCATTTATTATGATTTTACACAATTTTTCCATATTTTTAATAATTTTATTAAGGCCCTTACAGTCGGTTTCCAATAACGGCCACCGAACTGCATCCATAGCGAGCTTTTCTGAAATTGATTTGGACATAATTTGTAATCCAACCATTCAAATTTAAATCTCTTATATTCATTGGAAAAATCTTTTCGATTTGAACCAAATGGTTCCGGTTTTAGGGGAATCCGACAATCGGATCTCCCGTTACATCAATTTGAAGTTAATGGTTGAAATTCGCGAACGGTCGCTGCGCGGCGCGTTCTATTCAAGCCATTAAATGTACATAATATATATTTCTTCGATTTCCATTTAAAACGTATTTTTTTATAAATTCGTTTTAAAAATGATTCCAACTTCCATTTTCAATTTTAAATCAAAATTGAATATTCTTTATCATTATAAAATTTAAAATGATAATATTTTCAAAATATCTGATTTTGAAATCTAATCTTTTCGATATTCGTTATAAAACGAAAAAAATCAATTCATAAACTCATTCAAGTAAAAATAGCGGTTAACTACTTAACTCGGCTTCACATTTCAATATTTTTGTGTCCATCCAAAATCGAACATCAAAATCACATTTTTATTCTCTCCTTAATACTATACAAAAATATTCGTTTATATTCTGAATCGGAATGCGACTCAATCAATTACCATATAATTTGGGTTATATGGATTTCATAGATCGCATGTATTCAACAATGATGATAAAAAATCATTAAAATTTCAAACAATACCCAAAGTGCATTCTACAACCGTATAAGCATTAAAATAAATAAATACCGCTTACTACAGTCTGTCAACTAATCGATTGACATACAACTAAATAATGGGATTAGTGTATGTCAATTATCATCCCAATACCCATGTGGGGTTTCAACCAACAAATACTGATTATTATATGTGCCGTTGGGCTATGTATAAAATTTATCGTCCCAATCAGTATCAGTTAAATAGGTGTACATAAACAAGCCGTCCGACTTGTAAATGAATATTTATTTCAATTTCTTTTTATGAAACTTTTATATACCTTTTATATAAATAATTTATACATTTCAGTTTCATAAAAATTCGGCATTATAACGGCGCGATATTAGAATCGGAATAATGTCTAGCATTATCCCTATCCTGATACTGGCTCGCGCCATACAAAAAAACTAATTCAATAATTCCACAATACAATCGATTTTTCCACAACACAATCATGTCACACAGATCATCCATGGGTTAACAAAAATTAGCGACAAGTGCTACTAAGCCCCATTTACAACCTATTATATAATAACATAATGAAAATAGTTTGAGTGAGGGAGTTCTCACGTTGGTTTCAACTCCTCCAGTCTTTAGTTGACGGTTTTGGTTCCGATCGGGTTTGAATTTGCCCAAAATTGCAACTTGCTCCAAATTAGACCTAGTCAGTTTTGTTGTGTAGCTCTCAACTCCACGATCGCAACGGATCCAGTTTCATGCAATTTATAGTTCATAGCAAGAAGTTAATAACGTTTAAACATTTAATTACCTAATTAAATTAATTAATTTAAATTATAATTTACCTTTCATTTCTCGTTCAATGTTGCTTCTCCCCTTCCTCTTGCCGCAGCCACCACCAGAGGCCACTAGAGGGCTGGCCGACCACCTCCACCTCTTCCCTGGTCCACAACGCCGCCACACCCTGAGGGGCATCACCCAGTTCTCCTCCGGCGAACGGAATTTTCAAAAATCCCCAAATCCGCCTTGCCCTCGATTCCGGCACCACAGTCGACCTTCAACGTCGCGCACCCCCATCATCGGCCTCGTCTCCCTCCCCTCTACACCACCACCTAATAACGCCTCCAGCGCCGCCACAAGCTCGAAAACCGATCGCTGCTCCTCCATTAACGTTGACGACGTTCATCCTCAATTTCTGGCCACCACGGTCTGATTCAGACCAAAAAATGTTAAGCAAAGCTGTAAAGCATTCTCTCTTCTACCATATTCTCTTTGGTGCCATCATCAAATCCTTCTTCGTTTGCCCAGAAATCACCATAAACCGAAATCAGTTTTCAGCTTTTGACCATTGATTCCGGCGAATCAATGCGACGATAGGCCATGAAATTTTTGTGGTACGTAGAGATCATCATACACTACAATATTGCCTTTATGCCTTTGGGTTAATTGTTGATGGATTAGAAGATATAAATTGTTTTGTAATATGAGGCTTTTTTGCAAAATTTCGGGGAAAAGGGTGAGGGCTGCTGCCGAATTATTTTGGGGGAGGAAGAGATGTGAGGATTTGTAGAGAGAAAAGATGTTATATAGTGGTGGGTTTTTATTTTATTATTTTCTTAGTTAACGCTCTCTTCGTTCGACGTTAAGCGATGCCACTGTCACACACGAACTTCGTTGGCAATTAAAATTGACATACTATTATATCTTGACGATACGGTCCTAACAAAACTGGTTTCGTTGAATTCCGAGTCCATTTTTTCAAAAAGCTATGTTTTTGGCTTAAATGACTGATTGATTCACAATTTATTGTGCATGACCACTTACTACCTCCAAAAATTACGAAAATTGGAATCTAGCCATAATTTGACATTTCAGATCCAACAAAAGTGTTTTAGTCGAAAATGGAGGTCGTTTGAAAAATGGCTATTTTTAAGGGCTATATATATATATTAAAAAGATACAAAAATTTCATAGCGACTATTTTGAATTTTAAACTGGACATAACTTTCAATTTATAAAGTGAAATCTCAAATTTTCACATTCATTAGAAAGATATAATTAAATAGATTCTAACATTTCTTGTTTTACTGAAATCCGATTTATATTGAATTCTGTACATTCATTTGAAATTAAAAATCGAATGTTCAAACTACCGTGCCATTTCAAGTTCGTTTTAATTAAATTAAATATTTATACGTTCTAACTTCGATTTAAAATAAATTTTTGGTCGTTATTATTTAAAATAAATTATTTTAAATATTCAAAATACATTAAAATATCTAAAATAAAAAAAAAATTGGTTCGGAAATTCCGGGTTATTACAGCTTGGTTGATGTGTATTATGATTGTTATGGTTACTTTTATCTTTATTATCTTAGTAGACTATCACCTCTAGGATTCTGGAGGGAGGATAGGAAGTTAGGCTGGAGTAGGCTATTGAGATTTTATATCCTCTTACAATTTCTTCTTTTGTTATTCTCAATAGCATATATTATCGATAAACTATCTCAGTAGCATATATTATTGCTTTCCATACCTATGTTCCTTGTAATATTGCAACTTTTATAGTATTTTGAGGTTTGTTTATCACTCACACTAGACTGTTGTTTGACCCAAGGTTTTAAATTTTCTTTTATTCCCCTGGGTGCTCGTCGACGATGCTGATTAATAGGCGAGATGATATATAGTAACATTACTTGGAGCTATAGAGTTTGATTTGCACGAGGCGACTCCTTTTCATATTATATAGGATCTTATTTTTGTTTATTCCACTGTATTATACCATGGTGTCTTGATAGTGTTATTTATTATTTGAGATAGTTTATCGATGAGTTTTTTACCTCTTGTATAAGATCTTACTGTTTTATATAATTGTATAAGCCTGCACTCTAATTATGTGGTTTGTATAGTTACCACTGCCTCTCTTATTATATCTGAGATAAATATCATATATCGTTTGATGCACTATGAGATATTTGAAAGGTTCATTGAATGTATTCAATTTTTTGTTTCTTTCTCTTCTCTTCTCTTCTTTTCTCTTCCCTTCTTCTTTATTTACATCCATTTCTCTTATTTCTTTCTCTCAATAACTCTTCTGAATTAATAGTGTAAGGTGGCCATTACATTTGGTATCTGAGCTTAGATTGCATAGTTTAACCCACTGTTTCAAATCTCGCAAATATCGCCCGAGATCTCCTCCGTGATCTCATTTTGGGGTCCTTCCGAAATGAAACAACAAACATCACTCTAAATCTCCTTTCGAATATATCGCCCGAGATATTGCAATATCGAACGATATATCTACCGAGACGAAATACTGGAATATCGTCTGAGATCTTAGTTTTTTGGTTAAAATTTAAATTTGTGCCTGAACTAGAACTATAATTAAAAAACTCAAATCTTGCCATATCAATCTTTTGTTATTTTACATTTTGCATGTTAAATGATTATATTGTATGTTCGTATATATTTTGCAATGCTTATGATTTTCATATTCGTTTTTTTACATACATGTTACTTATGAAATTATTTATTTTATGGTCTATTAATGATGAATTTTTTTATGTTTTGGATCCTTTTAATGTTTCATGTCTAACAATATTCTTGTTTTAAGCATATTACGATTTAGAGTTTGATTGATCTTTTGTAAAATAAAGAATAATAAAGTTATTTCGCATTTCAATTTTAAGTTACTATGTTTTTGATAGCATTCATAAAAATCATTTTGTTAAAATATCATTTTTAACATATCATGTACCCCGAGATTGTTCCGATATGAACTTTCAGACCCGAGACGAAAACCCGAGACGAACTCCCGAGTTAGACTCATCTCGTCCGAGATCTCCCCCAATACGAGACCGAGTCTATAAAATCCCTAAGACGAAACGCGACCGATATCCGGGATTTAAAACCTTGGTTTAACGTAAGCTGTATCGAAATCAAGTTTTAATACATACTAGAAATATGTATTTATGATATATTTTGGTCATCAAGATATATGTTAGTAGTATATAGTATGTGTTGTTCTACGCAAGAGTATGCGATATAGTTTCCCCTATCAGTGACCGATAGTCCTTATTATTTGCAATGATCTAGAAAAGGAGGAGTATTATTTACCCCGTCTTTGGTGGGGAGTTGGGCAGGATCGAAACTAATAGTTTCGATCCACATAATATGTTCTCAATGCTGGTGAGAGTTACTATTGTGATGTACCAATTTCTGTTGTTGGTTCTAGTACCCAAGTGTACGAAGTTGACTAACTATGCCATATGGATGCATATGTGTCTATACGGAAAACCGTTCTTTGAAACAGAGTCAACTATTGTGGTGTAAGAGCTATACGGTTTAGTCTCTTGCAGGCTGTTCTTCGATGACTTGGAGTTAGGTGGTGCTGTAACATCGAGGGTAAACTTTAGAAAACTCCAAATATGAATCTGGATCGGTTAAAAGCTCTGATAATTTTGATTTTTCATAAATCGACTGGCTCAAGACTAACACGAGATTCACTTCGAAGGAGTTTGTTTTGACTTCTTGGAAGTCGGTGTCTCGTGGAGGATTCACCAGTTTAGGCGACATGTCTATGTTGGAGTAAATGAGCTAATTCGATGTTATCGAAGCGTGGTTCATTCTTCTGCGAATACTTCACACAGAAAGGATGGAAGTTCCATTGGGTTTGAGTGATTAACTCAGAAGCAAGTTTTCATTTGGAGATTATGATGGCTTAGAGAGGTTGATTAGTGAAACTATTGATGTTTGATCTTGTACCCAGTGTTAGTGGTTTCCTTATGTGCAGGGATAAATTATGGAGGCGTATGCATTAATCATTGTTTTTGTTTTGTCGAGTGCTCCCTCAAGAGTAGAAATAGGAAATGATGTCACCACTTAAGATATGCTCTCCACCAATCGTATTTCCATGCATGTTTTGTTTTGATGTCGAGATTTCATCGTTCCATCTTATCTGGTTGTTGATAGATAGAACGAGTTTTGACACTCCAGAATATTGATTTGTGTTTATTTGCTTATGTTGCTTGAATGCTTTTTCATATTCTCATAGACGAAATGAAAGCATAATGAATGGTTGTGTTGTTGGTATTGAGAGTACACCAATTATTGGTTGGCTTGTTGGAGTTTCACTTCAAGATGGGTGAAGTGAGGTACTTAGATCACATTGCTTGGAGTAGGAGGTCGATATCATTCCTACAAAGGCTGTAACAGTAGTACAAGAAGTGTAGGTTGTCGCATGTTAGTCGACGACCGAAATTACTCATGATACAGTATTCGTCTCTTAGTTCAGAGTTGATTGTAATAGAGTCTGCTATGGAGTTTTGAAGGCACTATGTATTAGGACGGAGTTTGAGTTATCAGTGGCGTTACCTCACTGGGGTTTCTCCTCTCCGAGAGGGATCTTGACCTTCATTGATGGTGACGATTCGGGTTACTAGCCTCTTACTGTTATTATCGTTGAGTTGGAGATGTACTAATTTAGGAGCGACATTCCACTAGTGAGCGTTGCTCACTTTTATTACTGGTCATGGATTCATGGTTGGAAAAGTTGTATTATGGATTATACTGATTGGTTCCGTATTGAAGATGTGTTGTTATTCCCGACATTGTTAGAGGGTTTCTGGGCACTCTTTCCTTGATGAGTGAATGGTCAACTAGCTAATGTTTAATGTGAAGAGCCATGTAGCTCTCTATAACTATTTAAGACTCCCATACAGAGCAGGAACGATTTTTGATGGTTTTCATCGATAAGTTGTCAGTGATTTAAGGGTGGCATGATAGCAGTTAATTTTTACTCGATTTGATGACGAGAAATGCTAGATATACATTCCTCATTTTAGAGGAATAACAAACAAGTTTGTTGAGTCATATATGGATTAGATTTCTTGTATTGATTAGACTAGTATCCTACATGCTAGGGTAATCGTGGATGTTATTTTTCATGATTGCTATGACTTTTTTGATAAAACCACTTATGCTTACACGATTATTAGACATGCAGAATATATTTTTTTGTGGCCTATTTATTTCCATACACGACTTGACATGTTTGTGTTTCCTTGTTGGTTTCTACTACTATATTTAACCCTCTTTGTTGAGTACTTGTTGAGGTACATAGAGCGCTGATTGTTTGGATACTTACTCGCTTTTATTTGCATCTAAATGCCAAGCTTATTTTAAAAATAGGTATGTAGTAGATGTAGTGTTGTGGCTTTTGCCCCTAGTACATGCCACTTTTGGGCCTTTGTTTTCTTTTGTTGGTTTAAGCCATGTCTGGAGAATTGTGGTTTTTTGGGATCGAGCTGCGCAAAGGAGGTGATGTTGAAAGTTTCCATGAATTTAGTCGAAGTTGGAAGAAAAATCAATATTTGATTTTTAAATTGAGATTGTCTTTCAACTAGTGGGTTCTCACTTTTGTACCAATTGCTTGTTGGATTGGAAATAAGTGTATCATTATGGTGTTGTCTTGATCACGATTGTTTCGGATTTGATTATGGTTATACATAAGGATGAGAATTTTGGCTCCATTCCATTTCTAAGTCTATTTCCTTTGTTGTGGTCGCTTTCCTATGTGGTTGTTGAGTGTTAAGGGACGATATTTTTTGTATCATCCCTTACTAAGAAGTGTTGTTCGATCCTTGAGGATTTCAAGGACGAAACCTTATAGGAAGGAAGGAATGTAACGATTTGTATTTTAACGATTAGATATTTAAATATTGATTGTCAATTAATCGGGTGATGACTACAAAATGTATTTTTCACAAACGATCGAATTATGACTCGAGACATATTTCATTGATTTTGGATTGTCCGTTACGTGAAGAGAAAGTATATGGATCACTATATTCCAAGTTCAAGCGACTTAAGGATCAAAACCATATTGAAATACATGTAAAATTGTCGTTTGGAGTGCAGTCTCAGATTACGATGAAACTTGTACCATCGAAACTTTATTATTGAGATGATTCACGCTGTTAAGATTTGTGATGATCAGGCATGTCGCTTGGTCGTGCGAGCTAAAACATATGACGATTTCTTTTAAAACTGAATGAAATAAATAATTTAAGAGAACAAAATAATTGTAACAACACGTATTTGGTTTGAATTTAGTTTTGACCAAACATAGGAAAGTCGGTTTGAATTTTGTTGGAAGTGAGAGCACATCATTTATTCTATAGGTGTGTTCATACCCCTGACATTCCACGTAACTAAAGTCGTTTAATAGAGGAATTGCTCCTTAGTTTCAATTTTGAGGAGTAGATACATTTATCTTATTTTTGCCTTTGATGGTTTTAAGATATTCTTTTTTTAGTACATCTGGGGAATTCTCTTCAATAATATCATCAATCAAAGTTTCAGAAACATGTTGCATTTCATCTGGTAAAATGTCTTCAGGAAGCCGTGTTTCAGAAATCAAGGTGATCACATTCTGTTAGAGTTTCAAATGTAGATGCATTATTGACATAGAGATTCTACTAATGTTTTAAGTGTAATAAAAGTAGAGGGTTAACCAGTTTTCTTTGGTATCATCTCAATTCTCTATTTACATAATGGATGGATATTTTGTTCCCAATTTTTTTTTTGCACATATCACATTTTGAAGGAACAAATACATATTCTACTAAAATTTCCTACTTTACACCAGTATATAATAGGATTGAAAATTCAGTAATATAATCATTACTGGTGTTAACTATGATAAGTACTCTAGCATATTTTGTAATTCTCTTAAAGGTAGTATCATCATATGTATTTACATGAGTACCAGTAAAACTTGAAATCAGGGATAGCCCATCAAGTAACCACATTTCAATTGTTAAATTATGTAATTTAACCCAAACTGGTAACTTTATCGAATTAAACTTTTCAAACTCATATCTGGGCTACCATTTATCAACCATAAGAAGTTTACCATAATAAGAATAAATAGATGATTACAAAACTGAATTAAAATCAGAAGATGGTTGGAACTAAACTATGTAGTTGTAAATTTATTGGAATATGAGCATGAAATTGACCTAGTGGTTTTCAAACTATCTAAATATATTCTTTGAGTTTGGAGACTGATAGCCTGAAATCAATTGCATGAAGCGCAATTGTATTTTTCCATGAATTTTTGGATTTGTTAAAAACACTTTCTGGAAGGAAGACATGACTTTTGAGTGCTTCATGTAGCACCCCGCATTTTTAACAATACTAAAGAGGGCAAATTAAATAATAATTAATTTAATATTCAGAATAAAGGGAAACGAACTGCGCCATTGCGTTCATTTCAGAATTCTGGCCAAGATAGACATCTGGTTTGCGTAGAACGGACACCATATGAGAAGTTATGAAGGTTTGAAGTTTGTATACACGCAAGGGAGTTATATATATATATATATATATATATATATATAATGTCTAGAAATTCAAAATTAGGTCCAGAAATTCAAAAATCACTTAGAATTCGGGAGGCGGCAAAAATCCCGCTCAGGGGTGTCGACCCCTTAAGGGGGGTGTCGACCCCCCTGCGGCAAATGAGGAAGATTAGAGTTTTGGGGCATCTATAAATATGGCCTAATTTCTCATATTTTTGCACACACAAAATAATGGAGAACTGGATGCTGCCTCTGCTCAGATCAAATCAAGTCTGTTCTTTTTCTGCAATCCAGTTATTCAAGCTTAGAGATATGTGATTCAACGCTAGCAATCCCTTGTCTATTTTTCTAGATCCAAACACTATGAGTTTAAGTTACTTTTAGATCTAAATAATTAAAAAGTAAAACGTGATATGGCAATAACTTGGATCTATGCCTGTGACTGCTTGAATCATATCAGAACTGTTATAACTTTTGCACCTATTATATTCTGACATGACTATGACTTTGATCTTAACCTTTATCATGTCAGACCTGCCTTTGATTGTAGATCTAATTAAATGTTTAGATCACCTTATACCTGTTCTATTATGTTTAGGGCCAAATCAGATCTGTTGTTAGTTGGACATCTAAATCATTGTTTACATCATATCATGCCTGTCCCTATTATGTTAGAATCAGTTCTATTATCATATGTTCATTAGAGTTGTTCCTATATGCCTACCTTGTCATTACGCCACTATATGTTTTATGCCTATTTATGCCATTCTATGTCCATTATATTAGCATGATCATCTATGTTCTATTCCCTCTATCTTTTTCCTTTTAATTTTTATAGCCAGGCTACCTTCGAGCCTAGGCATGCCGCTGAAATATGCGAATGCATTAGATTGGGAACGAGGGGAAAACATTGAATTGGGGCATAACTTGAATATGGGAATTTGGGCATAACTTGAATAAAATATGTGAATATAGATTTAGGGGCATAAATCAAATTATGATTAAAGACCTTAATTTGGGGCATATGGTTCATTATGAACATGACTTGGGAAAGGGGCATGAAAACCTATAACGACATAGGTAAAATTGTTTAATAATGTAAATGCCTAGGATTACAGTAATTAGAAACTGTAACCACGCTTAGACACGAGGTTAGATTACACTTGTGGTGGAAGTCTGCCCGGAACCGCCCGGCATATCCAGCGACCACAAGTGGTGAATCTAATGTGAGGGGTCTATGTGCACAAACACGAGACGTGCTAAGACACGAGGTTAAGCCCGACTTGTGGAGGAAGCCTGCCCGGAACCAACTGACTTATCCAGCATCTACAAGTGGTAGGCTTAATGTGAGAGGTCAAGCACATTATAACCATAAATGAATATGGCAATAAAGTTGACTACTTAACCTAGTTGAATCCATAGGGATTGTATGAACATGTTAAACTGATTAGAGGTTAAGTAAACTTGTTTGAAACAGTGGTTATGTTAAGTAAATCTGGGGTAGGTGGGTAATATTTATATATATAGGCCCATAAACTTAACCTGATGGGATTATGCAATTTTGTGACACTAGTAGGTGGGCATAATCTGTGGAAAACCTGGTAGTGGGGATGCAATACAAAGGGGAGAGCTTTCATCATCTTGTGTGTGGGACCCGTTTCAGTCAGTAACCCATACATAGGTATCAAACGAGTACTCCGAACTAGGTCGGAGTCGGGGCACACTTACTGGGCTGATTGTAAGAGATCCAAACGTGGGGGACAGTGTGGGTGGCGCGTACCGACCGGGTTATGTGCATGCATGGTCTTGATAGAGGAAGATAAGACGTCGTGACACTTATAGATATGGTTGTGCACATCCTGAAAACGAAGCATTGCTACTTTAGGGAGTGATACACCCTACTGTGGGGATAGCACATAGTATCTACGGAGTAGTGAGCCGATTGATTAGGTTAGTAGTTAGGGTACATCTAGACTCTGGTAAGTTTAGAGCCTGTTATTAGGCTGCCTGTTGATTGTATGGGGTTAAAACCTCTCATTAGAAAGTACGCCTAAGTCTACCACCTTATAGTTGTTGGGATCATCTAATTTTGGTTATACTAGTATCGGTGTAGAGGTATCATTAGCGTAGCTTAGTATACTCTATCATGTTATCCTATTTACCTTGTCATACCTGCCTTTTGTTGTTACCTTTTCTTATCCACTTTATATGTCTACCATGATACTTTTACTTATTTATTTGCTAAAAGTAACTGGACTCGCTAGACTTTATGTCTGACCCATTTTGTTTGCTCTTCTTTCTCTTTCGTTTCCCCCGTAGGTTCTCAAGGTGGGAATACTCAAGCTTGACCAGGATTCTGCTTTCATCTTGCTTGGAGCTGCTTGGATGTATTGCTCGAGCTCTTATCTACTATGGCTATGTTTTTATTTGGGGAATTATGCTTCTTTTATTTTTGTACTCTGATGTTTTAAGTATAAGATAGAATATTAATGATGTACTGAGTTCTATGTTTTTCAAACATATGATGTAACCATGTTTTGAACCACGATGCTTTATGATTAATAAAGTTTTAAATTTCTGCTACTATTTTTTATCTGTCTTGTAATGTTTCTATTTCTGTTTACCTATAACGCTTCACGAAACTTAATGCATTCTCTTAATGAGTGACATTAACGGACGTGGGGTGTCACACTTGGTATCAGAGCTGAAGGTTATCATATTAGATAAAAGTTTTTGAAAATTTATTTTCAAAAGGATTTTAAAAGAAAGCATTTTCAAATATAAAGGTCTATTTTGAAAAACATATTCCCCAAAGCCATATGTAATATCTATTGATCCTTTGTCTGAATCTCTTTCCTTTTCTTTTCAGCATGTCCGGGGAACCTAATATTCCAGAGGGCGTTACGATACCAGGCTGGTTCCATAGGTATCTAGAGGCCACGGCGCCTGCCGGTGGTCAAGCTGACGTTCCTCCCCCTGCTTCACCCGTCGTTCCTCCTCCTCCTCCGCACATAGATAACTTCTCTAAGTTCTGCAAAGATTTCCATGCTATGGGAGGGAAGCCATTCCGTGGAACTGAGACATTCGTAGAGGCAGGGAATTGGCTCAAGGAGACAGAGGACTTGTTTGGAATTTTCGATGTGGACGATCGTAGGAAGATTCAGTTAGCCGCTTGACTACTGAAAGATGAAGCTTCGTTCTAGTGGGAAATAACGCAAGCAGGCCATCCAGTGGAAACCTGGGATGATTTTAGACAGAGGGTTGAAATGAAGTTTCTTTCTCAAGCTGAGAAAAGCATGCAAATGGAAAGGTTCTTGGCGCTCAAGCAAGGAAACATGACTGTCAAAGAATATGTTAACAGATTCAACTAGCTAGCAAGGTTTGGATTGGAACTGGTAGATACTCCGCATAAGAAAGCTTTTCGGTTTGTTAAAAGGTTGAATGAACCCCTTCATGGGTTAGTTATGTCCCATATTCCCATGGGAGCAACTTTTGAAAGGCTTGTTGATATGGCATTGATGCATGAAGAAGACAAAAGCGATAAAAAGGAAGTTAAGGTTGAGGAACCACAAAACAAGAAATTATGGCCCAAGAAAGGACAACAACAACATCAACAAAAGAAGGGTGGAAAGAATGACAAGGCTAAGGATAAGAGGAAGTGTCACAATTGCGGGCGAGAGGGTCATTTGATCTAGGACTATAAAAGAAGGAAGAATTCTTGCTTCAGTTGTGGAGAGGTCGGACACTTTGCTAAGAAGTGCCCAAAGAAACAGGGACAAGATCAAAGGGCAGGAGCTTCTGGAGGGCAGGTGCACGCTCTCGCGACCAGTGCTCCAGATAGAGGTAGGAAAGTTTCCGTGGAAGGTTTGATTTCTCTTTCCAATCATCCTATTAGAACTCTTTTTGATCTGGCGCTTCACATTCGTGTATATCTAGTTCTGTGGTTGTGCCTCTGCACCTAAATACTATTATGGCAGTGGATCCAATTGTTGTCTCAAACCCCATTGGTGGTTCGGCTCATTTGTCCATGATTTGTCGGGGTTTGAGAATATCTGTATTAGGCATCGAATTTGAGTTTGACACATATTTGCTCGGTTTTATGGGCTATGGTTTGATTCTAGGGATGGATTGGCTAACCATGTATGGTTTCATTATGGATTGTGAGAGGAAGGCCGTTAGACTTTTGACTTGCCATGGGAAGACCTTCGAGATTTCTTGTGACCCTAAAGGGTCTGTTATGCTTAGTTTCCTAGAGTCACTTGATGCATCTTGTAGTGACCCGCATTTTTAGCTGTTGAACAATTAATTTATTTAATTATTTAATATCGATTTATCGATATCGAGAACGTGAATTAAATAATATTGAATGTTTAATTAATAATTATAATATAATAAAATATATTATAATGTCGAAATAGTCAGAAATAGTGAAATTCACAATATCGTGTGAATTGAATAACATACGAGATTTGGTGGAGTTTCGATTCGAAATATAATAACGATTTTTATTGAATCGACGACAGTTGAACGTATAGTTTATAATATATTTATAAACGAGCTCGAAATGGCGCTGCAGTTCGCCATTTGGCGATTTGAACTTCAACTGAATGTACAGGATTCGTTTTAAGCCGGATTTCTGTGAAACAAGAAACGTGTGGAGCCGGTGGAGTATATCTTTCTAGTGGAAGAGAAAAATCTGGATTTCGTCGTATAGATTTTGATTTACGTCCAAATCAAATTTCAGAAAAGTCACTGTGGAATTCCTTTATAATTTGCGACGCTTTATATACGTTATAAATGGATTTTCAGTATAAACTGAATATCGAGATAATCTGGAATCTGAAATATCAAGCTGAAAATTCTGATATGATATTCTGGGGCTGTACGATATCATATGTGAAGATATACGATAATAATTAATATTAAATAATTAATTCAATTATATTTAAATATATTTATATATTTAAATAGGCTATTTAGAGCGTTAAAAATAGTCACTTTTGCAAACGAAGTCGGAATTCGATGAAATCAGTTTTGTTGGATCCGCAATGTCAAATAGTTGTTAGATTTCCAGTTTCGTGATTTTTAGAGTCACTGTGTGGCCGTACGGATTTTTAGAGTGGAAAACAGTCGGTATTCTGACGGTTAAAAATACGCTGTGTGAGTAAACGAAGTCGGAATTCGACGAAACCGGTTTCGTTGGGACCGTAAGGTCGAGAGGTAGCTGTATGCCAATTTTCGTGATTTTTGGGTATTGTATGTGGTCACAGGAATTTTTAGAGGACAAATAAAAGCAGTAGTTGATTTTAATTGAATATAATATTCGAATTTAAAATCATTAAAATTATCCTATAAGTAACCGTTCACCCTTCTAACCCTAAACCATTTTTTTCCTATACCAGAAACCGGCCTCCGTTTCTTTCTCTTCTTCAACGTGGAAAAATCCTCAAATCAATAATCAAAATAAATCCATAAAAATATATATAAATTACAAAGAGTATTTATATAGGTTCAGCAACTCAAGGTCTTCATTTCCGTATAGGTTATGATGTGTTCGGTGGAGATTTACGCTGTTCAATTTTTTTTACAGTAAACCTAGGTTTACGGTTTCGGAAAATTTGAGGCTTTGATCTGAAGAATTGAGTTTACATTCGGTTGTGGTATAGGATTCCGAGCTTGAAGGGGGGGATTGAGTAATTTCGGTGCCAAATACCATCGAGTGATTTACTGGGTATCGCGTCAAATTGTTGTCGATGGAACTGAGATCAAGGAATCGAGTTCGATGCTGGAAGCATATTTGGGTTGAGCAGGAGACGGTGAGTTTATTGGAGGAAGTTTGGGTGAAACCGTAGTGTGAGCAAGGTGATCGAGGTAGAAGAGGAATCGAAAAAGGGGCGGAAATGGTTTTCTGGAGTTCGTTCGTCTCAGGAGGAAGAGGAAGTCACGACACAATTTAGGGAAGACAAGTGAGGATCGGGTCTGGTGTTTTGTGAAAGGGTATGGGCCTTGGCTTTTAAAGTTAGCCTAATAGGAATTTAATTAATTTTAATTCAAATTTGTACAAATTTATATAATGTATATATTTATCATACGAGGTCAGAATCACGAACCGTTTGTCACGTTGGGATCGTATGGACGGACACTACGCAATGGAACTGACCGCTAGTCGATTGGAGTCCGTCACAATTTATAGCAAAATAAATTGTCCAGCTGAATAAAGCGATGGTTATCGTCATTGACGATGATAGTCCAATGTGAGTAAATCTCACTAACTCTGAACAGTTTATAATTTCATGTTGTATTGTTAGAACTGTTAAAATTGTCTGTTTGACTGTGTATTGATTGTTTGATTGAACTGCTAGTCAATTAGTTAAATTTCTATATTGATTATGTTTAACAGAATATATCATATGGAACTGAAAGTGATGTTATCTATATTGTTTAACATCTGTGATACAGGGAAACAGGTTGGAGGAATCCAACTGGATTCCTCAACTGTTATTTTACTGTGATTTATATATTGTGATATATAATGTGATATATAATCTGTTGGCGATTATATGTGCTTGGACGATATTGAACATCGTGATTTGATATAATTGAATATCATAACATACCGAAATGTTGGTAAGGAGATTTTCAAAGTGATATTGAAAACAACATATTTATAAATTGGAATATTTATAAACAAGAGATATTTATAAATAGAAATATTTATAAACAAGGAATATTTATAAATTGGAATATTTAAAAATAGGAGATATTCAAAAAGGAAATAATTTTAAAACATTTTCTTTTTGAATGGAAAGGCCTGTGTGGCGAGTTTGGGGATTTTCCCGATGCTCCCGATACAAAGGAGGTTATGGCGAATTTTCCCGGGAATTTAAGGAGTTAGAATATATCAAGAATAAATTTGAAAAGGAAATATTTGTAAACCATTTACAAATAGAATTGGAAAGGAAGCATTATAAAAAGAAAAATCATTTTTAAAGTGTAGAACCATTATTTAAAAGTAAATCTTTTCAAATGAATAAAACGTTGTTAAAAAGGAAGTCTTTATAAAGTGAATAAAGTTAATCGAATATAGACATTCGAAAGGAGAAATCGAATATGGTATTCGAAGGTAGTTAATCGAATATAGACATTCGAAGTTAGTTAATCGAATATGGTATTCGAAGTTAGTTAATCGAATATAGACATTCGAAGTTAGTTAGTCGAATATGGTATTCGAAGTTAGTTAATCGAATATAGACATTCGGAGTTAGTTAATCGAATATGGTATTCGAAGTTAGTTAATCGAATATGGTATTCGAAGTTAGTTAATCGAATATAGACATTCGAAGTTAGTTAATCGAATATAGACATTCGAAGTTAGTTATTCGAATATAGACATTCGAAGTTAGTTAATCGAATATAGTTTATTCGAATAGAGTAAAGGAGTTAATCGAATATAGTTTATTCGAATAGAGTTAGAGGAGTTATCGAATATAGTTTATTCGACAGGAGTTAAGTGAATTAGTTAAGTGAATTGGTTAAGTTAACCAAAGTGAATTAGTCGAGTTAATCAAAGTGATTAGTTCAGTTAATCGAGTTAAGTTAGTCAAGTTAGTCGAGCCTAGTTAATCGAATTGAATTGGTCGAACCAAGTAAGTCGAGTTAGTCGAGTCAAGTTAAGTTAGTCGAGTTAAGTTCGTTGAGTTAAATTAATCGATGTTAGTTTCATCGAAAGGAGTTATCGATGTTAGTTTCATCGAAAGGAGTTATCGATGTTAGTTTCATCGAAAGGAGTTATCGATGTTAGTTTCATCGAAGGGAGTTATCGATTATAGTTTAATCGAAGTGAGATTTTCAAATATGAGATATTTGAAAAGAAAGAGTTATCGAATATTAGTTATTCAAAGAGAGATTATCGAATATCGTTTATTCGAGAAGAAGTTAGTCGAATATAGGTTATTCGAAGAAGAGTTAATCAAATAGAGATTTCTCGAAGAGAGTTAATCGGCAAATTCGATTATATCGAATTCGGGAAAGTACTTATACTTTCCAGTGTTTAAATAGAGATTTATTTATTTATAAATAAATAAATGTTAGGTTAATTATTCACTAATAAGAATAGATGTTATAATTAAAGTTAGATAATTCAAAAGCAGGGATTATAGCGTTATCGTTATAACCAATGTTTTAAATATAGAAGTGGACTAGTAAAATTGAATCCGAGAAAGGCGTAAAGAAGTTGTTAAAGATTAAAAGATAAACTTTGACCATTTCGAAGTTATAACGTTGTTCAGTTAAGGTCTGAGAGGTAATTATACCCCAACTTGAGTGACTTCCTTCTTAACTAAGAAATGGTAAGGTTTGATCGTAAAGGAGTTTTGGAAATGTTTTCCAAACGAGAATCAGAAATGTTTTCTGATAAAAGAAAAATAAGAATTTAGAATATAGGGAAACAGGAGATAAGTAAAATGAACTAAAGAGATAAACGTTAAATGATGTTTGTTTGATATAATTTCCATCTGGAAATAATATCGTTGTTTGCACACTTGTTTTCTTCGATAGTTAAATCACAGACTATCGAAGTTTTTGACCATTTTAACGTTGTTAATATGGAGAGACCGGTTGGATTATTATCCATAGAACCACTCTGTATTGGCATAAGCGTCGCGCATCATATATGCCAAAGATAATTGAAGACGGAGTAAAATGCAAGGGCTATCCTGTTTACAGAATAGTGCCTTCAGTTTGTCCAGTCCCAGGACAACTTGTATGGACGAAGGTCTGACAGAGTATATCCAATGGATCGCGTAAGTTGATCTATTCAAATGTATTCACGTTTGGTGGCGGAGGAATTCGTTTCTCTTAGCTGTATACCCGTGTTATTTTTGGATAAGTCAATTTGTGATTTGGCGGGTATGACGATGTGACATTTCTAAGTGAATGAAGATGGATGTCTGACATAGTATTTCCAGACGGTCACGTACATTGATTTCTTCAACTGTATCAAGAGTGGAAGCGGAGAAGGAAACTTCTTTAGCTAACACGTAATGTACTGTTGTAGACGTAAATTAGTGATTTTCGATGGATCTGACAATGTAGCATTCGAAGTGAATCTGATGTGATGATAAAGCGTAGCTTCTAGCCTCATCAACCGGTAAATGACAGAAATCGGGCAGGCAGCATGGCTAAGTCGGTCGCATCGAAGTAGGGTGTATAATCACCTATCTAGTGAATATTCATTTGTTTCTTAAATCTATCAATGCTGTCCCATATATATACGGGAACGGTTGCTGATCCCAACCGTTGGTGATATACATTCGATACACTCAAGCGAAATGAGTGGTCGGTCATGTGTGGCTGAGTTGCAAGATGTTCTTGTTGAACTCCAGTGTATCGTTTCTAGAGTACACTGATCGGAAGGTGGTTCCATACATTGTCATAGTTGGAAATCCAATCATCCAATACGTGCTTGCGATTTTGATTGTTTACTATACATGTAGTAACGTGAGATGCAAGCGTTTCTGCTAGATTGATATTTATTTGTACTTAGGCATTATTATAATATCAGAATGATATTGCTTTGAAAAGTTATTTGGATTCTCATAAGGGGAAAAACCCGTTCCGTTATGCGGCGTGGTCTTGTGAGATATCCTTTATTAAATCAAGTATTAAATTGTTTTACTCACACCAGTCCCATGACTGACCCGGAGTTTATTTTGTTTTCCCTAAACTCTTGGGTGCCTAAATTTGTACGGACAGTCAAGTAGTCAGGATTTACAGGTATACTTGAAGAGCTGGAGCAGGAGGCTTCTGGATCATATAGCTATAGTTATTTCCGCTGTGTTGTAAGTGCTGTACTCTGATAAGTGTTATTGTATACATAACTGTTATATTCCAAAGTTATGTTATCTATTATATGTTATTCGTTCCGCTGTGAGGTTCGTGTTACTCTGATGTTGTGTTCTTCTTCTTCTTCTATTCTAAGTTTCTATCTTACCTATTCTCACCTTCTAATTTCTTTCATTAATACCGGGATTTTTCGATGTTTTGGTTATCGACGTCGAGCTTACGTCGATAACCAAAGTCTCTCAAAATCCGGGTCACTACAGTTGGTATCAGAGCATTGGTTTAGTTATTACCTTGGCTCTGTGGCGTGATTCAGTAGAGATGGGATTAGTAATATCCTAGATTGAGTTGAGTGTATATATACGAGTGAACGTATTTGTTAACTAATATAAAATGATTTTATATTGTGGAGTTTTATTGGTTGAGTTGTTTGTGAATTCTGGTCGATCGGTTTGATCCACTGTATCGATGGGGGTTACTAAACACTCGAATACGATGAACCGTCATGGTATGTTTTGAAAGAGGGTAAATGGAATAATTTTACCCGAATATATTTGATATAGTATATTGGTTGTGTTGGTTGTTATTATAATCGAGTAAGATTATAAAAAGGTAAAATGATTATAAATGACTAATCAGAATTCATATAAGTAAAGTATATGAAATAAAATGAAGAAAAATCTGAATTTAAATCAGATTGGAATTAAACTAAGGAAATTTTAAGTTCCTGGGAGATTTTGAAAACATTTTTCAAACTGAATGTGATATAGTATTGAACTCACTTCGATAGCTGGAAAATAGATTCTGATGATGAATCGCGACATCATCAGTGTTCATTTTCGAGTTCTAAGTGACGGATTACTACCAAGAGATTTTGATTTGAATTGTTTTGAGAAAACAAGTTGTTTAGAAATTCAAAGGTTTTGAATTTGCATTGTAATTTCAAATTGATTTGAAAGAAACACAGGAATTTAAGTTCTGGAATAAAAATTTAACTAATGAAGTTAAATAAAATGAGATGGTAAAAATAATTTGAAATTTAACTTGAACTGAGTTAAATAGAATTGAATTGGATTAAAGATAATCTAGAATGGAACCAAATTGATAAGTCAATAATTTGGAATTTGATATTGGGGTTCGAATGAAATTCGATTTGGATTTGAGGATATGAACTGATTGGAATTCAATTGAGATAACACTGGTATATGCTGAGTTGATAGCATATGGAAGTGATAGAGTTGATATTCCCGACAAAAAGGTACCAGTTTATATTATATATGGATATGAGATTTATGAGCCGAATTGGCAAGCCGCTTGGCTGTTTGATTTTCTTTTGGGTTAAAGAAGGCCCAGAGAGGCGAGTTGGAGTTTGAGATATTGACCAGTACAAAGGAGGTGCTGGCGAATTTTTTTGAAAAGTTAAGGTGTTAGAAAATTTTCAAAATTTTTGAAAATTTAGTTAGTCGGAATAAATTAATATTTTAGTCAATATTAATTGGTTTAGTTGAAACCGGAGATAAGAGGTAAACAGACAAGTTTTTACCCAGTAGATAGGGTCGTCCCCTAGCTTAGCAATTTCGAGGACGAAATTATTTTAAGTGGGGAAGAATGTAGTGACCCGCATTTTTAGCTGTTGAACAATTAATTTATTTAATTATTTAATATCGATTTATCGATATCGAGAACGTGAATTAAATAATATTGAATGTTTAATTAATAATTATAATATAATAAAATATATTATAATGTCGAAATAGTCAGAAATAGTGAAATTCACAATATCGTGTGAATTGAATAGCATACGAGATTTGGTGGAGTTTCGATTCGAAATATAATAACGATTTTTATTGAATCGACGACAGTTGAACGTATAGTTTATAATATATTTATAAACGAGCTCGAAATGGCGCTGCAGTTCGCTATTTGGCGATTTGAACTTCAACTGAATGTACAGGATTCGTTTTAAGCCGGATTTCTATGAAACAAGAAACGTGTGGAGCCGGTGGAGTATATCTTTCTAGTGGAAGAGAAAAATCTGGATTTCGTCGTATAGATTTTGATTTACGTCCAAATCAAATTTCAGAAAAGTCGCTGTGGAATTCCTTTATAATTTGCGACGCTTTATATACGTTATAAATGGATTTTCAGTATAAACTGAATATCGAGATAATCTGGAATCTGAAATATCAAGTTGAAAATTCTGATATGATATTCTGGGGCTGTACGATATCATATGTGAAGATATACGATAATAATTAATATTAAATAATTAATTCAATTATATTTAAATATATTTATATATTTAAATAGGCTATTTAGAGCGTTAAAAATAGTCACTTTTGCAAACGAAGTCGGAATTCGACGAAATCAGTTTTGTTGGATCCGTAGTGTCAAATAGTTGTTAGATTTCCAGTTTCGTGATTTTTAGAGTCACTGCGTGGCCGTACGGATTTTTAGAGTGGAAAACAGTCAGTATTCTAACGGTTAAAAATACGCTGTGTGAGCAAACGAAGTCGGAATTCGACGAAACCGGTTTCGTTGGGACCGTAAGGTCGAGAGGTAGCTGTATGCCAACTTTCGTGATTTTTGGGTATTGTATGTGGTCACAGGAATTTTTAGAGGACAAATAAAAGCAGCTGTTGATTTTAATTGAATATAATATTCGAATTTAAAATCATTAAAATTATCCTATAAGTAACCGTTCACCCTTCTAACCCTAAACCATTTTTTTCCTATACCAGAAACCGGCCTCCGTTTCTTTCTCTTCTTCAACGTGGAAAAATCCTCAAATCAATAATCAAAATAAATCCATAAAAATATATATAAATTACAAAGAGTATTTATATAGGTTCAGCAACTCAAGGTCTTCATTTCCGTATGGGTTATGATGTGTTCGGTGGAGATTTACGCTGTTCAATTTTTTTTACAGTAAACCTAGGTTTACGGTTTCGGCAAATTTGAGGCTTTGATCTGAAGAATTGAGTTTACATTCGGTTGTGGTATAGGATTCCGAGCTTGAAGGGGGGGATTGAGTAATTTCGGTGCCAAATACCGTCGAGTGATTTACTGGGTATCGCGTCAAATGGCCGTCGACGCAACTGAGATCAAGGAATCGAGTTCGATGCTGGAAGCATATTTGGGTTGAGCAGGAGACGGTGAGTTTATTGGAGGAAGTTTGGGTGAAACCGTAGTGTGAGCAAGGTGATCGAGGTAGAAGAGGAATCAAAAAAGGGGCGGAAATGGTTTTCTGGAGTTCGTTCGTCTCAGGAGGAAGAGGAAGTCACGACACAATTTAGGGAAGACAAGTGAGGATCGGGTCTGGTGTTTTGTGAAAGGGTATGGGCCTTGGCTTTTAAAGTTAGCCCAATAGGAATTTAATTAATTTTAATTCAAATTTGTACAAATTTATATAATGTATATATTTATCATACGAGGTCAGAATCACGAACCGTTTGTCACGTTGGGATCGTATGGACGGACACTACGAATGGAACTGACTGCTAGTCGATTGGAGTCCGTCACAATTTATAGCAAAATAAATTGTCCAGCTGAATAAAGCGATGGTTATCGTCATTGACGATGATAGTCCAATGTGAGTAAATCTCACTAACTCTGAACAGTTTATAATTTCATGTTGTATTGTTAGAACTGTTAAAATTGTCTGTTTGACTGTGTATTGATTGTTTGATTGAACTGCTAGTCAATTAGTTAAATTTCTATATTGATTATGTTTAACAGAATATATCATATGGAACTGAAAGTGATGTTATCTATATTGTTTAACATCTGTGATACAGGGAAACAGGTTGGAGGAATCCAACTGGATTCCTCAACTGTTATTTTACTGTGATTTATATATTGTGATATATAATGTGATATATAATCTGTTGGCGATTATATGTGCTTGGACGATATTGAACATCGTGATTTGATATAATTGAATATCATAACATACCGAAATGTTGGTAAGGAGATTTTCAAAGTGATATTGAAAACAGCATATTTATAAATTGGAATATTTATAAACAAGAGATATTTATAAATAGAAATATTTATAAACAAGGAATATTTATAAATTGGAATATTTAAAAATAGGAGATATTCAAAAAGGAAATAATTTTAAAACATTTTCTTTTTGAATGGAAAGGCCTGTGTGGCGAGTTTGGGGATTTTCCCGATGCTCCCGATACAAAGGAGGTTATGGCGAATTTTCCCGGGAATTTAAAGAGTTAGAATATATCAAGAATAAATTTGAAAAGGAAATATTTGTAAACCATTTACAAATAGAATTGGAAAGGAAGCATTATAAAAAGAAAAATCATTTTTAAAGTGTAGAACCATTATTTAAAAGTAAATCTTTTCAAATGAATAAAACGTTGTTAAAAAGGAAGTCTTTATAAAGTGAATAAAGTTAATCGAATATAGACATTCGAAAGGAGAAATCGAATATGGTATTCGATGTTAGTTAATCGAATATAGACATTCGAAGTTAGTTAATCGAATATGGTATTCGAAGTTAGTTAATCGAATATAGACATTCGAAGTTAGTTAATCGAATATGGTATTCGAAGTTAGTTAATCGAATATAGACATTCGAAGTTAGTTAATCGAATATGGTATTCGAAGTTAGTTAATCGAATATGGTATTCGAAGTTAGTTAATCGAATATAGACATTCGAAGTTAGTTAATCGAATATAGACATTCGAAGTTAGTTAATCTAATATAGACATTCGAAGTTAGTTAATCGAATATAGTTTATTCGAATAGAGTAAAGGAGTTAATCGAATATAGTTTATTCGAATAGAGTTATAGGAGTTATCGAATATAGTTTATTCGACAGGAGTTAAGTGAATTGGTTAAGTTAACCAAAGTGAATTAGTCGAGTTAATCAAAGTGATTAGTTCAGTTAATCGAGTTAAGTTAGTCAAGTTAGTCGAGCCTAGTTAATCGAATTGAATTGGTTGAACCAAGTAAGTCGAGTCAAGTTAAGTTAGTCGAGTTAAGTTCGTCGAGTTAAATTAATCGATGTTAGTTTCATCGAAAGGAGTTATCGATGTTAGTTTCATCGAAAGGAGTTATCGATGTTAGTTTCATCGAAAGGAGTTATCGATGTTAGTTTCATCGAAGGGAGTTATCGATTATAGTTTAATCGAAGTGAGATTTTCAAATATGAGATATTTGAAAAGAAAGAGTTATCGAATATTAGTTATTCAAAGAGAGATTATCGAATATCGTTTATTCGAGAAGAAGTTAGTCGAATATAGGTTACTCGAAGAAGAGTTAATCAAATAGAGATTTCTCGAAGAGAGTTAATCGGCAAATTCGATTATATCGAATTCGGGAAAGTACTTATACTTTCCAGTGTTTAAATAGAGATTTATTTATTTATAAATAAATAAATGTTAGGTTAATTATTCACTAATAAGAATAGATGTTATAATTAAAGTTAGATAATTCAAAAGCAGGGATTATAGCGTTATCGTTATAACCAATGTTTTAAATATAGAAGTGGACTAGTAAAATTGAATCCGAGAAAGGCGTAAAGAAGTTGTTAAAGATTAAAAGATAAACTTTGACCATTTCGAAGTTATAACGTTGTTCAGTTAAGGTCTGAGAGGTAATTATACCCCAACTTGAGTGACTTCCTTCTTAACTAAGAAATGGTAAGGTTTGATCGTAAAGGAGTTTTGGAAATGTTTTCCAAACGAGAATCAGAAATGTTTTCTGATAAAAGAAAAATAAGAATTTAGAATATAGGGAAATAGGAGATAAGTAAAATGAACTAAAGAGATAAACGTTAAATGATGTTTGTTTGATATAATTTCCATCTGGAAATAATATCGTTGTTTGCACACTTGTTTTCTTCGATAGTTAAATCACAGACTATCGAAGTTTTTGACCATTTTAACGTTGTTAATATGGAGAGACCGGTTGGATTATTATCCATAGAACCACTCTGTATTGGCATAAGCGTCGCGCATCATATATGCCAAAGATAATTGAAGACGGAGTAAAATGCAAGGGCTATCCTGTTTACAGAATAGTGCCTTCGGTTTGTCTAGTCCCAGGACAACTTGTATGGATGAAGGTCTGACAGAGTATATCCAATGGATCGCGTAAGTTGATCTATTCAAACGTATTCACGTTTGGTGGCGGAGGAATTCGTTTCTCTTAGCTGTATATCCGTGTTATTTTTGGATAAGTCAATTTGTGATTTGGCGGGTATGACGATGTGACATTTCTAAGTGAATGAAGATGGATGTCTGACATAGTATTTCCTGACGGTCACGTACATTGATTTCTTCAACTGTATCAAGAGTGGAAGCGGAGAAGGAAACTTCTTTAGCTAACACGTAATGTACTGTTGTAGACGTCAATTAGTGATTTTCGATGGATCTGACAATGTAGCATTCGAAGTGAATCTGATGTGATGATAAAGCGTAGCTTCTAGCCTCATCAACCGGTAAATGACAGAAATCGGGCAGACAGCATGGCTAAGTCGGTCGCACCGAAGTAGGGTGTATAATAACCTATCTAGTGAATATTCATTTGTTTCTTAAATCTATCAATGCTGTCCCATATATATACGGGAACGGTTGCTGATCCCAACCGTTGGTGATATACATTCGATACACTCAAGCGAAATGAGTGGTCGGTCATGTGTGGCTGAGTTGCAAGATGTTCTTGTTGAACTCCAGTGTATCGTTTCTAGAGTACACTGATCGGAAGGTGGTTCCATATCTTGTCATAGTTGGAAATCCAATCATCCAATATGTGCTTGCGATTTTGATTGTTTACTATACATGTAGTAACGTGAGATGCAAGCGTTTCTGCTAGATTGGTATTTATTTGTACTTAGGCATTATTATAATATCAGAATGATATTGCTTTGAAAAGTTATTTGGATTCTCATAAGGGGAAAAACCCGTTCCGTTATGCGGCGTGGTCTTGTGAGATATCCTTTATTAAATCAAGTATTAAATTGTTTTACTCACACCAGTCCCATGACTGACCCGGAGTTTATTTTGTTTTCCCTAAACTCTTGGGTGCCTAAATTTGTACGGGCAGTCAAGTAGTCAGGATTTACAGGTATACTTGAAGAGCTGGAGCAGGAGGCTTCTGGATCATATAACTATAGTTATTTCCGCTGTGTTGTAAGTGCTGTACTCTGATAAGTGCTATTGTATACATAACTGTTATATTCCAAAGTTATGTTATCTATTATATGTTATTCGTTCCGCTGTGAGGGTCGTGTTACTCTGATGTTGTGTTCTTCTTCTTCTTCTATTCTAAGTTTCTATCTTACCTATTCTCACCTTCTAATTTCTTTCATTAATTACCGGGATTTTTCGATGATTTGGTTATCGACGTCGAGCTTACGTCGATAACCAAAGTCGCTCAAAATCCGGGTCACTACACATCTATAGATGATTTGCGATCTGTACTAGTAGTCTATGACTATCTTGATGTGTTTGATATGGTACGGGGTTTACCTCCGAGGCACGAGATCGATTTCTGTTAATATTTGGTGGACAATGCAAAGCCAGTTGCATTACCTATGCGCCATGTGGCTCGGAGAGAAACGAGGGAGCTTAGTAAGCAAGTAGGGGAGCTACTTGATGTTAGGGAATGAGGAATGGATCGTTAAGGAAAAATAAACACTAGAGGGAGGAGAATAGTGTTTGTGAGAATTTAAACAAAATCTGAAACTTATGTGAATAACAAAATGAATCAAACACCACAAACACAATCACAGACAAAGATTCAAACACAAATACAAAATAAACAGAAATAAAGATGAAGAAAAGGAAAGAACACACCAGGTTTTATACTGGTTCGGGTTGCTCTTACGTCCAGCCCCGCACAACACTGGATTGCGTAGAGTATTCTTACTATATCAAAATCCAATTATAACCTCCTTGATTTCACGACTACAAGGGATACCACCGATTCCAACCTCCTTGATTTAACGGCTACAAGGGATACCACCGATTCCAACCTCCTTGATTTCACGACTACAAGGAATATCACAGATTCCTCTTTTACTCAACCTAAACAATTACAAACAGCCCTAGAACTCTTCAATAGCACTTGATTCAGAGAGAGATGAGAAGAGAGTGTAGAGAGAAGAAGTTTGATCAAAACAGAATTGAATTCGGTAGAGTATAAGTGTAGAAATCATAAAATGATTAAGAATGATTATATAATGAAAGGGGATGAAAGTGGATAAGAAGATATGTTTAAAAATTTTGTTTTAACCCCTTTTATAGTGTGTGAAAGGTTGCAACGTTTCTGGAGTGTTTCGAATGGTGAAAAGACACTTCCTTTCAAATTTAAATTTCTGACAGT
The DNA here is from genome assembly GCA_030737875.1 of Allium sativum. Lineage (NCBI taxonomy): Eukaryota > Viridiplantae > Streptophyta > Magnoliopsida > Asparagales > Amaryllidaceae > Allium > Allium sativum. Next base: position 968,434,578 of record CM060920.1, read on the forward strand.
TATATGTCGACATACCCTTTTCTACATGTCAACATACTTATCATTTTTATGTTTTTAAAGTATTTTTGAAGTATTTAAATCAATATTTAAATTCTGGAAATTCCTGATACAAAACTAGTTGCTAAAACATTATTTTTTCAAGTATAAAAACATAAGAAAATATTAATTAAACATATGATTAAAAACTTAATATATACGTGATATAAAAACTATATATAATATAATTATAAACATATACAATATAATTATATATATAAGAATTTATAAAGAAATATTTATAAGCTATATATAAACAAAAGGTTATATGAAAACTTAAAGTTTAAATAATCAAATATAAACTTAGTAAAACATATTTAATAAAACAATAAAAATAAGAATACTTATAAATTAAGAAATATATTTGAAATCATAAGTCTGAAATTCTTGGAAGATTAAAAATTATTTTGAGAGAAGTTTGAAATCAATTTGAAAATAGTTTTGAATTTGAAAACAGATAATTTGAAAAACAAAATTCGAACCTAGAGTGCTATTCGGAGTCCTACATAAATTAGACTCTATCACTATATTTATTTTGAACTCTTGAAATATTGAAATCTTGATTACTCATGAGTCTTGAATCTACTTTGAATTCTAAATCTCTAAAAGCTCATAAACTGTTTAGTCTTCAGTATTAATTCCTGTATACAAATCCTGCATATGTATAAATATATATTCTAGATAAAGATGTTGGTATATATTTTATAATCAATGATAATTGAAATAAGGTTGTTGTCATCAAAACTCCATTCTCCAACAATCTCCCTCTTTTTGATGATGACAACCTTAGTTTATAAAATATCATACCTGTTCGTAATGATCCTTCTAATACTCCCCCTGACTATATGAATCCTATAAACTATGTCTATATTTTATAATTTCTCCCCCTTTGGCATTGTCAAAAAGGAATTCTAGAACTACTTCCCCTAAATCCTATAACTATCTCAATAATTCCTATACTAAAGTAAAGTACTCCCCCTAAATCTGAAATCTGTCTATACCTTATAAAATACACCCCTTAAATTTATGCCTATATAATATCCAGATTCTATATAACTTCCCCTAAATCAATGCTATAAATGATCCTATATATAACTATTCCTGATTTTGATTCTAATCTAAAAGATTATAACTCTCCCTAAATTTATGACTATACTATTCTAATAAACTAAATAAATGATAACATTCTAAGAAAACCAATTTATAATCAATTTTAACAAGCAAGTCATTCCAAATAAGCAATTCAAACAAACAATTAAAAAACCAATTAAAGAAATTATTTCAAGAAATCAATTCAAACAATCAATTTAAGCAATCATCTCAAGGAATCAATTCAAGCAGTCAACCAAATTAAATAATATGTGTTAGTAAACACTTCTTGAACCTTCAATTAATCCTAAAAACTATATAAAACTCCCTCTTAATCTAGTACAAGACTAAATTTATCCTATATTCTAATTCCCTTTAAACTATAATAAGACTTTAATCTAAACTAAGAAATAACTCTAATATGATATCCTTAACATTATGATCTAAGCAATTTAATCCAAGCAATCAATCAATTGAAGTTTTGTTGTATCAAAACATCAATTCAAATAAATTCAAACATAAAACCAAATATTTTCTATAACTTCTATTTATACTAAAACCTATAAAGCTCCTATCAACTACAAATGCATAAGCATATTTCTAGAAAACCTATCAATCACTAGTGAAATTCACCCATGTCAAACAATTCAAACAAGTCAATCAAATCAAGCCAAACAAATCAAACCAAACAAATCAATTAATCTAATCGATCCAATCAAGTCAATCAATTCAATCAATTCAATCAAGCTAAACAAGTCAATCAAGTTAATTAAGAAAAAGTAAATATGTTATGTATTTGATTAATAATCCTATATTTCAACATAGATAAAAAACATTTCATACTATATACTTGTTATATGTGGAGTTAAAGTTAACATGTAATGTATTGACTTGGTTATAATGAAGTATGTCACATGCAAATCTATATGAAGTGATATATTGAATGAAACTGTAACGTCCCAGATTTTTAGGCAATTTATTTTGAGTATTTAAATTTATTTTAAATACTGATTTGAAATAATAAATGAATTTTAGTAAAGAACTTGTCAACTTAATAATCGATATATCGAATATGGTAAAATTCTTGTAATATGAAAACAAAATATAATTGAGTTCGAAAAAAAAAAAATGAATTGAAATGATTCAGTCGATCAAGATAAATTTCTATTTGAAAAATTTACGATAATAAAAATAATTTATTATCAGAATGTTGTGTTTTTTTTATATATTTAATACGATTATTCCATATATACGTTCAAATTAAAATCTCAGAACCAGATTCATTAAGTTCAGAATGATGATATAACTGGCATACATTGGTCCTTACTGTTGGATAGCGGTTCGGGATTTGCTATTTAGGAACCACGAGATATTTCGAAATATTTTATATAATATAATCAGACAAAATCAATCAGCCGACCTAGGAACTAAAAATCGTGCAACCTATATTATACATCGAGCTGGAGAAATTGTCTTCTGCCCTGGGTATCAAGGAGACAGAGATTTAATGGCGTATGTATACCTTGTCTCCCTCTCGCCTATTTATACTCGTTTCCCCTTCATTTCATTTGCAGAAATCGAAGGCTTCAAGCCAAGTAAAAATGTCGCTCCATTCCTCAAAATCCCTAAATAGAAAATTGCCCTGTTTCTAAAACCTCTCCCCTCCTCAAATTATCGGGATCCGATTGTGGTGCGATACAGCCTGGAGTTCGACGTCGGTTGAAAAGCGTGACAGTGTGGAGTTCGCAATAGGGTTTTGGGACTGCCAAGGGTTCGATTCTCACGGAGTATTGTGCAACTCGACGCCAAAGTGAAATCGGGGATGAAGTTGAGTTCGTGGAGGGAGTGGGACTGTTTGAAGGGGTCGCGATGCTCTACTGGTGATGGCTCGAGTTGTGGGTATGCTGGGTGGTAACGAACTGTGTAAGGGAGGGTACAAGCCGTGAGCAGGAAATTGGAGAAACAGTGTTTGAACGGTGTTCGAGCATGACAGCCGTGAGTAGGAAATTGGTAAGGGGTTATATGTCAGTGGATTTTCGAAAATGCTAGATTGTAGTGGCAGAAATGGGTCGTCACTGGAAAGGAAGATTGTCTGGACAGTGGCAATACAGAATCGGGTTCATGCAGTATTGTGTTAGTGTACGTTATTGAAGTGGTAATCGATTTTTCTGATGATTGAACTGTGCGGTTTGGGGAAAGTGATCAAGGGATTAAGGTAATCTCAAATTTAATACCTTAATTAGTTTAATGTTTAAAAATAAATAGGTTTGTTCAAATTGGTTAGGTTTGAATTAATTTAGTGGTAAAAAAATATATAGAAAAGTTATTTATTTATTTAAATAGTTAATTTAAATGAATGAATGTTTAATCGGTAAATTTAAATAAAAATTATCGCAGGTGCGAATTCATTCAAGAAGATTAGTAGCCGCTAATTTGAGATTAAAACAGGATATTCAAAAATGGAATATTCCGTTGAGTAAATCTCACTCACCTTTAGAATTATTTTTATTTCATTAAAAATAATTGTTTGTTGCTTGTGTGAATGCTTTCTGGTTGTTTTATATATATTAGTTATTTAGGCTATATATATATATATTGGGTTGATTGGTTGGTTGGATTCCCGCAGTCTCATTAGCGGATGCCCGCAGTTTCATAGCAGATGATTACCCTATACGCCCCACGCTATGATTAGTGGATGACCTTCTATACCGCGATATTCTGCCACGAAGCAGAATTGGTATTATTTATATGCTAACATCTGTGGATGCAGGAAACAGGTTGGAGGAATCCAACTGGATTCCTCAAAAATATATTATCCGTTTGTTTATTTGTTTGCATATATATTTTTATATATGATGTGTTAGAAAAATAAATAATTCGTTGCTTTGTGTGTTTAAATATCACTGGGCTTAAGTAATGATATTTAAAAATATCGTGGAAGGATATTTGAGATTTAAAAAGGAAAAATTCTATTTTTAAATAGAATTTGAATTTTAAATGGAAATAAAATATAAACTTGTTTTTGAAAAATAAAACAAGTAGTTTCTTTTTAAACGAAGTTTATAAATAGTTCTTTTATAACGAAGTTATAAATGAAGTGAAAAGAATTATCATTTGATAATTCAGAAATAGAAATACAAGTGTGAAATTGGAGTTTGAAATGAAATTTCAAAATAGGATGTGAAAATGAAATTTTTAAATATATAACTCAAATGAAATTTGAGTATAACATTTGAATTTTAAAGGGAGTTTAAATATTTGAATTTTAAAAGGAGATTGAATATTAGAAATTCAAATAGAAGTTCAAATAGAATTTGAATAGACGAAATTAGAATGAAAAATAGAATTTGAATTCAAGGAATTAAAATAAAATTTGAATTCAAAGGAATTCGAATAAAGAAATTCAAATAGAGATTTGCATGTAGAATTTCAAAATAGAATTTGAAATAAACTTTGAAATAGGATTTTCAAAGTAGAATTGGAAATAGAATTTCAAATAGGATTTCAAAATTGGAAATCCAAATGGTTTTGAAATGGAATTTGGATTCAAGGGAATTCAAATGGATTTGAGTGAAGAAATTCAAATGGTGTTAAAAATAAGTTTGAATATTAGAATTCAAATGGGGTTGGAAATGAATTTGAATATTAGAATTCAAATGGAAATGGAAAATGAAATTTGAATATAAGAGATTCAAATTGGATTCAAATAGGATTTAAGCTATGGAATTTGAATATGAAATTCAAATGGGTTTTAAACTATGGAATTTTGAATATAGAATTTAAAAAGGAGTTTGAATATTTGAATTCCAATAGAATTCAAATATAGAAATTGGAATATAGAAGTTCAAATGGAATTTAAATATAGAGTTGAATAAGAGAATTCCAATGATTTCAAACATAGAATTTGAATATAGGGAATTCAAATAGAAATTCAAGTATTGAATTTGAATATCAAATAGAAAAGGAATTGGAATTTGAATATAGAATTCAAATAAAAGTGAGACTGGAATTTGAATCAAGGAATTCAAATAGAGTTAAAATGGAGTTGAATTCATTTTAAAGAAGTTTAAAGGTTTATGTATATAAATATAATTAAAACGAACTCGCCGCAGCGCTGCAGTTCGTAAAATAGCGATTCGAACTTCAATCGAGTATATAGGACTCAATTGGAGTCGGATCTCTTTGAAACAAGAAACGTCAGGACCGGTTTGATAATAGTTTTCTAATGAAAGAGAAAAATATGAATTTCGTCGTATAGATTTTGAGTTATGTCAAAATCAAATTTTCAGAAAAACAGCACCAGAACTATTTAAGAACCATAACGGTTTATTTAATGTTATAAAAGGATTTTAAGAAAATAAAATCCGCATTTTTATTTAAGAAAATCCCAGGTTTTGAGAGGTGAAATATATCTGAACTCAAGTGAAGTAATGAATATGATTTTTGAAACAGAAACCAGATTTTGATTTATTAAATAGAATTAACTAAATTGAATAGAAATTAGTTAAGGAGATTTCGAATGGATATTGGGGGTTGAATAAGTAAATTCGATTTGGAAATTTATATTTGAAACCAAAAAGGAAACTAGAATTGAAATTGAAATTCAATTTGGTTGTGAGCAAGTTAAACATTTTATTTGAACGTGTTATGTTCAAACAAAGAAGTGAAATAGGCAAAATAGCTAATTAAAGAATAAATGAGCGAAACTGAATTCAAACGATTGGATTGAGTTAAACTGAATGGAAAACAGGTGAACATGTGTAAGCAGGTTTGATATGAAGTATATGAAGATTTAAATTTATGTGCTCGACAAAAAGGTACATGTTTAATTCATATATGAGATTTTATGCGCCGTATCGGCAAGCCGCTTGGCTTTTTCTTTTTCTTTTTGAGATTAGAAGGACCAGGGAAGCTATTTGAAATTTCCCGATGCTCCCGATACAGGGGAGGTTATGGCGAAATTTTCCGGAAATTTAAGGAGTTAGAATATTTTTTTAAGATATTTTGATAATTAGAAATCATTGTATCGACGTATAGAATTCGATAGGTAAGTGAATATAAAAATCGAATATTGTAAACCAAAAAGGGGAATCTATAAATTAGAAATAGAAAGCAAACTTTATACATGTTTTAAAAATGAACAATTGGATTGTATAGTGTGTTTATTCGAGGTAAGTGGTTTCGCCGTTTTGAAGTTGAGAATGTTTTCAGTTAAGGTCTGAGAGGTAATTTTACCCCAACTTGATTGATTTCATTTTTAATGGATAAATAGCAAGATCCAGTCTCGAAGAGAAGTGTTTGAAAAAGAGTTAGTTGAATAAAATATTTTGGGTTGTTGTAACGATGTTTTACACAACATTCGTTTTAACCCAAGTGATGGAATTTTGGAAATATAACAAGTAAATATTTCCTGAGTATAATTAAAATAGTCGAGATAGAGATAAGTGATTGGGATTGTTTCCAATTGCAAATAGAGATATTTTCTAATATATAGAAAATAAAAGAAGTTGATATTGGGAAATGCTTTCCAAATGGCGTAAAGGGCCAAGATGGTTATTGAAAATATTTGGTTAACAAATATTGATAAGGAAATGGAGAAGAGATTTAATTAATGAAATATTAATTAAAGAGCCCAGTGATTTGTTTGATATGTTGGATGAACACTTGTTTTTCGATAGTTAAATCACAGACTATCAAAGTTTTGACCATCGTTGTCAATATGGAGAGACCGGTTGGATTATTATCCGAAGAATCACTCCGTATCGGCATAAGCGTTGCGAACCAAGTATGCTGAATATATTGAAGACGGAGTAAAGTGCAAGGGCTTTTCTATTTATAGAAATGGTGCCTTCGGTTTCGTTCAATCCCAGAACGAACGTAAATGGACGAATGTCTGACAAAGTATTTCCAATGATCTAATGGGTTGGTCTGTATAAATATATATGGTTGCAACGGATTTATTCCCTTAGCATAATATCCAGAATATTTGTGCAAATCAATTAGTGATTAACGGATCTGATGATGTGGCATTCAAAGTGATTGTGCTATCAATGAATGGTAAGTATGCGTAGCCTCAGGCCTCAACAACCAGGAAGGACAAAAATCGGGCAGGCAGCATGGCTATGTGGGTCGCACCAATTAGGATGTATAATCACCTATCTAGAGGTTCATTTAATTTCTTATTCTATTCGATGCTGTCCCAGTCGGGAGACGGTTGCTGATCCCAACCGTTGGTGATATACATTCGATACACTCAAGCAAAATGAGTGGTCGGTCATGTGTGGGCCGGGTTGCAAGATGTTCTTGTTGAACCCAGTGTATTCCTCTCTAGAGATACACTAGCGGAAGGTGGTTCCATACCTTGTCATGTTGGAAATTCAATCTCCAATAAGCGCCATGCGGTTTTTGATTTTATAACATATATGTGGAGCGTGAGATGCAAGCGTTCTGCTATTTGGTTATTTACTTGATGTAGACATTATTATAATATCACTAGATTTTCGTAACAAAGTGTTTTGGGTTATAGTAAGGTAAAAACCGTCCGTGTTTATGTGTGGGCTGGTCTTACTATTATCTTTTCTTTTGAAAGGATTTTTGAAAGTTAAACAAGTGGTTGGAGTTTACTCACACCAGTCCCATGACTGACCCAGAGTTTATTTTGTTTTGTTTTCCCTAAACTCTTGGGTGCCCAAATTTGTACGGGCAGTCAAGTAGTCGGGATTTCACAGATTTATTTGAAGGAGCTGGAAGCAGGAGGCTTCACCGGTTAGCTATAGGCTATCATATATTCCGCTGTGGACCTTGTTTGTATCTGGGAACAGGTGTTTATAACTGTTCCAGAAATGACTGTTGTGCTCTGATGATGGTATGTATATAAAGTTACTGATTTGTATTTCAAAAGTTATGTTATATAATATATTTTATTCGTTCCGCTGTGAGTTGTGATCTTCGTTCTTCTTCTATTCTAATATTTCTTTCTTTCTATTTCTCATCCTCTAACTTCTTTCAAATAATGATTCGTATTTCTGTGCAATTTGGGTTAGACGTGTGGTGTATTTAGTCAACCCAGTTAGTACGGATTTGCGTGGCCTTTACAGAAACGCAATTTGTGACGTGAATGATTTTAATTTGAGATGTACTATAATTTATAATAATGATATATGATATGAAATAAGATGTGTAATGATAATATGAAGAATGATTTGGTAATTATATCTATTTAGGTAATATATTCAAAGTACTATCTAATTATTATGCATATACATATATATTTCAAATTATTTGAATAATATATATTAATTTCTAGACTTAAGATTAATGATACTTATGAAAGAGACTGAAAGGATAGTAAAGATAAAATGCGATGACCCCGAACTCCCGTAGTACGAAAGTAAGGATAATCATTGGAATACAACACATAAACAATAACTGCAAAACAAAAATATAGAATTACAGCAGATAAAGTACATCAAATTACATTGGGAATAATATATCATTAGAGTTACATAGCATAATAGGATCATACTTAGTACATAATACAATTTTCAGCTTAATATAAAATGCCTGCAGCGGAATCAAACATAATATACTAAATGAAGTCTGAACAGCATAATAGAAATGATAAGATCCATTTTCTGCTCCATAGCTATCCAGAATAAGTTTGCTAAACCTGAATACAAGGCTGTCCGTGTGGAAAGTAGGCACCCGAGTTTGCAAAGTGAAACAAACTACGAGTCAGTCATGGGACGGGTATGAGAAATCTTATTTATCCTATAAAAAAATAAGGCTAATCACAGGACCACGCCGCTAACGCGGAACGGGTTTACACCATTGGATTGCTAGTGCATAAATAAAGTAAATCGTTAAACAATGCAATGCTTTTTAGAAAAATGAAACCATTTTAGGACTCAAGTCCCATCACACAATGCAACACAAACCGGAAGATAGAGTTTTACCTTATAATGGTCAAAAATGCTTGAAACGATAAAACGAATTTGATTTTTTATTAGTGTATATATGTTTCAAAAAAAATTCAATCATAATATATCAATCGTAGATGGTACAGCCACCATATACTATGTCGCCATACTAGTTATACAATCAAAACCGCATGTGTCGTATTAGAAGTTGGATTTCCATCATGAACCAAGGCACGGGATCGTCCTTACCGAATTTGAGACAATCTAGCCTACCATGTCTCAGGACCAGTCACAACTGCACCTTGGATCTTCAGGGCCGGTCCACAAATACCTTAGTGGATTAATAATGCCTGAACAATACGTTTCCCCGCCCTATGGGGCGTAAATATAGAGCCTCTAGGGACTCAAATCCGAGGCGCCTCATTCCATCATCCACGTAAGTAAAATGTCTGGGCTCCATACAATGACACCACTTCTAGCTAGAAAGAAACGTATGTCCTCCCTGCAGTCCTCTCCCGTTTCTGGTTCATACCGGGGTGTGAGGCTCGCGAAGTTACGCTATACACAAAGCTATGCCTAAAATGGGTTGTACTTTGATCATCAACCACAAGGCACTGCTTTTCAACAAAAGCCTTGATCATTTGCATCTTGGCATCCCACATTGACAATCCACGCCATACGACCGATAACTATCAATATATAACCTCTGGGCTCGTGCGTCTCAGAGAAGGGTGTTAAGCAAGAAAATAAATTCTCCGCCACCAAGCACATATATATTTAATAGAAATCAATCAGCACAGAATAAAATTCAATGTCAGACATACATCCATTTACAAGTCCTTTCTAGGTCTGAACGAAACCAGAGACACCTTATTCCTCGTTCCATATGTCCTATACGGAAGAGAGGCTCTCGCATATCCGGACGATCAACAAGTACGTCCGGACAACTACAACTGTAACCCTTTCAAGGCAGCAACTCCAATCAAAGGCATCAGAAGTCATTCGTTCGATGTGAAGATCGCCGGTCTTCAATCCACCGTCTTTAAATCTTCGACTTCTAATCGTCGTATAATTATTTGAAATGTGATTTAACTCGGCCTTTTCAAATAATTCACGAATATATATAATTCAAATCAATTCTTTTCATTCCATATCATTTATAATATTTTATAACGATTTTTCATTATTTTTATTTATATAAAAATAGCCATTTTTAATTAAACGACGCTTCAGGTCATTACATGGCCCTGGCGCTGTTTTCATACAAATTTGATTTACACATTTCTCAAAATCTAACCGCTGGATCTTAGCAAATTTTATATTCCAAAGCGAACCCAACGGTTCCAATTTTGGGAAAATCCGACGGACGGATCTCTCAGTATAATCGTTTGAAGTTACGATTTCAAATTGCAAACTACAGTAACGCGATTCGTTTTATTTTAATTTATATATATATATATATATAAATATAATTCATTCGACGAAAACATATTTAATGAAACATATTTTCTAACTTTGAATCTTTTTAACGACTCTTCTTTACATTAAATGTAATTTTAAATGTTACACATAATTTTCAATCTTGAATTTATTATATGATTCAACTTTTCATTAAAAATGTAATTTTTAATGTTTCACATATTCTACAAGCTATGAATATTTTTAAGTGAATCATTGTTACATAAAATTATAATCTTTTATGTTACATCATTTTTAACAGACCTGCATCTTTTTATTATGATTCAAATTGCATAAAAATGTACTTATATATGTTAATACATTTTTAACAATGCTTGATCCTTTTTATAATGATTCATTTATTACATTAAGAATGTAATTTTATATGTTAACACCTTTCATTACAACATTGAGTCTTTTAAATGAAATCATACATTACATTAAAAACGTAACCTTTTTAATGTTAAACACATTTATCACATTAAAAATGTAACCTTTTTAATCTTTCTTTTATTACATTAAAAATATAGTCTTTTTTATATTGCACAAAAATGTAATCATTTCTATGTTACATAGAAAATGAAATCTTTTCATTCATTCATTATTACATAATAAAAATGTAATCTTTTTATATTGCACAAAAATGTAATCATTTCTATGTTACATAGAAAATGAAATCTTTTCATTCATTCTTTATTACATAATAAAAATGTAATCTTTTTATCTTGCACAAAAATGAAATCATTTCTAAGTTACATAGAAAATGAAATCTTTTCATTCATTCTTTATTACATAATAAAAATATAATCTTTTTATCTTGCACAAAAAATGTAATCATTTCTATGTTACATAGAAAATGAAATCTTTTCATTCATTCTTTATTACATAATAAAAATGTAATCTTTTTATCTTGCACAAAAAAATGTAATTCTTTTTATGTTAACCATAATTTTCTTTTCAACAAATGATCATTTTTTTTACTTTACAATAGAAATGTGAATTATTTTAAACAATCTTCATTTTAAAGAATGATCATTCTTTATCTTTTCTTATGTACAATAAAATGTGAGTTTTTATTGTAAATATATTTTCATTTCAAATCAATTTTTTTTTTTATAATGATCCTTTTTAACTGTTCATTTACATTAAATGTTAATTTCAATGTAAAGACATTTTTATATAACAATGTTTATTTTTAATGGTTCATTAACATTAAAATGTAAATTTCCATATATAAACATTTTTATTTAACCAATGATCATTTTTAATTGTTCATTAACATTAAAAAGGTAAATTTCAATATATGAACATTTTTATTTAACCAATGATCATTTTTAATTGTTCATTAACATTAAAAAGGTAAATTTCAATATATGAACATTTTTATTTAACTAATGATCATTTTAAATTTACAATAAAAATTGTGAATTTATTGTTGAACATTTCCATCCTAAATAATGATCACTTTAAATTTTATATACAATAAAAATCAAATTTCTTTATTATTCAATCCATTTATATCATAACATGAATATCTCACAGCATATAAATATTTTCAGAAAATTTCGGCAGAATAACGGCAGGGTAATTAAAACCGGCACCATCCCTAGTACGGCTCCTCGCACTACCTTAGTCCTCGCGGCGTTTACAAGAGGTTTAATTTCCTAATACATTTTTCTAGGCAATCTATTGCCACAATATCAACCAATTTCATTTCAACCACATTAAATCACCAAAAATCAACCGATTTCACACCACAATACAATCAAGTCGTCCATGGTCAGTGGACGATGGGTGTCGGGAGTTACTAAACTCCGTTTGCAACCTAATATAATTTTATTTATTTAATTCGGATTCAGAAATCTCACTTTGCTGTTTAATTCTTCTAAAATTGTCGAATGCTCCGAAAATTCTTTGATCAGTTCTGGAAAGTAGATCGCGAATTTACGGTCCCAACGCTTCCTGTTTCATCAGATTTCGATTTCGTATGAGAAAGACATGAAATTACGAAGGTCGATAACATTATAATATTAATTAATAAATAAAAACCTTCTTCTCCTTTTCAACAGTTTCAGGCCGACACTCTTCGAGATTTGTTCAATTCTAGGTTTTGAAACTGCATTCGATATGTTATGTTTGAAGACGATGGTTATTGCCACGGTGAGGGGCTTCGCACGATGCACCTGGGGGTCCTACCACGATGAACTCAGTGGCACGGTGGAGGCACGATTTCAGAGGAGGCGACGACACTTTGGGTGCAAAATCCAAGCTCAATACTCAACGGCAGATGATCTAATCCGTATGGATCTGAAGATTATTCGAACCTCTTGAATTTTCTCTTAAGAATGGCTTGAAAATATTGTATGGATTAAAAGATAATGGAGGAGGAAGATTCGAAGACCATGGCCATTCAATCGAAGAAACGACGGCGACTGATATTAGAAATTAGGGTTTTGCTGAATATTTTAATATACATATTATTTAATTATAATTTTAAATTTACAAGTCATTTGTTTATCGGTCTAGAATCCAAACAAGGCCCAACGACTATCGGCCTAGCTAATTACCCCTATTCCGGAAACAATGGGCTAGGTCTCATCATCCCATTCGACTGTTTCAGCACATTTTTCTCTAAATTAAATAATAAAACATTTTATTATTTAATTTGATCGTACGTTTTAATTTACCCGGGCCACAGTCTGACTTCAAAAATTCCCGAAAAATAAATCAAGCTATGTTTTGACGATACGGTCAGAACAAAATTAATTTCGCCGAATTTGGAGACCGTTTGAAAAATGGCCATTTTCTGGTCGAACGAAATTGACCGAAATTGACAAAACACATTTTCTTTTGCCACGCTCACAAATTAATTCCAAAATTATGAAAATTGGAATCTTGCAATAATTTGACATTTTGTATCCAACTAAGGTGGTTTCGTCGAAAACAGAGGTTGTTTTCAAAATGGCTATTTATACGGGCTATATATTATATTAAATTCCATAGCGACTATTCTGAATATTCAACTGGCCATAACTTTTTATTCCCGCTATGAAATTTCAATTTTTCAGATTCGTTGGAAAGATATTCTTAAACAGATTTAAATAAAATTCGATTTATTTTTCATCCTGTACATTCAGTCAAAGTTCAAATTCAAATTTTCAAACTACCGCGCTAATTCTAACTCCTTTTAAAATTAAAATAAATATATTCGTTCTAACTTCCATTTAAATAAATTTTTAATCGTTGTTATTTAAAATAATTTATTTTAACTATTCAAAATTCAATAAAATAGCCAAAAAAAAAAAAATTAATTGGTTCTGATTTTCCGGGTTATTACAATCTCCCCTACTTGAAAACTTTTTGTCCCCGAAAAGGAAACAACAGTAAAGTAGGAAACAAAACGGAAAATGCAAAATATTGTAAATGTACCTTGCATTAGAGCTAGTCAGAGATGTCTACTTTGCACTGGGGATAAGCCTGTTTGATGCTATCCTCGGTCTCCCATGTACAGTCTCTAGGATCTCTGCTCCACTGCACTTTGACTAGATGAAATCTTTTGTTCCTCAGAACTCGGTTTTCTTTGCCAATGATCTTTACCGGCTCCCTTCTTACTGCTAAGCTCGGGGTAATCTCCAAATCTTGTTGTGCAACTTCCTCCACTGTCAAGTCTGGATCATGTACATGCTTTCGAAGTTGAGACATATGGAATACATCATGTACCCCTGGTAACCAGTCAGGCAACTGAACCCGGTAAGAGAGAGTTCCAATCCTTTCTAGAATAAGGAATGGACCAATGAATCTAGGCACCAACTTCTCAGTCTTCCCAAAATGAACTACTCCTCTCAATGGAGAAACTCTCAAGTATACATAATCGCCAATAGCAAATTCTAAATCCCTTCTTTCTTGAATCTGCATAACTTTTTTGTCGGCTCTGAGCTGCTAGTACTCGCTTCTTAATAAAATCAACTTTATCCGAGGCTTCACAAATCATGTCGGGACCCAATACTAGTCTATTGCCTGGTTTTACCCAACATGCGGGAGATCTACAAGGTCTACCATACAATGCTTCGAATGGCGACATTTGTAAGCTAGCTTGGTAACTGTTATTATAAGAGAACTCAACCAAATGAAAGTGATCTTCCCATGATCTGCCAAAGTCAAGAATACATACCCGCAACAAGTCTTCCAGTATATGGTTCACCCTCTCAGTTTGGCCATCTGTTTGAGGATGATAAGCGGTGCTCAGATTTAACTTTGTCCCCAGCTCTTCTTGGAATGCTTCCCAGAATTTACTAGCGAATATCGGATCACGGTCACTAATAATGCTACTAGGAACTCCATGTAGTCTAACGATTTCTTTGAAATAAATTTTCCCTAGACGTTGAGCTGTTCTAGTTGATCTAACAGGAATAAAATGGGCAGACTTCGTGAAACGGTCTACGATCACCCAAATACTATCATTTCCTTTTCTGGTTCGGGGAAAGCCATCAATAAAATCCATGGAAATTTGATCCCATTTCCAACTTGGAACCACTAATGGTTGTAACAATCCGGCAGGTTTTTATTGATCACTCTTGACTTGCTGGCAAGTAGAACGCCTGCTGACATAAATGGAAATGTATCTTTTCATAGATTTTCACCAGAACGTGCGCTTGAGATCATGATACATCTTGCTCACCCCTGGATGAATACAAAGCTTGGATTTATGACATTCATCCATTACTTCTTTTCCAAGCTCGGGGATATTCGAAACACGAATTCGGCCTTTTAACCACAGAACTCCCTTGTTATCAATCTGGAAACTCGAGGGTTTACCTTCCCGAACTCTCTTACTAATTCTCTGAATAAATTCATCATCCTTTTGAAGAGTAGAGATTTTTTTCAATCAAAGTAGGTGCAATGATAAGATTGGTGGTGATCGCATTCTTCCTGCTAAGTGCATCGGCTACAACATTGGCTTTCCCTGGAGTATACAAGATGTCCAGATCATAGGCCGCAAAAAATTCTAACCAATGTTGCTACCTCAAATTCAAGTCCCTTTCGGTGAACAGATACTTCACGGATTTATGGTCTATATATAACTCAAACTTCTCACCCAAAAGATAGTGCCTCCATATATTTAAAGCAAACACGATGGCTAACAGCTCAAGATCATGAGTAGGATATCTCTTCTCATGTGGCTTCAATTGACGGCTAGCATAAGCAACTACTTTGTCTCTTTGCATTAATAGCACACCAATACCTTCAATAGAAGAATCTGTCCAGACTTTCAAATCTTGATTGCCATCAATAATAGTCAACAATGGAGCAGTAGTCAACCTTAGTTTCAGCTCTTGGAAAGCTGCCTCACATTCAGGTGTCCAATTAAACTTTGTGTGTTTATTGGTAAGCTTTGTTAGTGGACAAGATAGTTTCGAAAAATCTTTAACGAATTTTCGATAATCGCCAGCCAATCCTAGGAAACTTCTGACTTCTGTAGGAGTGCTAGGCTGCTTCCAATCTTGAATGGCTGTGGTCTTACTTGGATCCGCTGAAATTCCTTTCTTTGATACTACATGACCAAGGAACTTCACTTCTTCTTGCCAGAATACGCATTTGGAAAATTTGGCTTTTAAAACGTTCTTTGTAAAAAAATTCCAAAACTTGTTCCAAATGTTTCTCATGCTCGGCAGTTTACTTGGAGAAGATTAAAATATCATCAATGAAAACCAGTACAAATTTATTTAGGAAATCGCGGAATACTCTATTCATTAAATCGACAAAGTAAGCAGGAGCATTGCATAAGCCGAACGACATTACTAGCCACTTATAAATATGTCTGGTCCTGAAAGCTGTCAAAGGAACACATTCTTCGGCAATCCGCAGTTGATGGAAACCTGTAGCTAGGTCCATTTTAGAAAATACTTTTGCTCCATTCAAACGATCCAATAAATCATCAATACGGGGCAATGGATATTTATTCTTGAGTGTCTGCTTATTTAAATCTCGGTAATCCACACACAGTCTGAGAGTACCGTATGACTTAGGAACAAACACTACTGCTGCACCCCAATTTGAAAAACTAGGCCTGACCAGACCTTTCCATAAGAGCTGTTTAGTTTGATTGCCCAATTCTTCTTTCTCTTTCCATGTCATTCTTCGAATAGGATGCACCACTGACCTTGCATTCAGAGCTAGATCAATTCTGAAGTCAATTTCTCTTCGCGGAGGTAAGCTATCAACTTCTTTGAACACATCCGCATAATTTTTTACTATAGGAATATTTTCAAGAGCAGTGGGGTGACCTCAAGAGCAGCACAAAATTCTTCTCTATCGGAATCTGAGTCGTGGCATGATATAATAACATCTTCGAGCTTCTTTTTAACTTTAACGATTCTTTCTGCACATTTAACCTTGGCTTCATATCTCGTTAACCATTCCAGCCGAAGAATAACATCGAACTCAGAAAAATCCATGACGATCAAATTAATAGGGAACTGGTAACAAGAAAAATAGATCGACACTCTACAATATAAACCGAGAACAAGGGAACCACCGACCGGATTATGGACACTAATCAATTCTTTAAGATCCCTCATTTTTATATTAAGCTTCTTGACTATATTACTCGAAATGAAACTTTGTGATGCACCTGTATCGAATAATATTGTGACAGGAATATTCTTAATAGAAAGAGTGCCTTCCAAAACATCTGGCCTTTTTTGACTAGCTGAGGGTGTTGGAGCTTCTGCCGTGCTATTGACTTGGGCATCTTTGGTTGTTTTCAACAGTTGGCAATCTCACTTTATATGACCTGGCTTATGGAAAAGATTGCATTCCCTGGTCTCTTTAGACTTCTTATTGGATTTAGATCCATCCTCCCTATGTTTCTTCAACGATTTGCAATTCCTTATCGAGTGCCCTTGCTTATTACACTTGAGACATACGACTGTCTTTACCTTTTTCTGAATGACTTTAGGCTTCTTACTGACCTCAGGCTTCGTACTCGCCTTAGGGCTATCAGTTTCAAACTTCCTTTTGCTGCCAGAACTGCTTTCCTCTTCATCTTCCAAACCATGTTGCTCATCAAATACTCATAGCGATAAGCCATTTGTATCATCTCAGAAAATGGAAGATTCACATGAGCAAGTACTCTACCTTCGTATTTCTTTTGAAGTCCGTGGATAAATCTCAGATTCTTCCTTATAGGATCTCGAATTAGTTCTGGGGCAAAGCGAGAAAGTTCATTGAATTTCTTCTGATACTCCTGGATAGTCATATCACCTTGTTTCAGATTATAAAACTCATACAGCCGCTCAGTTGCTTCTGGAGGAATAAATTTTTCTGTGAACATTTCTTTAAATCTATCCCAGGTTATATTACCTTCTGGATTTTCTTCAGTAACAGTTTCCCACCATATTAAGGCTTCGCCTTTGAGTGCCCACAATGCTATTAATCTCTTCTGATCATCTCTCATCTTTAAGCCTTCGAAAATTCTCTCAGAAGATAGCATCCATGCTTGTGCCTCAATAACGGACTCTTTGCCCGAGAATGGTACTCCACTAAGATTTCGATACCTCTTTACTAGAGCTTCTAGATCTGGTTCTGATGTGGGAGCATGGCTAGCTCATTAGTTTGATGAACCAAATAATTACTTCTTCTGTTTCTGCCACTCATTTTCTACTATGTCTGCAAATAGCAGACAAAGAGTCAGGCCAACAAAATAAATATTGTAAAGCATAGAGACATATATTTAAATGTAAATGAATCTATGGGAGTGTATTTTATTCTACTCTACTCATTCTAGGACATTACTAGTCCTATCTGTGATGAGTTATTCGTTTTAGAATTCTGTTGATTCTATTTCTTATGAGTTTGTTAATATGTTATATTCCGAGCTAAGTTTAACCAAAGCTCTGATACCAACTGTAATGACCCCAAACTCCCGTAGTATGAAAGTAAGGATAATCATAGGAATATAACATATAAACAATAATAGCAGAACAGAAATATTGAATTACAGCAGATAAAGTACATCAAATTACAATGGGAATAATATATCATCAGAGTTACACAGCATAATAAGATCATACTTAGTACATAATACAGTTTTCAGCTTAATATAAAATGTCTGCAGCGGAATCAAACATAATATACTAAATGAAGTCTGAACAACATAATAGAAATGTTAAGATCCATCTTCAGCTCCATAGCTATCTAGAATGAGTCTGCTAAACCTGAATACAATAGTGCCCATGTGGAAAGAGGGCACCGAGTTTGCAAAGTGAAACAAACTACGAGTCAGTCATGGGACTAGTATGAGAAATCTTATTTATCCTATAAAAAAATAAGGCTAATCACAGGACCACGCGACTAACGCAGAACGGGTTTACTCCATTGGATTGCCAGTGCATAAATAAAGTAAATCGTTAAACAACGCAATGCTTTTTAGAAAAATGAAACCATTATAAGACTCAAGTCCCATCACACAATGCAACGTAAACCGGAGGATAGAGTTTTACCTTATAATGGTAAAAAAATGCTTAATACGATAACACGGATTTGATATTTTTTATTAGTGTATATATGTTTCAAAAACATTTCAATCATAATATATCAATCATAGACGTCATAACTACCATATACTATGTCGCCATACTGGTTATACAATAAAAACCGCATGTGTCGTAGTGGAAGTTGGATTTCCATCATGAACCAAGGCAAGGGACCATCCTTACCAAATTCGAGACAATCTAGCCTACCATATCTCAGGATCAATCGCAACTGCACCTTGGATCTTCAGGGTCGGTCCACAAATACCTTAGTGGATAAATAATGCCTGAACAATGCGTTTCCGCGCCCTATGGGGCGTAAATATAGAGCCACTAGGGACTCAAATCCGAGGCCCCTCATTCCATCATCCACATAAGTAAAATGTCTGGGCTCCATACCATGACACCACTTCTAGCTAGAAAGAAATGTATGTCCTCCCTCCAGTCCTCTCCCGTTTTTGGTTCATACCGAGGAGTGAAGCTCGTGAAGTTACGCTATACACAAAGCTATGCCTAAAATGGGTTGTGCTTTGATCATCAACCACAAGGCTCTTCTTTTCAACAAAATCCTTGATCATTTGCATCTTGGCATGCCACATTGATAATCCATGCCATGCGAGTGATAACTATCAATATATAACCTCTGAGCTCGTGCGTCTCAGAGAAGGGTGTTAAGCAAGAGAATATATTCTCCGCCACCAAGCACATATATATTTAATAGAAATCGATCAGCATAGAATAAAATTCAATGTCAAATATACATCCATTTACAAGTCCGTTCTGGGTTTGAACGAAACCGGAGACACCTTATTCCTCATTCCATATGTCTAATACGGAAGAGAGGCTCTCGCATATCCGGACGATCAACAAATATGTCCGGACAACTACCACTGTAACCCTTTCAAGGCAGCAACTCCAATCAAAGGCATCAGTAGTCATCCATTCGATGTAAAGATCACCGGTCTTCAATCCACCGTCTTCAAATCTTCGACTTCTAATCGTCGTATAATTATTTGAAATGAGATTTAACTCGGCCTTTTCAAATAGTTCACGAATATATATAATTCATATCAATTCTTTTCATTCCATATCATTTATAACATTTTATAATGATTTATCGCTATTTTTTTATATATAAAAATAGCAATTTTTAATTAAATGACGCTACAGGTCATTACATCGCTCTGGCGCTGTTTTCATCAAAATTTGATTTACACATTTCTCAAAATCTAACCGTTGGATCTTAGCAAATTTTATACCGTTGGAAAGATCTATCTAAAGCGAACCCAACGGTTCCAGTTTTGGGAAAATCCAACGGTCGGATCTCTCGGTATAATCGTTTGAAGTTACGATTTCAAATCGCGAACTGCAGCAGCGCGATTCGTTTTATTTTAATATATATATATATATATATATATATATATATATAATTCGTTCGACGAAAACATATTTAATGAAACTTATTTTCCAACTTTGAATCTTTTTAACGACTCTTCTTTACATTAAATGTAATTTTTAATGTTACACATAATTTTCAATCTTAAATCTTTTTATATGATTCAACATTCCATTAAAAATGTAACTTTTAATGTTTCACATATTCTGCAAGCTATGAATATTTTTAAATGAATCATTATTAAATAAAAATATAATATTTTATGTTACATCATTTTTAACAGAACTGGATCTTTTTATTATGATTCAAATTACATAAAAATGTACTTCTATATGTTAACACATTTTTAACAAAGCTTGATTGTAATGACCCGGGATTTCGGCCAACTAATTTTAAATATTTAATATGGTTTTAAATATTTAGTTGACAATATAAATTTATATTTATATTGAGTATAGTCGAAATACACTTTATTTCGAATATTTATAATTATAGAAATACGAGAAATTAGAATTAATCGATTAGAGTTAGAATAAATCGATTACAATTAATTAGTTAGAGTTAATCAGTTAGAGATAATCAGTTAGAGTTAACCAATTAGAGCTAGAGTTAACCAGTTAGAGTTAGAGTTAACCAGTTAATCAATCGAGGAAATTAAATTGTTCTGAAATTAATTTATATCGATTTAAATTATAACTTCACCAGACAATCGAATTGGACTTCGTGATCTATCCCAGTGTGTCCAGAATAGTGGTTTTACCCTAAGAACGACAGTTGTTGGGCTCAGAAAGGAATTTGGAAATCAAGGTGCATTTTTATTTTAAGTATACCGGTTTAATTCAAATTAAATAAAATAAATATATAAAAGAAATAAAAAGGAGAAAAATGTGGCACCCTTATTATCACCAACTAAACCAAACCCCGTGGCCTTTCTATCCAATTTTAAACCGCAACTCCCCCTTTAAAAGCTTCAACCTCCGTTCCTTTTTCCCAGTCCAACACAAATCGAAACCAAATCAAAGACATTAGTTCCTCTTCTCATACGATAGTCTCCGCTCCCAAAAACCAGAATCGAGAGCGATATTGTCAGGGAGGATCGATGTTCGACGGTAGGGGTGTAAATCGGTCGGACCGGACCGGACGGAGGTGTGTTCAGTTTCTGTCCTAAAAAAAATCGGACCGAACACGGACCGGACCAAAAAATTTCTCAGACAAATTTCGTTGTCCTAATTCGTGTGCTAAATAAAATCGGTCGGACACGGACATGTTCGGACCGATCGGACTCGGTCGGGCATGGCTATTTATATCACATTTTATACATTTTACTAGATTTTCTCTCAACTATATGTCGAATTACAAGTAATTCGGACAAATTCGTACGAGCTCGAACCGGACATGATTTTTTTCTCGTACAAATTTTGTTGTCCTAACTCGTGTCCTAAATGAAAATCGGACGGACTCGGACGGACGTATTTTGGTCACGGACACGAACGGACGTCGGACATTCGAACAAAATTTACAGCCCTATTCGACGGCTTCAGATTTTTGGGGCAACAAGGCGCTCGCGAATTCATTCAGAAATTAGGGATCTGAAGCACGATGGGAGTTCGACGAGTGGAAATTTGTTGATGCCTGTAGCATCTAGGAAGGGTCGCGATGGTCATTTTGGGTTGTGTGAAGACCAGTAACCGCGACTTTGAGATGGCCAGCGAGTTCGAGCAAACGATGGTAGCTAGCGGAAGCCGATGAAGCGTGATATGCTAATGGAATGCACTGTGTTGGGATCGACGTTGGTATGGGATTACCGTGAGTTCTGTTAGGTCGCGATGGAGGTACATGGTGATTTCCGTGAGTTTGGGATTTGAAGACGTGAACATTTTGAGGAGTTCAATTAAGGTTCTACTGGTGATGCTATGAAGCACTGGCCTGGATCTTGTTCGGATTTTGCATAGTTACTATTGATTCGAGGCAGTGGAGTTCGAATGATAGTGGATGGAGTTTGGAGTGGTGAGAGCTGTTAATGACCGTATGGTGTTCGACGGAATGCCATCGAGAATGGAGCAGGTATTAGAGGGTGCTGAGGGCAGTTGGGGAAGCTGCTGTAATTAAAAGTAAATGGGGAAGGTAATTAAATAAATTATTTTGTAACACCCCACCTCCGCTAGGGTCACTCACAAAGGGAATGCACTAGGTTTGGTGAAGCATTATCGAGGTAAACATGCACAGAAATATTACAAGACAGAACATATAAAAAAAACAGCGGAAGTAAAACAAATTTCATTACCTTATAAAATAAGGTCTAAAGCCTTTTACATCAAAACCTGTCTTGCAATAGTAAAGAAGCATAAAACCATTTCATAAATTATTCCCCAAGTAAAACAGTAAAGTAGCCATAGCCAAGAAAAGTCCAAGCCATGCGTGATGATCTTCAGGCAGAAGAAGTCCGAACTAGATAACAGTGTTTCCTCCCTGAAACTTGGGGGGGGGGGGGGACGAAAGACAAAGAGGCAAAACAAAACGGGGTCAGTCATAAAGACTGGTAAGTCCTATCTACTTCCAGTATAAAAACAGGTAAAGGTAACATGACATGCATAAACTGAAAGTAAACATAAGGATGACGGCAAGATAGATATACTAAACCAGGGTAACAGGCTGAACTACTGTAGCAAGGTAAACTAAGATATCATGATAAACTACGGTGTCATGATAAATCAAGGTATCACATCGTCAGGTTTCTATCAAGTATAATATCCCAAGGTATCTATCCTTTATAACATCCCACGGTATCTGTCATGTATATTTCTCATGGTTCTAACATGTATATTTGCTCTGCACCTCTCGTACTAGTATCCCGACCCACGTCATGTGTTAACTATGAATGTCCCTTGCCCAATGTCATGTAATTGCCCATGTCACCCTAATATATAGCATATGTAGGTTTTCCCAACTCGTATGTTTCTTTCCATGTATAAGTTCAGTCCCTTGCCGTAGGCCGTACGGGCTTTCCTATGTAAATCTATACCACTTCAACATAGTACCATTTTATCCTTGAAGTTGTTTTGGACTGCTACCCTTGATCAAGTTATGTTTTCTTAACATGAACTATCGCGTGTTCACTTAGGATTTATGCCACCTAGGACCACTAGGGATTATGCTACCTAATGAACGTTTCCATGTCTCGGTTTGGGTTCAGCCACCTAGGGCCACTAGGGATTATGCCACCCGTCAACCGCGCCTTTTATCCCGCGTATGTATCGTAAATCGTTTTCCATATCTAGACGCACATGTTCCTCAATGTGCCATCCGAGTTCTGTTCCAGGGCAAATCAAGAAATACGGAACTCGGTCGGGAGCTTTAAGTCGTTTGCAGATGCAGATATCAAGGTCTATTTTTCTACCCGTGGCTATGGTCCCATGTGACCCCTCCCTCAACTACTGAAAGGAAATCCAAGAAAAATCATGTATGAGAACTACATCCCGGCCCCACTATAGCCCTACTTTCCTATGGGCCAACCTCACCCATGACTCGATAGCAAGAACATTGTCTGTTGGGAGTTCTCTGCCTTTCCGTTCGTACATGATTGACTAAAGATGGTAGGTAGTCGGCGACGTGCTATCCAGGGCAAAATCAAGTATCGTCGACTCCACGCTAATCCATCCCAGTCTTTAGGTCGCTCGCATAGAAACCAAGGCATACTCTTGGCTCTTCTATCGCAGACCTTAACCTCTGTGAGGCCGGGTTTCATGGACCACCTGCCACCTCACAGAGGGATACCAAGAGTACCCTCACGTCCCCTGAAGCTACCGCTTCGTTACCCAGTTCGTTGGAGCCCTTATCCAAGTCGGATAATTTGCCCCTCCTCGTGTCTTTAAGCGATGACCTACCATATCGGGTTACTCATCCATTCATGAACTAGTCCCATGTCCTTGGCTAAGAATTATTACTTAGTTATACTTAACTAAGGTTTACCACTTAGCTTCTTTTCCCCGTTACCCTTGATTAACCACGATTTTTTACCTAGTTCCTCTCACTAGGGTTTTGTCTATGGGGCTAAGTGTTGTTATTCAGGTTCATGACTTAGCCCGTCTACGAATCATGTAAAGATTGGCTAAGTATTTAAGTTCAAGGTTTAGCCCTACAAGTTGGTTAAGTGTACTAAGAAGCTCATGACTTAACCCTACCAAGTCAAATTGGGTAAGTATTTATTTGTCTTAACCCTATCAGATTATCATGTTAGATTGATTAAGCATAGATTATCTTAATCACATCAGATTATCGAGTCAGATTGGTTAAGTATAGGTTAACTTAACCCCATCCACTAATCGTATTACCATGGTTAAGTTTATTTAAAAGGTCTTGTGACTTAACCCTATCAGGTCCGCATATTAGATTGGTTAAGTATAGGTTACTTAACCTCATCAAATCATCATGTATAATCGGTTAAGTATAAGTTACTTAACCCCATTAAATTATCATGTTAAGTTGGTTAAGTATTGGTTACTTAACCTCTTTGAATTACCACGTTTAGATTGGTTAAGTGCTCAACTTAACCCCATTGAATTACTGTGTTTAGATTAGTTAAGTGAAGGTTACATAACCCCATCTAATTACCGTGTTTAGATTAGTTAAGTCTAAGTTACTTAACCCCATCTAATTACCGTGTTAGATTAGTTAAGTATGGATTAGTTAACCTCATCGAATTTACCGTGTTTAGATTAGTTAAGTGTGGATTACTTAACCCCATCTAATTACCAAGTCGGATTAGTTAAGCGTAAATTACTTAACCCCATCCCCTAATTGTCTTGTATGGTTAAGTGTCATTAAGAAATCAAGCCCGGTCCCACTTAACCTACCCATTCGTGTCATATCGGTTAAGTGTCATTAGTCAAATTAACTTAACCTTATCATGTGGCATTAATTTAATTAATGCACTCTCAACCTCTCACATTAGACCTTGTTGTGGTTACTAGTTAAGCCGGGCGGGTCCGGGTAGTTTTACACCACAACCTAGTCTAACCTCGGGTCTTAAGCGCGACATGACCAACTTCTCACATTGGATCCTATTGTTTGTAGCCACTAGTTAAGCCGGGCGGGTCCGGGTAGATTTATGCTACAAACTCAACCCAACCTCGAGTTGGCCACTTTCATGTTTGGTCTAGTGTCTTTTTACACTTACAACCCACCCATGTCTAGTTCAAGTTCCATGTTTTCCCACGTGTCATGATCATATTTAAATGTATCATGAATGTCATGTTCTCATGTAAGCCCCATGTCAAGTTTTTCATGTCATACCCACGTTTTTCCTAAGCTACCCAAACGTATTTCCAACCCAAGTGGAAGCGAGTCACATAGTAAGGTATTATGCCAACATATTGGCCACAAACATGCATAGTATCATAAGGGAATTTGGCCACAAACATGCATAGTATCATAAGGGAATTTGGCCACAAGCATGCATAGTTTCATAAGAGGATTTGGCCACAAACATGCATAGTGTCATAAGTGAATTTGGCCACAAACATGCATGATACATAAGGGGTTTGGGTTCATTTACATGCATAAGCCCCAAAGTCAAATCTTTGCCAATGTTTCACAAGTCAAATGGTTCCCAAAGGTTCATGCTAGCATTCCATAGATAAAGATTCAAACTTGCAAGATATACTAGGTTATACATAACATGAGTGGCATGATTAAGTCGCTACAACTTAGCCCAAGGTCATAGATCATAGAAAAGGGCAAAACTAGTTTCACATAAGCTAGCATACTTATGTTTCATCGCATTTTATCCCATGTCACATTAGAACCACCGTTAAAATCTACAAGTAGCTAGAACTTACTTTGTGTGGCAAGAGGGCTAGGAGCATGAATCGTTTTGACGAAGAAAGGTGGCTCCTTTGTTGAAGAATCGTCATGAAATTGGCCTAGCAACATTGATCCACTCCCTTGACTTGATGTAGCAAGCTAGCACCTTTGATTTGGATCTTGTTTGAATGCATAGTCTCTTGGAGTTGGAGATGGAGGCCGTGATCAATGAAGATTTGGGCAGCACTTCGTGGCATGAGTGATTTGTGAGGGTTTAGGATAGGCTTAGGGGTCTTTTTATAGAGATTAGGAGTAGTTTAGGCCCTTAGATTAACCCTAGGATAGATCCAAGCCCTCAAAAATCGTCACAAGCCTCCAAAACAAGACCTAGGAGCCAAAACAGGTGCACCAGGCCGACCAGGGAGGTCGACACCCAGGTCGACCCCCAGGTCGACTCTAGAGTCGACCTGGTTGGGGGGGGGGGGAGGTCGACCCTAGTGTCGACCCCCTTGTCGACCTGCCTGGGCGGGATTTTTCCTGCCAACTCTGATTTCTGTGTTTTTGAAATCTGTTTTGAATTCTGATTTTTCGTGAAACTTCCGAAGGCCATATCTTGGCCATACGGACTCCGATTTACGAAATTTCGGACTCTATTTCGCGTATTTTTCCGAGACGAACGCAATGGCACAGTCCGTTTCTCCTGATTCAGATTTTATAATATAATTCTGCCTTGATTCTTGATTTAACATGTTGTTAAATTTCGGGTTGTTACATATTTAGTCAATATTTAATTTATTTAATATAGTAGTTAATTTAATGGGATAATCGTTTAATCGATAAATATAAAATCATCTGATCATAGGCGTAATCCATTCGAGAAGGATTAAGTTGAAACAATTCAAGTCAATGTTAGACGAGACTGAATGGAATCAGAATGGATATTCGACAAGTAAAATAAAGTGAGTAAATCTCACCTTTTATTTAGAAATTTATTTTTATATAGTTAAAAATAATTGTCTGTGCTTGTTTGAATGCTGTCTGATTGTTTTAAATTATATATTAGTTATTTAGGATATATATATATATATGTATATATATATATTGGGTTGATGACTGGTTGGATTCCCGCAGTTTCATTAGCGGATGCCCGCGGTTTCATTAGCGGATGATTACCCTATACGCCCCACGCTATGATAGTGGATGACCTTCATACCGCGATATCCTGCCACGAAGCAGGATAGGTATTACTATGTTGACTAACGTCTGTGGATGCAAGAAAACAGGTTGGAGGAATCCAACTGGATTCCTCAAAATTATATTATCTGTTTGTTGTTTGTTTGATTTCATATATATTCATATATAATGTGTTAAAAATCAAATGATTGAATAATTGGTTGATTTGATTGTTTAATTATCAATGGGAATTGGAATATTGATTTATAAAATACCCTGAAAGGATATTTGAGATTTTAAAAAGGAAATTCTATTTTTATAAATAGAATTTGAATTTTTAATAAACTAGGGAAAATATTAACTTGTTTTGAATATATAAAACAAGGAAGGAATTTATAAACTCTGTTTATAAATGAAAAGGTGGAATTTGAATGGAATTTATAAACTCTGTTTATAAATTTAGATATGGGATTTGAATGGAATTTATAAACTCTGTTTATAAATGGAAAGGTGAGATTTGAATTGAATTTATAAACTTTATTTATAAATATATAAATGTGGGATTTTAACTGAAGTTATAAACGTTGTTTAAATAAGGCATAGAAATTGAAATGGGGTTTATAATATAGAATTTGAATATAGAAATTCAAATGGACTTTAAACTATAGATTTGAATATAGAAATTCAATCGGACTTTAAACTATGGAATTTGAATATAGAATTCAAATGGAATTTAAACAATAGAATTTGAATA
Organism: Allium sativum; assembly: GCA_030737875.1. Classification (NCBI taxonomy): domain Eukaryota; kingdom Viridiplantae; phylum Streptophyta; class Magnoliopsida; order Asparagales; family Amaryllidaceae; genus Allium; species Allium sativum. Next base: position 968,462,736 of record CM060920.1, read on the forward strand.
AGAGAAGTAAAATAGAATTTGATATATAGAATTTGAATAATAGAAGCGAAATGGAGTTTAAATATAGAATTCAAATATTTAAAAGAGAAATAAACCAAAGAGATAATTAACAAATTGAGTTAAAACGATTTGATATAGTTAAATAGATTGGGCAGGTATAGATACACGAGACAGGTTTGGAATAAAGTGTTAGAAGGTATATAAATAGAATGCCCGACAAAAAGGTACGTATTTAATTTCCATATGAGATTTTATGCACCGTATCGGCTAGCCGCTTGGCTTTTCCTTTTTCTTTTTGATTAGAGAGGCCTGTGTGGCAGTTTGGGGATTTTCACGATGCTCCCGGTACAAAGGAGGTTATGGCGAATTTTTCCGGGAAATTAAGGAGATAGAATATTTTTAAGAAGTTTGATAACTAGAAATCAACTTATCGATATATATAGAAGTCGATAAGAAAACGAACTTAGAAATAGAATAGTAAAATCAAAAAGGAAGTATAAGAATAAAATCTAGTTAGAATAGAAAGAAAAAGTGTATACGTGTTTAAAGTTAAAGAAGTAGTTGTATGTTATTGATTGTTCGAGTAAGTAGTCATATCTGTTTTGACGTTATAAATGTTATTCAGTCAAGGTCTGAGAGGTAGTTATACCCCAACTTGATTGATTGCATTATTAACAAATGAACAGTAAGATTTCAGGCTCGAAGATCAATGTTAGATAAGAGTTAGTTGAATATAGTATTTGGGTTGTCGTAACGATGTTTTACACAACATCCGTTTTAACCCAAATAAGTGTAATCTGGGAAATAGAATAATAAATATTTCCTAAGTATAGGAATAAACGAGATTGGAAAAGAGATAAGTAATTTGAATATTTTCCAATTATAAATAACATATATTTTCTAAAGTTTAGAAAATAAAAGAAGGCGATATATGGAAATGTTTTCCAAACAACGTATAAGGACAATATGATTATTGAAAATATTTGGTTAACAAATATTGATAAGATATAGAGAAGAGATTTAATTAATGGAATATTAATTAAAGGCTTAGGGATTGTTGGATGTTTGGATGAACACTTGTTTTATTCGATAGTTAAATCATCGACTATCGAAACACTTGTTTTTATTCGATAGTTAAATCACAGACTATCGAAGTTTTGACCATCGTTGTCAATATGGAGAGACCGGTTGGATTATTATCCGAAGAACCACTCCATATCGGCAGTAGCGTGCGAATCAGATTATATAAAGATAATCGAAGACGGAGTAGAGTGCAAGGACTTTTTCTATTAATAGAAGTGCCTTCGGTTCATCCTGTTCCTGGGTGACTTGTATGGATGAATGTATGACAGAGTATTTCCAGAAAGGTCACGTACATTGACTTCTTCAACCATACCAAGAGTGGAAGCGGAGAAGGAAACTTCTTTCGCTAACACGTAATGTACTGTTTTAGACATGAATTAGTGATTTTCGATGGATCTGACGATGTGACATTCGAAGTGAATCTGGTGTGATGATAAAGCGTAGCTTCTAGCCTCATCAACCGGTAAATGACAGAAATCAGACAGGCAGCAGGGCTATGTAGGTCGCACCTATTAGGGTGTATAATCACCTGATCTAGAGTTTCATTTATTTCTAAAAATCTATTGTCGATGTTGTCCCATTTGGGAAACGGTTGCTGATCCCAACCGTTGGTGATATACATTCGATACACTCAAGCGAAATGAGTGGTCGGTCATGTGTGGCTGAGTTGCAAGATGTTCTTGTTGAACTCGGTGTATTCTCCTCTAGAGATAAACCAGCGGAAGGTGGTTCCATACCTTGTCATAGTTGGAAATCAATTACCCAATACGTGCTTGCGGTTTTGATTGTATATTATATATGTGGAACGTGAGATGCAAACGTTCCACTAGATTGTTATCTACTTGATTTAGACATTATTAAAATATCAAAAGAGTTTTGATATAAAGTTAAATCAAGTGTTTGGATTCTCATAAGGGAAAAACCCGTTCCGTGTTATACGGCGTGGTCTTATGAGATATCATTTAGTTTTCTGAAACTGTTTTAAACTGTTTACTCATACCAGTCCCATGACTGATCCGGAGTTTATTTGTTTTGTTCTACCTAAACTCTTGGGTGCCTAAATTTGTACATGCAGTCAAGTAGTTCAGGATTTTTCAGATATATCTAAAGGAGCTTGGAGCATGAGGCTTCAGCGTTATCTAGTTATAGTGGTTCCGTTGTGTTGTAAGTGTTGTACTCTGATAAGTGTATGTTATACAGTTGAAATTTTGTATTTCAAAAGTTATGATATATTATATTTTGTTCCGCTGCGATGTGAGATTCTGTGTTGTTATTTTTGTTCTTCTTCTATCTCTTTCTTCTAAAAAAAAATGTTTCGTAATTTCGTGATATTTGGGTTGGACGTATGATGTATATAGTCAACTCAGATGTTGCGGATTTGCAGGTCATTACAGTTGGTATCAGAGCTTAGATTTAGCGAATACCTAGGCTTGTTGGAATTTGCTCATTAGAGATAGGATCAGTAGTATCATAGAATGAGTTGAGTGTATATATATACGAGAGAGCGTATTTGTTATTTGATATAAAAACTATTTTATATTGTGTTGACTAGTCTGTTGAGTGGATAATGAATTCTGATCGAATCGTGGGACGCCACGATGTCGGTAGGAGTTTATAATCACTTGAACAGGAGATTGGACACGATATTGTTCTTAAATAGTTGAGTTGATTGTTAGGATTATAATCAAATTAGATTATAAAACAGAAATAGTTACATATATAACCAATGGAATTTGTATATGAAATCAAATATACAAATGTGATAAATTTAAATTGAATTCCAACCAGAATTCAGAATTTAAAATCCTGGGAGTTTGGAAAATATTTTTCTAAATGGAGTTTGAAAGAAATATAGCACTGAACTCATTCAGTAGCTGGGAAATAATTTTGATGATGGTCGCAACATCATCAGTGTTCATTTTCAAGTTTCTAAGTGATGAATTGCTGCCTTAGAAAAGTTTTGATAGAAATTTGTTTGAAAGGAAAACAAGTTGTTTGAAAATTCAAATGTTTTGAATTTGAGATAGATATAAATATATGTATATATTTATATAACTTCAAAGAAATTTTGAAATGAGAATTGGAATATAGATTTCAAATAGAAGTAAAATAAAGGAATTTGAATATATATATATAATTCAAATAGAAGTGAAATAGAATTTGAATTCAAAGTAATTTAAATGAATTTGAATAAAGAAAATTCAAAATAGAAATTGTATAAGAAAAATTGAATTGGAATTTGAATTCAAGGGAATTCAAATGGATTTGAATAAAGAAAAGTCAAATAGAGATTTGAATATTATAATTCAAATGGAATTTGGTTAAATAGAATTCAAAGAAAATAAAAGGAGTTTAAATAGAATTTGAATTCAAAGTGAAATTAAATAGAATTTGAATTCAAAGGAGTTAAAATAGAATTTAAATTCAAAGGATTTCAAATAGAAATTGAACAAAGGAATTTAAATAGAAATGGAATAAAGGATTTCAAATGGAATTTGAATAAGGGATTTGAAATGGGTTTTTGAATGAAGGATTTCAAATAGAAATTGAAGATAAGAAATTCAAATAGAATTTGAAGATAAGGAATTGAAATAGAATTTGAATAGAAGAAATTCAAATAGAAATTGAATAGAAGGAAATTCAAATATAGAGTTTGAATAAAGAGATTCAAATGGAATTTGAATATTGTAAATATATAGGATTTGAATATTAGAAGTGAAATAGATCGGGAATATTATGTTGAAATGGAAAAATGGATTTGATACATATTAAAAATATATCAGAATGGAGTTGAATTTATTATAAACGAAGTTAGAATGTTTATATTTATAAATATAATTAAAACGAGCTCGCCGTAGCACAACAGTTCGTAAATTGGCGATTCGAAGTTCAATTTAGTATACAGAACTCAATTGAAGTCGGAATTCTTTGAAACAAGAATCGTCGGGACCGGTTGAACAATTGTTTTCTAATGAAAGAGAAAAATCTAGATCTAGTCGTATAGATTTTGAGTTATGTCAAAATCAAATTTTTATAAAAGCAGCGCCAGAACCATTATAAAACCATAACGGTTTAATTAAATAAATAAAAGGATTTTTAGGAAATAAAATCCGAATTGGCATTAGAAAAATCCAGACTGGAGATATAAAATAAATATGAACTCCAGTGATGTAAGTGAAATGATTTTTAAGACAAAAATAATATTTTAAATGGTTAAATAGAATTAACTAAATGGGAAAATAATTAGTTAAAGGAAATTTGAATCGAAATTGGGTTTTTGGATAAGTGAAAGAGATCGAGAATTTATATTCAAAATCGAATATATAACTCGAGTTGAAAATATAATTAGATTAGTTTATAATTAAGTTGATGTATATTTGAACAAGTTATATTCAAATAAAAAAGGGTGAAATAGGCAAAACGGTTAATTAGCAACTAGTTAATGGGAATTTGAATGATTGAAATTAAATTTAACTTAAGTAAGTTAAATGGATCGAAATGAATAAATTGAGTAAAATCAATGTGAATGAAATATGAATTGGGTGTGAATAAAGGAACAAATCAAAAGAATATAAAGAAAATATATTTGTAAAACAAATATAAAGGAATTATATTTGTAACAAAAATACAAAGGAAGTTATGTGCAAACAAATAGAAGGAGAAATATTTGTAAAAACATTTACTAATAGAATTTAGAAGGGAATATTTGTAAAACATTTACAAATAGATTAAATGGAAATATTTATTTATAGAAAATAAATAGAATGTTATAAATGAGATATTTATTTGTTAAATAAATAGAATTTAATCAAAGGGATATTTAGAAGGTGAATAGAAAATGGAAATCTGTTTTTAACAGATAAATAGAAAAGATTTATTTATAAATAACAGTTATAAATTAAATTAAATATTTATCATTCGATAGATGGAATATATAAGTCTGAACTTATATAGAGAAGAGATATTGGTTTTTAACACCGATAGTTTTACATAGAAGGGTACACATCACTTGTATAAGTGAAGTAACGTTATTAAAGAGAACATTTATAAAGTGAAGAACCGTTAATCAAAGTAAATCTTTATAAATGGATAAACGTTATCCAATAGGAGTTATTCGAATAAGAGAAGTCGATTAGAGTTAGAAATAATCGATTAGAGTTAGAATAAATCGATTAGAGAAAGAGTTAACCAGATAGAGTTAATTGAACATAGTTAAATCGAATTAGGATTTAATTGAATGTTAGTTATTCAATTAAAGTTGATCGAATATAGTTATTGAGATAGAGTTAGTCAAACATAGTTACTCAGGATAAGTTGACATTTTGTACGACTGCTAGCGTAATTCGTAAGGCTGTAGATAGCCTAGGGCGGTCGGATGTTTCCTGGGGGAAATCAGGCGTAACCATTGTGATCGCTGCGATCTAGAGTCAAGCGAATGGAGTTAATCGAATATAGTTTATTCGAATAGAGTTAAAGGAGTTATCGAATATAGCTTATTCGGAAGGAGTTAAGTGAAAAGAGTTAAATCAAATAAGGTTAATTGATAAGAGTAAATTAAATAGAGTAAATCGAATATAGTTTATTCGAAAAAGGGGTTTTCGAATCTAGTTATTGGATAGAGAGATTATCGAATATAGTTATTCGAAGGGAGGAGTTATCGAATAAGGATTTATTCGAAAGAGAGTTATGAATGGAATATGAAATGTTGAGTGTCAACATAAATAAGTTTTGAAAAAAATTGTAACGACCCGTGTTTTTCGACCATTTGAATATGAATATTTAAATTAGTTTTAAATAGTATGTTGGGAATATTAATGGAATTTAATATTGAATTCGCTATTTAAAACGAAGTTGAACGTTATAATATATATATATAATATAAATCGAGCTTGAAAATGGCGTGCAGTTTGTGAAATGAAGTTTTGAACTTCAACTGAGAATACAGGATTCGATATAAGTCGGATTTCTGTGAAACAAGACACGTTGGGACCGTATTGGCGATAGCTTTCATATGAAAGAGAAAAACCCAGATTTCGTGTTATAGTTTGATAGTTATGGCTAAATCAAATTTTGAAATAGTCGCTATGGAAAATCGTTATTAAATTATAGGCCTTTAAAATGGCCATTTTGTAAACGGACTCAGATTTCGACGAAACCAGTTTCATTAGAACCGTATCGTTAAATTATTGTTAGAAAATTAAACTGCGTGAAAAACCGATGTCATATATGACCACGGTAGCCGTAAAAGCCCATCTAATTTCTATAGCGCGTAATTAATTCAATATAGGGATATTTGAGTGTAACTTGAGCAGACAATCGAATTAAGCCACGAAACCAGTTCCATTGAGTTCGTATCGTCGATTAGAGTCAGGATAGATATATAGTTTGTTATTTTTAGAGATCGAGAAATTTGGCGTTAAAAAGGGTAGGGCGGTTCGGGGTAAAAACAGCCTATCGGGCAAACAGTCTCAGAATGCGACGAAATTAGTGCCGTTGGGTTCGTATCGAAAAGTTATTGTCGATGTTCGCAGTTTCAAGTGGATCTGATTTATCTGGTGATCGTGGAAAAATTAAACGCGTGTTTATTTCTGGTTTTATAAAGGAAATTTTTTCATACGACCTCGGATTTCGACGAAACTTGTCCCATTGGATCCGGAATATCTTTTTATGCCAAGATTAGCCTTTTTGTCAGAAAATAGAAAGAGTTTGTGGTGGTTTTAACGCGATACTTAGCGGTGAAGTTTCGCGAATAATATAATAATAATTTGTCCACCCTATATATATACCCATCGTTTACTCAAACCCTAAATCGTTCGTAAGGGATATGCCGCCGCCACTAACTAATACAAACGGCCAGAAACTCCCCACCCTTTCCCTTGATTTCCGTCCAAACAAACCACTAACAATAAACACCCTCAGCCACGAAAAGCTTCAGTCCACTGAGGTCTTCAATTCTATCGGCTGAGATGAATCCTGAGCACTGTAGAGGACGTTATGGCCCATCGAAGTGGCGGCGAATAGTTTTGTTTTGCCGGCGACTGGAGTGATCAGATCTCGAGTTGTTTGGGGCGGACGTCGTGGAGGGTCAACCGCATCTGGTGGCCCCTTTCAATTGATGGCTGGTGAACTATGTTTGGCGCAGCATGGGTGTATGGGTTTGAGCGTGAGGATGGAAATACTGTGAAGAGGGATATATGGGAAGAAAAGGTTTTATCGGTCCTGGTTTTGAAAATGGTATTAACGAAGGACCTGGGAACGAGACAGCATGAAGGAAGAAAGGACGGCCAAATATCCTTAATGTAATTAGAGGGGTGAAGGGCTGACGGGTTCAAGGTGATGGAGTTTTTCCTTTTCGTTCGAACAAGTATTCAATTTGAAGAATGGAAGAAATGAACCAAACTGACGAAGTGAAAAGCCTGGAAGGAGAAAACTAATGGCCGACTTTTGTTAAAGTAAATTCCGTAATTAACCTACTATAATTAAGGTTTAATAGTTAATTATTATATAAATCATACATATACTAATTTGCGAACTTGTGTACAGGCGTGTGTGCTCAACAAAGGAAGCAAATGGGAAGAAGGGATTAACAACTGTTCGGCCAATTTAATTTATTGAAACGTAATCAGCTTTTATTTATAAAGGGGTTAAGGACTCAATTATAGTTCATTAAACGATGATATTAAAACATGAATTGCTACAGGTTTCTTGGAATCAAATTGCTAAAGGATGGAAGGAAGTAACCAAGTGGAAAATTAGTTAATGTAATCAGAGATTAAAATTTAATTAATTAAGTAATTGTTTTGATTAAAGTGTTGATAACTTTTACCTTGTTATCAGAATTCAACAAACGAGATACCGATGGAATCGTATTTTCGAGCTGAATATTATGGAACCAGGTTGGACGATGTTGGAAGCAGCTGGAGTTTTAATTAAATTAAACGCGTGTTTAATTTAATTAAACCAAACCGTTTCAACATAACAGATCAAGGTGAGTTAAACTCACTCAGTTACCCTTTTTATATTTTATATAAATTGGGTATTTTTATTTTGTGTGTTCTGCTTGCTAATGGTTGACTGCTTTGCTAGTTATACATTTATTTGTTGATTTAACTGATGAAATTAAACTGTGTTTAATTTCAGTGAAATACCAAATCGTTATTTTTAACGATTGGTTCCAATAAAGGATTCACCTTGGTTGATCACGTTTATTTATAAACGTGTTTTAAATGGTTGAACCGTTTGAATTGCTTATGGTTGATGTTAAATGGTCGTTATTTAATTTATCAGTTAAACAAAACTGAACCGTCTGATTTGAGATAACCATTCAAGTACAGGGAAGAACAGGTTGGAGGGATCCAACCGGATTCCTCAAATGTATTATTTATTTTCATATGATCATATATGAACTGATCTGTTTGTGTGATTGATTTGATGGTTGATTATTGACTGGACATTCAACATCTGTTTGGTTTAAACCAATGGGCGATATTAGTTAAGTGTTTGGCAGAGTATGGCCTTTAAAACCAATCGAGTTAAAGATATTGATTCACCGTCAGGTGAATCGATAGAGTTGAGGTTATAAAATTTATTTTATAACCAGAGTTAGATTTGAATTATATTATTTGAATAAAAGTTATTTAAGTAAAATAAATAAATATTTTATTTGTTTAAGACTTTGATTTGTTATGAAGTTATTTTGCGAAGCAAATGCTGATGTTAATCAGATTTACCAGTTGAAGAATAAGAAATGAATTAAATGGTAAAACCTTGGAAATTTGTTTTGTAATGAAAACAAATAATTAGAATCTATTTAAATTAATCATATTTTTAATTAATTTAAAGCGAGGATTGTTGAAATCGGTTAATGAGATAATCAAGTTTTTGAGTTAATTAAATCGACTGTTTGGAATTAGAATTGTTTATTAAGTTAATGTGTTTTGACTAAAATAGTTAAACGAATATTGTTTGAATTTAAATAAGGATTTAAAAGGGATTTAATCTTTAATTTAGTTAATAAAGGGATTAACTACTAAAGTAGTTAATGTTTGAAATAAGTTATTATTTTAATTAATGATAAATTTAGGAATATATTTTTAAATGGGAATTCATTTAAAAAGTTACCGAATGTGAGATGCAAGCCAATTGAATGGTGAAAGGAAATAAACGTACTCAATTATATGAATTAAGTGAAAGGAGATTTCGATAAAAGGGTTTATTATAAACCAGAGGTTTTAAGTAAGATTTAAAAAGTGTAAAGCGTTAACTTTACATTAACGTTACGTGAGAGTGAAATCAAGTAAAAATGGGACAAGGGAAATAAGATCTCCAAAGTGGATAAGGGTTGAAAATAATTGAAAGGAGATGGGTAGAAAGTGAAATTTGGGAATCAAGAAATGGGTCATAAGATTGTATAAATAAACCCAATCTATAAATGGGATTTGTTTTGAGACTGGAGTGGAATTTTGGTGTTGGATTACAACTGATATTTATCTGAGGATAAGACCGTTGTTTGATCAAGGTCTGAGAGGTAATTAAAATACCCCAACTTGAACAACATCGGGATTTAGTTGAAGATAATATTAGTTGGTAATCGTAAGAGACGTTAGTAAATATGTTTTGAAATCTAAACAACGATTTTAGCGCTATTGTTATAAAATATATGTTTTATGAATCTAATAGCGATTTTAGCGCTGTTGTTATGATAAATGTTTTGTAAATCTAACAGCAATTATAGCATTGTTGTTTGTAAATCTAAATAGTAATTATAACGCCATTGTTATAACATATGTGTTATAAATTTCTTTGTTAAAACTAATGGAATTCCGAATTTAAAAGATGTTTGGAAGGACGATTTAAGTGGGAAATTGAATATAGTTATTCGAGCTAGAGTTGGTCAAACATAGATATTCAAGATGAGTTGCCATTTTGTACGACTGCTAGCGTAATTCGCAGGGCTGTAGATAGCCTACGGTGGTCGGATGTTTCCTGAGGGAATCAGGCGTAACCATTGTGATCGCTGCGATCTAGGGTCAAGCGAATGGATTTAAGTCAAGTATTAGTTAATCGATTAGAGATAAATCGAATTAGAGTTATTCAAACATCGTATTTTTGAATATTAAAAGAGTCGGAGTTTTAATGTAACAAAAGTAAACCGGTTGTTAAAGGCCAAGTAATGCTGAATACTGAACCAGTGAACTCATTGGAGTGTCATGTTTGAAACACTGTTTATTTTGATAGTTAAAACACCGACTATCAAATCTGTCCAATACGAGTGTTGGTATGGAAAGGCCGGGATCGAATTTATATTCGAAAACCATTCCGACCAACAAATACGTGAAGATATCAGAAGATGGTCGAGATGGAGCATTGAAGATCGTGGATTTTCATAAACGGAAGAACCACTAATATTCTCTGCCTGGCAAGCAGAGATAAGCTGTGATTCTGTCGTGGGTGGATTCTACGGGTTGCAAGGACTTCTCGCTACTGATCCATGGGGTGATTCCTATATAGATGCAGTAGGAGAGTGCCTTCGGTTCATCCTGTTCCTGGATGACTTGTATGGACGGATGTCTGACAGAGTATTTCCAAAGGGTCACGTACGTTGATTTCTTCAAACGTACGATAGTTGTTGGCAGGGAGTTGCCGTTCTCTTAGCTTCCAGCTAGAGTATTTTTGGGGACGTCAATTAGTGATATCTGACGGATCTGACGATGTGGCATTCAAAGTAAATGGTGACCAGATGTCAAGAGTTAATTCTGGCCTCAAGCCTCATCAACCGGGAAATGACAAAAATCGGGCAGGCAGCATGGCTATGTGGGTCGCTCCCATTAGGGTGTATGATCACCTATCTAGAGGAAATCCTATTTGCTTCTTTAATCTATGTTTCGATGCTGTTCCTTGTCGGGAGACGGTTGCTGATCCCAACCGTCGGTGATATACATTCGATACACTCAAGCGAAATGAGTGGTCGGTCATGTGAGGGCCGGGTTGCAAGAAGTTCTTGTTGAACCCAGTGTATTCGTCTCTAGAGATACACGAGCGGAAGGTGGACCCATACCTTGTCAAGTTGGAATCCAATCTCCAATAAGCGCCTGCGGGTTTTGATTGTATATTATATATGTGGAGCGTGAGATGCAAGCGTTCCACTAGATTCTATTTACTTGTATTTAGACATTATTATAATATCAGAAAAGATATTGGTTTGAAAAATGTTTTGGGTTATCGTAAGGTAAAAACCGTCCGTGTTTATGTGTGGATTTGGTCTTACGATTATCCTTTTCTTCGAAAAGGTTTTTGAACTTTAAAATCATGATTGGATGATTTACCCTTATTACTGTGCGAGTTTATCTCACTCTGGTTCACCAGACTGACCCGGTGTTTTGTAAATGCTCGGGTTAGACCGGGTTGTACAGGTTCAGGTTATCGACTGCTATGAAGAGACGAGCTGGAAGAGTCCAGACGTATGATATTATTACTATTCCGCTGTGTGTTATATGAGGACAGCTTAGTATCACTGTCCAGATGTGTACTCTGATATTGTAAGTATTTCAAAAGCTTTCAATAAAGGTTATTTCTGTATTATATTTTGTTCCGCTGCGATGTGAGACTCTGTGTTGTGTTGCTTTCTTCTTCTTCTTCTATTCTAATATTTCTATCTTATCTATTCTCACCCTCTAACTTCTTTCTATTAATGATCTGGAATGTTCGATGTCTGAATGGCCAACATGGTAGTTTGATGTTGATTTTCGGAGTCGAAAATTCCGGTTCGTTACAGTGGTATCAGAGCTATTGGTTAAGTAATTACCTTGGCTCTGTGGCGTGACTCAGTAGAGATGGGGTTAGCAATACCTTAGACTGAGTATGAGAGTGTATATATATATATATATATATATATATATATATGAGCGCGTATTTGTGAATTGATATAAAAACTGTCTTATATTGTGTTGATTGGTTTGTCGAGTAGTTTATGAATTCTGGTCGATACAGTAATGCAAACTGTGTCGATAAGTGTTTCTAAACTCTTGGACAGAATAATTCGACACAGTATGTTTTTGAAAGAGGGTTAATGAAATAATTTTACCCAAAGTATATTTTGATATAGAGGAAATATATATACTGTAATTATAATATATTGGATGTGTTGGTTGTGATTATAATCCAATAAAATTATAAAATATGAAATGGTTATATATAACCAATCAGAATTCATATAAGTGAAATATATGAAAATCAGAGGAGTTAAATCTGAATTTAAATCAGAATTGAAATTAAAACTTTGGAAATTTGGGCAAGTGGTTGAAATTGGAATTGGACTTAATATATGAGAATTTTAAAATCCTGGGAGATTTTAAATTGTTTACAAGCATCGTGGATTTTATTTTGAAATGGATTTCAAAATGAAAGGGGTTAAAATTGAAGTTTTGAAAAAATATAGTATTGAAATCACTTCGATCACTGGAAAATAATTCTGATGATGACGGCCGCATCATCAGTGTTCATTTTCGAGTTCTAAGTGACGGATTACTACCAAAGATTTTGTTTTGAATTGCTTTGAGAAAAACAAGTTGTTTTAAATCTTGAAAGGAAATATTTGATTTTTGAAAGCGCTGAACTGTTTAAAAACTCCCAGGAAGATTGTTTGAACAAAGACAAAATTTAATAGAAATATGGGAAAGCCAATATGATTTGAATTGGAACCAATTAACTGGAAATTGAATCGAGATATATCAGATTTTGAATTGTGCGACAGGAATCTGAAAGGTGTTGGATTGGTAAGTTAAGAGATGAAATTGATAATGGATGAGGATTGAGTTAAGAATGGTATTTGGCTTGGATGTGTGAAGGATTTGGTTGTGAGGTTAAAACTGGAATTTCGTTTGGGAATGCATTTGTATATGCTGACAGGGTGGCAGACGGGAAAGATATAGTGCTATGCCCGACAAAAAGGTACACGTTTATTTTATGTGGGTTTAGTGATTTATGAGCCTATTTGGCAAGCCGCTTGGCTGTTTCATTTTCTTTTGGATTGGAGAAGGCCTAGAATGGCAAGTTGTAGTTGTACCGATTGAGCCGTACAGAGGAGGTGCTGGCGAAATTTTCGAAAATTTAAAGTGTTAGAAAATTTTCGATATTTTTGAAAATGTTTATTCACAGTATTGAATTGGTTCTAATTTAATATAAAATTAGATTTGAAATTAATGAGTTTATAACGTTCTTTCTTACCTTAGCAATTTCGAGGACGAAATTATTTTAAGGGGGGAAGAATGTAACGACCCGTGTTTTTCGACCATTTGAATATGAATATTTAAATTAGTTTTAAATAGTATGTTGGGAATATTAATGGAATTTAATATTGAATTCGCTATTTAAAACGAAGTTGAACGTTATAATTTATATATATAATATAAATCGAGCTTGAAAATGGCGTGCAGTTTGTGAAATGAAGTTTTGAACTTCAACTGAGAATACAGGATTCGATATAAGTCGGATTTCTGTGAAACAAGACACGTTGGGACCGTATTGGCGATAACTTTCATATGAAAGAGAAAAACCCAGATTTCGTGTTATAGTTTGATAGTTATGGCTAAATCAAATTTTGAAATAGTCGCTATGGAAAATCGTTATTAAATTATAGGCCTTTAAAATGGCCGTTTTGTAAACGGACTCAGATTTCGACGAAACCAGTTTCATTAGAACCGTATCGTTAAATTATTGTTAGAAAATTAAACTGCGTGGAAAACCGATGTCATATATGACCACGGTAGCTGTAAAAGCCCATATAATTTCTATAGCGCGTAATTAATTCAATATAGGGATATTTGAGTGTAACTTGAGCAGACAATCGAATTAAGCCACGAAACCAGTTCCATTGAGTTCGTATCGTCGATTAGAGTCAGGATAGATATATAGTTTGTTATTTTTAGAGATCGAGAAATTTGGCGTTAAAAAGGGTAGGGCGGTTCGGGGTAAAAACAGCCTATCGGGCAAACAGTCTCAGAATGCGACGAAATTAGTGCCGTTGGGTTCGTATCGAAAAGTTATTGTCGATGTTCGCAGTTTCAAGTGGATCTGATTTATCTGGTGATCGTGGAAAAATTAAACGCGTGTTTATTTCTGGTTTGATAAAGGAAATTTTTTCATACGACCTCGGATTTCGACGAAACTTGTCCCATTGGATCCGGAATATCTTTTTATGCCAAGATTAGCCTTTTTTTCAGAAAATAGAAAGAGTTTGTGGTGGTTTTAACGCGATACTTAGCGGTGAAGTTTCGCGAATAATATAATAATAATTTGTCCACCCTATATATATACCCATCGTTTACTCAAACCCTAAATCGTTCGTAAGGGATATGCCGCCGCCACTAACTAATACAAACGGCCAGAAACTCCCCACCCTTTCCCTTGATTTCCGTCCAAACAAACCACTAACAATAAACACCCTCAGCCACGAAAAGCTTCAGTCCACCGAGGTCTTCAATTCTATCGGCTGAGATGAATCCTGAGCACTGTAGAGGACGTTATGGCCCATCGAAGTGGCTGCGAATAGTTTTGTTTTGCCGGCGACTGGAGTGATCGGATCTCGAGTTGTTTGAGGCGGACGTCGTGAATGGTCAACCGCATCTGGTGGCCCCTTTCAATTGATGGCTGGTGAACTATGTTTGGCGCAGCATGGGTGTATGGGTTTGAGCGTGAGGATGGAAATACTGTGAAGAGGGATATATGGGAAGAAAAGGTTTTATCGGTCCTGGTTTTGAAAATGGTATTAACGAAGGACCTGGGAACGAGACAGCATGAAGGAAGAAAGGACGGCCAAATATCCTTAATGTAATTAGAGGGGTGAAGGGCTGACGGGTTCAAGGTGATGGAGTTTTTCCTTTTCGTTCGAACAAGTATTCAATTTGAAGAATGGAAGAAATGAACCAAACTGACGAAGTGAAAAGCCTGGAAGGAGAAAACTAATGGCCGACTTTTGTTAAAGTAAATTCCGTAATTAACCTACTATAATTAAGGTTTAATAGTTAATTATTATATAAATCATAAATATACTAATTTGCGAACTTGTGTACAGGCGTGTGTGCCCAACAAAGGAAGCAAATGGGAAGAAGGGATTAACAACTGTTCGGCCAATTTAATTTATTGAAACGTAATCAGCTTTTATTTATAAAGGGGTTAAGGACTCAATTATAGTTCATTAAACGATGATATTAAAACATGAATTGCTACAGGTTTCTTGGAATCAAATTGCAAACGGATGGAAGGAAGTAACCAAGTGGAAAATTAGTTAATGTAATCAGAGATTAAAATTTAATTAATTAAGTAATTGTTTTGATTAAAGTGTTGATAACTTTTACCTTGTTATCAGAATTCAACAAACGAGATACCGATGGAATCGTATTTTCGAGCTGAATATTATGGAACCAGGTTGGACGATGTTGGAAGCAGCTGGAGTTTTAATTAAATTAAACGCGTGTTTAATTTAATTAAACCAAACCGTTTCAACATAACAGATCAAGGTGAGTTAAACTCACTCAGTTACCCTTTTTATATTTTATATAAATTGGGTATTTTTATTTTGTGTGTTCTGCTTGCCAATGGTTGACTGCTTTGCTAGTTATACATTTATTTGTTGATTTAACTGATGAAATTAAACTGTGTTTAATTTCAGTGAAATACCAAATCATTATTTTTAACGATTGGTTCCAATAAAGGACTCACCTTGGTTGATCACGTTTATTTATAAACGTGTTTTAAATGGTTGAACCGTTTGAATTGCTTATGGTTGATGTTAAATGGTCGTTATTTAATTTATCAGTTAAACAAAACTGAACCGTCTGATTTGAGATAACCATTCAAGTACAGGGAAGAACAGGTTGGAGGGATCCAACCGGATTCCTCAAATGTATTATTTATTTTCATATGATCATATATGAACTGATCTGTTTGTGTGATTGATTTGATGGTTGATTATTGACTGGACATTCAACATCTGTTTGGTTTAAACCAATGGGCGATATTAGTTAAGTGTTTGGCAGAGTATGGCCTTTAAAACCAATCGAGTTATAGATATTGATTCACCGTCAGGTGAATCGATAGAGTTGAGGTTATAAAATTTATTTTATAACCAGAGTTAGATTTGAATTATATTATTTGAATAAAAGTTATTTAAGTAAAATAAATAAATATTTTATTTGTTTAAGACTTTGATTTGTTATGAAGTTATTTTGCAAAGCAAATGCTGATGTTAATCAGATTTACCAGTTGAAGAATAAGAAATGAATTAAATGGTAAAACCTTGGAAATTTGTTTTGTAAAGAAAACAAATAATTAGAATCTATTTAAATTAATCATATTTTTAATTAATTTAAAGCGAGGATTGTTGAAATCGGTTAATGAGATAATCAAGTTTTTGAGTTAATTAAATCGACTGTTTGGAATTAGAATTGTTTATCAAGTTAATGTGTTTTGACTAAAATAGTTAAACGAATATTGTTTGAATTTAAATAAGGATTTAAAAGGGATTTAATCTTTAATTTAGTTAATAAAGGGATTAACTACTAAAGTAGTTAATGTTTGAAATAAGTTATTATTTTAATTAATGATAAATTTAGGAATATATTTTTAAATGGGAATTCATTTAAAAAGTTACCGAATGTGAGATGCAAGCCAATTGAATGGTGAAAGGAAATAAACGTACTCAATTATATGAATTAAGTGAAAGGAGATTTCAATAAAAGGGTTTATTATAAACCAGAGGTTTTAAGTAAGATTTAAAAAGTGTAAAGCGTTAACTTTACATTAACGTTACGTGAGAGTGAAATCAAGTAAAAATGGGATAAGGGAAATAAGATCTCCAAAGTGGATAAGGGTTGAAAATAATTGAAAGGAGATGGGTAGAAAGTGAAATTTGGGAATCAAGAAATGGGTCATAAGATTGTATAAATAAACCCAATCTATAAATGGGATTTGTTTTGAGACTGGAGTGGAATTTCGGTGTTGGATTACAACTGATATTTATTTGAGGATAAGACCGTTGTTTGATCAAGGTCTGAGAGGTAATTAAAATACCCCAACTTGAACAACATCGGGATTTAGTTGAAGATAATATTAGTTGGTAATCATAAGAGACGTTAGTAAATATGTTTTGAAATCTAAACAGCGATTTTAGCGCTATTGTTATAAAATATATGTTTTATGAATCTAATAGCGATTTTAGCGCTGTTGTTATGATAAATGTTTTGTAAATCTAACAGCGATTATAGCATTGTTGTTTGTAAATCCAAATAGTAATTATAACGCTATTGTTATAACATATGTGTTATAAATTTCTTTGTTAAAACTAATGGAATTCCGAATTTAAAAGATGTTTGGAAGGACGATTTAAGTGGGAAATTGAATATAGTTATTCGAGCTAGAGTTGATCAAACATAGATATTCAAGATGAGTTGCCATTTTGTACGACTGCTAGCGTAATTCGCAGGGCTGTAGATAGCCTACGGTGGTCGGATGTTTCCTGAGGGAATCAGGCGTAACCATTGTGATCGCTGCGATCTAGGGTCAAGCGAATGGATTTAAGTCAAGTATTAGTTAATCGATTAGAGATAAATCGAATTAGAGTTATTCAAACATCGTATTTTTGAATATTAAAAGAGTCGGAGTTTTAATGTAACAAAAGTAAACCGGTTGTTAAAGGTCAAGTAATGCTGAATACTGAACCAGTGAACTCATTGGAGTGTCATGTTTGAAACACTGTTTATTTTGATAGTTAAAACACCGACTATCAAATCTGTCCAATACGAGTGTTGGTATGGAAAGGCCGGGATCGAATTTATATTCGAAAACCATTCCGACCAACAAATACGTGAAGATATCAGAAGATGGTCGAGATGGAGCATTGAAGATCGTGGATTTTCATAAACGGAAGAACCACTAATATTCTCTGCCTGGCAAGCAGAGATAAGCTGTGATTCTGTCGTGGGTGGATTCTACGGGTTGCAAGGACTTCTCGCTACTAATCCATGGGGTGATTCCTATATAGATGCAGTAGGAGAGTTCCTTCGGTTCATCCTGTTCCTGGATGACTTGTATGGACGGATGTCTGACAGAGTATTTCCAAAGGGTCACGTACGTTGATTTCTTCAAACGTACGATAGTTGTTGGCAGGGAGTTGTCGTTCTCTTAGCTTCCAGCTAGAGTATTTTTGGGGACGTCAATTAGTGATATCTGACGGATCTGACGATGTGGCATTCAAAGTAAATGGCGACCAGATGTCAAGAGTTAATTCTGGCCTCAAGCCTCATCAACCGGGAAATGACAAAAATCGGGCAAGCAGCATGGCTATGTGGGTCGCTCCCATTAGGGTGTATGATCACCTATCTAGAGGAAATCCTATTTGCTTCTTTAATCTATGTTTCGATGCTGTTCCTTGTCGGGAGACGGTTGCTGATCCCAACCGTCGGTGATATACATTCGATACACTCAAGCGAAATGAGTGGTCGGTCATGTGAGGGCCGGGTTGCAAGAAGTTCTTGTTGAACCCAGTGTATTCGTCTCTAGAGATACACGAGCGGAAGGTGAACCCATACCTTGTCAAGTTGGAATCCAATCTCCAGTAAGCGCCTGCGGGTTTTGATTGTATATTATATATGTGGAGCGTGAGATGCAAGCGTTCCACTAGATTCTATTTACTTGTATTTAGACATTATTATAATATCAGAAAAGATATTGGTTTCAAAAATATTTTGGGTTATCGTAAGGTAAAAACCGTCCGTGTTTATGTGTGGATTTGGTCTTACGATTATCCTTTTCTTCAAAAAGGTTTTTGAACTTTAAAATCATGATTGGATGATTTACCCTTATTACTGTGCGAGTTTATCTCATTCTGGTTCACCAGACTGACCCGGTGTTTTGTAAATGCTCGGGTTAGACCGGGTTGTACAGGTTCAGGTTATCGACTGCTATGAAGAGACGAGCTGGAAGAGTCCAGACGTATGATATTATTACTATTCCGCTGTGTGTTATATGAGGACAGCTTAGTATCACTGTCCAGATGTGTACTCTGATATTGTAAGTATTTCAAAAGCTTTCAATAAAGGTTATTTCTGTATTATATTTTGTTCCGCTGCGATGTGAGACTCTGTGTTGTGTTGCTTTCTTCTTCTTCTTCTATTCTAATATTTCTATCTTATCTATTCTCACTAACTTCTTTCTATTAATGATCTGGAATGTTCGATGTCTGAATGGCCAACATGGTAGTTTGATGTTGATTTTCGGAGTCGAAAATTCCGGTTCGTTACAAAAATAAATGGGTTTGTAGCACTTTTTCTACCTTAGCAATTTCGAGGACGAAATTATTTTAAGTGGGGAAGAATGTAATGACCCGGGATTTCGGCCAACTAATTTTAAATATTTAATATGGTTTTAAATATTTAGTTGACAATATAAATTTATATTTATATTGAGTATAGTCGAAATACACTTTATTTCGAATATTTATAATTATAGAAATACGAGAAATTAGAATTAATCGATTAGAGTTAGAATAAATCGATTAGAATTAATCAGTTAGAGTTAATCAGTTAGAGATAATCAGTTAGAGTTAACCAATTAGAGCTAGAGTTAACCAGTTAGAGTTAGAGTTAACCAGTTAATCAATCGAGGAAATTAAATTGTTCTGAAATTAATTATATCGATTTAAATTATATCTTCACCAGACAATCGAATTGGACTTCGTGACCTATCCCAGTGTGTCCAGAATAGTGGTTTTACCCTATGAACGACAGTTGTTGGGCTCAGAAAGGAATTTGGAAATCAAGGTGCATTTTTATTTTAAGTATACCGATTTAATTCAAATTAAATAAAATAAATATAAAAAAGAAATAAAAAGGAGAAAAACGTGGCACCCTTATTATCACCAACTAAACCAAACCCCGTGGCCTTTCTGTTCAATTTTAAACCGCAACTCCCCCTTTAAAAGCTTCAACCTCCGTTCCTTTTTCCCAGTCCAACACAAATCAAAACCAAATCGAAGACGTTAGTTCCTCTTCTCATACGATAGTCTCCGCTCCCAAAAACCAGAATCGAGAGCGATGTTGTCAGGGAGGATCGATGTTCGACGACTTCAGATTTTTGGGGCAACAAGGCGCTCGCGAATTCATTCAGAAATTAGGGATCTGAAGCACGATGGGAGTTCGACGAGTGGAAATTTGTTGATGCCTGTAGCATCTAGGAAGGGTCGCGATGGTCATTTTGGGTTGCGTGAAGGCTAGTAACCGCGACTTTGAGATGGCCAGCGAGTTCGAGAAAACGATGGTAGTTAGGGGAAGCCGATGAAGCGTGATATGCTAATGGAATGCACTGTGTTGGGATCGACGTTGGTATGGGATTACCGCGAGTTCTGTCAGGTCGCGATGGAGGTACATGGTGATTTCCGTGAGTTTGGGAATTGAAGACGTGAACATTTTTAGGAGTTCAATTGAGGTTCTACTGGTGATGCTATGAAGTACTGGCCTGGATCTTGTTTGGATTTTGTATAGTTACTGTTGATTCGAGGCAGTGGAGTACGAATGATAGTGGATGGAGTTCGGAGTGGTGAGAGCTATTAATGACCGTATGGTGTTCGACGGAATGCCATAGAGAATGGAGCAGGTATTAGAGGGTGCTGAGGGCAGTTGGGGAAGCTTCTGTAATTAAAAGTAAATGGGGAAGGTAATTAAATAAATTATTTAGTCAATATTTAATTTATTTAATATAGTAGTTAATTTAATGGGATAATCGTTTAATCGATAAATATAAAATCATCTGATCATAGGCGTAATCCATTCGAGAAGGATTAAGTTGAAACAATTCAAGTCAATGTTAGACGAGACTGAATGGAATCAGAATGGATATTCGACAAGTAAAATAAAGTGAGTAAATCTCACCTTTTATTTAGAAATTTATTTTTATATAGTTAAAAATAATTGTCTGTGCTTGTTTGAATGCTGTCTGATTGTTTTAAATTATATATTAGTTATTTAGGATATATATATATATATACATATATTGGGTTGATGATTGGTTGGATTCCCGCAGTTTCATTAGCGGATGCCCGCGGTTTCATTAGCAGATGATTACCCTATACGCCCCACGCTATGATAGTGGATGACCTTCATACCGCGATATCCTGCCACGAAGCGGGATGGGTATTACTATGTTGACTAACGTCTGTGGATGCAGGAAAACAGGTTAGAGGAATCCAACTGGATTCCTCAAAATTATATTATCTGTTTGTTGTTTGTTTGATTTCATATATATTCATATATGATGTGTTAAAAATCAAATGATTGAATAATTGGTTGATTTGATTGTTTAATTATCAATAGGAATTGGAATATTGATTTATAAAATACTCTGAAAGGATATTTGAGATTTTAAAAAGGAAATTCTATTTTTATAAATAGAATTTAAATTTTTAATAAACTAGGGAAAATATTAACTTGTTTTGAATATATAAAACAAGGAAGGAATTTATAAACCCTATTTATAAATGAAAAGGTGGAATTTGAATGGAATTTATAAACTCTGTTTATAAATTTAGATATGGGATTTGAATGGAATTTATAAACTCTGTTTATAAATGGAAAGGTGAGATTTGAATTGAATTTATAAACTTTGTTTATAAATATATAAATGTGGGATTTTAAGTGAAGTTATAAACGTTGTTTAAATAAGGCATAGAAATTCAAATGGGGTTTATAATATAGAATTTGAATATAGAAATTCAAATGGACTTTAAACTATAGATTTGAATATAGAAATTCAAACGGACTTTAAACTATGGAATTTGAATATAGAATTCAAATGGAATTTAAACAATAGAATTTGAATAAGAGAAGTAAAATAGAATTTGATATATAGAATTTGAATAATAGAAGTGAAATGGAGTTTAAATATAGAATTCAAATATTTAAAAGAGAAATAGACTAAAGAGATAATTAACAAATTGAGTTAAAATGATTTGATATAGTTAAATAGATTGGGCAGGTATAGATACATGAGACAGGTTTGGAATAAAGTGTTAGAAGGTATATAAATAGAATGCCCAACAAAAAGGTACGTATTTAATTTCCATATGAGATTTTATGCGCCGTATCGGCTAGCTGCTTGGCTTTTCCTTTTTCTTTTTGATTAGAGAGGCCTGTGTGGCAGTTTGGGGATTTTCCCAATGCTCCCGGTACAAAGGAGGTTATGGCGAATTTTTCCGGGAAATTAAGGAGATAGAATATTTTTAAGAAGTTTGATAAGTAGAAATCAACGTATGGATATATATAGAAGTCGATAAGAAAACGAACTTAGAAATAGAATAGTAAAATCAAAAAGGAAGTATAAGAATAAAATCTAGTAAGAATAGAAAGAAAAAGTGTATACGTGTAATGACCCGGATATTCCATCGGTTAGATTTGAATATTTAATACGGTTTTAAATATTAATTTGATAAATTAAACGAATATTTATTTTTAAGTTATCAAATTAATAATCAGTTTCGATTTAATATTGAATATATTAAATTAACAGAATACGAAAATGGATTTAGATGAATTCAAAATTTAATTTGAATTAAATATAGTTCAAATAATTAATGGGGAATTTCATTTGAAATTTATAATGATAATAATATTAATTTATTATCGTAGAATTTAAATGGTTTGAAATTTAATTTATTGATTTAAATTAATATATTCTACAGATGATCAAATTGGACTTTGTGACCTATCCCAGCGTGTTCGGAATAGGGGTATTACCCTAGAATTATCAGTTGTTGGGTTCAGAGAGAGGTTCGGAATCAAGGTTATAATTTAATTTAAAAGATCCGGTTATAAACAAATTTAAATTAAAAGTGAATTCTTTTATGGACAAAACCCGTACACGTTAAGACCTTAATCTCCACACACAAAAATGCCTTGGTGTTCAAATAGAAACAGCTCCCTTCCCTGATATAATCAGTGAAACTTTTCCCCTAAAATTTATCATCCCCTCCTTTAAAAATCGAATCCGCCCTCCTCAATAACAAAATCGAAGCCTCAGCTAAAGCAAAAAGGGGCGCACCTCCATTTCAAAGCTTTAATTTAATGGTCGCTACTGCTAAATACTTCGATCTCGTATGCTGCTGTGTTAGTGCGATCAACGTTTTACATCTAGGTTCTTTTCAACGGTGTAGGAATCACGATTTCAGGAAGGTGCGATTGGATATTTAGGGTTCCGCGACTTTTCTGGTGATAATGAGGAGGTACGGTGAAGCTCGGTTTCAAAGACAAAGTCGTGGAGAGGGTTCGAGGTGAAAAGGGGAGTGCGTCTATGTTGAGAAGGAGGAATGATGTTGCATTTTGAAAACCTGGGTGTGGTGTACTAAGAAGGACCGATTTGTGTATAAAGAAGAGAGGAAGCAAGCGACAGATTTTGGGGAAGATGGAGTTTTTACCGTGGTCTAATTTTGAGCATGAGTACTGTCGAATCTGGGTAGTCTCCATATATTTTTGTGATGCCAAGCAGTATGGTAGGCTTTGGTTTTATCCTGATACAGCCAATGTGATTTTGGGGATGGATTAGGCAGTGTATGGTTTGTCAATTTGTGGAGAGTATGGGTCAACATGCTGATGGTCTGTAATGGTTGCGGTAGGAGATGTTGGTGAGATAGTTGGTTTGTTGTCGAGCCCTGAAGTAATAGTGAGGGTAAGATTTATGTTGATTAATTTCGTGATTTAAAACTTAGTTAATGTTTTAAAATGGTTGACTTATATAAATCCGTGAATAAATTCATGCGAGGTCCGTAAATCACAAAGTCAGATAAATGGGATTTGTAGCTGGAAGAAAATACGGGTTCAAGTCGATTCAAGATTTTCTTCCGAAGCTGGATTAAATAAAGAAATAAAGAAAACGAATTACAAAATAATCACAGTGAGTAAATCTCACCTTTTATTTAGAATTATTTTATATCGTTAAAAATAATTGTTTGTTGCTTGTTGAATGCTTTCTGATTGTTTAAAATATATATTAGTTATTTAGGGCTATTATATATATATATATATATTGGGTTGATGATTGGTTGGATTCCCGCAGTCTCATTAGCGGATGCCCGCAGTTTCATAGCGGATGATTACCCTATACGCCCCACGCTATGATTAGTGGATGACCTTCTATACTGCGATATCCTGCCTCGAAGCAGGATGGGTATTACTATGTTGACTAACATCTGTGGATGCAGGAAAACAGGTTGGAGGAATCCAACTGGATTCCTCAAAAATATATTATATGTTTGTTGTTTGTTTGATTTCATATATATTCCTATATGATGTGTTAAAAATCAAATGATTGAAAATTGGTTGATCTGATTGTTGAAAATACCACTAGAGCTTGAATATTGATTTATAAAAATATCGAAAAGGGTATTTGAGATTTAAAAAGGAAATTCTATTTTTTTTAAATAGAATTTGAATTTTAAATGAACTATAGAAAATATTAACTTGTTTTGAATATATATGAACGAGTATCAAATTTATAAACTTTGTTTATAAATGAAAGGTGGGTTTTGAATCGAATTTATAAACTTTGTTTATAAATGAAAGGTGGGTTTTGAATCGAATTTATAAACGTTGTTTATAAATGAAAATATGGGATTTGAATCGAATTTATAAACTTTGTTTATAAATGAAAATATGGGATTTGAATTGAATTTATAAACGTTGTTTATAAATGGAAAGGTGGGATTTGAATTGAAGTTATAAACGTTGTCTATAAATAATGCAGAGAATTCAAATAGAATTTGAATATAGAATTCAAATGGACTTTAACTATAGAATTTGAATATAGAATTCAAATGGACTTTAACAATAGAATTTGAATAACAGAATTCAAATGGACTTTAAACTATAGAATTTGAAAATAGAATTCAAATGAAGTTTAAATAAAGAGAATTCAAATAGAATTGAATTGGGATTTGAATAGAGAAGTCGATAAGGAAACGAGAGTATGAGTATAATTAGAATTTGTTAATATGCAGTTAAAATATATTTGAACATGTCATGTTCAAATATGAAGGTGAAATATACTGAAAAGTTAAGTAACAGATTTAATTAACAAATTTAGTTAAAACGATTGGTATAGTTTAAATAAGATTGGACAGGTATAGACATACAGGAGACAGGTATGGAATAAAGTATAGAAGTGAAATAAATAGAATGCCCGACAAAAAGGTACGTATTTAATTCATATATGAGATTTTATGCGCCGTATCGGCAAGCCGCTTGGCTTTTTCTTTTTCTTTTTGAGATGAGAAGGACCGGGAAAGCTATTTGAAATTTCCCGATGCTCCCGGTACAAAGGAGGTTATGGCAAATTTTTCCGGGAATTTAAGGAGATAGAATATTTTTAAGATAATTTGATAGTTAGAAATCAACGTATCAAAATATATAGAAGTCGATAAGAAAACGAACTTAGAAATAGAATAGTATAATCAAAAAGGAAGACTAGGAATAAAATCTAGTAAGAATAGAAAGAGAAAATGTATACGTGTTTAAAAGTGAAGTAGTTGTATGGTATTGGTTATTCGAGTAAGTAGTCTTGTCTGTTTTGACGTTAAATGTTATTCAGTCAAGGTCTGAGAGGTAATTATACCCCAACTTGGTTGATTTCATGATATACCGATAAGTAGCAAGATTCAGGCTCGAAGATCAATGTGGAATAAGAATTAGTTAAATACTGTATTTGGGTTGTCGTAACGATGTTTTACACAACATCCGTTTTAACCCAAATGAAATGTAAGCTTGGAAATAGATGTTAAATATTTCCTAAGTATAGGAATAAACGAGATTGGAAAAGAGATAAGTAATTGGAATATTTTCCAATTATAAATAACATATATTTCCTAGTATAGAAAATAAAGGAAGGCGATATATGGAAATGTTTTCCAAAGAACGTATAAGGGCAATATGGTTATTGAAATATTTGATTTACAAATATTGATAAAGAAATAGAAAAGAGATTTAATTAATGAAATATTAATTAAAGGTTCACTGATTGTTGGATGTTTGGATGAACACTTGTTTTATTCGACAGTTAAATCATCGACTATCGAAACACTTGTTTTTATTCGATAGTTAAATCACAGACTATCGAAGTTTTGACCATCGTTGTCAATATGGAGAGACCGGTTGGATTATTATCCGAAGAACCACTCCATATCGGCAGTAGCGTGCGAATCAGATTATATAAAGATAATCGAAGACGGAGTAGAGTGCAAGGACTTTTTCTATTAATAGAAATAGTGCCTTCAGTTCATCCTGTTCCTGGGTGACTCGTATGGATGGATGTCTGACAGAGTATTTCCAGAAAGGTCACGTACATTGATTTCTTCAACCGTACCAAGAGTGGAAGCGGAGAAGGAAACTTCTTTTAGCTGACACGTAATGTATTGTTGTCGACGTCAATTAGTGATTTTCGATGGATTTGACGATGTGACATTCGAAGTGAATCTGGTGTGATGATAAAGCGTAGCTTCTAGCCTCATCATCCGGTAAATGACAAAAATCGGGCAGGCAGCATGGCTATGTAGGTCGCACCTATTAGGTTGTATAATCACTTGATCTAGAGTTTCGTTTACTTCTAAAAATCTATTGTCGATGCTGTCCCATTAGGGAAACGGTTGCTGATCCCAATCGTTGGTGATATACATTCGATACACTCAAGCGAAATGAGTGGTCGGTCATGTGTGGCTGAGTTGCAAGATGTTCTTGTTGAACTCGGTGTATTCTCCTCTAGAGATATACCAGCGGAAGGTGGTTCCATACCTTGTCATAGTTGGAAATCAATTACCCAATACGTTCTTGCGGTTTATGATTGTATATATATGTAGAACGTGAGATGTAAACGTTCCACTAGATTGTTATTTACTTGATTTAGACATTATTATAATATCAAAAGAGTTTTGATATAAAGATAAGTCAAGTGTTTGGATTCTCATAAGGGAAAAACCCGTTCCGTGATATACGGCGTGGTCTTATGAGATATCATTTAGTTTTCTGAAACTGTTTTAAACTGTTTACTCATACCAGTCCCATGACTGACCCGGAGTTTATTTTGTTTTGTTCTACCTAAACTCTTGGGTGCCTAAATTTGTACGGGCAGTCAAGTAGTTCAGGATTTTTCAGATATATCTAAAGGAGCTTGGAGCAGGAGGCTTCAGCGTTATCCAGTCATAGTTATTCCGTTGTGTTGTAAGTGTTGTACTCTGATAAGTGTATGTCATACAGTGAAGATTTTGTATTTCAAAGATATGATATATTATATTTTGTTCCGCTGCGATGTGAGATTCTGTGTTGTTATTTATGTTCTTCTATCTCTTTCTTCTAAAAATAAAAATGTTCCGTATTTTCGTGATATTTGGGTTGGACGTATGATGTATATAGTCAACTCCGATGTTATGGAAATCTGGGTCATTACAGTTGGTATCAGAGCTTAGGTTGAGCGAATACCTAGGCTTGTTGGAATGTGCTCATTAGAGATAGGATCAGTAGTATCCTAGAATGAGTTAAGCGTATATATATACGAGAGAGCGTATTTGTTATTTGATATAAAAACCGTTTTATATTGTGTTGACTAGTCTGTTGAGTGGATTATAAATTTTGGTCGAATCGTGGGACGCCACGAAGTCGATAGGAGTTTATAAACACTTGAACAGGAGATTGGACACGATATTGTTTTTAAATAGTTGAATTGATTGTTAGGATTATAATCAAATTAGATTATAAAACAAAAATAGTTATATATATAACCAATGGAATTTGTATATGAAATCAAATATACAAATGTGATAAATTGAAATTGAATTCCAACCAGAATTCAGAATTTAAAATCCTAGGAGTTTGAAAATGTTTTTCTAAATGGAGTTTGAAAGTGATATAGCACTGGACTCACTTCAGTGGCTGGGAAATAATTCTGATGATGGTCGCAACATCATCAGTGTTCATTTTCGAGTTTCAAAGTGACGAATTGCTGCCTTAGAAAATTTTTGATGGAAATTTGTTTGAAAAGAAACAAGTTGTTTGAAAATTCAAATGTTTTGAATTTGAGATAGATATATATATATATATATATATGTATATATTTATATTACTTCAAAGGAATTTTGAAATGGGAATTGGAATATAGATTTCAAATAGAAGTAAAATAAAGGAATTTGAATATATATATAGATTTCAAATAGAAATGAAATAGAATTTGAATTCAAAGGAATTCAAATGAGTTTGAATAAAGGAATTCAAATGGAATTTGAATATTGCAAATACAAGGGAATTCAAATATAGAATTTGAACATAGAAATTTAAATAGGATTTGAATAAAGAAAATTCAAATAGAAATTGTATAAGAAAAATTGAAATGGAATTTGAATTCAAAGGAATTCAAATGGATTTGAATAAAGAAAAGTCAAACAGAGATTTGAATATTAGAATTCAAATGGAATTTGGTTAAATAGAATTTCAAAGAGAATATAAAGTAGAGGTTGAATATTAGAATTCAAAGAAAATATAAAGTTTGAAATAGAATTTGAATTCAAAAGGAGTTAAAATAGAATTTAAATTCAAAGGATTTCAAATGGAATTTGAATAAAGGATTTCAAATAGAAATTGAAGATAAGAAATTCAAATGGAATTTGAAGATAAGAAATTGAAATAGAATTTGAATAGAAGAAAAATTCAAATAGAAATTGAATAGAAGGAAATTCAAATATAGAGTTTGAATAAAGAAATTCAATGGAATTTGAATATTGTAAATATAGGATTTGAATATTCGAAGAGAAATAGATCGGGAATATTATGTGGAATGAGTTGGGTATATATTAAAAATATATCAGAATGAAGTTGAATTTATTATAAACGAAGTTAAAACGTTTATATTTATAAATATAATTAAAACGAGCTCGCCATAGTGCGGTAGTTCGAAAATTGGCGATTCGAACTTCAATTTAGTGTACAGAACTCAATTGAAGTCGGAATCCTTTGAAACAAGAATCGTCGGGACCGGTTGAATAATAGTTTTCTAATGAAAGAGAAAAATCTGGATTTCGTCGTATAGATTTTGAGTTATGTCAAAATCAAATTTTTAGAAAAGCAGCGCCAGAAACCATTAAAAACCACAATGGTTTATATATATAAGTAAAAGGATTTTTAAAGTAAATAAAATCCGAATGGCCATGAGGAAAATATAGACTTGAGTTATAAAATAAATATGAACTCCAGTGAAGTAAGTGAAATGATTTTTTTTAAAAACAAAAATCATATTTTAAAATGGTTAAATAGAATTAACTAAATTAAAGAATAATTAGTTAAAGGAAATTTGAATCGAAATTGGGTTTTTGATAAGTGAAAGAGACTGAGAATTTATATTCGAAATCGAATATATAACTCGAGTTGGAAATATAATTAGATTAGTTTATAATTAAGTTGACACATATTTGAACAAGTTATATTCAAATAAAATGGGTGAAATAGGCAAAACGGTTAATTAGCAACTAGTTAATGGGAATTTGAACGATTGAAATTAAATTTAACTTAAGTAAGTTAAATGGATCGAAATGAATAAATTGAGTAAAATCAATGTGAAGGAAATAAATTTTGGGTGTGAATTAAGGAAAAACCCAAAAGAGTTAAAAAGAAAATATATTTGTAACACAAATACAAAGGAAGTTATGTGTAAACAAATAGAAGGAGAAATATTTGTAAAAACATTTACAAATAGAATTTAAAAGGAAATATTTGTAAAACATTTACAAATAGATTCAATGGAAATATTTATTTATAGAAAATAAATAGAATGTCAAAGATGAGATATTTATTTGTTAAATAAATAGAATTTAATCAAAGGAATATTCAGAAGATGAATAGAAAGTGGAAATCTGTTTTTAACGGATAAATAGAAAAGATTAATTTATAAATAACAGTTTATAAATTAAATTAAATATTTATCATTCGATAAATGGAATATGTAAGTCTGAACTTATATAGAGAAGAAATATTGG
This sequence comes from Allium sativum, assembly GCA_030737875.1. Lineage (NCBI taxonomy): Eukaryota > Viridiplantae > Streptophyta > Magnoliopsida > Asparagales > Amaryllidaceae > Allium > Allium sativum. The sequence goes on from CM060920.1 coordinate 968,492,869, forward strand.
TTTTTAACACCGATAGTTTTAAATAGAAGGGGTACACAACACTTGTATAAGTGAAGTAACGTTATTAAAGAGAACATTTATAAAGTGAAGAACCGTTACTAAAAGTAAATCTTTATAAATGAATAAATGTTATCCAATAGGAGTTATTCGAATAGGAGAAGTCGATTAGAGTTAGAAATAATCGATTAGAGTTAGAATAAATCGATTAGAATAAGAATTAACCAGTTAGAGTTAATCAGTTAGGATTAATCCGTAGAGTTAATTGAATATTAGTTATTCAATTAGAATTAGAATTTATCGAATATTTGTTATTCAGAATTAAGAATTAACTAGATAGAGTTAATTGAACATAGTAATCGAATTAGGATTTAATTGAAGGTTAGTTATTCAATTAAAGTTGATCGAATATAGTATTGAGATAGAATTAGTCAAACATAGTTACTCAGGATAAGTTGCCATTTCGTACGACTGCTAGCGTAATTCGCAGGGCTGTAGATAGCCTAGGGCGGTCGGATGTTTCCTGGGGGAATCAGGCGTAACCATTGTGATCGCTGCGATCTAGAGTCAAGCGAATGGAGTTAAATCGAATATTGGTTATTCGAATAGAATTAAAGGAGTAAATCGAATAGGAGTTATTCGAATAAAGTAAAAGGAGTTAATGGAATATTGGTTATTCGGATATAATTAAAGGAGTTAACGGAATATTGGTTATTCGGATAGAATTAAAGGAGTTATCGATTAATTTAATTGAAGTGAGTTATAGAATATTGGTTATTCGAAGGAGTTAATCGAAAAGAGTTAAATCCAATAAGAGTAAATCGAATATAGTTTATTCGAAGAGAGGTTTCCGAATCTAGTTATTCGAAAGAGAGAGTATCGAATATAGTTATTCGAAGGGAGGAGTTATCGAATAGGGATCTATTCGAAAGCGAGTTATGCAAGGAAGTTTGAAATGTTGATTATCAACATAAGTAAGTTTTTGAAAGGGCAATAGGCTGGTAGCACTTTTTCTACCTTAGCAATTTCGAGGACGAAATTATTATAAGTAGGGAAGAATGTAATGACGCGGATATTCCATCGGTTAGATTTGAATATTTAATACGGTTTTAAATATTAATTTGATAAATTAAATGAATATTTATTTTTAAGTTATTAAATTAATGATCAGTTTCGATTTAATATTGAATATATTAAATTAACAGAATACGAAAATGGATTTAGATGAATTCAAAATTTAATTTGAATTAAATATAGTTCATATAATTAATGGGGAATTTCATTTGAAATTTATAACGATAATAATATTAATTTATTATCGTAGAATTTAAATGGTTTGAAATTTAATTTATTGATTTAAATTAATGTATTCTACAGATGATCAAATTGGACTTTGTGACCTATCCCAGCGTGTTCGAAATAGGGGTATTACCCTAGAATTATCAGTTGTTGGGTTCAGAGAGAGGTTCGGAATCAAGGTTATAATTTAATTTAAAAGATCCGGTTATAAACAAATTTAAATTAAAAGTGAATTCTTTTATGGACAAAACCCGTACACGTTAAGACCTTAATCTCCACACACAAAAATGCCTTGGTGTTCAAATAGAAACAGCTCCCTTCCCTGATATAATCAGTGAAACTTTTCCCCTAAAATTTATAATCCCCTCCTTTAAAAATCGAATCCGCCCTCCTCAATAACAAAATCGAAGCCTCAGCTAAATCAAAAAGGGGCGCACCTCCATTTCAAAGCTTTAATTTAATGGTCGCTACTGCTAAATACTTCGATCTCGTATGCTGATGTGTTAGTGCGATCAACGTTTTACATCTAGGTTCTTTTCAACGGTGTAGGAATCACGATTTCAGGAAGGTGCAATTGGAGATTTAGGGTTCCGCGACTTTTCTGGTGATAATGAGGAGGTACGGTGAAGCTCGGTTTCAAAGACAAAGTCGTGGAGAGGGTTCGAGGTGAAAAGGGGAGTGCGGTCTATGTTGAGAAGGAGGAATGATGTTGCATTTTGAAAACCTGGGTGTGGTGTACTAAGAAGGACCGATTTGTGTATAAAGAAGAGAGGAAGCAAGCGACAGATTTTGGGGAAGATGGAGTTTTTACCGTGGTCTAATTTTGAGCATGAGTACTGTCGAATCTGGGTAGTCTCCATATATTTTTGTGATGCCAAGCAGTATGGTAGGCTTTGGTTTTATCCTGATACAGCCAATGTGATTTTGGGGATGGATTAGGCAGTGAATGGTTTGTCAATTTGTGGAGAGTATGGGTCAACATGCTGATGGTCTGTAATGGTTGCGGTAGGAGAGGTTGGTGAGATAGTTGGTTTGTTGTCGAGCCCTGAAGTAATAGTGAGGGTAAGATTTATGTTGATTAATTTCGTGATTTAAAACTTAGTTAATGTTTTAAAATGGTTGACTTATATAAATCCGTGAATAAATTCATGCGAGGTCCGTAAATCACAAAGTCAGATAAATGGGATTTGTAGCTGGAAGAAAATACGGGTTCAAGTCGATTCAAGATTTTCTTCCGAAGCTGGATTAAATAAAGAAATAAAGAAAACGAATTACAAAATAATCACAGTGAGTAAATCTCACCTTTTATTTAGAATTATTTTATATCGTTAAAAATAATTGTTTGTTGCTTGTTGAATGCTTTCTGATTGTTTAAAATATATATTAGTTATTTAGGGCTATTATATATATATATATATTGGGTTGATGATTGGTTGGATTCCCGCAGTCTCATTAACGGATGCCCGCAGTTTCATAGCGGATGATTACCCTATACGCCCCACGCTATGATTAGTGGATGACCTTCTATACCGCGATATCCTGCCTCGAAGCAGGATGGGTATTACTATGTTGACTAACATATGTGGATGCAGGAAAACAGGTTGGAGGAATCCAACTGGATTCCTCAAAAATATATTATATGTTTGTTGTTTGTTTGATTTCATATATATTCCTATATGATGTGTTAAAAATCAAGTGATTGAAAATTGGTTGATCTGATTGTTGAAAATACCACTAGAGCTTGAATATTGATTTATAAAAATATCGAAAAGGGTATTTTAGATTTAAAAAGGAAATTCTATTTTTTTTTAAATAGAATTTGAATTTTAAATGAACTATAGAAAATATTAACTTGTTTTGAATATATATGAACGAGTATCAAATTTATAAACTTTGTTTATAAATGAAAGGTGGGTTTTGAATCGAATTTATAAACTTTGTTTATAAATGAAAGGTGGGTTTTGAATCAAATTTATAAACGTTGTTTATAAATGAAAATATGGGATTTGAATCGAATTTATAAAATTTGATTATAAATGAAAATATGGGATTTGAATTGAATTTATAAACGTTGTTTATAAATGGAAAGGTGGGATTTGAATTGAAGTTATAAACGTTGTCTATAAATAATGCAGAGAATTCAAATAGAATTTGAATATAGAATTCAAATGGACTTTAACTATAGAATTTGAATATAGAATTCAAATGGACTTTAACAATAGAATTTGAATAACAGAATTCAAATGGACTTTAAACTATAGAATTTGAAAATAGAATTCAAATGAAGTTTAAATAAAGAGAATTCAAATAGAATTGAATTGGGATTTGAATAGAGAAGTCGATAAGGAAACGAGAGTATGAGTATAATTAGAATTTGTTAATATGCAGTTAAAATATATTTGAACATGTCATGTTCAAATATGAAGGTGAAATAGACTGAAAAGTTAAGTAACAGATTTAATTAACAAATTTAGTTAAAACGATTGGTATAGTTTAAATAAGATTGGACAGGTATAGACATACAGGAGACAGGTATGGAATAAAGTATACAAGTGAAATAAATAGAATGCCCGACAAAAAGGTATGTATTTAATTCATATATGAGATTTTATGCGCCGTATCGGCAAGCCGCTTGGCTTTTTCTTTTTCTTTTTGAGATGAGAAGGACCGGGAAAGCTATTTGAAATTTCCCGATGCTCCCGGTACAAAGGAGGTTATGGCGAATTTTTCCGGGAATTTAAGGAGATAGAATATTTTTAAGATAATTTGATAGTTAGAAATCAACGTATCAAAATATATAGAAGTCGATAAGAAAACGAACTTAGAAATAGAATAGTATAATCAAAAAGGAAGACTAGGAATAAAATCTAGTAAGAATAGAAAGAGAAAATGTATACGTGTTTAAAAGTGAAGAAGTATGTAACAACCCGTATTTTCAATAACCTGTTATAACATAAATGGAGGCAGAATTAATCTGTAAAATCTGAATCAAGGGAAACGGGCTATGCCATTGCGTTCGTCTCGGAAAAATACGCGAAATAGAGTCTGAGTTTTCGAAAATCGGAGTCCGTATGACCAAGATATGGCCTCGCGAAGTTTCACGAAAAATTCCCAAATTAAAGTATACTTAATTAAGTGAAATGGGTTGCGCAGAGAAATATATATATATTGATATATATATATATATAATTGAAAATTTAATAAATAAATATGCAAAAATGTTCAAAACAGCTAATTGGGAGAGGGGAATAACCGAACCGGCCGATTTTTGAGGTCGACCCGAGCTCGCTGGGTCGACTGGGGGTTAATCCAGGGTGTTTGGCTGTCAACCCGTGGGCCGATTCGCTCAAATGCAGATTTTGCATTTGGATGGTTCTCATGGTTCATCTTTAATCTAAAGGCCCTAGATGGTTCCTACACTTGACTTCTTCCCCAAGACATGCTTTGATGGCTTGGATTGAATCTAGGTTTAATCCTATGGCCTAAAACACTTGCCTAATCTATAAATAAGACCCTAACCTATCCTAAACCCTCATTATTCATTCATGCAACTAAACTATGGCAAAATTGCTACTCTCATGGCCTCCACTCAACTATCCTAGCCTCCACTTCATTTCTATGAGAGGTTTCATGATCATGAGAGTATTAGAGAGTCCCTATGTTAGTATGAGAGCTTCTCAAGTTGATCTCAAGGCTAAAGCTTTGATCTTTGTTCATAAAGATGGGGTTTTTATTGATTTGGAGTGTTCATCTTTGGGTTTTTGGGTGATGGCATGCATAGGCTTCATCACAATCTTTGTTTTGCATTTCGATTTGTGCCTTCATAACAATGTAAGCCCTTTCCCTACTCTTAGATATTAACTATGAAGTTAAATGTTCATGTTGCAAGTTTGAGTTTGATCATTGAGAATGATACATGCTATCATGTCATGCAAGCTTATGAAGTCATTATCTTGATCTTATGAGCTAAAAGCTACAACCTTTATGTTGAAATGTTGCATTATGCAACATGAGAACCTTCATAATTTTTATGTCAACTTGCATATGAAGTCATAACCCTTATATGATGATACATGCGAGTTTCTAGTCATCATTCCATGTCTTTTGTCACCATGATTCGTTTATGTGCCAAGTTTGGGTTTATGCATGATTTTGAGGCTTAAGAATGTAATATGCAAGCTAATGAACACATTTGTGCCTCATTTGCCACCATGATTAACTTGTGGCTTAATATCCATTTTTGTCATGCCTTTGCCAAGTCTCTTCTTTTAATCCACTAAGTTGTTGCGAACTTATATGCGAGTTTAAAAGCGTTGGGTTATGTTATGGGTAATTTCTAATGACATGAAAATACAACTTGAAAACATGACTTGAATCATAACATGGAAGTTGACATGTAAGTATGCATAAAAACATAAGCTTGGGAATTTACCTATTAAGTTAGGTCTACCCATTGGGAATTTACCTATTAAGTTAGGTCTACCCAATTGCTTGAAAACTTGACTATGAACATGACACTAGACTAAACATGAAAGTGGCCAACTCGAGGTTGGGTTGAGTTTGCAACGTAAAACTACCCGGAACCGACCGGCCTAACTAGTAGTTGCAAACAATAGGACCCAATGTGAGAAGTTGGTCATGTTGTGCTTGAACCCGAGGTTAGACCAAGTTGTGGTGTAAAGCTACCCGGAACCGACCGGCTTAACTAGTAACCACAACAAAGTCTAATGTGAGAGGTTGGGGTGCATTAAGTAATTAATGCCACATGATAGGGTTAAGTTAATTTGATTAATGACTCTTAACCAAATATGACATGGGTAAATGGGTTAAGTAAATTGGTTAGGCTAATGATACTTAACAAAACATGACAAGGTTGGGTAGGTTAAGTGATTTGATTTGCCTAATGACGCTTAACCATTTTTATACGACTAGTGGATGGGGATTAAGTTAACCAACACTTAATCAATCCAACATGATAATTTGGCAAGGTTAAGTAAGTTTACTTAATGACACTTAACCATACAAGATGATTAGGGGATGGGGTTAAGTAATTTGCACCTAACTAATCCGACACGGTAATTAGATGGGGTTAAGTAATCCACACTTAACTAATCTAAACACGGTAATTCGATGGGGTTAAGTTAAACACTTAACCAATTTAAACTCGGTAATTCAATGAGGTTAAGTAACCAATACTTAACCAACTTAACATGATAATTTAATGGGGTTAAGCAACTTATACTTAACCAATTATACATGATGATTTGATGGGGTTAAGTAACTTACACTTAACCAATCTAATACGCGGACCTGATAAGGTTAAGTCACAAGACCTTTTTAGAATATACTTAACCATTGTAGTACGATTAGAGGATGGGGTTAAGCCAACCTATACTTAACCAATCCGACTCGATAATTTGATGGGATTAAGATAAGCTATGCTTAATCGATCTAGCAAGATAATCCGATAGGAATAAGGTAAGCTAGTACTTGACCAATTTGACTTGATAGGGTTAAGTCATGAGCCTTTGGGTATACTTAACCAACTTGTGGGACTAAGTCTTGAACTTAAATACTTAGCCAATCTTTGACGTGATTCGTGGGCGGGTTAAGTCATGGACTTGAATGATAACACTTAACCCAATAGACAAACCCTAGCTAGAAGAACTAGGTAGAAAACCGTGGTTAATCAAGGATAACGGGAAAGGAAGCTAAGTGGTAAACCTTAGTTAAGGGTAACTAAGTAATAATTCTTAGCTAAGGACATAGGACTAATTCTCAAAACGATGAGTAACCTGATACGGTAGGTCATCGCTTAGTATACGAGGGGGAGCAAGTTATCTGACTTGGATAAAAGCTCCAGCGCACTGGGTGCCGAAGTGGAAGCTTCGGGGGACGTGAGGATATTCTTGGGATCCCTCTGTGGGCTGCCAGGTAATTATACTAGGCCCATGAGAGGTTAAGGTCTGCGTTAGAAGGACCAAGAGTATGCCTTGGTTGCTATGCGAGCAATCTAAAGACTGGGATGGATTAGCGTGGAGTCGACGATTCTTGTTTTTGCCCTGGATAGCACATCGCCGACTACCTACCATCTTTAGTCAATCGTGTACGTGCGGAAAGGCAGGGAACCCCCAACAGACCATGTGCTTGCTATCGAGTCATGGGTGAGGTTGGCCCGTAGTAAAGTGGGCTATAGTGGGGCCGTGGAGTGGTTCTTATACATGATTTTTCTTGGATTGCCTTTCAGTAGTTGAGGGAGGGGTCACGTGGGACCATAGCCACGGGTACAAAAACAGACCTTGATATCTGCATCGGTAGACGATTTAAAGCTCCCGACCGAGTTCCGTATTTCTTGATTTGCCCTGGCACGGAACTCGGATGGCACATTGGGGAACATGTGCATCTAGACATGGAAAACGATTCACGATACATACGTGGGATCAAGGGCGCGGTTGACGGGTGGCGTAATCCCTAGTGGTCCTAGGTGGCCAAAACCCAAACCGAGACACGGAAACGTTCATTAGGTAGCATAATCCCTAGCGGTCCTAGGTGGCATAAATCCTAAGTGGACGCGCGATAGTTCATGGTAAGGAAACACAACTAGATCAAGGGTTGCTGTCCAAAACAACTTCAAGGATAAACCGTTTACATGGGAAAGCCCGTACAGCCTACGGCAAAGGACTGAACCTATACATGGAAAGAAACATATGAGTTGAGTAACCTATATATGCGGCATATTAGGTTGACATGGACCATTACACGACTTTTGAGTAAGGGTCATTCACGGATAACACGTAATACAGTTGGGATACTAGTACGGTAGGTGCAGAGCGGATATACAGGATAGATGCCATGGGACGTTATACGCGATAGATATCTTGGGATATTATACTTGATAGGAACCTGACAATGTGATACCTTGTTTTATCTTGACATCGTAGTTTATCACGACACCCTAGTTTATCTGAGTTCAGTAGTTCATCCTGTTATTTTGATTTAACTGACCTATCTTGTATCATGCTTATGTTCATCTCAGTTTCTCATGACAGTTAACTTTACTAGTTTTTATACTAATAGTAGATAGGGCTTACTCAGTCTTTTTGACTGACCCGTTTTGTTTCGCCTCTTTTCTTCCGTTTCCCCCCAGGTTACAGGGAGGAAACACTGCTGTTTAGTTCGGACTTCTTCTGCTTGAAGGTCATCATGGATGGCTTGGACTTTTCCTGGCTATGGCTACTTTACTGTTTTTATTTGGGGAATAATTTATGAAAAAGTCTTTATGCTTCTTTACTATTGCAAGACAGATTTTGATGTACTCTGATGTAAAAGGCTTTAGACCTTATGTATTCATGTTTATGAAAGTTCGATTTTACTTCCGCTATTTTATATGTTCTGTCTTGTGATATTTCTGTGCATGTTTACCAATAATGCCCCTCTAAAGCTAGTGCATTCCTTTGCGAGTGACCCTAGCGGAGGCGGGGTGTTACATTTGGTATCAGAGCAGAAGGTTACCAGATTGGGCAAAAGTTTTTAAAGACCTTCTGAAAACTATTTGAAAATCGTTTATAAAGAAGCATTTTTCAAGAAAGTTTTCTTTTAAAAAGAAAAGGCTATTCCCCAAAGGCCATTAGCATTATCCTTGTTTCCTTAATTAAATCTCTTTTCCTTTCTTTCCTCCATTTGTAATCACAGTGGTTTTAACTGCGACTAGTCTTTTCTATCTACGAAAGTGCTTTCCATGCGATGGAGGTGGTTTTCAAGAGACCAGTGGCCGCGTTATAATAAAGGATAGTGAGAAAGAGGATAAAGGATACGAGCTTAAGGATGAGCAACTTGTTGGTATGGCTTAGTCCTCAAAGGAGGGAGAAAGATGAACAATGAAACCCATGACGAGAGAGTACCTTTGGCATGGTAAAACGGGGCGGATAGTTAAGTATTATGGGACAAGGACAAGATCATCGGGAGGGCAGTAGTATGCTCTCATTTTTAGAGTACCTCGGAAGGAGGGTAACGATCTTGTTAAAGGTTTAGCTTTTCTTCTCTATCATCCCGTTAGGACTTCGTTGTTCATATCATTTAAGTCTGCTTCGATAGTTGAGTCTCTGCACCTTAAGTACTAGCGTAATAGAGAATCCCATTTTTGTCTCAAAGTCCTATTGGAGAATCAGTCCATTTATACATGACTTGTTTGGATTTGGGAATGTCTATGCCAAGTGTTGAGTTTGGAAATAATGCTTATGTTTATAAGCTATGGATGGATTCTAGGGATGAAGTGGTTATCCAGTAGGGGGTGCCACTCTCGGTTTCTATAGGAGGGTAGTTAGACCTTTTGACTAGCCTTGGTAATGCCCTCGAAGTACCGGGTAACCTTTTTGAGGTTCTGTCATGACTAGTTACTTAGAATCCCTTGATGTCTTTATTGGAAATTTGAAGCCCGATCGAGTGGTGTTCGCCGATAAGACGGATGGTTTACTTCACTTATGCGTGGGTTATAGAAATCACCCTAGTAAGTGCGCTTGATAACCTGGTTGGCATCTGTTTACTTTCAAGAGAAAGTTCTTCTACGTGGAATACCTTGTGGTACGAGGTCCGAGATTCACTAGTGAATTTTGGAAAGCTTGCATGAGATCATGAGTACGCAGTCATGTTTGCGCCAAGTGTGCAAGTGGAACGAGAGGCGACGAAGAAATGAGTTCCAGCTCATGTTATGGAAACAGGAAATAGGAAGCTACGAAATCGCGAAGTTAAAAGACGGTCAAGGCACAATGGAATTAAGCTCGAGGAAATACGACTCTGATGGTCAAAGACTATATACGCACATGATATCTCTTTTGGGAGTATATCCTTGATCCCTGTTTTCTGTAGAGCTTACTTGTAGGCTATCTTTTGTGGACATCCTCTCGGTCCTATTTTCTGTTACAAACCCCGTAAGGAGTTTGTCTTGTTTTTCTTCTCGACCCTGTTCCAGGGAATCCTAGGTAGAACCCTATGGATGTAAACATGTATTTGAAACATGTTATGATTGATATGGTTGCAAGTGGTTGCTCGTGGATGCGCGAATACACATTAGATACTAGCTCGACTCGGTCACATTTCATATTGCATATGCACGAGTATTTATACTTGTTTATGGATGAAATCGAATGTATTATCATGCGGTTGTTGCATATGAATGAATGATTGTGCACGCATATAGTACCTATATGGCTAGGACTATTTGCATACATGTTGGATTCATGGCACTATACATATTTTGCATTAGAAAGATTATTCAGGTCTGATCATTAGCATTAGCTAAGGAACATATACACACACGTTTTGCATATATTCATACAGCATTAGAAATCATCTAAGGACAATGGTTGCTTGTGGATGATGTTTTGAGTAGATGGATGATGGATGGTAGGATATGTTCTTCCTAACTTGGAGATTTCGGGGACGAAATCCTAAAAGGTGGGGAGAATGTAACAACCCGTATTTTCAATAACCTGTTATAACATAAATGGAGGCAGAATTAAACTGTAAAATCTGAATCAAGGGAAACGGGCTATGCCATTGCGTTCGTCTCGGAAAAATACGCGAAATAGAGTCTGAGTTTTCGAAAATCGGAGTCCGTATGACCAAGATATGGCCTCACGAAGTTTCACTAAAAATTCCCAAATTAAAGTATACTTAATTAAGTGAAATGGGTTGCGCAGAGAAATATATATATATTGATATATATATATAATTGAAAATTTAATAAATAAATATGAAAAAATGTTCAAAACAGCGAATTGGGAGAGGGGAATAACCGAACCGGCCGATTTTTGAGGTCGACCCGAGCCCGCTGGGTCGACTGGGGGTTAATCCAGGGTGTTTGGCTGTCAACCCGTGGGCCGATTCGCTCAAATGCAGATTTTGCATTTGGATGGTTCTCATGGTTCATCTTTAATCTAAAGGCCCTAGATGGTTCCTACACTTGACTTCTTCCCCAAGACATGCTTTGATGGCTTGGATTGAATCTAGGTTTAATCCTATGGCCTAAAACACTTGCCTAATCTATAAATAAGACCCTAACCTATCCTAAACCCTCATTATTCATTCATGCAACTAAACTATGGCAAAATTGCTACTCTCATGGCCTCCACTCAACTATCCTAGCCTCCACTTCATTTCTATGAGAGGTTTCATGATCATGAGAGTATTAGAGAGTCCCTATGTTAGTATGAGAGCTTCTCAAGTTGATCTCAAGGCTAAAGCTTTGATCTTTGTTCATAAAGATGGGGTTTTTATTGATTTGGAGTGTTCATCTTTGGGTTTTTGGGTGATGGCATGCATAGGCTTCATCACAATCTTTGTTTTGCATTTCGATTTGTGCCCTCATAACAATGTAAGCCCTTTCCCTACTCTTAGATATTAACTATGAAGTTAAATGTTCATGTTGCAAGTTTGGGTTTGATCATTGAGAATGATACATGCTATCATGTCATGCAAGCTTATGAAGTCATTATCTTGATCTTATGAGCTAAAAGCTACAACCTTTATGTTGAAATGTTGCATTATGCAACATGAGAACCTTCATAATCTTTATGTCAACTTGCATATGAAGTCATAACCCTTATATGATGATACATGCGAGTTTCTAGTCATCATTCCATGTCTTTTGTCACCATGATTCGTTTATGTGCCAAGTTTGGGTTTATGCATGATTTTGAGGCTTAAGAATGTAACATGCAAGCTAATGAACACATTTGTGCCTCATTTGCCACCATGATTAACTTGTGGCTTAATATCCATTTTTGTCATGCCTTTGCCAAGTCTCTTCTTTTAATCCATTAAGTTGTTGCGAACGTATATGCGAGTTTAAAAGCGTTGGGTTATGTTATGGGTAATTTCTAATGACATGAAAATACAACTTGAAAACATGACTTGAATCATAACATGGAAGTTGACATGTAAGTATGCATAAAAACATAAGCTTGGGAATTTACCTATTAAGTTAGGTCTACCCATTGGGAATTTACCTATTAAGTTAGGTCTACCCAATTGCTTGAAAACTTGACTATGAACATGACACTAGACTAAACATGAAAGTGGCCAACTCGAGGTTGGGTTGAGTTTGCAACGTAAAACTACCCGGAACCGACCGGCCTAACTAGTAGTTGCAAACAATAGGACCCAATGTGAGAAGTTGGTCATGTTGTGCTTGAACCCGAGGTTAGACCAAGTTGTGGTGTAAAGCTACCCGGAACCGACCGGCTTAACTAGTAACCACAACAAAGTCTAATGTGAGAGGTTGGGGTGCATTAAGTAATTAATGCCACATGATAGGGTTAAGTTAATTTGATTAATGACTCTTAACCAAATATGACATGGGTAAATGGGTTAAGTAAATTAGTTAGGCTAATGATGCTTAACAAAACATGACAAGGTTGGGTAGGTTAAGTGATTTGATTTGCCTAATGACGCTTAACCATTTTTATACGACTAGTGGACGGGGATTAAGTTAACCAACACTTAATCAATCCAACATGATAATTTGGCAAGGTTAAGTAAGTTTTCTTAATGACACTTAACCATACAAGATGATTAGGGGATGGGGTTAAGTAATTTGCACCTAACTAATCCGACACGGTAATTAGATGGGGTTAAGTAATCCACACTTAACCAATCTAAACACGGTAATTCGATGGGGTTAAGTTAAACACTTAACCAATTTAAACTCGGTAATTCAATGAGGTTAAGTAACCAATACTTAACCAACTTAACGTGATAATTTAATGGGGTAAACAACTTATACTTAACCAATTATACATGATGATTTGATGGGGTTAAGTAACTTACACTTAACCAATCTAATACGCGGACCTGATAAGGTTAAGTCACAAGACCTTTTTAGAATATACTTAACCATTGTAGTACGATTAGAGGATGGGGTTAAGCCAACCTATACTTAACCAATCCGACTCGATAATTTGATGGGATTAAGATAAGCTATGCTTAATCGATCTAGCAAGATAATCCGATAGGATTAAGGTAAGCTAGTACTTGACCAATTTGACTTGATAGGGTTAAGTCATGAGCCTTTGGGTACACTTAACCAACTTGTGGGACTAAGTCTTGAACTTAAATACTTAGCCAATCTTTGACGTGATTCGTGGGCGGGTTAAGTCATGGACTTGAATGATAACACTTAACCCAATAGACAAACCCTAGCTAGAAGAACTAGGTAGAAAACAGTGGTTAATCAAGGATAACGGGAAAGGAAGCTAAGTGGTAAACCTTAGTTAAGGGTAACTAAGTAATAATTCTTAGCTAAGGACATAGGACTAATTCTCAAAACGATGAGTAACCTGATACGATAGGTCATCTCTTAGTATACGAGGGGGAGCAAGTTATCTGACTTGGATAAAAGCTCCAGCGCACTGGGTGCCGAAGTGGAAGCTTCGGGGGACGTGAGGATATTCTTGGGATCCCTCTGTGGGCTGCCAGGTAATTATACTAGGCCCATGAGTGGTTAAGGTCTGCGTTAGAAGGACCAAGAGTATGCCTTGGTTGCTATGCGAGCAACCTAAAGACTGGGATGGATTAGCGTGGAGTCGACGATTCTTGTTTTTGCCCTGGATAGCACATCGCCGACTACCTACCATCTTTAGTCAATCGTGTACGTGCGGAAAGGCAGGGAACCCCCAACAGACCATGTGCTTTCTATCGAGTCATGGGTGAGGTTGGCCCGTAGGAAAGTGGGCTATAGTGGGGCCGTGGAGTGGTTCTTATACATGATTTTTCTTGGATTGCCTTTCAGTAGTTGAGGGAGGGGTCACGTGGGACCATAGCCACGGGTACAAAAACAGACCTTGATATCTGCATCGGCAGACGATTTAAAGCTCCCGACCGAGTTCCGTATTTCTTGATTTGCCCTGGCACGGAACTCGGATGGCACATTGGGGAACATGTGCATCTAGACATGGAAAACGATTCACGATACATACGTGGGATCAAGGGCACGGTTGACGGGTGGCGTAATCCCTAGTGGTCCTAGGTGGCCAAAACCCAAACCGAGACACGGAAACGTTCATTAGGTAGCATAATCCCTAGCGGTCCTAGGTGGCATAAATCCTAAGTGGACGCGCGATAGTTCATGGTGAGGAAACACAACTAGGTCAAGGGTTGCAGTCCAAAACAACTTCAAGGATAAACCGTTTACATGGGAAAGCCCGTACAGCCTACGGCAAAGGACTGAACCTATACATGGAAAGAAACATATGAGTTGAGTAACCTATATATGCGGCATATTAGGTTGACATGGACCACTACACGACTTTTGAGTAAGGGTCATTCACGGATAACACGTAATACAGTTGGGATACTAGTACGGTAGGTGCAGAGCGGATATACAGGATAGATGCCATGGGACGTTATACGCGATAGATATCTTGGGATATTATACTTGATAGGAACCTGACAATGTGATACCTTGTTTTATCTTGACATCGTAGTTTATCACGACACCCTAGTTTATCTGAGTTCAGTAGTTCATCCTGTTATTTTGATTTAATTGACCTATCTTGTATCATGCTTATGTTCATCTCAGTTTCTCATGACAGTTAACTTTACTAGTTTTTATACTAATAGTAGATAGGGCTTACTCAGTCTTTTTGACTGACCCGTTTTGTTTCGCCTCTTTTCTTCCGTTTCCCCCCCCCCCCAGGTTACAGGGAGGAAACACTGTTGTTTAGTTCGGACTTCTTCTGCTTGAAGGTCATCATGGATGGCTTGGACTTTTCCTGGCTATGGCTACTTTACTGTTTTTATTTGGGGAATAATTTATGAAAAAGTCTTTATGCTTCTTTACTATTGCAAGACAGGTTTTGATGTACTCTGATGTAAAATGCTTTAGACCTTATGTATTCATGTTTATGAAAGTTCGATTTTACTTCCGCTATTTTATATGTTCTGTCTTGTGATATTTCTGTGCATGTTTACCAATAATGCCCCTCTAAAGCTAGTGCATTCCTTTGCGAGTGAACCTAGCGGAGGCGGGGTGTTACAAAGTAGTTGTATGGTATTGTTTATTCGAGTAAGTAGTCTTGTCTGTTTTGACGTTAAATGTTATTCAGTCAAGGTCTGAGAGGTAATTATACCCCAACTTGGTTGATTTTATGATATACCGATAAGTAGCAAGATTCAGGCTCGAAGATCAATGTGGAATAAGAATTAGTTAAATGCTGTATTTGGGTTGTCGTAACGATGTTTTACACAACATCCGTTTTAACCCAAATGAAATGTAAGCTTGGAAATAGATGTTAAATATTTCCTAAGTATAGGAATAAACGAGATTGGAAAAGAGATAAGTAATTGGAATATTTTCCAATTATAAATAACATATATTTCCTAGTATAGAAAATAAAGGAAGGCGATATATGGAAATGTTTTCCAAAGAACGTATAAGGGCAATATGGTTATTGAAATATTTGATTTACAAATATTGATAAAGAAATAGAAAAGAGATTTAATTAATGAAATATTAATTAAAGGTTCACTGATTGTTGGATGTTTGGATGAACACTTGTTTTATTCGATAGTTAAATCATCGACTATCGAAACACTTGTTTTTATTCGATAGTTAAATCACAGACTATCGAAGTTTTGACCATCGTTGTCAATATGGAGAGACCGGTTGGATTATTATCCGAAGAACCACTCCATATCGGCAGTAGCGTGCGAATCAGATTATATAAAGATAATTGAAGACGGAGTAGAGTGCAAGGACTTTTTCTATTAATAGAAATAGTGCCTTCAGTTCATCCTGTTCCTGGGTGACTCGTATGGATGGATGTATGACAGAGTATTTCCAGAAAGGTCACGTACATTGATTTCTTCAACCGTACCAAGAGTGGAAGCGGAGAAGGAAACTTCTTTTAGCTGACACGTAATGTATTGTTGTCGACGTCAATTAGTGATTTTCGATGGATTTGACGATGTGACATTCGAAGTGAATCTGGTGTGATGATAAAGCGTAGCTTCTAGCCTCATCATCCGGTAAATGACAAAAATCGGGCAGGCAGCATGGCTATGTAGGTCGCACCTATTAGGGTGTATAATCACCTGATCTAGAGTTTCGTTTACTTCTAAAAATCTATTGTCGATGCTGTCCCATTCGGGAAACGGTTGCTGATCCCAATCGTTGGTGATATACATTCGATACACTCAAGCGAAATGAGTGGTCGGTCATGTGTGGCTGAGTTGCAAGATGTTCTTGTTGAACTCGGTGTATTCCCCTCTAGAGATATACCAGCGGAAGGTGGTTCCATACCTTGTCATAGTTGGAAATCAATTACCCAATACGTTCTTGCGGTTTATGACTGTATATATATGTAGAACGTGAGATGTAAACGTTCCACTAGATTGTTATTTACTTGATTTAGATATTATTATAATATCAAAAGAGTTTTGATATAAAGATAAGTCAAGTGTTTGGATTCTCATAAGGGAAAAACCCGTTCCGTGATATACGGCGTGGTCTTATGAGATATCATTTAGTTTTCTGAAACTGTTTTAAACTGTTTACTCATACCAGTCCCATGACTGACCCGGAGTTTATTTTGTTTTGTTCTACCTAAACTCTTGGGTGCCTAAATTTGTACGGGCAGTCAAGTAGTTCAAGATTTTTCAGATATATCTAAAGGAGCTTGGAGCAGGAGGCTTCAGCGTTATCCAGTTATAGTTATTCCGTTGTGTTGTAAGTGTTGTACTCTGATAAGTGTATGTCATACAGTGAAGATTTTGTATTTCAAAGATATGATATATTATATTTTGTTCCGCTGCGATGTGAGATTCTGTGTTGTTATTTATGTTCTTCTTCTATCTCTTTCTTCTAAAAAAAAAATGTTCCATATTTTCGTGATATTTGGGTTGGACGTATGATGTATATAGTCAACTCCGATGTTATGGAAATCTGGGTCATTACAATACATGTTTAAAGGTAAAGAAGTAGTTGTATGTTATTGATTGTTCGAGTAAGTAGTCATATCTGTTTTGACGTTATAAATGTTATTCAGTCAAGGTCTGAGAGGTAGTTATACCCCAACTTGATTGATTGCATTATTAACAAATGAACAGTAAGATTTCAGGCTCGAAGATCAATGTTAGATAAGAGTTAGTTGAATATAGTATTTGGGTTGTCGTAACGATGTTTTACACAACATCCGTTTTAACCCAAATAAGTGTGTACGTTGGGAAATAGAATAATAAATATTTCCTAAGTATAGGAATAAACGAGATTGGAAAAGAGATACGTAATTGGAATATTTTCCAATTATAAATAACATATATTTTCTAGAGTTTAGAAAATAAAAGAAGGTGATATATGGAAATGTTTTCCAAATAACGTATAAGGCCAATACGGTTATTGAAAATATTTGGTTAACAAATATTGATAAGAAATAGAGAAGAGATTTAATTAATGGAATATTAATTAAAGGCTCAGGGATTGTTGGATGTTTGGATGAACACTTGTTTTATTCGATAGTTAAATCATCGACTATCGAAACACTTGTTTTTATTCGCTAGTTAAATCACAGACTATCGAAGTTTTGACCATCGTTGTCAATATGGAGAGACCGGTTGGATTATTATCCGAAGAACCACTCCATATCGGCAGTAGCGTGCGAATCAGACTATATAAAGATAATCGAAGATGGAGTAGAGTGCAAGGACTTTTTCTATTAATAGAAATAGTGCCTTTGGTTCATCCTGTTCCTGGGTGACTTGTATGGATGAATGTATGACAGAGTATTTCCAGAAAGGTCACGTACATTGACTTCTTCAACCGTACCAAGAGTGGAAGCGGAGAAGGAAACTTCTTTCGCTAACACGTAATGTACTGTTGTAGACATCAATTAGTGATTTTCGATGGATCTGACGATGTGACATTCGAAGTGAATCTGGTGTGATGATAAAGCGTAGCTTCTAGCCTCATCAACCGGTAAATGACAGAAATCGGACAGGCAGCAGGGCTATGTAGGTCACACCTTTTAGAGTGTATAATCACCTGATCTAGAGTTTCATTTATTTCTAAAAATCTATTGTCGATGCTGTCCCATTCGGGAAACGGTTGCTGATCCCAACCGTTGGTGATATACATTCGATACACTCAAGCGAAATGAGTGGTCGGTCATGTGTGGCTGAGTTGCAAGATGTTCTTGTTGAACTCAGTGTATTCTCCTCTAGAGATATACCAGCGGAAGGTGGTTCCATACCTTGTCATAGTTGGAAATCAATTACCCAATACGTGCTTGCGGTTTTGATTGTATATTGAATATGTGGAACGTGAGATGCAAACGTTCCACTAGATTGTTATCTACTTGATTTAGACATTATTATAATATCAAAAGAGTTTTGATGTAAAGTTAAATCAAGTGTTTGGATTCTCATAAGGGAAAAACCCATTCCGTGTTATATGGCGTGGTCTTATGAGATATCATTTAGTTTTCTGAAACTGTTTTAAACTGTTTACTCATACCAGTCCCATGACTGACCCGGAGTTTATTTGTTTTGTTCTACCTAAACTCTTGGGTGCCTAAATTTGTACGGGCAGTCAAGTAGTTCAGGATTTTTCAGATATATCTAAAGGAGCTTGGAGCAGGAGGCTTCAGCGTTATCTAGTTATAGTGGTTCCATTGTGTTGTAAGTGTTGTACTCTGATAAGTGTATGTTATACAGTTGAAATTTTGTATTTCAAAAGTTATGATATATTATATTTTGTTTCGCTGCGATGTGAGATTCTGTGTTGTTATTTCTGTTCTTCTTCTACCTCTTTCTTCTAAAAAAAATGTTTCGTAATTTCGTGATATTTGGGTTGGACGTATGATGTATATAGTCAACTTAGATGTTGCGGATTTGCGGGTCATTACATTGATCCTTTTTATAATGATTCATTTATTACATTAAAAATGTAATTTTTAATGTTAACACCTTTCATTCCAACATTGAGTCTTTTAAATGAAATCATACATTACATTAAAAATGTAACATTTTTAATGTTAAGCACATTTATCACGTTAAAAATGTAACCTTTTTAATCTTTTTTTTATTACATTAAAAATGTAGTCTTTTTATATTGCACAAAAATGTAATCATTTCTATGTTACATAGAAAATGAAATCTTTTCATTAATTCTTTATTACATAATAAAAATGTAATCTTTTTATCTTGCACAAAAAATGTAATCATTTCTATGTTACATAGAAAATGAAATATTTTCATTCATTCTTTATTACATAATAAAAATGTTATCTTTTTATCTTGCACAAAAATGTAATCATTTCTATGTTACATAGAAAAAGAAATCTTTTCATTCATTCTTTATTACATAATAAAAATGTAATCTTTTTATCTTGCACAAAAAATGTAAATATTTCTATGTTACATAGAAAATGAAATCTTTTCATTCATTCTTTATTACATAATAAAAATGTAATCTTTTTATCTTGCACAAAAAAAAATGTAATTCTTTTTAATCTGCATAAAATTGTAATTCTTATTAATCTACGTAAAAATGTAATTCTTTTTATGTTTACCATAATTTTCTTTTCACCAAATGATCATTTTTTTACTTTACAATAGAAATGTGAATTATTGTTAAACAGTCTTCATTTTAAATAATGATCATTTTTGATCTTTTCTTATGTACAATAAAATGTGAGTTTTTATTGTAAATATATTTTCATTTCAAATTAATGGATTTTTTTTTACAATGATCCTTTTTAATTTTTCATTTACATTAAATGTTAATTTCAATGTAAAGATATTTTTATATAACAATGTTTATTTTTAATGGTTCATTAACAATTAAAATGCAAATTTCAATATATAAACATTTTTATTTAACCAATGATCATTTTTAATTGTTCATTAACATTAAAAAGGTAAATTTCAATATATGAACATTTTTATTTAACCATTGATCATTTTTAATTGTTCATTAACATTAAAAAGGTAAATTTCAATATATGAACTTTTTTATTTAACTAATGATCATTTTAAATTTACAATAAAAATTGTGAATTTATTGTTGAACATTTCCATCCTAAATAATGATCACTTTAAATTTTATGTACAATAAAAGTCTAGTTTCTTTATTGTTCAAACCATTTATATCATAACATGAATATCTCACAGCATATAAATATTTTCAGAAAATTTCAAAAGCATAACGGCAGGGTAATTAAAACTGACACCGTCCCTGTAACAACCCGAATTTTTAGCAACGTGTTAAGACAAGAATCAAGGCAGAATTAAATTTTAAAATCTGAATCAGGATAAACGGGTTGCGCCACTGCGTTCGTCTCGGAAAAATATGCGAAATAGAGTCCGAAATTTTGTAAATCGGAGTCCGTATGAAGAAGATATGGACGAACGAAGTTAGGCAGAAAAACCGAAAACAAGCCAGAATGCACTGGCGCACTTGTGAAGTGCGCCAGCACAAAAATACACTGGCGCACTTGGGAAGTGCGCCCGTGTCGAGCCAGAAACCTGCACAGCCTTCTGGCTTGACCCTGGCTGGCCTGGTGCACCTGTTTTGGCCCTTGGTCTTGTTTTGGAGGCTTGTGACGATTTTTGAGGGCTGGGATCTATCCTAGGGTTAATCTAACGGCCTAAACTACCCCTAATCTCTATAAAAAGACCCCTAACCTAGCCTAAACCCTCATTAATTGATCCTACAACTAAACTATGCTAAAATTTCTAGTGATCATGGCCTCCACTCAAAACCCTAGCCTCCATCCTCTTGCCAAAATGCTATCTTCATTTCTATGAGAGGTTTCATGATCATGAGAGTATTAGAGAGTCCCTATGTTAGTATGAGAGCTCCTCAAGTTGATTTCAAGGCAAAAGTTTTGGTCTTTGTTCATAAAGATGGTGTATTTGTTGATTTGGAGCATCCATCTTTGGGTTTCTGGATGATGGAATGCATAAGCTTCATCACAAGCTTTAGTTTAATCGATTTAGGCCTTCATAGAAATGTAAGCCCTTCCCTACTCTTAGATATTAACTATGAAGTTAAATGTTCATGTTGAAAGTTTGGGTTTGATTAATTAGAATGATGCATGCTATCATGTTATGCGAGTTTATGAAGTCATTATCTTGATCTTATGAGCTAACAGCCACAACCTTTATGTTGAAATGTTGCATTATGCAACATGAGAATCTTCATAATCATTATGTCAACTTGCATATGAAGTCATAATCCTTATATGATGATATATGCGAGTTTCTAGCCATCATTCCATGTCTTTTGTCACCATGATTCGCTTATGTACCAAGTTTGGGTTGATGCATGTTTTTGAGGCTTGAGAATGTAACATGCAAGCTAATGAACACATTTGTGCCTCATTTGCCACCATGATTAACTTATGGCTTAATACCCATTTTTGTCATTCCTTTGCCAAGTCTCTTCTTTTAATCCATCACGTTGTTGCGAACGTATATGCTAGTTTAAAAAGCGTTGGGGTCACATTATGGGGAAACATAATGACATGAATATGACTTGGGTAAATGGGTATAAACATGACAACATGTAACGTTAAATATGACATGTGTTTATACTTGAAAACATGACTTGAAGTATAACATGGAAGTTGACATGTAAGTATGCATAAAAACATAAGCTTGGGAATTTACCTATTAAGTTAGGTCTACCCATTGGGAATTTACCTATTAAGTTAGGTCTACCCAATTGCTTGAAAACTTGACTATGAACATGACACTAGACTAAACATGAAAGTGGCCAACTCGAGGTTGGGTTGAGTTTGCAACGTAAAACTACCCGGAACCGACCGGCCTAACTAGTAGTTGCAAACAATAGGACCCAATGTGAGAAGTTGGTCATGTTGTGCTTGAACCCGAGGTTAGACCAAGTTGTGGTGTAAAGCTACCCGGAACCGACCGGCTTAACTAGTAACCACAACAAAGTCTAATGTGAGAGGTTGGGGTGCATTAAGTAATTAATGCCACATGATAGGGTTAAGTTAATTTGATTAATGACTCTTAACCAAATATGACATGGGTAAATGGGTTAAGTAAATTAGTTAGGCTAATGATGCTTAACAAAACATGACAAGGTTGGGTAGGTTAAGTGATTTGATTTGCCTAATGACGCTTAACCATTTTTATACGACTAGTGGACGGGGATTAAGTTAACCAACACTTAATCAATCCAACATGATAATTTGGCAAGGTTAAGTAAGTTTTCTTAATGACACTTAACCATACAAGATGATTAGGGGATGGGGTTAAGTAATTTGCACCTAACTAATCCGACACGGTAATTAGATGGGGTTAAGTAATCCACACTTAACCAATCTAAACACGGTAATTCGATGGGGTTAAGTTAAACACTTAACCAATTTAAACTCGGTAATTCAATGAGGTTAAGTAACCAATACTTAACCAACTTAACGTGATAATTTAATGGGGTTAAGCAACTTATACTTAACCAATTATACATGATGATTTGATGGGGTTAAGTAACTTACACTTAACCAATCTAATACGCGGACCTGATAAGGTTAAGTCACAAGACCTTTTTAGAATATACTTAACCATTGTAGTACGATTAGAGGATGGGGTTAAGCCAACCTATACTTAACCAATCCGGCTCGATAATTTGATGGGATTAAGATAATCTATGCTTAATCGATCTAGCAAGATAATCCGATAGGTTTAAGGTAAGCTAGTACTTGACCAATTTGACTTGATAGGGTTAAGTCATGAGCCTCTGGGTACACTTAACCAACTTGTGGGACTAAGTCTTGAACTTAAATACTTAGCCAATCTTTGACGTGATTCGTGGGCGGGTTAAGTCATGGACTTGAATGATAACACTTAACCCAATAGACAAACCCTAGCTAGAAGAACTAGGTAGAAAACCGTGGTTAATCAAGGATAACGGGAAAGGAAGCTAAGTGGTAAACCTTAGTTAAGGGTAACTAAGTAATAATTCTTAGCTAAGGACATAGGACTAATTCTCAAAACGATGAGTAACCTGATACGGTAGGTCATCGCTTAGTATACAAGGGGGAGCAAGTTATCTGACTTGGATAAAAGCTCCAGCGCACTGGTGCCGAAGTGGAAGCTTCGGGGGACGTGAGGATATTCTTGGGATCCCTCTGTGGGCTGCCAGGTAATTATACTAGGCCCATGAGAGGTTAAGGTCTGCGTTAGAAGGACCAAGAGTATGCCTTGGTTGCTATGCGAGCAACCTAAAGTGTAATACCCCGCCTCCGCTAGGGTCACTCGCAAAGGAATGCACTAGCTTTAGAGGGGCATTATTGGTAAACATGCACAGAAATATCACAAGACAGAACATATACAAATAGCGGAAGTAAAATCAAACTTTCATAACATGAATAAATAAGGTCTAAAGCCTTTTACATCAGAGTACATCAAAACCTGTCTTGCAATAGTAAAGAAGCATAAAGACTTTTTAATAAATTATTCCCCAAGTAAAACAGTAAAGTAGCCATAGCCAAGAGAAGTCCAAGCCATCCATGATGACCTTCAAGCAGAAGAAGTCCGAACTAAATAGCATTGTTTCCTCCCTGAAACCTGGGGGGGGGGGGAACGGAAGAAAAGAGGCGAAACAAAACGGGTCAGTCAAAAAGACTGAGTAAGTCCTATCTACTTCCAGTATAAAAACAGGTAAAGGTAACATGACATGCATAAACTGAAAGTAAACATAAGGATAACTACAAGATAGATAAACCAGGGTAGCCGGTTGAACTACTGCGGCAAGGTAAACTAAGGTATCATGATAAACTACGGTGTTATGATAAGTCAAGGTATCACATCGTCAGATTTCTATCGAGTACATTATCCCAAGGTATCTACCCCGTCTAACATCCCACGGTATCTATTATGTATATTCTTCCTAGTTCTAACATGTATATTTGCTCTGCACCTCTCGTACTAGTATCCCTGCCTTATTAATTGTTAACCATGAATGTCCCTTACTCAAAATCGTGTAATGGTCCATGTCAACCTAATATATCGCATATATAGGTTACTCAAATCATATGTTTCTTTCCATGTATATAAGTTCAGTCCTTTGCCGTACCTCGTACGGGCTTCCTCATGTCGTATTATCCTTGAAACCGTTTGGACTATCACCCTTGTTCTAGCTAGGCTCTTCCATATGAATCATCGTTTGAACTACTAGGACTTACGCCACCTAGCACCACTAGGGATTACGCTTACCTATTGCACGCTTTCGTATTTCGGTTTGGGTTAAACCACCTAGGCCACTAGGGATTATGCTAACCCTCAACCGCGCCCTTTTTCCCACGCATTCATCGTGAATCGTTTTTCTATAACTGTATGCACATGTATCACATCGTGCCATCCGAGTCCTGTCACAGGGCAAACCAAGAAATACAGGACTCGGTCGGGAGCTTTAGATTTATCTGCCGATGCAGATACTAAGGTCTGCTTTTCTACACGTGGCTATGGTCCCACGAGACCCCTCCCTCAACTAGTGAAAGGCAACACAAGAGAAAATCTTGCATGAGAACTACACTCCGGCCAGCCCACATCCTACGGCCTACCTCACCCATAATTAGATAGCAATTATGGTCTGTTGGGTGTTCCCTGCCTTTCCGTACGTACACGCTTGACTCAAGATGGTAGATGATCGGCGAACTTGCTATCTCGGGCACCTTATGTATCCGTCGACTCACTGCTATCCACCCCAGTCTTTAGGTCGCTCGCATAGCAACCAAGGCATATTCTTGGTTCTTCTACCGCAGACCTCAACCTCTTGTGAGCCCAGGATGATCATCTGCGACCTCACAGAGGGATACCAAGAATATCCTCACGTTTCCCGAAGCCGCTGCTTCGTTACCCCGTTCGCTGGAGCCTTTATCTAAATCAGATAGCCTGCTCCTACACGTATACTTAAACGATGACCTACCGTATCGGGTTACTCATCTATCTAAGAGGTGGTCCAAATTTCCTTGGCTGAGAATTATTACTTAGTTTCTTTTAACTAAGGTTTACCACTTAGCCTTATTTCCATAATCCTTGTTAACTATGGTTATTTACCTAATCCTCCAAATTAGGATTTATCTAATGGGTTAAGTGTCACTTAAGTTCTTAACTTAGCCCGTCTACAAACCATGTCAAAATTGGCTAAGTATCCAAGTCCAAGACTTAACCCTACAAACCATGTGTCAAGTTGGCTAAGTATATTAAGCAATCCATAACTTAACCTCGTCTAATTATCATTTTAGATTGGTTAAGTATATAAGTTAACTTGACCTTGTCATCCAATCGGTCAAGCGTATTCCAGTGATTCGTGACTTAGCCTTATCATGTTTTCATGTTAGATTGGTTAAGTATAGGTCACTTAACCACATCCAATTAACGAGTTAGATTGGTTAAGTTTAGTTCACTTAACCACATCAAATTAACGAGTTAGATTGGTTAAGTTTAGGTCACTTAACCACATCAAATCTTCATGTATAATTGGTTAAGTATAAGTTGCTTAACCCCATTAAATTATCACGTTAAGTTGGTTAAGTATGGGTTACTTAACCTCATTGAATTACCAAGTTTGAATTGGTTAAGTGTTTAACTTAACCCCATCGAATTACCGTGTTTAGATTAGTTAAGTGTGGATTACTTAACCCCATCAAATTACCGTGGTTAGGTTAGTTAAGTCTTAATTACTTAACCTTATCACGTTATCGTGTTGGATTGATTAAGTGTTGGTTACCTTAATCCCGTCCACTAGTCGTATAAAAATGGTCAAGTGTCATTAGGCAAATCAAGTTACTTAACTTACCCAAGCTTATCATGTTTTGTTAAGTATCATTAGCCTAATCAAATTACTTAACCCATTTGTCCATATCATATTTGGTTAAGCCTCATTAATCAAATTAACTTAACCCTATTATGTGGCATTAATTTAATTAATGCACCCTCAACCTCTCACATTAGACCTTGTTGTGGTTACTAGTTAAGCCGGGCGGGTCCGGGTAGATTTACACCACAACCTAGTCTAACCTCGGGTCTTAAGCGCGACATGACCAACTTCTCACATTGGGTCCTATTGTTTGCAACTACTAGTTAGGCCGGTCGGTTCCGGGTAGTTTTACGTTGCAAACTCAACCCAACCTCGAGTTGGCCACACTCATATTATCTAAGTTCATCATGTTTCCAAAACATGTTACAAGTTTTCAAGCATTTGGGTAGACCTAACTTAATAGGTAAATTCCTAAAGGGTAGACCTAACTTAATAGGTAAATTCCCAAGCTCATGTTTTATGCATACTTACATGCCAACTTCCATGTTATCTTTCAAATCATATTTTCAAGTGTAAACACATGTCATATTCAAGTTAAGGTTTTGCGACATGTTCATGTTTATCTAACTTCCCAAAATCGCGGTTTCCCAACGCAAGCAAAGCGAGTCAACATAGTAAGGATACTATGTCACATATTGGTCTCAAAACATGCATGATGCCAAAAAGGGCTTGGCTTCCACATGCATAACATCATAAAGGGATTGGCCATAAACATGCATAGTGTCATAAGGTAATTTGGCCACAAACATACATATTATCAAAAGGGGTTTGGCCATAAACATGCACAACTTAAAAGGGGGGATTGGCCACGAGCATGCGTAATCTCATAAAGGATTTGGCCACAAACTTGCATGTTAGCATAAGGGGTTTGGGTTCATAAACATGCATAAGCCCCAAAATCTTGTCTTAGCCAATGTTTCACACGTAAAGTGGTTCCTAAAGGTTCATGCTAGCATTTCATGCATAAAGATCCAAACTTGCAAGTTAAACTAGGTTATGCATAGCATGAGAGGCATGATTAAGTTACTCACATGGCCTAAAATCATAAGCATGAACACAAGAGGCAAGGTAAGGTTCATATAGGTTCGCATAATCATGTTTAGCCTCATTTTATCCCATGTCATTATCAAAACTACCGTTTCCATCTAAAAGTAGCTAGAACTTACCTCGTTAGGCCTAGGGAAAGGAGCATGAATCATCTTGGCTAAGAAAGGTGCCTCCTTTGTAGAAGAATCGTCATGGAACTCGCATAGGATTGTTGATTTGGACTTGATTTGGTGTAGCAAGCTTGCACCTTTTGATTTGAACTTGATTTGAGTGCATAGGCTCTAGGGATTGGAGATGGAGGCCATGATCAAAATTGATTTTGGCAGCATTTAGTTGCTAGGTTTGATTTTTAGGGATTTAGGTTAGGTTTAGGGTCTTTTTATAGAGATTAGGATAGTTTTAGGCCCTTAGATTAACCCTAGGATAGATTAGGACCATCAGATCTCGGAAGCTTCCAGACCCAGCCCAAGAACAAGACCAGGTGAGACAAACAGGTGCGCCAGGCTATTTGCCCCGGCCACCCCCTGTCGACAGGCAAGTCGACAGGGCTGTCGACTTGGTCTGGACCCAAGTCGACAGGCCTGTCGACAGCCCTGTCGACATGGCCTAGGCGGGAATCTTCCCGCCTGGCCCCAGATCTGATTTCCAAAACTGTTTCCGAAATTCAAATTTCCAGAAATCTTCTTTGGGCCTTAACCGGGTCATACGGACTCCGATTTTCGAAAACTCGGACTCTATTTTGCGTATTTTTCCAAGACGAACGCAATGGCACAGACCGTTTCACTTGATTCAGAATTTATAATTTAACTCTGTCTTGATTCTTGATTTAACGTGTTATCGAAAAATACGGGTTGTTACATTCTCCCCACCTTTTAGGATTTCGTCCCCGAAATCTCCAAGTTAGGAAGAACATATCCTACCATCCATCATCCATCTACTCAAAACATCATCCATAAGCAACCATTGTCCTTAGATGATTTCTAATGCTGTATGAATATATGCAAAACGTGTGTGTACATGTTCCTTAGCTAATGCTAATGATCAGGCCTGGATAATCTTCCTAATGCAAAAATACGTATAGTGCCATGAATCCAACATGTATGCAAATAGTCCTAGTCATATATATACACTATATGCGTGCACAAACATTCATCCATATGCAACGTCCACATGGTAACACATTCAATTTCATCCATAAACAGGTATAAATATTCGTGTATATGCAACCTGAAATGTGATCGCGTCAATCTAGTATCTAACGTGTATTCACGCATCCACGAGCAACCACTTGCAATCATTTGCAACCATATCAACCATAACATGTTTCAAATACATGTTTACACCCATAGGGTTCTACCTAAGATTCCCTAAAATAAGATCGAGAAGATAAACAAAACAAACTCCTCACGGGGTTTGTAACAGAAACAGGACCGAGAGGATATCCATAAAAGATAGCCTACAAGCAAGCTCAACAGAAAACAGGGGTCGAGGATATATTCCCAAAAGAGATATCATGCGCGTATCTAGTCTTTGACCATCAAAGTCGTACTTCCTTGAGCTCAATTTCCTTGTGCCTTGACCGTCTTTGTGATTCCGTAGCTTCTTATTTCTTGTTTCCATAACATGAGCTGGAACTCATTCCTTCGTCGCCTCTCGTTCCACTTGCACTTATCCTTTTTTT
This sequence comes from Allium sativum, assembly GCA_030737875.1. NCBI lineage: Eukaryota > Viridiplantae > Streptophyta > Magnoliopsida > Asparagales > Amaryllidaceae > Allium > Allium sativum. The sequence continues at coordinate 968,521,737 of CM060920.1, forward strand.
CTAAAATACTTGACGCAAACATGACTGCGTACTCATGATCTCATGCAAGCTTTTCCAAAATTCACTAATGAATCTCGGACCTCGTACCACAAGGTATTCCATGTAGAAGAACTTTCTCTTGAAAGTAAACAGATGCCAACCAGGTTATCAAGCGCACTTACTTGGGTGATTTCCATAACCCGTGCATAAGTGAAATAAACCATCCGTCTTATCGGCGAACACCACTCGATCGGGCTTCAAATTTCCAATAAAGGCATCAAGGGATTCTAAGTAATTAATCATGACTGAACCCAAAAAGGTTACACGAGACTTCGAGGGTATTACCAAGGCTAGTCAAAGAGTCTAACTACCCTCCTATCAAAACCGAGAGTGGCACCCCTTACTGGATAACCACTTCATCCATAACCGAGGAATGTTATTCTCAAATCCAAAACAAGTCATGAATAAATGGACCGGTTCTCCACAGGACTTGAGACAAAAATGGGATTCTCTATTACGCTAGTACTTAAGGTGCAGAGACTCAACTATCGAAGCGGACTTAAAAGATGCGGTGATCAAAACAAAGTCCCGACAGGATGATAGAGAAGAAAAGCTAAACCTTTGACAAGATCGTTACCCTCCTTCCGAGGTACTCTAGAAATGAGAGCATACCACTGCCCTCCGAATGATCTTGTCCCTGTTCCATGATACTTAACTATCTATCCCATTTCACTATGCCAAAGGTACCCTCTCGTCATGGGTTTCATTGTTCATCTTTCTCCCTCCTTTGAGGACTAAGCCATACCAACAAGTTGCTCATCCTTAAGCTCGTATCCTTTATCCTTCTTTCTCATGATCCTTTCTTATAACGCGGTCACTGGTCTCTCGAGAACCACCTCCATCGTATGGAAAACACTTTCGTAGGTAGAAAAGACTAGTCGCAGTTAAAACTACTGTGACTACAGATGGAGGAAAGAAAGGAAAAGAGACTCAATCAAGGAAACAAGGATAGTGCTAATGGCCTTTGGGGAATAGCCTTTTTCTTTTAAAAGAAAATTTTCGTGAAAAATGCTTCTTTGTAAACGGTTTTCAAATAGTTTTCAGAAGGTCTTTAAAAACTTTTGCCCAGTCTGGTAACCTTCTGCTCTGATACCAAATGTAACACCCCGCCTCCGCTAGGGTCACTCGCAAAGGAATGCACTAGCTTTAGAGGGGCATTATTGGTAAACATGCACAGAAATATCACAAGACAGAACATATACAAATAGCGGAAGTAAAATCAAACTTTCATAACATGAATAAATAAGGTCTAAAGCCTTTTACATCAGAGTACATCAAAACCTGTCTTGCAATAGTAAAGAAGCATAAAGACTTTTTAATAAATTATTCCCCAAGTAAAACAGTAAAGTAGCCATAGCCAAGAGAAGTCCAAGCTATCCATGATGACCTTCAAGCAGAAGAAGTCCGAACTAAACAGCATTGTTTCCTCCCTGAAACCTCGGGGGGGGGGGGGGGGGGGGGGGAACGGAAGAAAAGAGGCGAAACAAAACGGGTCAGTCAAAAAGACTGAGTAAGTCCTATCTACTTCCAGTATAAAAACAGGTAAAGGTAACATGACATGCATAAACTGGAAGTAAACATAAGGATAACTACAAGATAGATAAACCAGGGTAGCCGGTTGAACTACTGCGGCAAGGTAAACTAAGGTATCATGATAAACTACGGTGTTATGATAAGTCAAGGTATCACATCGTCAGATTTCTATCGAGTACATTATCCCAAGGTATCTACCCCGTCTAACATCCCACGGTATCTATTATGTATATTCTTCCTAGTTCTAACATGTATATTTGCTCTGCACCTCTCGTACTAGTATCCCTGCCTTATTATGTGTTAACCATGAATGTCCCTTACTCAAAATCGTGTAATGGTCCATGTCAACCTAATATATCGCATATATAGGTTACTCAAATCATATGTTTCTTTCCATGTATATAAGTTCAGTCCTTTGCCGTACCTCGTACGGGCTTCCTCATGTCGTATTATCCTTGAAACCGTTTGGACTGTCACCCTTGTTCTAGCTAGGCTCTTCCATATGAATCATCGTTTGAACTACTAGGACTTACGCCACCTAGCACCACTAGGGATTACGCTTACCTATTGCACGCTTTCGTATTTCGGTTTGGGTTAAACCACCTAGGCCACTAGGGATTACGCTAACCCTCAACCGCGCCCTTTTTCCCACGCATTCATCGTGAATCGTTTTTCTATAACTGTATGCACATGTATCACATCGTGCCATCCGAGTCATGTCACAGGGCAAACCAAGAAATACAGGACTCGGTCGGGAGCTTTAGATTTATCTGCCGATGCAGATACTAAGGTCTGCTTTTCTACACGTGGCTATGGTCCCACGAGACCCCTCCCTCAACTAGTGAAAGGCAACACAAGAGAAAATCTTGCATGAGAACTACACTCCGGCCAGCCCACATCCTACGGCCTACCTCACCCATAATTAGATAGCAATTATGGTCTGTTGGGTGTTCCCTGCCTTTCCGTACGTACACGCTTGACTCAAGATGGTAGATGATCGGCGAACTTGCTATCTCGGGCACCTTATGTATCCGTCGACTCACTGCTATCCACCCCAGTCTTTAGGTTGCTCGCATAGCAACCAAGGCATATTCTTGGTTCTTCTACCGCAGACCTCAACCTCTTGTGAGCCCAGGATGATCATCTGCGACCTCACAGAGGGATACCAAGAATATCCTCACGTTTCCCGAAGCCGCTGCTTCGTTACCCCGTTCGCTGGAGCCTTTATCTAAATCAGATAGCCTGCTCCTACACGTATACTTAAACGATGACCTACCGTATCGGGTTACTCATCTATCTAAGAGGTGGTCCAAATTTCCTTGGCTGAGAATTATTACTTAGTTTCTTTTAACTAAGGTTTACCACTTAGCCTTATTTCCATAATCCTTGTTAACTATGGTTATTTACCTAATCCTCCAAATTAGGATTTATCTAATGGGTTAAGTGTCACTTAAGTTCTTAACTTAGCCCGTCTACAAACCATGTCAAAATTGGCTAAGTATCCAAGTCCAAGACTTAACCCTACAAACCATGTGTCAAGTTGGCTAAGTATATTAAGCAATCCATAACTTAACCTCGTCTAATTATCATTTTAGATTGGTTAAGTATATAAGTTAACTTGACCTTGTCATCCAATCGGTCAAGCGTATTCCAGTGATTCGTGACTTAGCCTTATCATGTTTTCACGTTAGATTGGTTAAGTATAGGTCACTTAACCACATCCAATTAACGAGTTAGATTGGTTAAGTTTAGTTCACTTAACCACATCAAATTAACGAGTTAGATTGGTTAAGTTTAGGTCACTTAACCACATCAAATATTCATGTATAATTGGTTAAGTATAAGTTGCTTAACCCCATTAAATTATCACGTTAAGTTGGTTAAGTATGGGTTACTTAACCTCATTGAATTACCAAGTTTGAATTGGTTAAGTGTTTAACTTAACCCCATCGAATTACCGTGTTTAGATTAGTTAAGTGTGGATTACTTAACCCCATCAAATTACCGTGGTTAGGTTAGTTAAGTCTTAATTACTTAACCTTATCACATTATCGTGTTGGATTGATTAAGTGTTGGTTACCTTAATCCCGTCCACTAGTCGTATAAAAATGGTCAAGTGTCATTAGGCAAATCAAGTTACTTAACTTACCCAAGCTTATCATGTTTTGTTAAGTATCATTAGCCTAATCAAATTACTTAACCCATTTGTCCATATCATATTTGGTTAAGCCTCATTAATCAAATTAACTTAACCCTATTATGTGGCATTAATTTAATTAATGCACCCTCAACCTCTCACATTAGACCTTGTTGTGGTTACTAGTTAAGCCGGGCGGGTCCGGGTAGATTTACACCACAACCTAGTCTAACCTCGGGTCTTAAGCGCGACATGACCAACTTCTCACATTGGGTCCTATTGTTTGCAACTACTAGTTAGGCCGGTCGGTTCCGGGTAGTTTTACGTTGCAAACTCAACCCAACCTCGAGTTGGCCACACTCATATTATCTAAGTTCAACATGTTTCCAAAACATGTTACAAGTTTTCAAGCATTTGGGTAGACCTAACTTAATAGGTAAATTCCCAAAGGGTAGACCTAACTTAATAGGTAAATTCCCAAGCTCATGTTTTATGCATACTTACATGCCAACTTCCATGTTATCTTTCAAGTCATATTTTCAAGTGTAAACACATGTCATATTCAAGTTAAGGTTTTGCGACATGTTCATGTTTATCTAACTTCCCAAAATCGTGTTTTCCCAACGCAAGCAAAGCGAGTCAACATAGTAAGGATACTATGTCACATATTGGTCTCAAAACATGCATGATGCCAAAAAGGGCTTGGCTTCCACATGCATAACATCATAAAGGGATTGGCCATAAACATGCATAGTGTCATAAGGTAATTTGGCCACAAACAGACATATTATCAAAAGGGGTTTGGCCATAAACATGCACAACTTAAAAGGGGGGATTGGCCACGAGCATGCATAATCTCATAAAGGATTTGGCCACAAACTTGCATGTTAGCATAAGGGGTTTGGGTTCATAAACATGCATAAGCCCCAAAATCTTGTCTTAGCCAATGTTTCACACGTAAAGTGGTTCCTAAAGGTTCATGCTAGCATTTCATGCATAAAGATCCAAACTTGCAAGTTAAACTAGGTTATGCATAGCATGAGAGGCATGATTAAGTTACTCACATGGCCTAAAATCATAAGCATGAACACAAGAGGCAAGGTAAGGTTCATATAGGTTCGCATAATCATGTTTAGCCTCATTTTATCCCATGTCATTATCAAAACTACCGTTTCCATCTAAAAGTAGCTAGAACTTACCTCGTTAGGCCTAGGGAAAGGAGCATGAATCATCTTGGCTAAGAAAGGTGCCTCCTTTGTAGAAGAATCGTCATGGAACTCGCATAGGAATGTTGATTTGGCCTTGATTTGGTGTAGCAAGCTTGCACCTTTTGATTTGAACTTGATTTGAGTGCATAGGCTCTAGGGATTGGAGATGGAGGCCATGATCAAAATTGATTTTGGCAGCATTTAGTTGCTAGGTTTGATTTTTAGGGATTTAGGTTAGGTTTAGGGTCTTTTTATAGAGATTAGGATAGTTTTAGGCCCTTAGATTAACCCTAGGATAGATTAGGACCATCAGATCTCGGAAGCTTCCAGACCCAGCCCAAGAACAAGACCAGGTGAGACAAACAGGTGCGCCAGGCTATTTGCCCCGGCCACCCCCTGTCGACAGGCAAGTCGACAGGGCTGTCGACTTGGTCTGGACCCAAGTCGACAGGCCTGTCGACAGCCCTGTCGACATGGCCTAGGCGGGAATCTTCCCGCCTGGCCCCAGATCTGATTTCCAAAACTGTTTCCGAAATTCAAATTTCCAGAAATCTTCTTTGGGCCTTAACCGGGTCATACGGACTCCGATTTTCGAAAACTCGGACTCTATTTCGCGTATTTTTCCGAGACGAACGCAATGGCACAGACCGTTTCACTTTATTCAGAATTTATAATTTAACTCTGTCTTGATTCTTGATTTAACGTGTTATCGAAAAATACGGGTTGTTACATAAAGACTGGGATGGATTAGCGTGGAGTCGACGATTCTTGTTTTTGCCCTGGATAGCGCATCGCCGACTACCTACCATCTTTAGTCAATCGTGTACGTGCGGAAAGGCAGGGAACCCCCAACAGACCATGTGCTTGCTATCGAGTCATGGGTGAGGTTGGCCCGTAGGAAAGTGGGCTATAGTGGGGCCGGGGAGTGGTTCTTATACATGATTTTTCTTGGATTGCCTTTCAGTAGTTGAGGGAGGGGTCACGTGGGACCATAGCCACGGGTACAAAAACAGACCTTAATATCTGCATCGGCAGACGATTTAAAGCTCCTGACCGAGTTCCGTATTTCTTGATTTGCCCTGGCATGGAACTCGGATGGCACATTGGGGAACATGTGCATCTAGACATGGAAAACGATTCACGATACATACGTGGGATCAAGGGCGCGGTTGACGGGTGGCGTAATCCCTAGTGGTCCTAGGTGGCCAAAACCCAAACCGAGACACGGAAACGTTCATTAGGTAGCATAATCCCTAGCGGTCCTAGGTGGCATAAATCCTAAGTGGACGCGCGACAGTTCATGGTAAGGAAACACAACTAGATCAAGGGTTGCAGTCCAAAACAACTTCAAGGATAAACTGTTTACATGGGAAAGCCCGTACAGCCTACGGCAAAGGACTGAACTTATACATGGAAAGAAACATATGAGTTGAGTAACCTATATATGCGGCATATTAGGTTGACATGGACCATTACACGACTTTTGAGTAAGGGTCATTCACGGATAACACGTAATACAGTTGGGGTACTAGTACGGTAGGTGCAGAGCGGATATACAGGATAGATGCCATGGGACGTTATACGCGATAGATATCTTGGGATATTATACTTGATAGAAACCTAACAATGTGATACCTTGTTTTATCTTGACACCGCAGTTTATCACGACACCCTAGTTTATCTGAGTTCAGTAGTTCCTCCTGTTATTTTGATTTAGCTTATCTATCTTGTTATCATACTTATGTTCATCTCAGTTTCTCATGTTAGTTAACTTTACTAGTTTTTATACTAATAGTAGATAGGGCTTACTCAGTCTTTTTGACTGACCCGTTTTGTTTCGCCTCTTTTCTTCCGTTTCCCCCCCCCCCCCCAGGTTACAGGGAGGAAATACTGTTGTTTAGTTCGGACTTCTTCTGCTTGAAGGTCATCATGGATGGCTTGGATTTTTCTTGGCTATGGCTACTTTACTGCTTTTTCTTGGGGAATAATTTATGAAAAAGTCTTTATGCTTCTTTATTATTGCAAGACAGGTTTTGATTCACTCTGATGTAAAAGGCTTTAGACCTTATTTATTCATGTTATGAAAGTTTGATTTTACTTCCGCTATTTTATATATGTTCTGTCTTGTAATATTTCTGTGCATATTTACCAATAATACTCCTCTAAACCTAGTGCATTCCCTTTGTGAGTGACCCTAGCGGAGGTGGGGTGTTACATTTGGTATCAGAGCAGAAGGTTACCAGATTGGGCAAAAGTTTTTAAAGACCTTCTGAAAACTATTTGAAAATCGTTTATAAAGAAGCATTTTTCAAGAAAATTTTCTTTTAAAAAGAAAAGGCTATTCCCCAAAGGCCAATAGCATTATCCTTGTTTCCTTAATTAAATCTCTTTTCCTTTCTTTCCTCCATCTGTAGTCACAGTGGTTTTAACTGCGACTAGTCTTTTCTATCTACGAAAGTACTTTCCATGCGATGGAGGTGGTTCTCGAGAGACCAATGGCCGCGTTATAAGAAAGGATAGTGAGAAAGAGGATGAAGGATGCGAGTTTAAGGATGAACAACTTGTTGGTATGGCTCAACCCAGAATGAGAGAGAAAGATGAACAATGAAACCCATGACGAGAGAGTACCTTTGGCATGGTGGAACGGGACGGATAGTTAAGTATCATGGGACAAGGACAAGATCATCGGGAGGGCAGTAGTATGCTCTCATTTCTAGAGTACCTCGGAAGGAGGGTAACGATCTCGTTAAAGGTTTAGCTTTTCTTCTCTACCATCCCGTTAGGACTTCGTTGTTCGTATCATTTAAGTCTGCTTCGATAGTTGAGTCTCTGCACCTTAAGTACTAGCGTAATAGAGAATCCCATTTTTGTCTCAAAGTCCTATTGGAGAATCAGTCCATTTATACATGACTTGTTTGAATTTGAGAATGTCAATGCCAAGTGTTGAGTTTGGAAATAATGCTTATGTTTATAAGCCATGGATGGATTCTAGGGATGAAGTGGTTATACAGTAGGGGATGCCACTCTCGGTTTTGATAGGAGGGTAGTTAGACCTTTTGACTAGCCTTGGTAATACCCTCGAAGTATCGTGTAACCTTTTTGAGGTTCTGTCATGACTAGTTACTTAGAATCCCTTGATGCCTTTATTGGAAATTTGAAGCCCGATCGAGTGGTGTTCGCCGATAAGATGGATGGTTTATTTCACTTATGCATGGGTTATGGAAATCACCCTAGTAAGTGCGCTTGGTAACCTGGTTGACATCTGTTTACTTTCAAGAAGAAGTTCTTCTACATGGAATACCTTATAGTATATAAACAAGATCCAAGATTCATTAGTGAATTTTGGAAAGCTTGCATAAGATCATGCGTACGCAGTCATGTTTGCGCCAAGTATTCTAGAAAAAGGATAAGTGCAAGTGGAACGAGAGGCGACGAAGAAATCAGTTCTAGCTCATGTTATGCAAACAAGAAATAAGAAGCTACGAAATCACGAAGTTAAAAGACGGTCAAGGCACAATGGGATTAAGCCCAAGGAAATACGACTTTGATGGTCAAAGACTAGATACACGCATGATATCTCTTTTTGGGAGTATATTCTTGATCCCTGTTTTCGGTAGAGCTTACTTGTAGGCTATCTTTTGTGGACATCCTCTCGGTCCTATTTTCTGTTACAAACCCCGTAAGAAGTTTGTCTTGTTTATCTTCTCGACCCTGTTTCAGGGAATCCTAGGTAGAACCCTATGGATGTAAACATGTATTTGAAACATGTTATGATTGATATGGTTGCAAGTGGTTGCTCGTGGATGCGCGAATACACATTAGATTCTAGCTCGACTCGGTCACATTTCATATTGCATATGCACGAGTATTTATACTTGTTTATGGATGAAATCGAATGTATTATCATGCGGTTGTTGCATATGAATGAATGATTGTGCACGCATATAGTATCTATATGACTAGGACTATTTGCATACATGTTGGATTCATGGCACTATACATATTTTGCATTAGATCACCCAGGCCTGATCATTTACATTAGATAAGTGCATATACACACACGTTTTGCATATATTCATACAGCATTAGAAATCATCTAAGGACAATGGTTGCTTGTGGATGATGTTTTGAGTAGATGGATGATGGATGGTAGGATATGTTCCTCCTAACTTGGAGATTTCAGGGACGAAATCCTTTAAGTTGGGGAGGATGTAACAACCCGAATTTTTAGCAACGTGTTAAGACAAGAATCAAGGCAGAATTAAATTATAAAATCTGAATCAGGATAAACGGGTTGCGCCATTGCGTTCGTCTCGGAAAAATACGCGAAATAGAGTCCGAAATTTTGTAAATCGGAGTCCGTATAAAGAAGATATGGACGAACGAAGTTAGGCAGAAAAACCAAAAACAAGCCAGAATGCAATGGCGCACTTGTGAAGTGCGCCAGCACAAAAATACACTGGCGCACTTGGGAAGTGCGCCCGTGTCGAGCCAGAAACCTGCACAGACTTCTGGCTTGACCCTGGCTGGCCTGGTGCACCTGTTTTGGCCCTTGGTCTTGTTTTGGAGGCTTGTGACGATTTTTGAGGGCTGGGATCTATCCTAGGGTTAATCTAACGGCCTAAACTACCCCTAATCTCTATAAAAAGACCCCTAACCTAGCCTAAACCCTCATTAATTGATCCTACAACTAAACTATGCCAAAATTTCTAGTGATCATGGCCTCCACTCAAAACCCTAGCCTCCATCCTCTTGCCAAAATGCTATCTTCATTTCTATGAGAGGTTTCATGATCATGAGAGTATTAGAGAGTCCCCATGTTAGTATGAGAGCTCCTCAAGTTGATTTCAAGGCAAAAGTTTTGGTCTTTGTTCATAAAGATGGTGTATTTGTTGATTTGGAGCATCCATCTTTGGGTTTTTGGATGATGGAATGCATAAGCTTCATCACAAGCTTTAGTTTAATCGATTTAGGCCTTCATAGCAATGTAAGCCCTTCCCTACTCTTAGATATTAACTATGAAGTTAAATGTTCATGTTGAAAGTTTGGGTTTGATTAATTAGAATGATGCATGCTATCATGTTATGCGAGTTTATGAAGTCATTATCTTGATCTTATGAGCTAAAAGCCACAACCTTTATGTTGAAATGTTGCATTATGCAACATGAGAATCTTCATAATCATTATGTCAACTTGCATATGAAGTCATAATCCTTATATGATGATATATGCGAGTTTCTAGCCATCATTCCATGTCTTTTATCACCATGATTCGCTTATGTACCAAGTTTGGGTTGATGCATGTTTTTGATGCTTGAGAATGTAACATGCAAGCTAATGAACACATTTGTGCCTCATTTGCCACCATGATTAACTTGTGGCTTAATACCCATTTTTGTCATTCCTTTGCTAAGTCTCTTCTTTTAATCCATCACGTTGTTGCGAACGTATATGCTAGTTTAAAAAGCGTTGGGGTCACATTATGGGGAAACATAATGACATGAATATGACTTGGGTAAATGGGTATAAACATGACAACATGTAACGTTAAATATGACATGTGTTTATACTTGAAAACATGACTTGAAATATAACATGGAAGTTGACATGTAAGTATGCATAAAAACATAAGCTTGGGAATTTACCTATTAAGTTAGGTCTACCCATTGGGAATTTACCTATTAAGTTAGGTCTACCCAATTGCTTGAAAACTTGACTATGAACATGACACTAGACTAAACATGAAAGTGGCCAACTCGAGGTTGGGTTGAGTTTGCAACGTAAAACTACCCGGAACCGACCGGCCTAACTAGTAGTTGCAAACAATAGGACCCAATGTGAGAAGTTGGTCATGTTGTGCTTGAACCCGAGGTTAGACCAAGTTGTGGTGTAAAGCTACCCGGAACCGACCGGCTTAACTAGTAACCACAACAAAGTCTAATGTGAGAGGTTGGGGTGCATTAAGTAATTAATGCCACATGATAGGGTTAAGTTAATTTGATTAATGACTCTTAACCAAATATGACATGGGTAAATGGGTTAAGTAAATTGGTTAGGCTAATGATACTTAACAAAACATGACAAAGTTGGGTAGGTTAAGTGATTTGATTTGCCTAATGACGCTTAACCATTTTTATACGACTAGTGGACGGGGATTAAGTTAACCAACACTTAATCAATCCAACATGATAATTTGGCAAGGTTAAGTCAGTTTTCTTAATGACACTTAACCATACAAGATGATTAGGGGATGAGGTTAAGTAATTTGCACCTAACTAATCCGACACGGTAATTAGATGGGGTTAAGTAATCCACAATTAACCAATCTAAACACGGTAATTCGATGGGGTTAAGTTAAACACTTAACCAATTTAAACTCGGTAATTCAATGAGGTTAAGTAACCAATACTTAACCAACTTAACGTGATAATTTAATGGGGCTAAGCAACTTATACTTAACCAATTATACATGATGATTTGATGGGGTTAAGTAACTTACACTTAACCAATCTAATACGCGGACCTGATAAGGTTAAGTCACAAGACCTTTTTAGAATATACTTAACCATTGTAGTACGATTAGAGGATGGGGTTAAGCCAACCTATACTTAACCAATCCGACTCGATAATTTGATGGGATTAAGATAATCTATGCTTAATCGATCTAGCAAGATAATCCGATAGGATTAAGGTAAACTAGTACTTGACCAATTTGACTTGATAGGGTTAAGTCATGAGCCTCTGGGTACACTTAACCAACTTGTGGGACTAAGTCTTGAACTTAAATACTTAGCCAATCTTTGACGTGATTCGTGGGCGGGTTAAGTCATGGACTTGAATGATAACTCTTAACCCAATAGACAAACCCTAGCTAGAAGAACTAGGTAGAAAACCGTGGTTAATCAAGGATAACGGGAAAGGAAGCTAAGTGGTAAACCTTAGTTAAGGGTAACTAAGTAATAATTCTTAGCTAAGGACATAGGACTAATTCTCAAAACGATGAGTAACCTGATACGGTAGGTCATCGCTTACTATACGAGGGGGAGCAAGTTATCTGACTTGGATAAAAGCTCCAGCGCACTGGGTGTCGAAGTGGAAGCTTCGGGGGACGTGAGGATATTCTTGGGATCCCTCTGTGGGCTGCCAGGTAATTATACTAGGCCCATGAGAGGTTAAGGTCTGCGTTAGAAGGACCAAGAGTATGCCTTGGTTGCTATGCGAGCAACCTAAAGACTGGGATGGATTAGCGTGGAGTCGACGATTCTTGTTTTTGCCCTGGATAGCGCATCGCCGACTACCTACCATCTTTAGTCAATCGTGTACGTGCGGAAAGGCAGGGAACCCCCAACAGACCATGTGCTTGCTATCGAGTCATGGGTGAGGTTGGCCCGTAGGAAAGTGGGCTATAGTGGGGCCGGGGAGTGGTTCTTATACATGATTTTTCTTGGATTGCCTTTCAGTAGTTGAGGGAGGGGTCACTTGGGACCATAGCCACGGGTACAAAAACAGACCTTGATATCTGCATCGGCAGACGATTTAAAGCTCCCGACCGAGTTCCGTATTTCTTGATTTGCCCTGGCACGGAACTCGGATGGCACATTGGGGAACATGTGCATCTAGACATGGAAAACGATTCACGATACATACGTGGGATCAAGGGCGCGGTTGACGGGTGGCGTAATCCCTAGTGGTCCTAGGTGGCCAAAACCCAAACCGAGACACGGAAACGTTCATTAGGTAGCATAATCCCTAGCGGTCCTAGGTGGCATAAATCCTAAGTGGACGCGCGATAGTTCATGGTAAGGAAACACAACTATATCAAGGGTTGCAGTCCAAAACAACTTCAAGGATAAACCGTTTACAAGGGAAAGCCCGTACAGCCTACGGCAAAGGACTGAACTTATACATGGAAAGAAACATATGAGTTGAGTAACCTATATATGTGGCATATTAGGTTGACATGGACCATTACACGACTTTTGAGTAAGGGTCATTCACGGATAACACGTAATACAGTTGGGGTACTAGTACGGTAGGTGCAGAGCGGATATACAGGATAGATGCCATGGGACGTTATACGCGATTGATATCTTGGGATATTATACTTGATAGAAACCTGACAATGTGATACCTTGTTTTATCTTGACACCGTAGTTTATCACGACACCCTAGTTTATCTGAGTTCAGTAGTTCCTCCTGTTATTTTGATTTAGCTTATCTATCTTGTTATCATACTATTTTCATCTCAGTTTCTCATGTCAGTTAACTTTACTAGTTTTTATACTAATAGTAGATAGGGCTTACTCAGTCTTTTTGACTGACCCGTTTTGTTTCGCCTCTTTTCTACCGTTCCCCCCCCCAGGTTACAGGGAGGAAATACTGTTGTTTAGTTCGGACTTCTTCTGCTTGAAGGTCATCATGGATGGCTTGGATTTTTCTTGGCTATGGCTACTTTACTGCTTTTTCTTGGGGAATAATTTATGAAAAAGTCTTTATGCTCCTTTATTATTGCAAGACAGGTTTTGATGTACTCTGATGTAAAAGGCTTTAGACCTTATTTATTCATGTTATGAAAGTTTGATTTTACTTCCGCTATTTTATATATGTTCTGTCTTGTAATATTTCTGTGCATATTTACCAATAATACTCCTCCAAACCTAGTGCTTTCCCTTTGTGAGTGACCCTAGCGGAGGTGGGGTGTTACAGTCCCTAGTACGGCTCCTCGCGCTACCTTAGGCCTCGCAGCGTTTACAAGGGGATTAATTTATAATACATTTTTCTAGGCAATCTATTGCCACAATATCAACCAATTTCATTTCAACCACAATTAATCACCAAATATCAACCAATTTCACACAACAATACAATCAAGTCGTCCATGGTCTGTGGACGACAGGTGTCGGGAGTTTCTAAACTCCGTCTGCAACCTAATATAATTTTAATTATTTAATTCGGATTCAGAAATCTCACTTTGCTGTTTAATTCTTCTAAAATTGTCGAATGCTCCAAAAATTCTCTGATCAGTTCTGGAAAGTAGATCGCGAATTTACGGTCCCAACACTTCCTATTTCATCAGATTTCGATTTCTTATGAGAAAGATATGAAATTACGAAGGTCAATAACATTTTAAAATTAATTAATAAACTAATTAATAAATAAAAACTTCTTCTCCTTTACAATAGTTTCAAGCCGACACTCTTCGAGATTTGTTCAATTCTAGGTTTTGAAATTGCATTCGATCTGTTGTGTTCGAAGACGATCGGTTCTTGCCACGGTGAAGGGATTGGCGCGGCGCACCTGTGGGTCCCACTACGATGTACTCGTTGGCACAGTGGAGGCGCGATTTCAGAGGAGGCGGAGGCACTTTGGGTGCAAAATCCGAGCATAATACTCAACGGCCGATGATCTAATCTGTATGGATCTGAAGATTATTCGATCCTCTTGAATTTTCTCTTAAGAATGGCTTGAAAATATTGTATGGATTAAAAGATATTGGAGGAGGAAGATTCGAAGACCATGGCCATTCAATCGAAGAAACGGCGGTGACTGATATTAGAAATTAGGGTTTTGCTGAATATTTTAATATATATATTATTTAATTATAATTTTAAATTTACAAATCATTTGTTTATCGGTCCAAAATCCAAATGAGGCCCAACAATTGTCGCCCCTAGCTAATACCCCTATTTCGGACACAATGGGCTAGGTCTCATCAACCCATTCGACAGTTTCAGCACATTTTTCTTTAAATTAAATAATAAAGCATTTTATTATTTAATTTGATCCTACATTTTAATTTACCGGGCCTATAGACTGACTTCAAAAATTCCCGACAAATAAATCTAGCTATGTTCTGACGATACGGTCCCAACAAAATTAATTTCGTCGAATTTTGAGACCATTTGAAAAACGACCATTTTCTGGTCAATCAAAATTGACAAAACACATTTTCTTTTGCCATGCTCACATATTAATTCTAAAAATTATGAAAATTGGAACCTTGCAATAATTTGACATTCCGGATCCAACCAAGATCGTTTGCAAAATGGCTATTTATACAGGCTATATATTATATTAAATTCCATAGCGACTATTACGAATATTCAACTGGCCATAACTTTTTATTCCCGCTATGAAATTTCAATTTTTCAGATTCATTGAAAAGATATTCTTAAACAGATTTAAATATTTTTAGTTTCACTAAAATCCGATTTATTTTGCATCCTTTACATTCAGTCAAAGTTCAAATTCAAAATTTCAAACTACCGCGTTATTTCTAACTCCTTTTAAAATTAAAATAAATATATTCGTTCTAACTTCCATTAAAATAAATATTTAATCGTTATTATTTAAAATAATTTATTTTAACTATTAAAAATTTAATGAAATAGCCAAAATAAAAAATTTAAATTGGTTCTGATTTTTCAGGTTGTTACATAAAAGTTGTATGGTGTTCATAATATATATAATGAAATATTTTAAATAATTGTATGAGAAATGTGGAGTACAATAATCTTAGTAGGGTGCTTCTTTAATATAGTTAAAATTGAAAATCTCTTTTAAAATAAAATAAAAATTGTATCATATAAAGAAAAACTATAAACATATATTCATAATAGTATATATAAAAACTGATTTTTTTTAAAGTGAACTTAAAATTCAATTTATTATGAGATATATATTAATATTTTTAATACAAATTAATAACAAATTTAAACTTTAGAAATCAAAATATATTAATTTGCTATAGAATCATTCATATATTAAAATATTAAAAAGAAATCCATAGTCATAACAAAATTATGAAATTTGGATATATAACCATAAAACTATAATTTCTTGTTTTTAAGACATAAAATCATATATATATATTATTATTTTTATACCAAAATATTAGATTAAATATTTAAGATTTTATAAATCTTAATAAGAAATCAAAATAAGTATTTAAGTTACAAATAATATTTGTGATAATGTAACCCAAAATTGTTATGAAATCATATGAATAATATATAAGTTAAACTATGCATTTTTTTTAACTATATAAAGGATGAATAAATTTATATTTTATAACAATATCAAAAATTTATATTAACTTTGTATATCATATTAACATGTATATATCATTTTATTAATTTATATACTTTTAATATGTATATATATATATATATAAACAAGGTATAAGAAGATAATAGATAGATAAAGTTAATAACCAGAATTAGATTTGGCATTTTCTTATTGAAAGGATAGAGAGAAGTTAGAAAATTCAAAATTTGAATTTATTGGAACATATGTCGACATGCTCATTTACATATGTTGACATACATATATAATTTCAAAGGACATATGGTTTTTAGACTCTTGGTTTTAAATTATCGATTTATATTTCAGGTTTAACTATTTCTTGAAATAATATTAATCCTAACAATCAGTCAAAATTTATTATTATATTTATTATTATTATAATTTTGATATTTTGAATTTCAAAATTCAAATTTTAAATTACAAGTTTGAATTTTTATTTTCAAATTCAAAACAAAGAAAACAAAACATCCATTCAACCAAAGATAAAAAATTAATTAAGGCGGTCCGTTTTTTTTAGATCCATTTCTTCGATTTTCTCTGAATTCTGAATTGTTGTAAAACACTTATTTGAATATCTGGTTTCTGGCCCTTCATCGCTTGATGACGAATCTGAATCATATTTACATCTTCCAGTATTTGACGATGAGTCGATGATTAGTAGTTTGACCAAGTTGGCTCCAAAATTTTGAATTTGATTTTGAATTTTGAATGAACGAATACTTCAACTACTATAACCCCAAAAGTCATATCTCCTCATAAACTCTTCTTTTCTTGATTGATGAATAATAATCTTGGTGTCTTTTGGCCAATAGTCATCAGACATAACTCTTTCCCTGCAAAACAACAAACCTTTTCAAAGAATCAAGTGACTTTTCAAAATAACTAGTTGTAATTTGGGATAATAACATTATGATGATTCTACGATATATCTATATAAACTTTTCAAGAAATCATATCATGATAACTTGGATTTTCAATCAAATTGAATGCAGACTCATCTAATACTGATGCAAGACATGAATTTAAACTAGTGTTCAAATTTTTGCCATTTAAAATTTTCAAAAATCATATTATGAACTTTTTTGAAAAATCTTGCTCTAGTACCAATTGTTAGGGAATGTAGAATGGATGGTTAAGGAAAAACAAACACTATTCACCCCCTTCTAGTGTTTGTTTTGCCTTAACGATCCATTCCGCATTCCCTAACACTTGAGAAAGGGTTTATTAGGCGAACCATATCTGAATGGGGGTGCTCTGGTGGTATTCGCAACTAAGGTGGATGGTTCGCTTCGCTCATGTGTAGACTATAGGGAGTTGAATAAATTCACAAATAAGAATAGGCACCCACTCCCAAGGATAGATGATCTGTTTGACCAGCTTGTTGGCGCATCTATATTCTCTCAATTAGACTTAGCCACGGGGTTTCATCAGTTGAGGGTGGCTGAGGACATTATAGACAAGACCGCTTTTAGGACTCCAGATGGTTTCTTTGAATGACTCGTTATGCCTTTTGGGTTGACGAATGCACCCGCCTATTTTGTTGATTTGATGAGTAGGGTGTTCCGGAAGTTTCTAAATAAGCTCGTCATGGTCTTTGTTGATGATATCTTGATCTCCTCAAAGAGTGAGGGAGAGCATGCCTAACATTTGAGAGAAGTTTTGAAAACTCTCTGTGCACATCAGCTTAAGGCAAAGTTCTCCAAATGCCATTTTTGGAGAAAATAGCTGAGATTTCTAGGGCATGTAGTCTCCAAAGAAGGGATAGCAGTAGATCCCGCAAAGGTAATTGCAGTTCAAGATTGGCAAATTCCGAAGAATGCAGCGGAGATGAGAAGTTTTCTTGGATTGGCAGACTATTATAGGAAGTTCATTAAGGACTTCTTAAAGATATCAGCCCCACTCATCAGGCTGACAAAGAAGAATTTGGCGTTTTCATAGGATATAGATTGTGATATTGCTTTCCAACGATTGAAGCGGGCTTTGACAACAGCCCCATTCTTGACCTTCCCCGATAGGAACAAAGTGTTTACAGTATACACTGATGCATATGGTACAGGGCTTGGTGCGATTCTGATGCAAGAGGGAAAGGTAGTATGTTATGGGGGTAGACAGCTAAGGGGTCATGAGAAGAAATACCCTACCCCTGATTTAGAGCTAGTTGCCATAGTATTTGCGCTTAAGACTTGGCGTCATTATTTGCTTGGAGAGAAATTCGAGTTGTACATTGATCATAAATCTCTCAAGTACCTGTTCTCACAGAATAATCTTAATTTAAGGCAACAAAGGTGGATGGAGTTCCTAGCTTCTTATGATTTCGAGATTACCTATACCCCTTGCAAGGGTAATGTGGTGGCAGATGCACTGAGTAGGCAGAGGATGGCCTTAAGTCCTCTGTTTGCAGAGAGAAAAAGCTTGGAGTTCATATCGACTTTTGACTTTAGACCCTCCACCGAGTTTTTTCCTGGTTTTTTTGCATCGCTGGAGATACGACCTACTCTTATGTATCAGATAGGAGCTTCGCAGCAAGATGATCCACAGATTTCAGACATCTTGGATAGGCTCAGTAAAGGGGAGACTTCTAGTCACCTCAATAGATATTGCATAGACGATAAAGGGTGGTTGCGACGAGATGGAAGGCTTTGTGTTCCCCAAACTAGGAGTTTGTTGAAGACAGTCCTAGAAGAAGCCCATCATTCTAAGATGACTATTCATCCAAGTGGTGATAAGATGTATAGAGACATGAAGAGGGTTTTCTTCTGGGCTAGGATGAAGAAAGATGTGGCAAAGTTTGTATCTCAATGTTTGGTTTGTCAGCAAGTCAAAGCTGAGCAAAAGAAGCCCGGTGGTTTACTTCATCCTTTAGAGGTTCCACAGTGGAAGTGGAAAAGCGTCTCTATGGATTTCATCGATGGTTTACCTAGATCGAGGAAGGGAAATACCAGTATTTGGGTTATAGTAGATAGGCCTACTAAGAGCGCTCATTTCATGTCAGTTACGAGCAAGAGGACAGCAACATAGTTGGCAGCGGTTTATATTCATGAGAAAGTCCGTCTTCATGGAATACCTTCCAGCATCGTAAGTGACCGTAACCCCATTTCCACTAGTGAATTTTGGAGGAGCTTGCAAGAAGCATTAGGTACACAGTTGTGTCTGAGCACCGCTTATCACCCACATACCGATGGACAGATGGAAAGGGTGAACAGAGTTCTTGAGGATCTTCTAAAGCTGTGTATCCTAGACTTAGGAGGGACTTGGGAAGAGCATCTTCCTTTAGTAGAGTTTGCTTACAACAATAGTTATCAAGATAGCATTGGCATGGCACCCTTCGAAGCATTGTACGGATGACCCTGTAGATCACCAATTGGTGGGAATATACAAAAATACAACTACTTGGACCAGACATGGTTAGAGAAACGTCCGAAAAGATTGACCTTATTAGTCGGCGAATAAAGACCGCTCAAGATAGGCAGAAATCATACACAGACAAGAGAAGGAATGACATTGAATTTGAAGTCGGAGACATAGTTTTTATTAAGGTGTCACCTTTGAGGAATGTGGTTCGCTTTGGATCTGTAGGGAAATTGGCACCAAGATTTGTAGGGCCATGTAATGGCCGCAGATTTTCGACCCAGAAAATCAACATAAATACACTGTCAATTACTCGAGCATCGAAAATACCGGGACATTAATAGAAAGAAGTTAGAGGGTGAGATAGATAAGATAGAACTAATAGAACAGAAGAAGAAGAAGAACTCAACTGAACAGAATCAGAGTAATACGAAACTCACAGCGGAACGAATAAGATATATTATATAACAAAATCTTGAAATACAAATCTGAATTTGTATATACATACCATAGCAGAGTATAACTCATATACATCACAGCGGAAATAATCTCTAAATAACTAATAGTGGAGCCTTCTGCTTCGAGCTCCTCCAAGTGAATCTGCAAAATCCTGAAACACTTGGCTGCCCGTACAAATTTGGGCACCCAAGAGTTTAGGGAAAACAAAAACAAAATAAACTCTGGGTCAGTCATGGGACTGGTGTGAGTAAATTCCAACCATACTGTTTAACTTTGAAAATCCTTTTGAAAGAAAAGGATAATAGTAAGACCAGCCCATAACTAACATGGACGACCTTACTATAACCCAACTAATTTGATATCAAATCCAGTGATATTATAATAATGTCTAAACAAATAAATAATCAAGTAGCGGAACGCTTGCATCTCACGTTCCACATATATAGTATAAAATCATAAACCGCAGGGCGCTTATTGGAGATTGGATTCCAACAGACAAGGTATGGGAGCACCTTCCGATCAGTGTACTCTAGAGGGTATACACTGCAGGTTCAACAAGAACGTCTTGCAACCCGGCCACACATGACCGCCCACTCATTTAGCTTGAGTTTAGCGAATATATTGCCACCACGGTTGTTGGCCATCCAACCGTAATCCGTAGATACAGAATCGAAAAGAAGAACAAATATGAATTTTCTCTAGATCGGTGACAATACACCCTGCTTGGGTATGACCCAACTAGCCATGCTGCCCAGCCCAACTTCTGTCATATCCGGTTTGTGAGGCTAGAGGTTGCGTCTATCTTTAGAACATCTGATCACTATTCACTTTGAATGCCACATCGTCAAACCCGTCAATTCACTAATCAATTCCCAAACGTATCATGGGTATAAAAAGCTAAGAGGAACGAATTCCTCCGCCACCAGACGTAATACCTTTAAGAGATCAACTGTAAGTGATTTGTTAGGTATACTCTGTCAGACACTCGTCCATACAAGTTGTCCTGAGACTGGACAAACAGAAAGCACCATTTTGGAACTGGACGACCCTTGCATTTCACTTCATCTTCAATTTTCTTCAGCATAATATAATTCGCAGCGCTTAAGTCTATACGGAGTGGTTTTCAGATAATATATCCAACCGGTCTCTCCGTATTGACAACGATGGTCAAAACACTTCAATAGTCGGTTATTTAACTATCGAAGTAAAAAAAACATCCATTCACAAACATTGGCCCTTTTATTTAATACTAACTTTCTAGTTTCCCATATTTTTATAAACTCTTCCTTACTTCCCTTCACTTCTACTCTATTAGTTCCTCGTTATAAATCGGTAAGTGAATAAATTTCTAAGTATCAACCCCGAAGGCCGAAACAACCATCAGATTGACACCTCGAAAGTTACTCAACTCAACCAACGTATAACGGGTTCTAATTTTCTTTAAAATTATATCACTTTCCTTATCATGCTCAGTATTATAACTTATCGACTTACTTTAAAACTGTTATATTTTAACTAATGCAATACACTGCTATATTTTCTTTTATAACTAATGCAATACGCTGCTATAGTTTCCTTTATACCTAATGCTGCTATATTCTCTTTCATTTGATAAATCTGTTTCTAAGTAATATTCTTATTAAATCAATATCAAGTTTATAACTAAATATTGATTTCATATCCTATTATAATTTGTCGGTTTAAATCTAAATATTAACTATCCTATCAGATTATAATTCCTAAAATAATTTACTTTAATACGTTCAACATCGTGGAATTTTAGTTCTAATTCCTAGTAATGTTATTTAGGTTCAGACCGTGTGTATATGTATATATATATATATATACGTAACAAACAGTACATACAAATATTGAGGAATCCGGTTGGGCTTCTCCAATCGGTTTTCCGCATCCATAGACGTCAGCCAACACAATTAACACTAATTCCATACGATGGAATATTTTAATTGAGGGGATCAGTGCCAATATATATATGTATAGAATATTCAACCAGTTTAACTGTAATTTACCTAAACGACCATCACACAGCATTCAACCAATATTAAAATATAATTATAATATTTTAAAATAAATCAGAGTTAGTGAATTTACTCACCTTGGCGCGTTAACCGTTTAATAACGATTTGCGTCAGTTGATTAAGTCGGGCGTTCAATTCTACCATAAATCTAACGTGCTTCGAATTGCTCCGTCGTCAGCTTCCATGCGATTTCAACGTGACGGACCGTTCGTCAAATCCTTTTTACCCAAATGCACCGCTCCACAACATCCTGACGCCATTTCCAACCGTTTTGGCCTTCTGCTGCTCTGTATCACCATTCAATGCTTCACGTCTATTTATTTTCTTCTTATTATTCTTTTCTTTGATTTTACAATAGGCGGCCTCATCATCTTTATTCCTCTCGGCCCATGTCAACAACTACTGACCCGTTTGAATACTTCTTCCTCATTTTAAAGAACGCGAGCTTCAGATTGTACCTCTCCAGTGTGTTGATCGTTGGGTTTCTTCTTATGATAGTGTAAGTACTTCACACTTCCACTTCAGATTGTCCCTCACGTACACTATTTACCTAGTGTACATACCTGAGGGTATTTATATCAAAATATCAAAACAAGTTGATACGGCGGATCACTTCAGCTCCCTCACCAACCCGTCAGCACCTACCCCTGCTCCGCCTCTTGCCCACAACTGCATACCATCATTCAACAACATGCTCCCTCACGTACGTACAGAACCTCGATACCCTGGACTGCTTCACACCCTATGTCAACGCCAAGCTTTACACCCCTACAATATACCTCAACGTGACCCCTCCAAACAATCCTGCACCGTCTAATGTTCCATACACACGTGCATTCCCTGCATGCTTCACTAAAACCCCTACTTCATTTGCCAAACTACTACTTCACACATACCCCAAAACGATCACCGAACCCAACGTTTAAACTCACGTTACTTGTAATGTCCTTCTCCATGCCATGATCCACCACGTTCACGTGTGCTCTTCCCCTTCCTCAATAAATACATACCACAAGCCTCTCCTTCATGAAACACATCCGCTCCTATAAATAATTCCCCCAAGTCTGTAAACTCCACCTCATGTGCTCGCATCTTCCTTCCATGCGACATCATGTTTTGGGTTCATGCACACAGCTCTCTTGTCCATCCACATTTCTTCTTTTTATTTGAACAAAACTCCACTCGCCTGTATGTCATCATCCCCCTCCCCCTCAGGTCTGCATAACGCACCACCCATCTCGGAACTGCACCCATGTTGTCTTCATCACTAGCTTCGCACTACTTCATCTCCAACATCAAGCTGAACCCACGTTTCGGACCATCTCCGTGTATATTTGTTCAACGCCCAAACCAACGTAACCGAAATGTTTAACCACCCTTTTTTCCATTTTACCACGCATGCATCGAACATACACCACTTCAAACTTCCGAAACTTCCCTCCTCTTCTTTGCTTCACATGCTGACATGAATCCATTCACACCCCCGAGCTCCTGTTGGTATAACGCATGCACTCACTAAACAGTGCATTCCTCTCCCTCAATGACATCACACGCTGAACCCCTTTACTCGCAAACTATGCATCAGATCCGTGACTTCAACTCACACTCGCACTCATTTTCTTTCTTTTAGTTCTTGCGTGACAAATCCCCTTTTTGTCTTGGATTTACAGTTTCCGCAAGAAGTAGTAGTGTGTATTTATAAAGGGATGATGCTTAACAATTAAGCATTAGGGAATGGTATAGGTTTCTAGGGTAGATAATGGTTTCGATCTTTCACTTCCTGGTCTTTTCGTGATGGATTATTTTTCTTTCTATTGATCTTGGCAAGACTTGACTTCAGCCATTTCCTATTTGATAGGGTAGGACGTGAAAATGAAGACTTAATGAAGTAGTAGTAGTGTGGTAGGGCATGGCGAGGCATGTTGTATTAAATGTGGATAGATATTTGTTTCCGTATGGTCATTTATCTGAGATGTGCAGGGATGCTTAACCTATGAGGTAGGTCATATGTAGCTTTGTGGTTTTCAAAAACAAAATTAGACAAATGATATTTTGTACAGTGTCCGTTATAAAAATTTCCGTTCATCTATGAAAGGCTATGGACTAAGATAAAAATACTGTTGTGACCAGCAACGCCCCACGATCCCAAAAATATAATAATATCGGTAGATTAACTCATTCTGTGAAACCCCGAAATGTTGATTAAGGGTGCAAAACACTTCAAATAAAAAGTTGTTTATTTAATTAATTAAAAAATTATAGTAAAATTCTAAAAATTAAATTATCGCTACCCCCAACAGAACCCTGTCTAAATTCGAAACCGATATCTAGTTATATTTAAATAACCGTTATGGCCACAAACGAATATACCGCTGTTTTTCTGAATATTTAATCTAGATATAACTTACAATATATAATTTGAAATCTTGGTTTTTCACTTCCATTAGAAAGATACAGTTCAACAGATTCGAACGTTTCTTGTTTCGAGGAAATCCGACTTGTAACGGATCCTGTACACTCAGTTGAAGTTCAAAACGTTAAATTACGAACTACAGCGTCGTTATGAGCTCGATTATATTTAATATTTTTTAATACGTTTAACTTCGTTTTAATTGATATATAAATCCACTTATATTACGAATTTAATATTTAAACTGATTTAAATATTCAAATACAAACCGATAAAAATGCGGGACGTTACATTCCTTCCCCCTTAAAAGAATTTCGTCCTCGAAATTACTAAGGTAGGAAAATGCGATGAACCCCATTATTATTCGCATTCCCATATCTTACCAAGCTAAATTCTATTTCACTTTTACCATTTCAACTTATTTAAGTTCGTAAGTTAGATTAAGTTTCAAAATCCAAGTCCCTGGGCTTTATTTCAAATTAGCTTGAAATCTATATAATAATAATAGCGATTCAAAACGTTTGAATTTTCGAACAACTTATTTCCTCAAACAATTCAAAACAAAATTTCTGGTAGTAATCCATCACTTAGAACTCGAAAATGAACACTGATAATGCTGCAGTCATTATCAGAATTACTTTCCAGCGGCCGAAGTGAGTTCAATACTATATCACTTTCAAAACTATTTTAAACACTCTATTTTCGAAATTACTACAAAATATCCTTTGAATAATATTTCAAAATTTCCCCAGGATCTTAAAATTCCATATATTCGACCCAGTTATTAATTTCAACTCTTTTCCAAGTTTCAAGAGTTTTAACTCATTCTGGGTTTAAATTCATATCTAGTTCATCTGATTTTGTATATTATACTTATATAATATTTCAATTGGTTATTTATATAACCAACTCAATTAGTTGATCATAACAACGATCAACATCCAATATATTATAGTAATCTCAAAATATATATACTTCTTTTATATCAAAATATATTCTGGGTAAAATTATTTTATTTACCCAGCTTTTAAAACAATATTGTGTCGGATTTCTCTATCCAAGTGTTTATAAATCTCGATCGACCTCGTCAGCTAAACGCGTCGATCTGAAATTTATATACCACTCAACAGATCCATCAACATAATATAAAACAGTTTTTATATCGATTTACAAATACGCGCTCATATATATACACTCAAACTCAATCTAAGGTATTAATAACCCTATCTTTATTGAGTCACGCCAAAGAGCCAAGGTAATCTTAACCTTCAGCTCTGATACCAACTGTAATGGCCGCAGATTTTCGACCCAGAAAATCAACATAAATACACTTTCAATTACTCGAGCATCGAAAATACCGGGACATTAATAGAAAGAAGTTAGAGGGTGAGATAGATAAGATAGAACTAATAGAATAGAAGAAGAAGAAGAACTCAACTGAACAGAATCAGAGTAATACGAAACTCACAGCGGAACGAATTAAATATATTATATAACAAAATCTTGAAATACAAATCTGAATTTGTATATACATACCATATCAGAGTATAACTCATATACATCACAGCGGAAATAATCTCTAAATAACTAATAGTGGAGCCTTCTGCTTCGAGCTCCTCCAAGTGAATCTGCAAAATCCTGAAACACTTGGCTGCCCGTACAAATTTGGGCACCCAAGAGTTTAGGGAAAACAAAAACAAAATAAACTCTGGGTCAGTCATGGGACTGGTGTGAGTAAATTCCAACCATACTGTTTAACTTTGAAAATCCTTTCGAAAGAAAAGGATAATAGTAAGACCAGCCCATAACTAACATGGACGACCTTACTATAACCCAACTAATTAGATATCAAATCCAGTGATATTATAATAATGTCTAAACAAATAAATAATCAAGTAGCAGAACGCTTGCATCTCACGTTCCACATATATAGTACAAAATCATAAACCGCAGGGCGCTTATTGGAGATTGGATTCCAACAGACAAGGTATGGGTGCACCTTCCGATCAGTGTACTCTAGAGGGTATACACTGCAGGTTCAACAAGAACGTCTTGCAACCCGGCCACACATGACCGCCCACTCATTTAGCTTGAGTTTAGTGATTATATTGCCACCACGGTTGTTGGCCATCCAACCGTAATCCGTAGATACAGAATCGAAAAGAAGAACAAATATGGATTTTCTCTAGATCGGTGACAATACACCCTGCTTGGGTATGACCCAACTAGCCATTTTGCCCAGCCCAACTTCTGTCATATCCGGTTTGTGAGGCAAGAGGCTGCGTCTATCTTCAGAACATCTGATCACTATTCACTTTGAATGCCACATCGTCAAACCCATCAATTCACTAATCAATTCCCAAACGTATCGCGGGTATAAAAAGCTAAGAGGAACGAATTCCTCCGCCACCAGACGTAATACCTTTAAGAGATCAACTGTAAGTGATTTGTTAGGTATACTCTATCAGACACTCGTTAATACAAGTTGTCCTAGGACTGGACAAACAAAAAGCACCATTCTGGAACTGGACGACCCTTGCATTTCACTTCATCTTCAATTTTCTTCAGCATAATATAATTCGCAGCGCTTAAGTCTATACGGAGTGGTTTTCAGATAATATATCCAACCGGTCTCTCCGTATTGACAACGATGGTCAAAA
Organism: Allium sativum; assembly: GCA_030737875.1. NCBI lineage: Eukaryota > Viridiplantae > Streptophyta > Magnoliopsida > Asparagales > Amaryllidaceae > Allium > Allium sativum. The sequence continues at coordinate 968,548,655 of CM060920.1, forward strand.
CACTTCAATAGTCGGTTATTTAACTATCGAAGTAAAAAAAAACATCCATTCACAAACACTGGCCCTTTTATTTGATACTAACTTTCTAGTTTCCCATATTTTTATAAACTCTTCCTTACTTCCCTTCACTTCTACTCTATTAGTTCCTCGTTATAAATCAGTAAGTGAATAAATTTCTAAGTATCAACCCCGAAGGCCGAAACAACCATCAGATTGACGCCTCGAAAGTTACTCAACTCAACCAACGTATAACGGGTTCTAATTTTCTTTAAAATTATATCACTTTCCTTATCATGCTCAGTATTATAACTTATCGACTTACTTTAAAACTATTATATTTTAACTAATGCAATACACTTCTATATTTTCTTTTATAACTAATGCAATACGCTGCTATAGTTTCCTTTATACCTAATGCTGCTATATTCTCTTTCATTTGATAACTCCGTTTCTAAGTCAGGTTCTTATTAAATCAATATCAAGTTTATAACTAAATATTGATTTCATATCCTATTATAATTTGTCGGTTTAAATCTAAATATTAACTAGCCTATAAGATTATAATTCCTAAAATAATTTACTTTGATACGTTCAACATCGTCGAATTTTAGTTCTAATTCCTAATAATGTTATTTAGGTTCAGACCGTGTATATATATATATATATATATATATAAATAATATAAAACAAACAGTACATACAAATATTGAGGAATCCGGTTGGGTTTCTCCAATCGGTTTTTCGCATCCATAGACGTCAGCCAACACAATTAACACTAATTCCATACGATGGAATATTTTAATTGAGGGGATCAGTGCCAATATATATGTATAGAATATTCAACCAGTTTAACTGTAATTTACCTAAACGGCCATCACACAGCATTCAACCAATATTAAAATATAATTATAATATTTTAATATAAATCAGAGTTAGTGAATTTACTCACCTTGGCGCGTTAACCGTTTAATAATGATTTGCGTCAGTTGATTAAGTCGGGCGTTCAATTCTGCCATAAATCCAACGTGCTTCGAATTGCTCCGTCGTCAGCTTCCGTGCGATTTCAAAGTGATGGACCGTTCGTCAAATCCTTTTTACCCAAATGCACTGCTCTACAACATCCTGACGCCATTTCCAACCGTTTTGGCCTTCTGCTGCTCTGTATCACCATCCATAGCTTCACGTCTATTTATTTTCTTCTTATTATTCTTTTCTTTGATTTTACAATCGGCGGCCTCATCATCTTTATTCCTCTCGGCCCATGTCAACAACTACTGACCCGTTTGAATTCTTCTTCCTCATTTTAAAGAACGCGAGCTTCAGATTGTACCTCTCCAGTGTGTTGATCGTTGGGTTTCTTCTTATGATAGTGTAAGTACTTCACACTTCCACTTCAGATTGTCCCTCACGTACACTATTTACCTAGTGTACATACCTGAGGGTATTTATATCAAAATATCAAAACAAGTTGATACGGCGGATCACTTCAGCTCCCTCACCAACCCGTCAGCACCTACCCCTGCCCCGCCTCTCGCCCACAACTACATACCATCATTCAACAACATGCTCCCTCACGTACGTACAGAACCTATATACCCTGGACTGCTTCACACCCTATGCCAACGCCAAGCTTTACACCCCTACAATATACCTCAACGTGACCCCTCCAAACAATCCTGCACCGTCTAATGTTCCATACACACGTGCATTCCCTGCATGCTTCACTAAAACCCCTACTTCATTTGCCAAACTGCTACTTCACACATACCCCAAAACGATCACCGAACCCAACGTTTAAACTCACGTTACTTGTAATGTCCTTCTCCATGCCATGATCCACCACGTCCACGTGTGCTCTTCCCCTTCCTTAGTAAATACATACCACAAGCCTCTCCTTCATGAAACACATCCGCTCCTATAAATAATTCCCCCAAGTCTGTAAACTCCACCTCATGTGCTCGCATCTTCCTTCCATGCGACAGCATGCTTTGGGTTCATGCACACAACTCTCTTGTCCATCCACATTTCTTCTTTTTATTTGAACAAAACTCCACTTGCCTGTACGTCATCATGCCGCCTCACCCTCAGGTCTGCATAACGCACCACCCATCTCGGAACCGCACCCATGCTGTCTTCATCACTAGCTTCGCACTACTTCATCTCCAACGTCAAGCAGAACCCACGTTTCGGACCATCTCCGTGTATATTTGTTCACCGCCCAAACCAACGTAACCGAAATGTTTAACCACCCTTTTTTCATTTTACCACGCATGCATCGAACAGACACCACTTCAAACTTCCGAAACTTCCCTCCTCTTCTTTGCTTCACATGCTGACATGAATCCATTCACACCCTCGATCTCCTGTAGGTATAACGCATGCACTCACTAAACAGTGCATTCCTCTCCCTCAATGACATCACATGCTGAACCCCTTTACTCGCAAACTATGCATCAGATCCGTGACTTCAACTCACACCCGCACTCATTTTCTTTCTTTTAGTTCTTGCGTGACAAATCCCCTTTTTGTCTTGGCTTTACAGTTTCCGCAAGAAGAAGTAGTGCGTATTTATAAAGGGATGATGCTTAACAATTAAGCATTAGGGAATGGTATAGGTTCTAGGGTAGATAATGGTTTCGATCTTTCACTTCCTGGTATTTTCGTGATGGATTATTTTTCTTTCTATTGATCTTGGCAAGACTTGACTTCAGCCATTTCCTATTTGATAGGGTAGGACGTGAAAATGAAGACTTAATGAAGTAGTAGTAGTGTGGCAGGGCATGGCGAGGCATGCTGGATTAAATGTGGATAGATATTTGTTTCCGTATGGTCACTTATCTGAGATGTGCAGGGATGCTTAACCTATGAGGTAGGTCATATGTAGCTTTGTGGTTTTCAAAAACAAGATTAGACAAATGATATTTTGTACGGTGTCCGTTATAAAAATTTCCGTTCATCTATGAAAGGCTATGGACTGAGATAAAAATACTGTTGTGACCAGCAACGCCCCACGATCCCAAAAATATAATAATATCGGTAGATTAACTCATTCTGTGAAACCCCGAAATGTTGATTAAGGGTGCAAAACACTTCAAATAAAAAGTTGTTTATTTAATTAATTAAAAATTACAGTAAAATTCTAAAATTAAATTATCGCTACCCCCCAATAGAACCCTGTCTAAATTCGAAACCGATATCTAGTTATATTTAAATAACCGTTATGGCCACAAACGAATATACCGCTGTTTTTCTGAATATTTAATCTAGATATAACTTACAATATATAATTTGAAATCTTGGTTTTTCACTTCCATTAGAAAGATACAGTTCAACAGATTCGAACGTTTCTTGTTTCGAGGAAATCCGACTTGTAACGGATCCTGTACACTCAGTTGAAGTTCAAAACGTTAAATTACGAACTGCAGCGTCGTTATGAGCTCGATTATATTTAATATTTTTTTATACGTTTAACTTCGTTTTAATTGATATATAAATCCACTTATATTATGAATTTAATATTTAAACTGATTTAAATATTCAAATACAAACCGATAAAAATGCGGGACGTTACAGGCCATTTCCCATAGCAGAAAGGATTAGCCAAATGGCCTATAGCGTAAAATTAACAGAGAGACTATCCGACATTCATGATGTTTTCCATGTTTCTCATCTGCGGAAGTGCTTGCATGATACTGTGGAAGTAGTTGAGCCGAGTATATTGGAGGAAGTAGAGTTGGAACGGGAGGCGACATTCGGACGAGTTCCTACCGCTATTCTTAGAACAGAAGTTAAGAAGCTGCGCAATAGAGAAGTCAAGTTGATGAAAGTTCGGTGGGAGAGGATGCAACTTGGGAGACCGAAGAAAAGATTCGTGCTTCGTACCCTTTTCTTATTTAGGGTATGTTCTTCCTTTCAAAAGCTTTTATTTATGCTTGTTTATATCATTTAAGTATGTCCTATCGATCGAATCTTCTCCCTTTAGTTAGGAATCCCATATATGTAAACATGTGTTTGAAACATGTTATAATTGATGGATGCAAGTGTTTGTTAGTGGTTGCTCTTGGATGCATAGACACACACATTAGGCACTAGATCGGCTCAATCACTCTCATATTGCATATGGATGTGTGTGCATTTTTTTCTTTTCATTTAATGGATGAAATTGAATGTATCATCATATGGATGTTGCATTTGGATGATGATTGTTCACACATATAGAACTTACATGTTATAATAGGATTGTTGCATACATGTTGGATTCATGGCACTGACATACATTGCATTAAGGATGTCGACTGAACCAGTAGATCGCCTGATCTTTGCATTAGTATAAGGACATATACACACACCTTTGCATATGTTTATATAAGCATTAGAAGTCTTTAAGGACAATGGATGCCTATGATTGGTGGACGAGTAGATGGGTGATGGATGGTAGGATATACATTCTTCTTAACTTGGAGATTTCGGGGATGAAATCCTTTGAGTAGGGGACAATGTAACACCCCGTAATTTTAACAACACTAAAGAGGACAAATTAAAGAATAATTAAATTAATATTCAAAATTAAGGGAAACAGACTACGCTATTGCGTTCATCTCGGAATTCTGGCCAAGATAGACACCTGGTTTGCGTAAAACGGACACCGTATGAAGAAGTTATGAAGGTTTGAAGTTTGTATACGCGCAAGGGAATTATATATATATAATGTCTAGAAATTCAAAATTAGGTCCAAAAATTCAAAAATCGCTCAGAATTGGGAAGGCGGCAAAAATCCCACTCAGGGGTGTTGACCCCCTAAGGGGAGGTCGACCCTCCTGCGGTAGATGAGGCTGATTAGGGTTTTGGGGGAATCTATAAATATGGCCTCATTTCTCATACTTTTGCACACCAAAAAATGGAGAACTAGATGCTCCCTTTGCTCAGATCAAATCAAATCTTTTTTTCTGCAATCAAGTTATTCAAGCTTAGAGATCTGTGATTCAATGCTAGAAATCCCTTCTCTATTTTTCTAGATCCAAACACTATGAGTTTAAGTTACTTTTAGATCTAAATAATTAAAAAGTAAAACGTGATATGACTATAACTTGGATCTATGTCTGTGATGACTGCTTGAATCATATCAGGTCTGTTATAACTTGTGCACCTATTATATTCTGACATGACTATGACTTAGATCTTAACATTTATCATGTCGGATTTGCCTTTGATTCTGGATCTAATTCGTTGTTTAGATCACCTTACACATGTTCTATTATGTTTAGGGCCAAATCAGATCTGTTGTTAGTTGGACATCTAAATCATTGTTTAGATCATATAATGCCTGTCTCTATTATGTTAGAATCAGTTCTATTATCATATGTTCATTAGATATGTTCCTATATGCCTACCTTGTCATTACGCCACTATATGTTTTATGCCTATTTATGCCATTATATGACCATCATATTAGTATGATCATCTCTATTCTATTCCCTCTATCATTTACCTTTTAATTTTTTATAACCAGGCTAGAGCCTAGGCATGCCGCTGAAATATGCGAATGCGTTAGATTGGGAACGAGGGAAAACGTTGAGTTGGGGCATAACTTGAATATGGAATTTGGGCATAACTTGAATAAAATATGTGAATATAGATTTAGGGGCATAAATCAAATTATGATTAAAGACCTTAATTTGGGGCATATGGTTCATTATGAACATGACTTGGAAAAGGGGCATGAAAACCTATAACGACATAGGTAAATTTGTTTAATAATGGAAATGCTTAGGATTACAGAAATTAGAAACTGTAATCGCGTTTAGGCACGAGGTTAGATTTCACTTGTGGCAGAAGTCTGCCCGGAACCACCCGGCATATCCAGCGACCGCAAGTGGTGAATATAATGTGAGGGGTCTAAGTGCACAAACACAAGACGTGCTAAGACATGAGGTTAATCCCGACTTGTGGAGGAAGTCTGTCTAGAACCGACCGGCATATCCAGCATCCACAAGTGGTAGGCTTATTGTGAGAGGTCTAGCACATTATAACCATAAATGAATATGGCAATAAAGTTGACTACTTAACCTAGTTGAATCCATATGGATTGTATTAACATGTTAAACTGATTAGGGGTTAAGTAAACTTGTTTGAAACAGTGGTTGGGTTATGTAAATCTGGGGTGGGTGGGTAATATTTATATATATAGGCCCACAAACTTAACCTGTTGGGATTATGCAATTTTATGACACCAGTAGGTAGGCATAATCTATGGAAAACCTGGTAGTGGGGATGCAAGACAAAGGGGAGAGCTTGCATCATCTTGTGTGTGGGACACGTTTCAGTCAGTAACCCATATATAGGTATCAAACGAGTAGTCCAAACTAGGTCGGAGTCAGGGCACGCTTACTGAGATGATTGTAGGAGATCCAAACGTGGGGGACGGTGTGGGCAGCGCGTACCGACTGGGTTATGTGCGTGCATGGTCCGAAAAGAGGAAGATAAAACGTCGTGACACCTGTAGATATGGTTCTGCGCATCCTGAAAACGAAGGGTTGCCACTTTAGGGAGTGATACACCCTACTGTGGGGCCAGCAAATGGTATCTACGGAGTAGGGAGCCGATCGATTAGGGTAGTAGTTAGGGTACATCTAGACTCTGGTAAGTTTAGAGCCTGTTATTAGGTTGCCTGTTGATTGTATGAGGTTAAAACCTCTCACCAGAAAGTACGCCTAAGTCTACCACCTTATAGTTGTTGCGATCATCTCATTTTGTTTATACTAGTATCAGTGCAGAGGAATCATTAGCAAAGCGTAGTATACTTTATCATGCTATCCTGTTTACCTTATTATACCTGCCTTTTATGCTGTTACCTTTTCTTATCCACTTTATATGCCTGTCATGATACTTTTACTTATTTATTATCTAAAAGTAACTGGACTCGCCAAACTTTATGTCTGACCCATTTTGTTACCTCTTCTTTCTCTTCCATCCCCCCTCCCCCAGGTTCTCAGGGTGGGAATACTCAAGCTTGACCATGATTTTTCTTTCATCTTGCTTGGAGCTGCTCAGATGTATTGTTCGAGCTCTTATCTACTATGGCTATGTTTTTATTTGGGGAATTATGATTCTTTTATAATTGTACTCTGATGTCTTAAGTACAAGACAAAATTTTAATGATGTACCGAGTTCTATATTTTTCAGACATATAATGTAACCATGTTTTGAACCACGATGATTTATGATTAATAATGTTTTAAATTTCCACTGCTATTTTATATCTGTCTTGTAATGTTTTCGTTTCTGTTTACTTATAACGCTTCACGAAACTTAATGCATTCTCTTAATGAGTGACATTAACGGACGTGGGGTGTCACACTTCACGTAATGGAGGGTTTGATTTCTAGAAACCAGGTTGGATGTAGCCTTGATGGCAACTTCGTCAGTGTACCTGGGTTGGCATGGTGGAGGCACCTTCCCTGGTGGCAGATTTCCAGTTGATTTGGGAGAGGTTTTAGCAGTTTACGTTGTGGTGGTAGTGGTCTATTTTCATGCACATGATCCACCATTTTTTATTTACTTTTTATAAATTGTTTACCATACCATAAATTATATATATATACACACCACTCCAAATTAAGGAATGATAATTCTTAATGGGCGAGACCCATATAACTCCAAAGCATATCTCCTATTTTAGTCAATACCAGTTTGGGAGGTCAAGATTACCTTCTCCTCTCTTAGCAATTCTAACTTGGAACACTAACAGTGCCTTCCAAGCAATAATGCAATGTCATCGTCCATCCATACAAGTTCGTTCCGAGACTGAACAAAACTGAATACATATCAATTGCATTATTAGGAATAATACTAAGTAATCCTTGCACTTCAAAGTTCTATCTTTAATTATAACATCTTGGGATGTCTTTTATTTTGAATGGTTCAACATAATCAAGGTGGTTTTCAGATAACTTGATTTGATCCTCGACTCTTTGAAACAATAATCAATAGTTTTCAAAAAACCCAACCTTGATTCTTTTAGAAATAAATCAACACATAAGAGCGATGTTCACCACTTAACCATTTATGAAAACAGATCACTTTATTATTTGTCATGTATATTTCCTATGTTAAACCTAGCTAAATTTAATCATTAGTAATTTAAAAATCAAATGCCAAACAACAACCAAGTCTATATGGACTTAATTTCCAAGGAAACTACTAAGCCTTATTTAGTTAATCTCTTATTGATTAAACCCATTTATTTATTTTATTTCAAAATAATTCATATACTTAAGCCCATGGACTAAGTATATATATATATATCAATAAAATACTTAAGAAATCAATATTTCAAAATCATATTAAATGATATAAAATGGATGTCATTTAAAGCATTGGTTACTACAAGCCAAAGCACTAATCCTTCGTTGTTTAGAAGGGAAAATGAATTTCCTTACCACCATAATTTTAAGAATGATAATTTACTTCTTATACTATACTTTATTAAGTATACAAATTTGTATCTAGAATAATATTTACGTTCCAGAACATCAATCTTCGATCTCAGCTAATACTATTCATCATATAACACTAAAGCGGTAAAATCCCATAATTTTATTGCTTTGATTGGACATATTTAAGTTATTTTAAAATACTTAAAATAATTATTTTATGAATAAATGGCCCTCTTTTAAATCATAATAAATTATGATAAAATCATTTCTAAATTTGGTTTACAAAATAAATAATTCAAAGAAAAACTGAAAATGCGACCAATTTTTTTATAAACAAATTAATTTTTGATCATGTAAATATTGTTTGAAATACTTAAATAAATATACACATTATATATAATTCTAATTAAGTTAAATAATAATTAGTTAATTTAACATAATATTCGATTTTACCTATAGTTTAATTAAGTAGAAGTATAAAAAGAAAAAGGAAAAAAGATACTTAAAGCACACTTAAAACAAGCAAATCAATACACATATGTACGATACTCATTATGGATGTATTATAGTCTTTATGGAAATTGAAAATAGATGGAAATGGGACAATGGACATGTCATTCAAGGAGTAAATGGAGGAAAAGAGCATGTGTAAGGTGGCATGGGTTAGGAGGGAGGTATTTTGGTAATTTCAAATGTTATTCCAGTTTTTATAACACTTCTTTCTTTCTCTTCTTTCTATTAATTTCTTTATTTCATTTATTCCATATTCATCTTTATTTTTAAAGCTTTTCAAATTCTTATTAATCGCTTCTAAGCCTTTGAAAATGTCAAAATTTTATTCTATAATTCGAAAACCTCTAAATTTAAGTTTAAACCGTTCTACTTCCATCCCTCCACTTGATTGTTATTTTCAATTGGTTTCACCACATTTCAATGCCTTGGTATGCATAGTATGCCCCTAGCCGAACCAAAATGTGCCAGTGAGGATTCAATACATATTTTCGGTGAAGCCAGCCAGCTCTAAGGTGAGAAAACTCACGTTTTTATGCAAGCTTCTAACTTTAAATTTGTTTTTATGTTTTTTAAATAATTTGTATGTAAGTATGATGTTTGATATGTTAGTAGTTGATATATACATGTGTTTTGGTTGTATGTTGTTAGGTTTAGAATTTATGAAGAGTTAATAAGCAAGAATTGAATAAATGTATAGTTAGTAAGAAAATTTAGTTAATTTAGATATGAAAGTAAATTTGTTTACTATATTATGATTATAAATATCATATGCTTAGTTAGAAACCATTATATGATGTATGAGAAGTACCTCTTCCATGTTGAAAAAGGAGCCTCTTTTAGCACCTAAACCACCTTCTACCACCACCAACCACCTAGTGTGGCCCCCACATGGCCACGACACCACCTAAATCCATCGCCAAGTCGTCCCGATCCGCTGTACTGCTCCGAACAGCGAGCCCGTGGGCCCCACAATCTCAAACACCCATAAAAATCCCGCCTTTAGCTTGTATGCTTTGTGTTTGAGTGTGTGCGAGAAGTGTTGAGTTGATTTCGGTTGAAAATGCAAGATCTTTGGCTCGTTGCAAGCGCATTGAGTTCCTACGGTGAAGTGTCAAGGTTTTGGAATGCTCGGGGTGAGATTTATCACTTAGTTTATATAGTTTGTGTAGTTAAAATCATAGATATGTTGCTAAGTGTTTGGTTAACGTATATATGCGAACTTGTAAAGGTCATAAATTTTTCATACAAACTCGAAATTAGGCGTTTAAAGATGCGTTGGAACCGTATCGACGATAGATTTGCAATGAATCTAATTTGATCAATTTGGAGCTAGTTGGAAATTTAGATTAAATTAAACCCGCGTTTAATTTAACTCAAAAGCGATTGTTATTATAACAATCAAAAATCTCGGTAAGAACTTCTATCTTAAATTACTATATTATAGTAGTTAGTTAGTTATGAATTTTATGTTGCAAGTTAGAAATTGCATCATGTAGTTATATTGCCCCATTTTGGAGTTCAACACATGAACCATTCACAAATCATTTGCATTAGAAGCGTTGTATGAATATGTGACACTCGCATTTCATACTCCATGGATGGACACTTGTGGCATCATAAATGGCATTGGATAGTTGAGTATTTATTTATTTATTTATGACTATGGCATGTGCATTGTATGTGAGTAATGATTCATAAAATAATTGTTGTTGTTTGAAAACCCCACACAGGTCTTGGGATGATAATTAACTCACATCTCCCTTGGATTTAATCGTATGTCAACTGATTGATTGAAAAACTATTATAAGCGTTATTTAATTATATGTAGTTGTAAATTGCATTCTGGATGTGAATTGAATGTTTATGAGTTGTTTATCACTATTTTTGAATTCATGCGATATATGTAATCCATATAAATAAAATTATATGGTAATTGATTGAGTCTGATTCCAATTCATAAATAACGAATATTTTAATATAATATTCAGTGAAGGATCAAAATATGATTTTGATGTCCGATTTTGGATGTACACGAAAATATTGAAATATTCATAACTGAAATGAATATGAAGCCGAGTTAAGTAGATATAGGCCATTTTAACTCGAACAGAATTCTCTGTCGATTTCATTCATTTTATAATGAATATCGAAAAGATTTGATTTCAAAATTTGATACTTTGACAATATTATCATTTTCATATTAAAATGATATGGAAGATTCAATTTTGATTTAAAATTTAAATGGAAGTTGGAATCGTTTTTAAGACGAATTTATAAACGATATATAAAATATGTTTTAAAAGGAAATTGATGAAATATATTATATATATTTAAATGGTCTGAATAGAACGTGCTGCGCAGCGACCGTTCGTGAATTTCGACCATTAACTTTGAATGGACGTAACGGGATATCCGACTATCGGATCCTCCTAAAACCAGAACCTTTGGGTTCATATCGAAAAGAGCTTTCGAATGGTAATTAGAGATTTGAAATCTAACGGTTGGGTTTTGAGAAACGTTTAATTCAAATTTGAATAAAAACAGCGCCAGTTCAGCTAAATGACCTGGAACGTCATTTAACTGAAAGGGCCTATTTTTAAATGATTAAAAATATGGAAAAATTATGTTAAATCATAATAAATGATTTGAAATGATTTTTGTAATGACCCGCATTTTCTCAGAGATATAATAATTAATTAATTTAATTATTTAAAAAGTGATTTAGAATTCAAATGGTCGTTTAATTAAATTATAGTGAATATTTAATTAAAATAATAATTAAATAATATATTTAATTCTGAAATAATCAGAATGGGCTGAAACGGCGATATGGTGTGAATTTGGAAATTCGAAATATATAATTCATTTTAGAATTTGATTTACGATAACAAATATATTTAAATAACGATCGTTGAACGTATAAATTATAATATAATTATAATCGAGTTCGAAATGGCGCGGTAGTTCGTGATTTGGTGATTCGAACTTTAAACGAATATACAGAAGCCATTTTAAGTTGGATTTCTGTGAAACAAGAAACGTTCAAAGCTGGTGGAGTATATTTTTCTAGTGGAAGAGAAAAATCGGGATTTCGTCGTGTAGATTTTGATTTATGTCCAAATCAAATTTTAGAAAAGTTGCTGTGGAATTCCTTTGAAATTTATAAATATTTATTTATATTTTAAAAAGGAATTTCATTATAAATCGAATATCGATTTAAGCTGGATTTGTAATATCAAGCTAGAAATTCACATAGGAATATTCTAGAGCTGTATGATATCGTATGTGAATATATACGATAATATTTATTTATAAATATTTAATTTAATTGTTTTTAAATATATTTAATATTTAAAAAGGGTTATTTAGAGCTTTAACAATAGCCAGTTTTGCAAACAACCTCAAAATTCGACGAAACTATTTTGTTGGATCCGCAATGTTAAATTATTGTTAGATTTCAATTTCCGTGATTTTTGAAGTTAGTATGTGGCCGTACGAATTTTTAGAGTGAAAAACAGTCGATATTCTAACGGTTAAAATTACGCTGTGTGAGCAAACGGAGTCGAAATTCGACGAAACCAGTTTCGTTGGGACCGTAATGTCGAACTATAGTTGCGTGTCCATTTTCGTGATTTTTAGGTATCGTGTGTGAGCACACGGATTTTTAGAAGACAAAAAAGAGTAACGTTTGATTAAAATAAAATATAAATAATTAACACAAAATATCCTAAATTTTGTGTGGACCTAAACTAGGCCACCCCTCATCTTTTCTCACCACCCAAACATAGTTTAAAATCAAAGAAAGTAGCCGCCAATCCTTTCATTCATCCTCAACCAAAACGAGAGCAAAACAAATCAAGAGAAATTCAAATAAATTACTAGAAAATCCAAGACAAGTATAATCAGCTTTTTGGTGAAGTGCTCTTGAGTTTGGCGTGGGTTTTATTGGGTTCGGTTGGACTTTCCGTCGCTCGTTCTTTGACAGCGAATGTTAGGGTTAAGGATTTGAAAGTGATTCACTCACTGATTCTTGTTTTGAGTAGTGTTTTTGAGATTGTGGTGGTTTGTAGCATCTCGTGGAGGAGATTGGGGGGTTTCGATGATATTTTTGTTTGGTGGTTTACTGGAGTGTCTCGACGACGGGTTTTGGTGGATGAGTTCGAGTGTGGCGTAGTGGTGTCGAGATGTAAGAGGGATCGAAGGGGAGTGTTGTGATGATTTCTGTTTGGAAGACCGTGTGGTAATGGAGGAGGAATGGTGGATCAAAGATTTCGGTCATGGGTAGTTTGGAGGAGCAGGTCATGGCAAAATCAATTTGGGGAAGAAGAGAAACCAGGTCTGGGCTTGGGTATATGATATTGGGCCGGAGATGAAAGGTTAAAGCCCATGAAAACATTTTAACTAGTTTTATTTTAAATTAAATTAGTTCAAACTTTAAAAATGTGTAACTGCATCATACGATATCAGATTGATGAACCGTAAGTTGCGTTGGGACCGTATGGACGGACATTACACGATGGAACTGACTGGATGTCCATCGGAGCTCGTTACAATTTATGGAAAAATAATATTTTCGTCTGAATCAAGCGATGGTTATCGTTATTAACGATGATCGTCCAGTGTGAGTAAAACTCACCAACTCTGAACAGTTCTATTTTTATAACATATATTTAGAACTGATAAATGATGACTGATTGCTGTGTGTGAACTGTTTGGTTGGATTGTTTGTGTATTGATTGAAATCACAGATAACGATATATATATATATATATCTAAATCGTTAATCGAATATTGATTGTGTTTATCAGAATATTTTATACTCGTGTTGTTTAACATCTGTGATGAAGGGAAATAGGTTGGAGGGACCCAACAGGGTTCCTCAATATTTATAATACGGTTATGTTCATATATTGTAATATATGATGTGAAATAAAATATGTTGTCGATTATGTGTGTGTTTGGACGATATTGGCCATCATGATTTGATATGGTAAATACCATAATACGGGAAGGTTAAAAAGGGAATTTTCAAAATGAATATTGAAAATAAATTATTTATAAAATACAAGGATTTTATGAAAGAGAAAAGATTTATAAAATCAAAGAAGATTTTATAAAAGGAATTTATTTATGAATGGAATATTTATAAATAGGAAATATATTTGTAAACTAAATATAAAGGAAATATAATTGTAAACCAAATGTAAAGGAAATTATTTGTAAAACAAAGACAAAAGGAAGAGATGTGGAAACCAAATAGAAAGAGGGATATTTGTAAAAACATTTACAAATAGAATTTAAAGGGAAATATTTGTAAAACATTTACAAATAGAGAAATTGGAATATTTATTTATTAAATAAATAAAGAATAAAATCAAAGGGATATTTAGAAAATAAATAGAATAAAGGAATATTTATTGGGAAAATAAATAGAGTTAATGAAGAGGAGTTAATCGAATTTAGTATTCGAAGGAGTTAATCGAATTTAGTTATTCGAAACGAGTAAATCGAATATGGTTAGTCTAGTCGAGTTAATCGAACATAGTTAATCAAAATGGAGTTAAACAAAAATTAGAAACTGACTAAAGATTAATAAGTCGAATGGTTTCCTAAGTATCGATCTGATGTTGGTTTCGGCCTTCGGGGTTTATACTTAGGAAGTTGTTCATTTGTTAGTGTATAGTTAGAGTCTGATAGATGTGGAAGAATAGTGATACGTAATTAAGTCATGGAAATGTTTTCTAGTGTTAATAACATATATTTTCTAAACATATAAAATGAGGAATATATATATAAATATGTTTGATGATTGGATTGATAATTCCATTTGGAAATAAGATCGTTGTGTGTACACAGACATGTTTTCATTTGATAGTTAAATCACAGACTATCAAAGTTTTGACCATTTTAACGTTGTTAATATGGAGAGACCGGTTGGATTATTATCCAAAGAACCACTCTGTATTGGCATAAGCATTGCGAATCATATATGCCAAAGATAATTGGAGACAGAGTAAAGTGCAAGGGCTGTTGTACAAATCTTAGATGACAATTGCCTAAGATAGATGTACTGAATAGTGCCTTCGGTTTGTCCAGTCCCAGGGCAACTTGTATGGACGATGGTCCAACAGAGTATATCTAATAGATCGCGTGAGTTGATCTCTTCAAACGTATTCACGTTTGGTGGTGGAGGAATTCGTTTCTCTTAGCTGTATACCCGTGTTATTTTTGGATAAATCAATTTGTGATTTAAAGGGTATGACGATGTGACATTCTAAGTGAATGAAGATGTGACAGGTAAAAGATAAGCGTAGCTTCTAGCCTCACATCCGGTAAATGACAAAAAATCTCGATGCTGTCCCATTCGGGAAACGGTTGCTGATCCCTACCGTTGGTGATATACATTCGATACACTCAAGCGAAATGAGTGGTCGGTCATGTGTGGCCGGATTGCAAGATGTTCTTGTTGAACCTAGTGTATTTCTCTCTAGAGGTACACTAGCGAAAGGTGGTTCCATACCTTGTTATAGTTAGAAATCCATTATCCAATACGTGCTTGCGATTTTGATTGTATACTATATATGTAGAACGTGGGATGGAAGTGTTTCTGCTAGATGATTAATATATTTTGGTTGATAGACATTATTGTAATATCAAACGGTTTTTGATATAAAGATTAGTTTGGATTCTCATAAGGGAAAACCCGTTCCATTATACAGCGTGGTCTTATGAGATATCGTTTTGTTACTCAAACTGTTTTAAACTGTTTTACTCATACCAGTTCCATGACTGACCCGGAGTTTATTTTGTTTGTTTTCCCTAAACTCTTGGGTGCCCAATTCTGTACAGGCAGTCAAGTAGTCAGGATTTACAGATACTTGAAGAGCTGGAGCAGGAGGCTTCAGGATCATATGGCTATAGTTTATTTCCGCTGTGTTGTAAGTGCTGTACTTTGAAATGATATGTATATTCAAGTACATATTTATATTCAAGATATGTTATCTATTATATGTTGTTCGTTTCGCTGTGAGGTTCGTGTTACTCTGATGTTGTGTTCTTCTTCTTCTATTCTAAGTTTCTATCTTATCTATTCTCACCCTCTAACTTCTTTCTATTAACTTTCTGGTATTTTTCAATGTTTGGTTAGTTGTCATTGAGTTTATGACAATAACCAAAGTCGCTTAAAAACCGGGTCGTTACAATCGGTATCAGAGCTTAAGGTTAAGTGAATTACCTTGGCTCTGTGGCGTAACTCAGTAGAGACGGGGTTAGCAATCCCCCAGATTGAGTTTGAGTGTATATATACGAGTGCGTATTTGTTATTTGATATAAAAATTTGTTTTATATTATGGAGATTCATTGGTTGAGTTGTTTGTGAATTCTGGTCGATCAGTTTTATCCACTGTATCGGTAGGGGTTTCTAAACACTCGAATACGATGGACCGACACGGTATGTTTTGAAAGGAGGGTAAATGGAATAATTTTACCCGAATATATTTTGATGTAGTATATTGGTTATGTTGGTTGTTATTATAATCGAGTAAGATTATAAAAAGGTGAAATGGTTATAAATAACTAATCAGAATTCATATAAGTAAAGTATATGAAATAAGATGAATTAAATTTGAAATTTAATTCAGAATTGGAATTTAAAATAAGGAAATTTTAAGTTCTCGGGAGATTTTGAAAACGTTTTTCAAACTAAAAGTGATATAGTATTGAACTCACCTTGATAGCTGGAAAATAGATTCTGATGATGAATCTAGACATCATCAGTGTTCATTTTCGAGTTCTAAGTGACGGATTACTACCAAAGATTTTGTTTTTGAATTGTTTTGAGAAAAACAAGTTGTTTAGAAATTCAAAGGTTTTGAATTGGTATTATGATTTCAATTTGATTTGAAATTTACCCAAGAATTTAAGTTCTGGAATTAAAAATTTAACTAATAAAGTTAAATAGATTGAGAAGGTATAAGTGAATAAATAAATTAGAATTCAAACTTGAACTAAGTTAAATAAAACATGATTTGATTGGAGAATAATCTGGAATGGAATTGCATTGATGAATTAAGAGTTTGAAATTTGAAATTTGTGTTCAAGTGGAAGTTGCCTTGGATATGACCAAAGGATTGGATTTGAGGATAAATCGATCAGAGATTGATTGAGATGATATTAGTATTTGCTGAATTAGCAACAGATGGAAGTGATATAATGATATGCCCGACAAAAAGGTACAAGTTTATATTTCATATGAGTTCGGTGATTTATGAGCCTGATTGGCAAGCCGCTTGGCATTTTCTTTTGGGTTGGAGATGGCCTAGAGAGGCGAGTTGGAGTTTGAGCTATTGACCAGTACAAAGGAGGTGCTGGCGAAATTTTTCGGAAAAATTAAGGCGTTAGAAAATTTTCAAGATTTTTGAAAATTTTCGTTGATGAGAATTAATTAATATTTTAATTGAAATTAAATTGGTTCAGTTGAAACTGAAGTTAAGAAGTGAACAAATAAGTTCTAATCGGTCGATAAGGTTTGTTTTCTACCTTAGCAATTTCGAGGAAGAAATTATTTTAAGTGGGGAAAAATGTAACGACCCGCATTTTTTCAGAGATATAATAATTAATTAAATTAATTATTTAAAAAGTGATTTAGAATTCAAATGGTCGTTTAATTAAATTATAGTGAATATTTAATTAAAATAATAATTAAACAATATATTTAATTCTGAAATAACCAGAATGGGCTAAAACGGCGATATGGTGTGAATTGGGAAATTCAAAATATATAATTCAGTTTAGAATTTGATTTACGATAACGAATATATTTAAATAACGATCGTTGAACGTATAAATTATAATATAATTATAATCGAGCTCGAAATGGCGCGGCAGTTCGTGATTTGGCGATTCGAGCTTTAAACGAATATACAGAAGCCGTTTTAAGTCGGATTTCTGTGAAACAAGAAACGTTCAAAGCTGGTGGAGTATATTTTTCTAGTGGAAGAGAAAAATCGGGATTTCGTCATGTAGATTATGATTTATGTCCAAATCAAATATTAGAAAAGTCGCTGTGGAATTCCTTTGAAATTTATAAATATTTATTTATATTTTAAAATGGAATTTCATTATAAATCGAATATCGATTTAAGCGGGATTTGAAATATCAAGCTAGAAATTCACATAGGAATATTCTAGAGGTGTATGATATTGTATGTGAATATATACGATAATATTTATTTATAAATATTTAATTTGATTGTTTTTAAATATATTTAATATTTAAAAAGGGTTATTTAGAGCATTAAAAATAGCCAGTTTTGCAAACAACCTCAGAATTTGACGAAACTATTTTTGTTGGATCCGCAATGTTAAATTATTGTTAGATTTCAATTTCCGTGATTTTTGAAGTCAGTATGTGGTCGTACGGATTTTTAGAGTGAAAAACAGTCGATATTTTGATGGTTAAAAATACGCTGTGTGAGCAAACGGAGTCGGAATTCGACGAAACCAGTTTTGTTGGGACCGTAATGTCGAACTATAGCTATGTGTCCATTTTCGTGATTTTTAGGTATCATGTGTGAGCACATAGATTTTTAGAAGACAAACAAAAGTAACGTTTGATTAAAATAAAATATAAATAATTAACATAAAATATCCTAAGTTTTGTGTGGACCTAAACTAGGCCACCCCTCATCTTTTCTCACCACCCAAACACAGTTTAAAATCAAAGAAAGTAGCCGCCGATCCTTTCATTCATCCTCAACCAAAACGAGAGCAAAACAAATCAAGAGAAATTCAAATAAATTACTAGAAAATCCAAGACAAGTATAATCAACTTTCTGGTGAAGTGCTCTTCAGTTTGGCATGAGTTTTATTGGGTTCAGTTGGAGTTTCCATCGCTCGTTCTTTGACAGCGAATGTTAGGGTTAAGGATTTGAAAATGATTCACTCACTGATTCTTGTTTTGAGTAGTGTTTTTGAGATTGTGGTGGTTTGTAGCATCTCGTGGAGGAGATTGGGGGGTTTCGGTGATATTTTTGTTCGGCGGTTTACTGGAGTGTCTCGAAGATGGGTTTTGGTGGATGAGTTCGAGTGTGGCGTATTAGTGTCGAGATGCAAGAGGGATCGAAGGGGAGTGTTGTGATGATTTCGGTTTGGAAGACCATGTGGTAATGGAGGAGGAATGGTGGATCAAAGATTTCGTTCATGGGTTGTTTGGAGGAGCAGGTCACGGCAAAATCAATTTGGGGAAGAAGAGAAACCGGGTCTGGGCTTGGGTATATGGTATTGGGCCGGAGATGAAAGGTTAAAGCCCATGAAAACATTTTAACTAGTTTTATTTTAAATTAAATTAGTTCAAACTTTAAAAATATGAAACTACATCATACGATATCAGATTGACAAACCGTAAGTTGCGTTGGGACCGTATGGACGGACACTACACGATGGAACTGACTGGATGTCCATCGGAGCTCGTTACAATTTATGGCAAAATAAATTGTCCGTCTGAATCAAGCGATGGTTATCGTTATTAACGATGATCGTCCAATGTGAGTAAAACTCACCAACTCTGAACAGTTCTATTTTTATAACATATATTTAGAACTAATAAATGATGACTGATTGCTATGTGTGAACTGTTTGGTTGGATTGTTTTTGTATTGATTGAAATCATAGATAACGATATATATATATATATATATATATATCTAAATCGTTAATCGAATATTGATTCTGTTTATCATAATATTTTATACTCGTGTTATTTAACATCTGTGATGCAGGGAAACAGGTTGGAGGGACCCAACTGGGTTCCTCAATGTTTATAATACTGTTCTGTTCATATGTTGTAATATATGATGTGATATAAAATCTGTTGTCGATTATGTGTGTGTTTGGACGATATTGTCCATTGCGATTTGATATGGTAAATACCATAATACCGGAAGGTTAAAAATGGAATTTTCAAAACGAATATTGAAAATAAATTATTTATAAAATCCAAGGATTTTATAAAAGAGAAAAGATTTATAAAATCAAAGAAGATTTTATAAAAGGAATTTATTTATGAATGGAATATTTATAAATAGGAAATATATTTGTAAACCAAATATAAAGGAAATTATTTGTAAAACAAAGATAAAAGGAAGAGATGTGGAAACCAAATAGAAAGACGGATATTTGTAAAAATATTTACAAATAGAATTTAAAGGGAAATGTTTGTAAAACATTTACAAATAGAGAAATTGGAATATTTATTTATTAAATAAATAAAGAATAAAATCAAAGGGATATTTAGAAAATAAATAGAATAAAGGAATATTTATTGGGAAAATAAACAGAGTTAATGAAAAGGAGTTAATCGAATTTAGTATTCGAAGGAGTTAATCGAATTTAGTTATTCAAAACGAGTCAATCGAATATGGTTAGTCTAGTCGAGTTAATCGAAAGGAGTTAATCGAACATAGTTAATCAAAATGGTGTTAAACAAAAATTAGAAATTGATTAGAGATTAATAAGTTGAATGGTTTCCTGAGTATCGATCTGATGTTGGTTTCGGCTTTCGAGGTTTATACTTAGGAAGTTGTTCTCTTGTTAGTTTATAGTTAGAGTCTGATAGATGTGGAAGAATAGTGATACGTAATTAAGTCATGGAAATGTTTTCAAGTATTAATAACGTATGTTTTCTAAACATAGAAAATGAGGAAAAAATATATATACATATACGTTTGATGATTAGATTGATAATTCCATTTGGAAATAAGATCGTTGTGTGTACACAGACATGTTTTCATTTGATAGTCAAATCACAGACTATCAAAGTTTTGACCATTTTAACGTTATTAATATGGAGAGACCGGTTGGGTTATTATCCAAAGAACCACTCTGTATTGGCATAAGCGTTGCGAATCATATATGCCAAAGATAATTGGAGACAGGGTAAAGTGCAAGGGCTGTTGTATAAATCTTAGATAACAATTGCCTAAGATAGATGTACTGAATAGTGCCTTAGGTTTGTCCAGTCCCAGGACAACTTGTATGGACGAAGGTCTGACAGAGTATATCTAATAGATCGCGTAAGTTGATCTCTTCAAACGTATTCATGTTTGGTGGCGGAGGAATTCGTTTCTCTTAGCTGTATACCCGTGTTATTTTTGGATAAATCAATTTGTGATTTAAAGGGTATGACGATGTGACATTCTAAGTGAATGAAGATGTGACAGGTAAAAGATAAGCGTAGCTTCTAGCCTCACATCCGGTAAATGACAAAAAATCGAGCAGGCAGCATGGCTATGTGGGTAGCTCCCATTAGGGTGTATAATCACCTATCTAGAGATATTCATTTCATTCTTTAATCTATTCGATGTTGTCCCATTCGGGAAACGGTTGTTGATCCCAACCGTTGGTGATATACATTCGATACACTCAAGCGAAATGAGTGGTCGGTCATGTGTGGCCGGGTTGCAAGATGTTCTTGTTGAACCCAGTGTATTCCTCTCTCGAGGTACACTAGCGAAAGGTGGTTCCATACCTTGTCATAGTTGGAAACCCATTATCCAATACGTGCTTGCGATTTTGATTGTATACTATATATGTAGAACGTGAGATGGAAGCGTTTCTGCTAGATCATTAATATATTGTGGTTGATAGACATTATTATAATATCAAAAGGTTTTTGATATAAAGATTAGTTTGGATTCTCATAAAGGAAAACCCATTCTGTTATACGGCGTGGTCTTATGAGATATCGTTTTGTTGCTTAAACTATTTTAAACTGTTTTACTCATACCAGTCCCATGACTGACCCGGAGTTTATTTTGTTTGTTTTCCCTAAACTCTTGGGTGCCCAATTCTGTACGGGCAGTGAAGTAGTCAGGATCTACAGATACTTGAAGAGCTGGAGAAGGAGACTTCAGGATCATATGGCTATAGTTTATTTTCGCTGTGTTGTAAGTGCTGTACTTTGAAATGATATGTATATTCAAGTACAGATTTATATTCAAGATATGTTATCTATTATATGTTGTTCATTCCGCTGTGAGGTTCGTGTTACTCTGATGTTGTTTTCTTCTTCTTCTATTCTAAGTTTCTATCTTATCTATTCTCACCCTCTAACTTCTTTCTATTAACTTTCCGGTATTTTTTGATGTTTGGTTAGTCGTCATTGAGTTTATGACAATAACCAAAGTCGCTTAAAAACTGGGTCGTTACAATTTTGGATGAAATATTCCAAGTTTGTAAAGATAAAAATATATTTTTATCTGAATAAGTTGTTTATCAACTTAAGTAAAGAACTGAAAAGGAATTGAAATGGTTTTAATATAACCAGAAATTTCCAACGTATAAATTGGAATGGATTTGAATGGAAATTATCTTTGAATATTTCAGTATTGGATTCCGTGATTATACGGATATTGTTGAGGAATTTGGAAGATATATATATCGTTATTCCTAATACGATATCTGTTAGTTTTTGAATTTGATATTGAATATAAGCCAATATGACTTCTATTCAGAGCCTTGTATTTAATATCAAACTGGATTTTGGGTTTATTGTGAATGGTGTCTTAAATAACACTATTCTTAAAACCCAGTTAACAATGAAATTATGGTTTGAATTTATACATCTTTTAATTAAGATTTAACTGAAATTTTCCAAAGTAAAGTTTTCCAATTTAATATATTAAATTGGAATTGAGTGGGACTCAATTTATTAATAACCGATATGAGTTTCTGTGAAGGAAGACCCTTACTATTTATGTAATTTAAAAGAATTTTCTATTATTTCACTTATAATATTAGTCAGATATGGATATTCATATTGATTACGATTGATCTGATTTCCGTGAAGATTCCCTATTAAATGGAACATGAATTTGGGTTTATTGTGAATAATGTTTTTACATGACATTGGTTCTTTAACCCAGTTAAAGACAAGATTAATTTCTTAAAGTTGAATAATCATTAAGTAATGATTTTTGGAGATTAAAACCAAGTTGGACTTTAATGAATCTTTAATTAGATTGGAATGTGACTGAGGTAATTAAATTTACCGAATTCCAGAAACGTTCAAAATATAGTACCACCAGTTTTACTCCATGCAATAGTTAAATCTTTAATTAGATTTGAACGTGAAATGGTAATTGAATTTGCAGATAACACTAGGTGTTAGATATGGAGTACTACCAGTTTTGCTCCATGGGATGAATAGCTTGGGATTGGAAAAAAATAAAATAAATGATTACTTCAGTAAGACTCGATAATCCCGACTAATTAGTAAACCTTAATTGCGTTTAATTTATGAAAAGATAAAATAAAATCTTTTGAAAATGATATCCAAAGGAAGATTAAAGTATAAGCTAAAAAGAACTTATCTTTGATAAAATTAATGGGAACCTTTCCCCTAAGATGTGAATATTTGAATAAAAGTATATTCTGAATTGGAATGAGGCGTATGATGTGTTATTATAGCACTAGATTATAAGATACGCGAGTTATTCGGAAAGACCGGGTTTAACCCATTTTGAATAACCGATACAACGGTTAAAAGTCGATGATGAAGATGGTGGTTGAAGACCAGAGATATTCACATTGAATGGACGATTACTGATGTCTTGATTGGGTTGTATACCCAAGATGAGGTAATAAGTGGTGATCGTCCAGACGTACTAGGAAATCAACCAGATATGCGAGAATCTTTCTCCTGTATTGAACATATGGGATGAGGAATAAGGTGCCTCTAGTTTCGTTCAGACCTAGAACGAACTTGAAAATGGATTGTATGTCTGACATTGTATTTCGTTCTATATTTGTTGATCTCTTCTAAATATGTATCTGTTTGGTGGCAGAGAATTTATTTCTTGCTTAACACCCTTCTCTAATACGTATGAGCTTAGAGGTTATATATTGGTGGAAATCAATGGTATGGTATGGATTTTCAATGTGGCATGCTAAGATGCAATGATCAAGGATTTTGTTGAAAAGCAGGGTCTTGTGGTTGATGATCAAAGCATGGATTTAATATAGCATAGCTTTGTGTTGTAGTGTTAATTCATAAGCCTCACACCCGGTATGAGTCTAAAACGGGATAAGGGATGAAGTGAGTGCATATGTTTCTTTCTAGCTATAAGTTGTGTCATGGTATGGAGTCCACACATTTTTACTTATGTGGATAATGGATAGCGAGGCACCTCAGATATGTTTGGTCGACAATGGCCATTTTTGGAGGTTCGACAGGACCGGGAAACGTATTGTTCAGGAATAACTAATGCTCAAAACTAAGGGAGGACCGACACTGTAGGATCCAAGGGTCACGTGTGTTGATCCTGGTTATCCCTCTAGAGATGGCTAGAAACCGGTAAGGATACATCCTTTGCCTTGACTCATGATGGAAATCCAATTTCTAATACAACATTTTTCGGTTTTAGTCGTAAACCTATATGGCGACATAATATATGGTACCTATGTCGTCTATGATTGATACATTTATATTTGAAGTCGTTTTTAGACACTATGCACTTATAGTAATATCAAAATGATTCATTTTAAAGCGTATCAAGCATGTTTGACTATTATAAGGGAAAACTCTATCCTCTGGCTTGCTTTGCATTGTGTGATGGGACCAGAGTCTTATAATAGCTTCATTTTTCAAAAAGCATTGCGTTGTTTTATTTTTAAACTGATATTCATGTAGAGTAAACCCGTTCCGTGACATACGGCATGGTCCCATGATTTTCACCCATTTTAAATAAAGTTAATAACTGTTTTAGTTCTCATACCAGTCGTATGACTGACTCGGAGTTTATTATTTCTACCTAAACTCTGGGTGCCCATATTTTCCACACGGGCAGCTAGTAGTTTGGTTTTGCAGGTATTTATTTTCACAGGATCCTGGGTTACGACTGGAGCTATATTCGGAATGCTTTGTATCCGTGTATCTCTTTCAGTTATGGTAGTTGATAATTTCCGCTGCACATTATGTTTATGTATTTAAATGTAATTTAAATCTCCGATAATTTTCCACTGTAATTATTTATTTGTGCTCTAATATCTTGTACTCTGATGTAAATTGTTGTAATAGCAATGAAATTTTCTCTTGTTTGTATTCTGATGAATCGTGTTCTCAAAGCAGTCCGCCTTCTTGTTCGGTCTAGGCCAGTAGGGAAGTTCGGGTCGCTACAATAGGGACACTGGTTAGCAGAATAAAAACCCATTCTGCTAGTAGCTAAGTTGAATTTGGATATCTGTTTAACAACAAAAATCACCCTTCTGTTACTATTTTATTATCGACATGCTATATTTTGTTGTTGTTGACATGTTATATGATAAATAATATGCATAGACATTTATTAGTAGAATTCATCGTGTAACGACGTGGATTTTTGGTCAATTAGTTTTGAATATTTAATGTTGTTTTAAATGTTGATTTGATACTATAAGTGGATTTTTTTATCGAGTTTATCGATATAATAATCAAAATACGATTCAATTTCAATTATATCGAATTATCGTAATACGAAACAGTAAATAATTGAATTCGAAGTTAAAACTGAATCGAAACGATTTAGATGATTATTATTAATTCCAATTGAATATAAACGATAATAATAATAATAATATTGTTGAGGACTTGATTGTTTTGAATTTAAATTGTATTTTATCAATTGAATTTGATATGTGAAAATAGTAAATTTTCAAACGAACTTGGAATTCATCGAAACCAGTTCTATCAGATCCGTAATAGTGTATTATTATCGGATTTCAATTTTCGTAGCATTTGGATTTATCATTTGATCGTACGATCAGAAAACGCTTAGAAATAATTTAATTTAATTTAAAATCATCGATTTAAAATGATATTTTTTTCCGTACGATCGAATTAGGCTTTGTAACCTGTTCCAATGTATTCAGAATAGTGGTATAACCCTAGAGACATTGGTTGTTGTGCCTCGAAAGGAGTTATTATAGCGAGATATTTTGAATATAAAATTATCGGATAAGCTCAAAATCAAATCATAATCAAACCAATTTATTTAAAGCGTACTAAGCCACCTTAAGCTAACCTATAATCTGAAACCGGCTGCCCTAAAACCTTCAAATAAGGTACTAGTGTCCCCTTCATTTCCTCCAAAGAAATCAAAGGAATTTAATGGTTCGTACGTATATTCGCCTTCGTTCGTTCATATATATGGCGACAAACCCCTTTCTCTCCTTTGATATTCTCGCATCGTTCATTCGTTCCTCAAATTAAAAATCAAAGCTTCGAAATAAAAGAAATAGCCGCTCCCTTTATCATCAATCTAGAAATCAAATTCGAACTAGACACGCTCTATTGTTTAAAAACTCAACAGCCTCAAAATTCATGTGCGTTGCAAACTGGAATTTGTTCGAACTCGAACAGCAAGGTCTTGGGCATTGTTTCATTTTTTTGGATTGGGGTGGAGTTCATTCAATTGGAGAATGGAGCAATTGTTTATACGAAATGGGAATAAAGGATCTCGATTTCGAATAGTGTAAATTAGGGTTGGCATTCACGGTAGCTCCAGGAGAATTAAGGAAAAATGGTTTGTGGCATGGATTCGTAAGTGAAAGAGGAGGCTAAAGCCAGAAGATAACGGATTTTTGGGAAGATCGCACTTGTACAGTGCCGATCGAGGTTGTTGCGATGTCGGGGGAAGCTCGAGTAAATGTGAAAAAGGGCAATGGTCTCGTGGGTGTTCATGGAGTGATAAACGCACATGAGATGGTATATTCTCATGGTATTCGGGTACACACCCTTCGATGTGGGGTTCCAGATTTTGGTCGCCAGAAGTGGTTCGAACAAGAAGGGGTGTGATTATTAAACAGGTGGGGAGATGTTGAGTTGACCCATGATTGTTGCAGTGATGGTCGTCAGCCAAGGTGATGGTAGTGGAGGATTTTGTTGCAAATTGCAGGTACAGAGCCGAAGTTTTCAACAATCGACTGTTCTTTCAATGATTTTCTTAGGAATATCATCTATGTTGTTCAAGGTTGAATCAAGCAGTACTAAATCAAAGAAAATAAAGTCGCATATTTTGACAGTGTTTAAATGGGTGATTAAAAAGGCAACTATTTTAATTTAGTAATTAATTTAATTACATTTAAATTGTTTGATAACTTAAATAATGAATGTAATGTTAAATTTATACAAGATTTTATCGAACTGAATCAGTCGTGTAATCCGTAGCTGCGGGATACCTAATCGGGATTTAAAATGGAATCAGAATGGATCAGAAAAAAAAATCAATGTGAGTAAACTCACTTATTGGATTCGTTTATAATTTATTATAAATGAATTTTTAGTTAAAATTTAATTCATATATGTTGTTTGTTGGCTGTTTGGATGCATTGAATAATTATGTAGTTAATATATATAGTTATATTTAGGCTTTGTGGTTGGATATTTCCCATAGTACTATTAACGGATGAGACCCTATGCGTCTGCACAATATATATAGTGGATGACCTTTTATAACGCAATATCCTGCCTTGAATCAGGATGGGTATTATTTGTGTTTTCTTACATCTATTATGCAGGAAAAGCAGGTTAGTGGGATCCAATTGGATTCCTCAATAGTTTTGTTATTTGTTTTCTTACATAGTGTTATATGGTGTGATAAATAATCTGTGATTGATTATTGGGTGTTTTGGATGTTTGAATATCATTAGCCCAAAATATCGATATATAAAAATATCATGAAAAAGAATCTTGAGATTTAAAAGGAAAAGTTATTTTTTCCAAAATAGAATTTGAATTTCGAATAGGCTAGGAAAAATAAACTTGTTTTTAATAACAAAAACAAGTGGTTGAATTTATAAATTATGTTTATAAATGAAGAGAAATAAATTATCATTGGATAATTTGGGAATGTAAATTCGGGACGGAATTTAAAAAGGGAAATCTAATTTCCTAAAGTAGAAATTTAATTCCAAATGGATTTGAAATCGAGACTTGTTTAAATATATAAATAAGTAGTATAAATTATAAATGATGTTTATAATTAAAGGTTAAAATCAACATTGGATAATTTAAATATTTAAATTTAAGTATGAATTTAAAAAGAGAATTTGGAATCGTTTCGAAAGGAAATGATGAAATTTATTCCGATATTTGGAATATAAAATTAAATTGGAAAAATTCGTATATATTTATGATTGGGATCCGATTACATTGAATTTATAAAAATAAATTATTTCCAGAAAGGATACTGGAATTTTATTAAATAGGAATTAAAATTTAAAACTAAATATGAAAATAAAATTTGTGTTTATAAATCAGTTATAATAATATAATATTTCAAATAGGAATTTGGTTTTAAATGGATTTTTGAAACAGAAGCTTGTTTTAATATATATATATATAACAAGGAAGTTAGATTTATAAACGATTTTTATAAATTTAATGAAGTAATTATCATCGGATAATTTGGAAGTTAGATTCAAACGTGAACTTAAAAGGGGATTGGAAATCATTTCAAAAAGAGAACGATAGATTTTATTTTAGAATTCAAAACGTGAACTGAATTTAGATAAACCTAAAGGATTTATAATTAGAATTCGATTATATCGAATTTTGTAAAATAATTTATTTACAAGGGAATAGGAATTTAATATAGAAGATTAGATTGTAAATAAATTTGTAACTAAGTTATGAACTAATCATCGATTTAGGATAATCGAGAATTTTAAGTTAGATTTAGAAAATCGGCTTAATTTATATTTAAATATTAAAGAATAGAGTTGAAATTTATTAATAAACGAATTTATACATTTAAATTTAAATTTAATTAAAATCAGCTTATCGCAGCACGATAGTTCGTAATTCGACGTTTCAAACTTGAATTAAGTATATAGAACTCAATATAAATCGGAATCCTTTGAAACAAGAATCGTCTGGACCTATTGAGTAATAGCTTTCTAATGGAAGAGGAAATTTTGGATTTCATTTTATAGATTTTGAGTTATGGTAAAATAAAATTTCCAGAAAAACAACGATATAATCATTTAAAACCATAACGTTTTATTCAATAAAATAAAAGGAATTTAAGTAAATAAAACTTAGATTTCCATAAGAAAAATCCGGACTTGAGTTATCAAATAAATACGAACTCAGGTGGAGTAAATGGATTGATTTTTGAAAGAAAGATTATATTTTTAATTATTGAATAGAATTAAAAACATTAGAAGAATAATTAGTTATTGGAATTTGGGATTGAATTTGACTTTGGATAAGTTAATGAGACTTGTGAATTTATATTCAAAATCGAATATGAAACTTGAGTTGGAAATGGATTTCAATTGGTTTATAAGAAAATTAAAAATATATTTGCACATGATATGCTTAAATAAAAAGGGAATTAGGCAAAGGAGATAATTAGAGAACGAATTAGCAAATTCTGTTAAAAACGATTGGATTGATTTGGAATAAATTGGGAATGGTTAGATATATATTAGACGGGTATGGAATGAAGTATATGAAGAAAAATTAATTGAATGCTTGTCGAAAAGGTACATTTTTGATTTAATATGAGTTTTTATGAACCTATTTGGGAAGTCACTTAGTTTTTTTTATTTTATTTTTTAATGGAAAGAGTCTAGAGAGGCGATTTATAGTTGTATCGATTGAACCCTACAAAGGAGATGCTAGCGAATTTTTCCGAAAATTTAAGGAGATAGAAAAAAAATTAAGAAAATTTGATAACTAAAAATCGATTTATAAATTATATATGGAATTTGATAAGAGAATAACTTAAACTGGAATTTCATAAGTGAAAAGGAAGTTTACAAAATTTAAATCATGGGAAGTTGGAAGGAGAAACGTGTAGACGATTAAAAGTGGATTCTTAAATTTAATCCAAGAGTTGTGCAAGTGATGTTTTGTTGATATTCGAAGTTGTGAACTTTTTTTGTTTCTAAGTTAAGAATGTTGTTCAATTAAGGTCTGAGCGGTAATTATACCCCAACTTGATTGACTTCATTGTTAACTAAGGAATGGTTAAAGTTCGGTAGCGAGGATTGGTTAGATATATGGTTAGTTAATGAGTGATCAATATGTTGAGTTTTTGTATCAATGTTTTGTATAATATTTGTTGAAACCCATATAAAATGAGTTTGGAAATGTTTTCCAAATATAATCAGAAATGTTTTCTAATCATAGAAAATGAAATCGTTTGGTAGATATAGAAAATAAGAACTTGAGAATATATGGAAATGTCTTCCAATTGTGATACGAGGTATTTTCTAGAATATAGAAAATAAATATTTATGATAGATGGAATGTTTTCCAAGAATCGTGAGAGGCTAAACTAGTTTTGAAGAATATATGGGTAAAGATATTGAAAGGAAATTGGGAATCGGATAAATTAATAAGAAATTAATTTAGAAAGGGCTTACTGTTGTTTGATGGTTGATCGATTGAATTTTCATTTGGAAATAGTATCATTGGTTGTATGATATTTTTCTTTGATAGTTAATTAATCGGCTGTCAAAGTTCTGGCCCATTTTATATTTCTGTTGTCAATGC
The DNA here is from genome assembly GCA_030737875.1 of Allium sativum. Lineage (NCBI taxonomy): Eukaryota > Viridiplantae > Streptophyta > Magnoliopsida > Asparagales > Amaryllidaceae > Allium > Allium sativum. The sequence continues at coordinate 968,579,141 of CM060920.1, forward strand.
AGAGAGAACAGGATCATGTTTTTTTATCTGAAAACCACTCTGTATAGGCATAATCATCTCGAATCAAATATGCTGAAGATAATTGAAGAATGATTAAAGTGCAAGGGTTTCTCTGTTAATCCTAGGTTGAAATTGCCTAAGATAGATTTATAGGATGGTGCCTTCGGTTTGTCCAGTCCCAGGAAAACTTGTATGGACGAATGTCTGACAGAGTATGCCTAACAGATCATCTACATTAATCTCTTAAAACGTATTTACGTTGGCGGTGGAGGAATTCGTTTCTCTTAGCTTTCTGCCCATGATATTTTTAGGGAAATTAATTTGTGATTTAGTGGGTTTGACGATGTGGCATTCAAACTTAATGTTGTTGTGGTGTTCATAAGGTAAGTATAGCCTCAAGCCTCACAACCGGGTAATGAAAAAATTTGGGTAGGCAGCATGGCTAAGTGGGTCGCTCCCATTAGGGTGTATTGTCACATGATCTAGAGAAAAATAAATTTGCTTCTTTATTCGATCAATGCTGTATGCTTCGGTAACGGTTGTTTATCCCAACTGTTGGTGATAATACATTTGGTACACAAAAAGGAAATTAGTAATCGATCATGTGTGGTCTGAGTTACAAGATGTTCTTGTTGAACCCTGTTTATTCCTCTCTAGAGACATACTATCAGAAGGTTGTTTCATACCTTTTCATAGTCGTAAATTCATTACCCAATAAGAACCCGCGGTTTTGATTGTATACTATGTATGTGAAACGTGAGATGCAAGCGTTCCACTAGATTGCTATTGATTTAGTTAGACGCTATTATAATATTAGAATAGTGTTGATACAAAGAATATTTTGGGTTATCGTAAGGTAAAAACCATCCTTGTTTATTTGTGGATTGGTATTACGATTATCCTTTCTTTTAAAAGGATTTTTAAAAGTTAAACTAAGTGGTTGGAGTTTACTCACACTAGTCTCATGACGGACCAAGAATTTGTTTTGTTTTGTTTTACCCTAAACTCTTGGGACCCAAATTTATATGGCCAGTTAAGTAGTTCAGGTCTTTACCGATACCCTTGAAGGAGCTTGGAGTAGGAGGCATTAGTGTTAGTTATCTACCATTTATTTCCGCTGCATTGTATTTGTGAGGTATTCAGATGATGTAAATACAATTTTGTATTCCAAAGGTTTATATATATATATATTATATTTTATTCCGCTGTTATGTGATATTTTGTGTTGTTATTTCTATTCTTCATCTATCTTTTTCTTCTTTAACCCATAATGATTCGTATTTATCTGCAATTTGGGTTGGACGTGTGGTGTATTTAGTCAACTCAAAGGGTACAGATTTGCGGGCCGTTACAATTGGTATAAGAGCTTAGATTGAGCAAATACCTAGGCTTTGATGGGGTTTACTCGTTAGAGATAAGGTCAGTAGTAACCTAGAATGAGTTTGAGTGTGCATATATGACAACACGTATTTGTAAGTTGATATAAAAAATATATTTTATATTGCGTGGCTTGTCTGCTGTGTGGTTTACGAATTCTGGTCAAATTGCGTGGGACGCCACGACATCGATAGGAATTCCTAAACACTTGAACAGAGAAATGTGACATAATATTGATTTAAAATGGGTAAATGAGATAATTTTACCCAAAATTCTATTTTGATATTAGAAGGAATAATTTTGTGAAATTATTATAATATATGGATGTATTAGTTGTTATTATAATCAAATGAGACTATAAAATTAAAATGGTTATATATAACGAAGTAGAATTTGTATAAGGACAATATATACAAATGAGATGAATTAAAGTTAAATTCAAACGATAATTTGGTATTTAAATGTCGGATGTTTGGAAAAATGTATTTTTGCGAAGTATATTAAAATGATATAGCTTTGTTTTAGAAGGATTTTTGAATGAAAACCATCTTTAAATGGATTTTGAAATAGTTAAAGCATCGAACTCACTTCAGTTGTTGGAAAATAATTCTGATGTTGACTTCAGCATCATCAGTGATTTTTTTCGAGTTACTAAGTGACGTATTGTTACATTAGAAATGTTCCTGATGGAGAATTGTTGAAAGGAAATGAATTGTTTTGGAAAAAATTCAAATGTTTTGAATTTGAGATGATTATAAATATGTGTATATATTTATATGATTTCTAAAGGATTTGAAATAGAAACCCAAGAATTTGAATTTTGGAATTTAAATTTAATTTAAGCAAGTTAAATGGATGGAAATGGATAAATTGATTTGAAATCAATTTGATATGTAGCCAAAGATATAAGTAGCTATTTTATTAATCGAATAGTACTAAATATGCATAGAAAATTTTTCGTTTGTCGTAAACGAAGTAAACAAATTACTGTTGAACCAATATGAATGGAATATAATTTGGATGTGAATATATTGGTTGTAAACTGTGACGACCCGTTACTTCCCCGTAAAAGGAAGCGTCGGATAGTTCGAGAACAAGCCACAACAGAACGCATATAGAAGAACCGTTACTTCCCCGTAAAAGGAAGCGTCGGATAGTTCGAGAACAAGCCACAACATAACGCATATAGAAGAACATTTCATTGTTATTACAACAATTCCATCAGATACAAGAATATACAGAGTAGAAATGAATAAATTACATTCGATAAATATCAGAGATTACATTAAATTACAAAGCAGCGGAAAATAATACAAAAGCACAACTAGAAGTGATACACGGATACAGAGCTTTCCGAGCATCGTTCCAGCTGTTGATCAGGACCCTGTGAATATAAATCTGCAAAACCAAAACTACTAGCTGCCCGTGCGGAAAATAGGGGCACCCAGAGTTTAGGTTAAAACAATAAACTCCAGGTCAGTCATGTGACTGGTGTGAGAACTAAAACAGTTAATATTTATTTTAAAGTTAGGTAAATCAAGGGACCACGCCGTATAACACGGAACGGGTTTCCTCCCAAGAATACCAGTGCATAAAACAAACAGCGCAATGCTAAATAAAGAAAAATGAAGCTGTTATAAGACCCAGGTCCTATCACACAATGCAACGCAAGCCGGGGGATAGGGTTTTCCCTTATAACAGCCAAAGAATGCTTGATACGTTTAAAACAAATCATTTGATACTATTATAAGTGCATAGTGTATAAAACAACTTCAAATCATAAGTATCAATCATAGGCGGCATGGGTACCATATATCATGTCGCCATATATAGGTTTACAAATAAAACCGCAAATGTCACGTATTTGGAAATTGGATTTCCGTCTATGAACCGAGGCAAAAGATAGTCCTCAACCGATTCGTGACTCTCTAGCCCGAGCCAGAGGTCAGAGCTCGAGTGACCTTGGAGCGACAGGGCCGGTCCACCGATGTGGATTAAACTTAAACCCTGAACACTACGTTTCCCCGCCCTTTGGGGCGTAAGTCTGGTCCGTCTGCTGACCAGAATGCATCGGCCGAAACCGATATAACCGAGGCGCCTCGCAACAGCAACAACCACATAAGTCAAACTCGTCAGGGTGTGTAAAACCACTGACGCCACTTCTAACTAGAAAGAAACGCATGCCCTCCCTGAGGTCCGTCTCCCGTTTTTGGTTCACAACCGGGGTGCGAGGCTCGCGAATTCACGTTACACAAAGCTGTGCCACACAGGCTGTGCTTTGATCATCACCACAAGACTTTGCTTTTCAACAGAAGCCTCGATCAATTGCCACTTAGGCATGCCACACAGGCAATTCACTCCATGCATTTGATATCCATCAATATATAACCCCTGAGCTCGTACGTCTCAGAGAAGGGCGTTAAGCAAGAGAATAAATTCTCCGCCGCCAAACAGAAATATATTTAATAGAAATCAATCACACAGACTAAAATCCAATGTCAGACACACAGTCCATTTACAAGTCCGTTCTGGGTCTGAACGAAACCGGAGGCACCTAGTACCCCGCATATCCATCGATCTCCAAGTACGTCTGGACGATCACCAACTGTTTCCATCTTCTTGGGTGTACAGCCCAATCAAGATCATCAGTTATCACCCAAACGACGTGAAGACTTCCGGTCTTCGACCACCGTCTTCATCTTCGACACCACGTCGAATCAGTTATTCAGAATGGGATAAACCCGGTCTTTCTGAATAACTCGCGTATATATTATAAAAGTGTTACACAAATACAACATACGCCTCATTCCAATTCAGAATATTCATTTATTCAAATATTCCTATATTTTGGGAAAAGTTCCCATTAATTTTATCCAAGATAAATTCTTTAAATTTATTCTTTAATCTCCTTTGAATATCAATTCAAACTAGTCGGGATTAGCGAACCACACCGAAGTAATTATTTATTTCCCAATCCCAACCTATTCATCCCATGAAGTAAAACTGGTAGTACTTCATATCTAACACCACAGTGTTATCGGTAAATTCAATTACCATTTCACGTTCAAATCTAATTAAAGATTTAACCATCGCCTGGAGCAAAACTGGTGATACTCCATTTTCGATCATTTCAATCTAATTAAAGATTCATTAAAACTCCACTTAGTTTTAATCTTTAACTGGGTTAAAGAATCAGTGCCATTTAAAACACGGTTCACGATAAACCCAAAATCACATTCCATTAATTATCGGGTTAAAGAACAAGTGTTATTTAAAACACTGTTCACGATAAACCCAAAAATCAATACCAATTCAATTCCAATTAAATATCGTTTAATTGGTACACTTCATTAAATTTAAATAAAAAGATTTAATCTTTTCTCAACTGGGTTCAAGAACAGTGTTAGTGAAGACACCATTCACGACAAACCCAAATCACATTCGATATTCAATACAAGGCTCTGAATAGAAAATATATCGGCTTATATTCAATATCGAATTCTACGACTAACAAATGTCGTATTGGAAATAACGATATAAATATATATCTTTCAAATTTCCATAACCACACCTGTATAATCACGAATTCCAACATCGAAATATTCCGAAGACAATTTCGATTCAAATCCACTCCAATGCAATCATTGGAAATTTTGGTTATTTTCAAAACCATTTCCAATTCAATTTATTTATTTAAAAATAAATAGAATTATAATTCTAGTTCAAAACTAGTTCATTTTGATAAAAATCTATTTTTATCTTTTCAAATATGGAATTTTTCATCCCAAATCTTCACAAATCATTTCTTATGATTTTACACAAATTATTACTATTTTTAATAATTTTATCAAGGCCCGTACAGTCGATTTCCATCAACGGCCATCGAACTGCACTTACAGCGACCTTTTTCGAATTTGATTTGGACATAATTCCAAATCCAACGGTTAGATTTTTAATTTCTAATATTCGTTAGAAAGCTCTTTTCGATACGAACCCAACGGTTCCGGTTTTAGGAGAATCCGACGGTCGGATCTCCCGCAATGTCTGTTTGAAATAAATGGTCGAAATTCACGAACTGCCGCGGCACGGCGCGTGCTATTCAGGCCATTATATTATATATATATAATATATATAATATATATTTCGTCGATTTCTATTCAAAACGAATTATATAAATAGTTTTAAAATCGTTTCAAAACCTATTTCAACTTCCATTTCAATTCAAAGCAAAATTGAATTCTTCTTTATAAATTCGTTTCAAAATTCATTTCTATTCAATTCAAATTTCAATTCAATTTGAATTCGTTTTCAATTCAATTCATTTCGAAATCGTTTTCAATTCACTTTGAATTCGTTTTCAATTCAATTCATTTCGAAATCGTTTTCAATTCAATTCAATTCGAAATCGTTTTCAATTCAATTCATTTCAAAATCGTTTTCAATTCAATTCAAGTCGAAATCGTTTTCAATTCACTTTGAATTCGTTTTCAATTCAATTTATTTCGAAATCGTTTTCAATTCACTTTGAATTCGTTTTCAATTCAATTCATTTCAAAATCGTTTTCAATTCAATTCATTTCGAAATCGTTTAAAATTGATATAAATATCGTTCACGTCAAAATGGCGTCAAACTAATCAACACGACTTCATAAATTTCTATTTTCAAATATTCTATTTCAAATATTTCTATTTCAAATATTTCCATTTCTAAACTGGAATGAGGCCCAATCAATTACCATATAAAATTAATTATATGGATTTCCATACAACACATGTATATAATAGCAACGATAAATAATCAACCATCAACCAAAGTGCACTACACCGTATAAGCATCAAATATAGATATTCAACGCTTATAACAGCCTGTCAATCAATCGATCGACATATTTAATCAATCGGGATGAGTGAACTTCAAATTTCATCCCAACACCCGTGTGGGGTTTCAAACAATCAAACACAGATTTTATTTGTGCAGTTGGGCGATGTGTGAAATTTATCGACCCAATCAATATCAGTCAAATCAGTGTATATACAAACAAATCGGCCGATTTGTTTATAACTATTCATTTATTCACATCCACGTTAAAAATTATATTTTTAACGATAAAACATTTTATTTCAACCTATGAATTTCTATTCAATTCATTTACACAATAAAATGATATTTTTATTTTCTAACATATTTTAGAAAATTTCGGCGGCATAACGGCACGATACTAGAAACGGGACGAGGCCTAGCCTTATCCCCGGTCTAGTGAAGGCCCACGCCATTCACACATCAATCACATCAATCTCAATTTCACCAAAACAATCAAATCCAAATCAAATAATCTAACCAACTACACAACCAATCAAACAAGTCCATGGTCTGTGGACGGGTGTCGGGTGCTACTAAACACCGTCTGCATCCTAGTATATATATATATAACTAGAAAAATTAAATTGAAAGGTGAGAAATTCTCACCAATAGCTATCCAACTTCACGACACTTCTTTTGTAGAGATCTTCGTCGTTCTCGCCCTTTTTGACCGCTTCGTTGTCGTAGCCACTACATATGTAAAAATCGAATTTTTACTTCGCTATTCAATATATAAAAATCGAATTTTTATCACGCTATTTTCTATATAAAGATTTCGCCTTTTTAAATTTAAAGATTTCACCTTTTTAAATTTAAAGATTCCACCTTTTCAAATTTAAAGATTTCGCCTTTTTAAATTTAAAGATTTCGCCTTTTTAAATTTAAAGATTTCGCCTTTTTAAATTTAAAGATTCCACCTTTTTAAATTTAACCACTTTATCTCAACGTAGATAAAATAAAAATCAGATTTTTATTTCGTTACATACACAAGGATGATATTTTTATATTCTCTATCCTATAAAGATTATATTTTTAATACTTTAAAAATATAAAAATCATATTTTTAATATTTCTATATAGTAAAGATTATATTTTTTTAATACTTTAAAAATATAAAAGTCATGTTTTTATCACTTTAAAAATATAAAAATCATATTTTTACTTCCACAATATAAAAGATTACATTTTTATCACTCCACAACATAAATAAAAAAACAGTTTTTAAGGTAAATAAAAAAATCAGTTTTTAAATCATTATCAAATTAGTTTATAAATCTAAAAAAAAATCAAATCTAAAATCAATTTTAAATTCTTATTAAATCAGTTTTTGAAACCGAATTAAAATCAGTTTATTAAAATTATAAAAATCAGTTTTTTTCTCTTTTAACAAAATCAGTTTTTTAAAAGGTTTTATAAAATCAGTTTATTAAAATTATAAAAATCAGTTTTTTTTCTCTTTTAACAAAATCAGTTTTTTAAAAGGTTTTATAAAATCAGTTTATTAAAATTATAAAAATCAGTTTTTTTTCTCTTTTAACAAAATCAGTTTTTAAAAGGTTTTATAAAATCAGTTTATTAAAATTATAAAAATCAGTTTTTTTTCTCTTTTAACAAAATCAGTTTTTAAAAGGTTTTATAAAATCAGTTTATTATATATTTTTTTTTACAGAATAATAAAAAAATAAAAATAAAAATGTAAAGCGACTTACAGCGGAGGGGGGGGGGGGTTTCTGTAGTTCGTCGGCGGCAAGGCGGAGGGGTCTCGAACGGGGCTCGCGAATTGGTGTCGCGATGGCTTCTGGGGGCTCGTCACTGGTTCGACGAACGGGGGGGGGGGGGGGAAGCGGGTGCGGTGATGGCGGCGGTGGCGTCGATGCTCCAGGGGGCGTCGATCGATAGTCCTAGGGTTTTCTCTTTTTTTTTATTTCTGTATAAATGAAATCGGTAATGAACGGGGGGAGGGGGGGCAGGGTATAGGAGGGAATTGAGAGATTTTTTTTTTTAATTTAATTATTTAATTTTGCAAATAGGTTGACTTTTACATACGACCTCGAAACGAGGCCCACCGCCTGTCGCCCATAGCGTTTTACCCCCATTCCGAACACAATGAGGTATGTATCGCAAGCTGATTCGATTGTTACAATCAGTTTCCTTTTGAATTTACATTTAAATCACTATATTGAATTTTAAACGTACTTTTCAAATTACCGGGGCCACATACTAACTAGAAAAATTCTTGAAAAATATTTTCTAGCTTTGTATTGACGATACGGTCCTAACAAAACTAGTTTCGTCGAATTCTGAGATCGTTTGAAAAATGGCCAATTCCCATTCGATTAAAATCAACAGAAACTGGTCAAACGCGTTTTCCTTTGCCACGCTCACATATTTATTCGAAAAATTATGAAATTAGAAACCTAGCAATAACTTGACACTGCGGATCTAACAAAAGTGGTTTCGTCGAAATCCGAGGTCATTTGCAAAATGTCCATTTTTAAGGGCCTGAATTCCATAGCGACTATTCAGAATTTTCAACTGGACATATCTTTTGATTCTCGCTACGAAATTTTGTTCTTTCGGATTCGTTGGAAAGGTATCATCAATTAGATCCTATTATTTTTGGTTTCACTAAAATCCGGATTGGTTTGCACCCGGTACATTCAATTGAAGTTTGAAATCGAATTATCGAATTACCGCGCCATTTTCAATTCTATTTATAATTATATATAAATATTATATATTCTAACGACGACGCGTATAATATATACGTGGAATTATATTCAAAATATATTTCTCGTCGATTTTATTTAAAATAATCTATTTTAAATGTTCAAACTTCGCTAAATTTGCCAAAATAAAAATTTTAAACTGGCCCAGATTTTGCGGGTTATTACAATCTCCCCCACTTAAAACTTTTCGTCCCCGAAAAGGAACAAAGTCGAAAGTGGTTTGATTAATCAACTCTACGTTCGATCTGGCTTCCATTCTCCAACTCTTTAGTTTCTGAGAATTTTCAAAACTTCAAAAATTTGGCTAACACCCTAAATTTTTGAAAAATTTCGCCATAACCTCCCCTGCACCGGGAGCATCGGGGAATTTCAAATAGCTTCCCCGGTCCTTCAGATCTCAAAAAGAAAAAGAAAAAGCCAAGCGGCTAGCCAATAGGCTCACAAAATCATCATCACCCAAACAAAACAGGAAATTATTGTAGTAAACATGTACCTATTTGTCGGGCAAACAAATTTTATTCTCTGCTCTAGCCTCCTTGCTATGACCTGTTCAATATAAGTATGTATATATGCAAGCAAATGCGACCAATTTTCAATACAGTTCAATATTTGGTTCAATTAGGCAAAATGGTTAAAAGTTAGCAAACAAATAAACTTACAACACAAACATCAATCAATTAGTGAATTTAACGTTTCAAATTCATACTTTTGATATATAGTCAAAAATCAGATTTTTGATGCCAAATCACAACAATAGGCCCTATCTAATTTTTGGTTCTCACACCAGTCAATAGGAAATATATAGAAATCTCACTTTCGTCGCTCGAATATAAACACTGATGATGATGCCTCATCATCTGAATCATCTCCGGGCGACTTGAGTGTGATTCTATATCTATCCAGTATATTAAAATTTCGAATACACGCGGATCAGACGTATACGCAAAATCTATATATACTGGATTGTCCACATCAATATAAATAGATAATCAAATACGAATAATTGATTTAAATTTTCAAAACAAAAATTTGTTTTCACTTTCAAAATTATACTCTTCACACTCGTTCTAGGATACTACTGATCCTATCTCTAACGAGTCATTCTCATTGGGTTTTACTAACCCAATATCTGATGAATTCTTTCGTATGGTCCTAATGTGCCCTGTTCTCTGCTATGTAAACCAAAGCTCTGATACCAAATGTGACGACCCGTTACTTCCCCGTAAAAGGAAGCGTCGGATAGTTCGAGAACAAGCCACAACAGAACGCATATAGAAGAACATTTCATTGTTATTACAACAATTCCATCAGATACAAGAATATACAGAGTAGAAATGAATAAATTACATTCAAAAAATTATGAAATTAGAAACCTAGCAATAACTTGACACTGCGGATCTAACAAAAGTGGTTTCATCGAAATCCGAGGTCATTTGCAAAATGTCCATTTTTAAGGGCCTGAATTCCATAGCGACTATTCAGAATTTTCAACTGGACATATCTTTTGATTCTCGCTACGAAATTTTGATCTTTCAGATTCGTTGGAAAGGTATCATCAATTAGATCCTATTATTTTTGGTTTCACTAAAATCCGGATTGGTTTGCACCCGGTACATTCAATTGAAGTTTGAAATCGAATTATCGAACTACCGCGCCATTTTCAATTCTATTTATAATTATATATAAATATCATATATTCTAACGACGACGCGTATAATATATACGTCGAATTATATTCAAAATATATTTCTCGTCGATTTTATTTAAAATAATCTATTTTAAATGTTCAAACTTCGCTAAATTTGCCAAAATAAAAATTTTAAACTGGCCCAGATTTTGCGGGTTATTACATAAACCACTCAGATTAAATGAATATAAGCACATATGGTGTACAATATGATTGAAAACCAAGGGGTTTTGTTGGAACTAAAGTGTAGAAGTATGAAATGTTGAGTTTCAACATGTGTGGGTTTTTGAAAAGTAAATGGGTTTGTAGCATTTTTCCTACCTTGGTAATTTCGGGGACGAAATTCTTTTAAGGGGGGAAGAATGTTATAACCCAAATTTTTGGTCAATTAATTTTGAACATTTAATGTTGTTTTAAATGTTGAGTTAATAATATAAATGTATTTTTATATCGAGTTTACCGATTTAATAATCGAAATACGATTCAATTTCAATTATATCAAATTATCTTAATACAAAACGGGAAATATTTGAATTCAAAGTTAAAACGGAATCGACATGATTCAGATGATCAATATAAATTCTATTTGAATACAAATGATAATAATAATATTATTATCGTGAAGTTGATTGTTTTGAATTTAAATTATATATTATCAGTTTAATTTTATATGTGAAAATAGTAAATTTTCAAATGATCTCGAAATTCAACGAAACCAGTTCTAACTTATTTGTAATAGTATTATTATCAAATTTCAATTTTCGTAGCATTTGGAGTTATCGTTTGATCATACAATTAGAAAACGCTTAGAAATAATTAAATTTAATTTAAAATCATTGATTTAAAATGATATCTTCTCTATATGATTGAATTAGACTTTAAAAATTGTTCCAATGTATCAAGAATAGTTGTATAATCGTACATCGGTTGTTGCGCCTCGAAAGGAGTTATTGCCGCGGGATATTTTGAATATAAAATTATCGGATAAGCTCAATATCAAATCGTAATCAAGTCAATTTACTTAAAACGTACCAAGCCACACTAGGCTAACCTATAATCAGAAACTAGCTACCCTAATAAAACCTTCAAATCGTGTACAAGTGTCCCCTTCCTTTCCTCTAAAGAAATCAAAGGAATTTAACGGTTCGTATGCATTTTCCCTTTCATTCATTTATAAATATGCCGATAAAACCCCTTTTATTTCATTTGACATTCTCGCATCATTCATTCGTTCCTCAAATTAAAAGTCAAAGCTTCGAAAAAAATGAAATGGCCGCTCCCTTCGTCATCAATCTAGAAATCAAATTCGAACTAAACACGTTCTATTGTTCAAAAACTCGGCTGTCCTAAAATTCATGTGCAATGCAAACTGGAATTTGTTCGAACTCGAACAACGAAGGCTTCGGCATTGTTTCTTTTTGGCATTAGGGTGGAGTTCCTTCGATAGGAGAATGGAGCAACTGTTTATCATATAAAATGGGAATCAAGGATCTCAACTTTGAACAGTATAAATTTGGGCTGGCATTTGCGGTAGCTTTAGGCGAATTGAGTCAAAATGGTTTGTGACGTGGATTCATAAGTGAAAGAGGAGGCTATAGCCACAAGATAGTGGATTTTTGGGAAGAATTATGTCACGCTTGTATAATGCAGATTGAGGTTATCGCAATGTAAGGAGGGAGCTCGAGTAAACGTGGAAAAGGGCAGTGGTCTCGTGGGTGTTCGTGGAGAGATAAAAACATGCGAGATGGTATATTTCGTTGGTATTCGAGTTCACGCCCTTCGCTGTGGGGTTCTAGATTTGGTGGTTGGAAGTAATTCAAACGAAAGGGGGTGGTGATAATCAAATAGGTGAGGAGATGGTGAGTTGACCCATAATGGCTGCAGTGATGGCCGTTGGTCAAGGTGATGGCGGTGAAGGGTTTTGTTGTAAATTGCGGATACAGTGGCGAAGCTTTCAACAATCAATTGTTCTTTCAATGGTTTTCATGAAAGTATCATCTATGTTGTTCGAGCTTGAATCAAGCATTACGAAATCAAAGGAGATGAAGTCGCATATTTCGACAGTGTTTAAAAGGGTGATTAAAAAGGAAATTATTTTAATTTAGTAACTAATTTTTAATTACATTTAAATCATTCGATAGCTCAAATAATGAATGTCATGTTAAATTTATATAAAATTTTATCGAACGGAATCAGTCGTGTAATCCATAGCTGCGGGATACCTAATCACGAATTAAAATGGAATCAGAATGGATCAAAAAATAAAAATCAATGTGAGTAAACTCACTTTCTGGATTCGTTTATAATTTATTATAAACGAATTTTTATTTAGTATTTAATTTTTATATTTTGTTTGTTAGCTGTTTGGATGCATTGAATAATTTTTGAACAATTGTGGTATATATATTAGTTATATTTAGGCTTCGTGGCTTGATATTTCCAGCAATACTATTAGCGGATGAGACCCTATGCACCCCACAATATATATGTGGATGACCTTCTATACCGCGATTCCTGCCTTGAAGCAGGATAGGTATTATTTATGTTGTCTAACATCTGTGATATAGGAAAAACAAATTGGAGGGATCCAACTAGATTCCTCAACAATTTTATTGTTTGTTTTCATATATATTGTGATAAATAATTTGTGATTAATTATTGGGAGTTTGGATGTTTGAATATCACTGCCCATAAATATTGATATATAAAATATCGTGAAAAGAAATCTTGAGATTTAAAAGGGAAATTTATTTTTCCAAAACTGAATTTGAATTTTGAATGGGCTAGGAAAAATAAACTCATTTTTAATAATAAAATCAAATGGCTGAATTTATGAACAATGTTTATAAATGAAGAGAGATAAATTATCATTGGGTAATTTGGGAATGTAAATTCGAGTGGGAATTTAAAAAGCGAAATCTAATTTCCCCCAATAGAAATTTAATTTTGAATGGATTTGTAATCGAGACTTGTTTAAATATATAAACAAGTAGTATAAATTATAATCAATGTTTATAAATAAAGATGAAAAATCATCATTAGATAATTTAAATATTTAAATTCTAGTACGAAATTAAAAAGGGAATATGGAATCGTTTCGAAAAGGAAATAATGAAATTTATTCCGATATTCGGAATGCAAAATTTAATTGGATAAATCCGTATAGATTTATGATTAGGATCCGACTACATCAAATTTATAAAAAAAAATTATTTCTCGAAAGGATATTGGAATTGTATTAAATAGACACTAAAATTTAAACTAAATATGAAAATAGATTCTATATTTATATACAAGTTATAAAAATATAATATTTCAAATACGAATTTGGTTTCAAATTGATTTTTGAAATGGAAGCTTGTTTTAATACATAAAACAAGGAAGTTTGATTTATAAACGATGTTTATAAATTCAGTAAAGTACTTATATTCAGATAATTTGGAAGTTAGATTGAAACGTGAATTTAAAGGCGATTGGAAATCATTTCAAAAAGAGAACGATAGATTTTATTCCGGAATTCGGAATATAAACCGAATTGAGTATAAATCCAAAAGGTTTACAATTAGAACTCGATTATATCGAATTTTACAAAATAATTTATTTTTAAGGGAATTCAAATTTAATATAGAAAATTATGTTATAAATAAATTTGTAACTGAGTTATGAACTAAGGGACTATTTAGGATAATCGAGAATTTTTAGTTAGATTTTGGAAACTGGTTTAATTTATATTTAAATATTAAAGAATACAGTTGAAATTTATTAATAAAAGAAGTTTAAACATTTATATTTAAATTTAATAAAAACAAGCTCGCCGCAGCATGGTATTTCGAAATTTGACATTTCGAACTTCAATTAAGTATATAGAACTCAATTTAAGTCGGTATCCTTCGAAACAAGAATCGTCCGGAGCTATTGAGTAATATATTTCTAATGGAAGTGGAAAATATGGATTTTGTTTTACATATTTTGAGTTATGGTAAAATCAAATTTCCAGATAAACAACGGTATAATCGTTTAAAACCATAACGATTTATTTAATAAAATAAAACTTATATTTCCATATGGAAAATTCAGACTTGAGTTATAAAATAAATGTGAACTCAGGTGGAGTAAATAAATTGATTGTTGAAACCAAAAACAGATTTTTAATTATTCAATAGAATTAGCTGATTAGAAGAATAATTAGTTAATGGAATTTTGGATTGAATTTGACTTTGGATAGGTGAATGGAATTTGTGAATTTATATTCGAAATCGAATATGAAACTTGAGTTGAAAGTGGAACTCGATTGGTTTATAAGAAAATTAAAAATATAATTGAACATGATATGCTCAAATAAAAAGGGAAATAGGCAAACGAGCTAATTAGAGAACGAATTAGCAAATTAATTAAAAAAGTATTGGATTAATTTGGAATAAATTGGGAATAGTTGGATATGTATTAGACATGTATGTAGTGAAGTGTATGAAGAGAAATAAATTAAATGCTCGTCGAAACGGTACATATTTAATTCAATTCATGTTTTTATGAGCCTATTTGGTAAGCCGCTTGGCTTTTCGATTTTCATTTTGGATGGAAAGGTTCTAGAGAGGCGATTTGTAGTTGTACCAATTGAACCATACAAAAGAGGTGCAGGCGATTTTTTCCGAAAATTTAAGGAGATAGAAAAATTTAAGAAAATTTGATAACTAGAAATCGTTTTATAAATTATATATTGAATTTGATAAGAGAATAACTTATACTGGAATTTTATAAGTGAAAAGGAAATTTACAAAATTCGAAAGTTGGAAGGAGAGACGTGTAAATGATTAAAAGTGGATTCTTAAATTTAATCCGAGAGTTGTGTGAGTGGTGTATTGTTGATATTTAAAGTTGTGAACTCTGTCTGTTTCAACGTTACGAATGTTGTTCAATTAAGAATTGAGAGGTAATTATACCCAACTTGATTGACTTCATTGTTGACTAAGGAATAATTAAGGTTCGGCGGTGAGGATTGGTTAGAGATACAGTTAATTAGTGAGTGATTAATAGATTGAGTTGTCGTAGCGATGTTTTGTATAACATTTGTTTAAACCCATATAAAATGAGTTTGGAAACGTTTTCCAGATATAATCAGAAATGTTTTCTAAGCATAAAAAATGAAATCGTTTGGTAGGTATAGAAAATAAGAATTTGAGAATATATGGAAATGTCTTCCTATTGTGAGAAGAGATAATTTCTAAAATATAGAAAATAAATAGTTATGATAGATGGAAATGTTTTCCAAGAATCGTGAGAGGCTAAACGTGTTTTGAAGAATATCCGAGTAATGGTATTGAAAGGAAATTAATAAGAAATTAATTTAAAAAGGGCTCAGTGTTTCTTGATGGTTGGTCGATAGAATTTCCATTTGTAAATAGGATCGTTGGTTGTATGGATGTTTTCCTTTAATAGTTAAATAACCGACTATTAAAATTTTGGCCTATTTTATATTTCCGTTGTCAATACGGAGAGATCGGGATCAACTTTATTATCTGAAAACCACTCCATATGGGCATAAGCATCGCGAATCGAATATGCTGAAGATAATTGAAGATAGAGTGATGTGCAAGAGTTGTTGTATTAATCCTAGGTAGAAATTGCCTAAGATGAATCGATAGGATGGTGCCTTCGGTTTGTCTAGACCCAGGATAATTTGTATAGACGAATGTATGACAGCGTACGCCTAACAGATCATCTACATTGATCTCTTCAAACGTATTTACATTGGTGGGGGAGGAATTCGTTTCTCTTAGACTATTATATTTTTGGGGCAATTAATTTGTGATTTAGCGGGTTTGACGAGATTGCATTCAAAGTGAATGATGTTGTAGTGTTCAAAAGGTAAGCATGGCCTCAAGCCTTACAACCGGGAAATGAAAAAAAACCGGGCAGGCAACATGGCTAAGTGGGTCGCTCCCATTAAGGTGTATTGTCGCCTAATCTAGAGAAAAATCTATTTGCTTCTTTATTCTATCACTGTTGTATGCTTCAGTAACGGTTGTTGATCCCAGCTGTTGTTGATAATACAATCGGTACACTTAAAGGAAATGAATGGCTGGTTATGTGTGGCCTGGGTTATAAGATGTTCTTCTTGAACCCTATGTATTCCTCTCTAGAGATGTTCTACCAGAAGGTGGTTCCATACCTTGTCATAGTTGGAAATCCATTACCCAATAAGAACCCGCGGTTATGATGGTATACTACGTATATGGAGCGTGAGATGCAAGCGTTCAGCTAGATTGCTATTTATTTAATTACACACTATTATGATATCAGAATAGTGTTGATACAAAAAATATTTTGAGTTATCGTAAGGTAAAAACCATCTTTATTTATGTGTGGATCGGTCTTACGATTATCCTTTCTTTTAAAAGTATTATTAAAAGTTAAACTAAGTGGGTGGAGTTTACTTACACCAGGTCCATGATTGACCCATAGTTTATTTTGTTTTGTCTTACCCTAACTTCTTGGGTACCCAAATTTATACGTGCAATCAAGTAGTTCAGGTATTTATGGATACCATTGGATGAGCTTGGAGCAGGAGGCTTCAGTGTTAGTTATCTACTATTTATTTCCGCTGTGTTGTATATATGATGTACTCTGATGATGTATGTTAGTACAATTTTTGTATTCCAAAGATTCATATATATATATATATATATATTATTCCGCTGCAATGTGAGATTTTGTGTTATTATTTCGTATCTTCTTCTATCTTTTTCTTCTTTAACCTATAATGATTCATATTTCTATGCAAATCGGGTTGGACGTATGGTGTATTTAGTCAACTCAGAGGGTATAGATTTGCAGGCCGTTACACATCCTCGTTCTTATAACTCTATTGTTGATTATGATGGACATCTATTAAGCAGAACAAAATCCAATTTTGCTAGTTAGTTAAATTAATAGGTGTTTAGCTGAACAATTCCTCGTTTGTTAATAGTATAACTTTTTAAGTAAAACCCAAATTAGAAAAAGAATTGAGATAGTTGAAGTAAATATTTTATACCTTGAAAAGTGTTTAAGTTTATTCTCATTTTAAATATAATAGTTGAATTCTGATTTAAGTAAGGATTTTGTTAAGCATATTTTAAAGTATTTAATACTTATACCATTAATTAATTAATATAGTTTAAGAAAACTTTAAAAGAAGAAAGTTTGAATAGTAACTTGTTTATTTAAAAGTGCTTTGAATCACTACTTATTTATAAAAGGGGGATTTAATTGATTTAAGACGTTTACAAATAAAGTCCCCAAATGATTTTGAATTATAAAAGGAATTTACAAATGCTATGGATATAAATAAGTTTATAAAAGGTTTTAAATACCTATAAACAATTATAAATGGTTTGGTATTTATTAAAGAGTCTACTAAATGAACCTAGAAAAGTATAGGGCAGTTTTATAGTAGATTTGGAATTTAGGAAGGAGATTTCCATAAACGAAAGAGAATTTTTTTAAAAGTATTTATAAGATAGGTTGTAAAGGAATTCATTGGGTTATTCATATTGTTATAATAAAGTTATTTAATCATAGATATGATTTTGAAATGGGAAATCCTTTTTAAATGTTTATTGAACATGCATATGCCAAAGAATAAGTATACAGATATTTTAAAGTAATATTCATAAATAATATTTAATAAAGAGTTTAATTAAATAGGGTTTAGGGATTACTTTGGTTAATAAATCTTGGGTTGTATTGTGTGTTGTTTGATAGTCAAATAACCGACTATAAAATCTAGACCAAAAAATTACTTTGGAAATATCTTGGGGAAACACTTGAGTTATACGATACAATCATCCCCGTTACTGATTAACTATGTGTGTAAACCTTGTTTTGTTCTCTAACAGCATGAGATAATGAAATCCTTCCACTAACCGGTAGGAGGTGGGCTTCCTAATTATCCTTTTTTGTTTATTTTCTAAGGAACCATGGTTAAGTTTACTTACAACAATCAATTGTCGTTTCGAAGAAACTGGGATCAGATCATATATCCGAAAACTACTTCGAATCGGTTGAGCAACGATTATTAAAGAAACTGAAGATCTAGAGTTGAAGACAGAGATTTATAGAATGGAAAGGACTACTTGTTGAGCCTCTTTTGTTCACCAACAGGTTATATATTATAGCAGTGGTTTTTATGCTTAGCAATCTTCGTGTTGCAAGGACCATTTGTTTCTAATCCTAGGGGTGAATCCCGATAGGGTATAGTAAAATGTGTGCCTTCGGTTTGTTCAAACCTAAGATGATTTGTATGAATTAATGTATGACATTGCATTTCTAATTTATCTACATTGGTTTTTACAGACATACATATGTTGGTAAAGTAGGAGGTAAACCCTCTTAATTCAAATACCCTTCCTTGAGGCATTTTTACTCAAGGCTATATGTTCGTGGGAACCAATTAGTGTGTTGAAAATGACAAAGTGGCATTGCAAATGAAAACTATTGAAGAAAGGTAAAGACGTGACCTTTAGCCTCATCTACCAAGAATGAAAAAAATGGGGTATGATGCAGGGTCATATGGTGGACTACCATTAGGAGTCATCATCCTTATTTAAGGTGCATTCTTTAGTTTTGATTGCGTTCAGGCATCACAGATAGTGTCATCACGGAACAGTGTCAATAGTGAGGTAATCAAGATTAGCATGTTCAAGAGGCGGTCCAGCTTTGGTTTGTAGAGGGTGTAGGTCGACCCTCAAGTGCATTTTCTAAGGGTGCATCATGGAAGGTATTCTCTTACCTTTCCATAATATGGAATTCGATCTCTAATACGTGCCACTATGGATTTAGATGTAAAACAATTGTGCTAATACGTGAGATGCAAGCATTTCAGTTACTTTCTAAGTATTTTTATTCTAGACATTATTATAATATTGTTGGATTCTTAATAAAAAAATGTTCTGGTTAATGCAAGGTAAAAACCTACAATTTAAAACACTTAACGAAATAATAATTTTTTCAAACGAAACTCAACCATTAGATTGATTCCAAAATCAACGACCTGTCATGTTTTTGGAAAGAGACTTAACAGTTTTAATAGGATATAAATAGCCTATTGTTTTTTTCATAGCATCATACATGTTGTAACACAAGTATTTACACAATACAAACATGCAAATAAGCCCATAATCTACCAAGTAATAGATAACAAAATCAACCGTTGAATCAAATATGTCCAAATTACCATAATAGTAAAACAATGATTTATTCTGTTAAATAAATATACAGTATAATCAATTCGACTTAATTGTAGCAGAACATATTTTATTCCACTAAGAGATATTATTAAGAATAATTCATCCAATTTTTAAATAGTGCTTTATTTGGCCAAATAGATAATGCTAAGAATATACTTACTTCAACTACCTTTATAACTAAGCAATTCAATTAAATCAATATCAATTTTATCACTTCGTTTATGATCCACACTTAGAATGATTTTGAATTTAAATTTAAGATTCAGATATATTTAATTGCACTTCAAGATGTTGTATTGTGATCCTAGATCGGATTCAAACAATCCAATAGCATTCCAAGATGTTATATCATAATCCTCGATTCAATTCAAGCAATCGGCAAAATAAACATTTGAGTTGACGTAATAATTTTTAGTGAAATGTAGTGTCTCGTCATTAAAATCAAATTTAGTTTAAGGTGGATCCCAGTTCAAACATTTTATAAGGAAAATCCTTAATTTATAGTAGAAATGTTGTTTTCATGATTTTTTTTATGTTAAAAACTTCATAAAATTGTAAAGATTAAAAAAAACTGTAAAAAATAATTGCAGAAATACCTGCACTTATTAAGAAATAATGCATACATATATGCAAATATTGGGTTAATATTTATAGGCATATATGTAGATATTCACTGAAAAGCCAATATTTGCAGTAAATCAAAAACTGCGGACATGTCTATAGTTATTCAGTAAAATTGCATACCTATTTAAAGCTTTCTTGAAAGTGAGGGGTTTTTAGTTTGTATTCGTTTTACTTTAACATTTCGATGATTTTTCTGCAATAAATGTGATGTGAATATAATTTGAAACGTTTATAAAAAAATTGCATAAATTTTTTATGCAATTATTCGTTATAACTGCGTGTACATTAGTAATTTTTTGGAAAAATTGCATGTATTTCTGAAAGTTTTCCTTAAGTGTCATATTTTCGTTTTTGATGTTTTTTTAGTTTTCTTACATAATTACAAAGATGAATAAGAATTGAAACAAGTTTGGAGGTTTATAAGTCGTTCTTTCAACGTTTTTCGGAAAAGAGGGACCTAATTTTTATTTGTTTTTTAACAAGCATGTTTTGTGTATTTTGAAACTTAATAGATGCAATACTATTGCATAATTTTAACTATATTAATAATGCTGATTATCCAAAAAGTGAGTTTAACATAGCAATTGTAATATCCTATATTTTACGGTGGAATAATTAATTTATTTAATTATTTAAATAGTGATTTAGAGAATCTAATGGTCGTTTAAATTAAATAACTTTGAATATTTAATTAAAATATTAATTAAATAATATATTTAATTATGAAATAATCAGAATTAGCTGAAATGACAATATGGTGTGAATTGGGCAATTCAAAAGATGTAATTCAGTTTAGAATTGAATTACGATAACGAATATATTTAATTAACGACGGTTGAGCGTATAAATTTTATTATAAATATAATCGAGCTCGAAATGGCGCAGTAGTTCGCAATTTGGCGATTCGAACTTTAAACGAATATACAGATACCGTTTTAAATCGGATTTCTGTGAAACAAGAAACGTTAGGAGCTGGTGAAGTATATTTTTCTAATGGAAGAGAAAAATCGGGATTTCGTCGTGTAGATTTTGATTTATGATCAAATCAAATTTTAGAAAAGTCGCTATGGAATTCCTTTATAATTTATAACGATATATATAAAAGGAATTTCATTATAAATCGAATATCGATTTAATCGAGATTTAAAATATCAAACTAGAAATTCATATAGGAATATTCTGGAGCTGTATGATATCGTATGTGAATATATACGATAATATTTATTTATAAATATTTAATTTAATTATTTTTAAATATATTAATATTTAAAAGGGTTTATTTAGAGCTTTAAATATAGCCAGTTTTGCAAACGACCTCCGTTTTCGACGAAACTAATTTTGTTGGATCTGCAATATTAAATTATTGCTAGATTTTAATTTTCGTGATTTTTAGAGTCAGTGTGTGGTCGTACGGATTTTTAATGTGAAAAAACAATCAGTATTTTGACGGTTAAAAATACGCTGTGTGAGCAAACGGAGTCGGAATTCGACAAAACCAGTTTTGTTGGGTCCATAATGTCAAACTCTAGTGGTATGTCCACTTTCATGATTTTTGGATATTGTGACGACCCCAAATCCCGTTCAGACGGAGACAAGGGTTATCTTTGGAATATAATACAGAAACAGATAATAGCAGAACAGAATAATTAAATACACCAGATAATGAACAATAGAATATACTGGATAAACGTAATCATCATAGTTACACAGTATTCAGGATCTTACTTAGTACAAATACAGTTCAGCTATACATAAATGTCTACAACGGAAATAAACAAAATATGTACAATAGGAGCGGAACAGCATAAAAAGAGATAAATAATAGAATCCATCTTCAGCTCCAGCTATCCAGAAAGAACCAGCTAAACCTGAATACAAGGCTGCCCGTGTAGAAAAAGGGGCACCCGAGTTTGAAAGTGAAACAAACTACGAGTCAGTCATGGGACTGGTATGAGAAATCTATTCAACACATTTAACATATGGCTAATCACAGGACCACGCCACTTTCGTGGAACGGGTTTACTCCATCGGATTGCCAGTGCTTTAAAAAAAATCTTTCTTTTAAACATCGTAATGCTTTTTATAAAAATGAAGCCATTATAAGACTCAGTTCCCATCACACAATGCAACGCAGACCGGAGGATAGAGTTTTACCTTATAATGGCCAAAATATGATTGATACGAATAAAACAAAGACATTTGATATTATTGCTAGTGTTTATATGGTTTTGAAAACAATTTCAAATCATAACTATCAATCATAGGCGGCATGGGTACCATATATCATGTCGCCATATATATATATACAATCAAAACCGCACGATGTCGTATATGGAAATTGGACTTCCGTCATGAACCAAGGAAATTGGATTTCGTCACTAGCCACCAGCACAGCCCAAAAGCCAAAATGGTGCACCCAGGTCACACAGACCGACAGGGGGGGTCGACCCCTGGGTCGACCCCTAGGGAGGGGGTCGACACCCATGTCGACCCTAGGGTCGACTCCCTCTGCCTGGAGGGAATTTTCCCGCCACTTCTGAAATGTGAAATTTTTGTATTTAAATCTGTTTTGAATTTCTGAAAACTTCTTCGGGCCTTAACTGGGTCATACGGACTCCGATTTTCGAAAACTCGGACTCTATTTCGCGTATTTTTCCGAGACGAACGCAATGGAAAAGCCCGTTTCCCCTGATTCAGATTTTAAAATTTAGTTCTGCCCTGTTTTATATTATAGCAAGTTGTTCAACATACGAGGTGTTACAACACCCCATGACACCCCACTCGCACAGTGTCCACCGTAATGCCACAGAAATGTACGCAGTCCCTCATCCAATGCCAGAGTGACGTACGGATCTCTATATAACAATGTTACGTTCCGCATATATCGGTCATTACAATGCTATGTAAGCGTACGGACTGCCACCGTTGATCGAATTTGATTTCATACCAGAGTAGTGCCCTCAAGTCTACGATACCCACCTAGAGACGACATGCATGTATCTAAACTGTCCCACGTATGCATCGTCAATTGTAGCTCGATGTCTTAACCGCATGTCCTCTAATGTGCACTAGGTTCCGTGGTAGGGCGATACAAGAAACACGGAACGCGGTCGGAAGCTTTTCCATATCTGTACAGGCCCGCCTTTACGAGCCTCAAAATACAGATATTCATAGGGTTTGTTTTTCATGGTGGTTGTGGCCCCACCTCGGCCCCTCTCTCAACTTGTAAAGACTACAAGAGCTAAGCGACATGCCCCTAGCAACAAACAATCAAAACATCCATTTGGCGTCTCGCCTCAACCATCTTACCTCGATAGTGAAGGTGAATGGTCTATTGGGTTTATCTTTAGTCTTTTCGCATCCCACTAGCAGCCGATGACTGGTATCCGATGATCTATTATCCTTGTTGGTCGTAACCCTCTGCCTCCTCGTTGAGGCAACCGCCGAATCACCCTGGTGTCACCGCGTCACAGCATTCTGACTGCAAAGCTACTCTTGCAGTCAAGGCCCACCCACCTAGTAGTTACGTGCAGACCCAACCTCTGCGAGCACAACCTAAACATCTTCCACCGCACAGAGGACTACTAGGAGCACCTTACGTATCTCAGGAAGCTGCATGTTTCCCCTTCCAGTCCTTCGGAGCCGACAGAATAATCAGATGAACGTGCGCTCCCCTCGTGCCTTATAACACCACGATGATGAGACGACCCGAAATCCCGTTCAGACGGAAACAAGGGTTATCTTTGGAATATAACACAGAAACAGATAATAGCAGAACAAAATTAAATAAATACACCAGATAATGAACAATAAAATATACTGGATAAAAGTAATCATCAGAGTTACACAGTATACAGGATCTTACTTAGTACAAATACAGTTCAGCTATACATAAATGTCTACAGCGGAAGATAAACAAAATGAACAATAGGAGCTGACCAGCATAAAAAGAGATAAATGATAGAATCCATCTTCAGCTCCAGCTATCTAGAAGAACCAGCTAAACCTGAATACAAGGCTGCCCGTGTAGAAAAAGGGGCACCCGAGTTTGAAAGTGAAACAAACTACGAGTCAGTCATGGGACTGGTATGAGAAATCTATTCAACACATATATAATATAGCCAATCACAGGACCACGCCACCTTCGTGGAACGGGTTTACTCCATTAGATTGCCAGTGCTTTAAAACAAATCTTTCTTTTAAACATCGCTATGCTTTTTATAAAATGAAGCCGTTATAAGACTCAGTTCCCATCACACAATGCAACGCAAACCGGAGGATAGAGTTTTTACCTTATAACGGCCAAAATATGCTTGATACGAATAAAACAAAGGCATTTGATATTATTGATAGTGTTTATATGTTTTGAAAACAATTTCAGATCATAACTATCAATCATAGATGGCATTAATGCCCCATACCACTATGTCGCCATATATAGGTATACAATCAAAACCGCACGGTGTCGTATTTGGAAATTGGATTTCCGTCATGAACCAAGGCAAAAGATAGTCCTTACCGAATTCGAGACAATCTAGCCCATGTCTCAGGCCCAGACTCAGGTGGACCCTTGGATCGTCAGGGCCGGTCCACCGATGTGGATTATTATGCCTGAACACTACGTTTCTCCGCCCTATGGGGCGTAAACGAGCCAACGAATGACTCCATCGGACCTGGATCGTCCGATCTAACCGAGGCGCCTCGCAACAGCAACAACCACACAGGTGAAAAGTATATAAATGTCAGGGATGGTAGGTCACTGACACCACCCTAGCTAGAAAGAAACGCATGCCCTCCTTGAGGTACTTCTCCCGTTTCTGGTTCATACCGGGGTGTGAGGCTCGCGAATTCACATTATACACAAAGCTACGCCACACAGGCGGTGCTTTGATCATCACCACAAGACTTTGCTTTTCAACAGAAACCCTGATCATTTGCCACTTAGGCATGTCACACTAGCAATTCATGCCAATGGACTGATGTCCATTGATATACAACCTCTGAGCTCGTGCGTTTCAGAGAAGGGCGTTAAGCAAAAGAATAAATTCTCCGCCGCCAAACAGATGTATATTTAATAGAGATCAATCAACACAGAATAAAATCCAATGTCAGACACACAGTCCGTTTACAAGTCCGTTCTGGGTCTGAACGAAACCGGAGGCACTAAATACCTCGCAAACCCATCGATCACCACGTACGTCTGGACGATCACCACTCATTATCCATATTTCGGGATGCCTCCCAATCAGGACCTCGGTTACCATCCAAACGAGGTGAAGATCTCCGGTCTTCGACCACCGTCTTCATTTTCAACTTTCAATCGTAGGTCAATTATTTGAAATGAGAATTAACTCGGCCTTTTCAAATAATTCACGTATATTTAGAATTTCAAATCAATTTATTTCAATGGTTAAATCATTCGACAACACCAATTTTGTTCTTTAATGTAATTTTCACACCAAACACATTCAACCATCAAATACCACATAAATCAAGCAAATTCAGTTTATTTCCATTCCATATCATTTACGATATTTTATAATGATTTATCGCTATTTTTATTTATTTTTAAAATAGCCAATTTATTCAAAACGACGCTTCGGGCCATAACGCGGCAGTGGCGCTGTTTTTCTTCAGATTTGATTTACACATATATGAAAATCTAACCGTTGGATCTTCACAAAATTTACATCATTAGAAAGGTCTTTTCAAAACGAATCCAACGGTTCCAGTTTCGGGAAAATCCGACGGTCGGATCTCCCGGTACAATCGTTTGAAGTTTCAATTACAAAATACGAACTGCAGCGTCGTTATTCGATTAAATATAATTATATTTATATATATATATATAATCGATTATGGCGCTGTTTTTCTTCATTTTTGAATTAAACATTCCAGACAAACCAACCATTGGATCTTTACAAAGTTGGTGCCGTTGGAAAGATATTTCCAAGGCGAACCCAATGGTGGCGGTTTCGGGAAGATCCAATGGTCGGATTTTCCGCACTAGTTGTTTGAAATCACGTTTTCAAAACACGAACTGCACGGCCCCGTTTCGTTTTAATTTTATTCATATTTATATATTTATATAAATATAGTTCATTCAACAATTTCAATATCGTTTTCACTTCAAATATCTCACTAACGCCTTTAAATTTTGGAAAATTTCGCCATAACCTCCTTTGTACGGGAGGGGCTGGGAAAATTCCCAAATAGCCACACGGGCGTCTCATGTCAAAAAGAAAAAGAAAAAGCCAAGCGGCTAGCCAACAGGCTCATAAAATCATCACCCAAACAAAACAGTAAATGTGTACCTATTTGTCGGGCACAAAATTTTATTCCTCTTCTCTAGCCCCTTTGCTATAACCTGTTCAATAAATATGCACGTACATATATACAATTTTTATCACTTATCATTTTCCATTCAACTTCACATTTGATTTACTTTGGTTTAAAAACACCATTCATTCTAATGATGCATGCATAGGCTAAAATCATATCATTAGCTAATTAATGTATATTTCAACTCATGCATATTTTATTTGAACAAGTGGATATTTTTAACACTTCACATTTCAAAGATGATAATTTTGGCGAATTAAAACACATTTCAACACATGACTATTTTCTTTAGTTCCTATGCATGTTGAAAATAATATTTCTTCACAAATATTTATTTCAACATGGTTCGAATGGCGGCCGAGTGTTTCTCTTCTGCTTCGTTTAACATTTCTTGTTCTAATCTGCCAAATTTTCATTCTTTTCCTGGTAATTCTCAATTCTATTGTTCTAATCAGCCAATTAATCATTCTTTTGGTAACTCTCGATTCAATGGTGAGATGAAAAGGGCGAATTCTTTTTTCCCCAATTTGAATCCATCAGGATTCCAGAATCAAAATAGACGCTGTTATAGATGTGGAGACCTAAATCATCTGGTGGGAAGGTGCACTAATCGAGTTAAATGTTTCAATTGTGGTAAAGATGGACACAAAAGATTTGAATGCTTGGTCACTCCTGTAGATCTTCGAAAGGTAGTAGGGGATACAGAGATCCATCACAAAATCTTGAGTTCGGGTATGATATTACTTAAGAAATACATAAGTATAAATGATCAGATCAACATTGTCAGAAAATGTCAAGTTCTTGGATATGGCAAAGGTGTTTTTTACAGACCGGTGTTCGATAATGGTGTAAAGTTAAATCTTTCTATGATGTGTCTTGGTAAGAACTGGAATCCAGTGACAAGATTGTATGAGGATAGGCGTTCATTTGATGGAGAAATTCCTCCTGAAATTCCAAAGGAATTTAAATCACTGGTTGGGGACTCTATTGATTTTGCTCAACATGAAATAGTTGTGAAAGGTGGGAGTACTGCAGATATTCCTTCAATGAAACCAGACGTTTGCATTATAAATTTCTACAATAATGAGGGGAAATTGGGTCTCCATCAAGACAAGGATGAAGATAATGATAGCCTTATGGTCGGACTCCCTGTTGTATCATTTTCAATTGGTGATACAGCTGAGTTTGTGTACAAGGATGTGAATGATGGTATGATCAAAAAGTTGCTACTTGAATCAGGTGATGTGTTGATATTTGGGGGCAAATCTAGGAATCTTCTTCATGGTATTACGGGTATAATTAGTGATACGGCTCCTGGTTGGCTCAGGGACAATACTAATTTTAAATCAAGCAGGTTGAATCTCACTTTCAGACAGAGAAGTTTGTCGAGTTTTCGAGCAAGTACCTATGCAGATGTATTGAAGCATTCCACATCATATAATATTTGGAAAACAGGTTCGAAAGATAGTCTTTCTCAAAGGAAAATTATAGGAGATAAATGCTGCTTGAAATGTGGTGGTTCTGATCATTACGCCAAGGAGTGTAGAAATGGTCTTCGATGTTTTAAATGCAGTGGTATTGGTCATCGTTCAGCTAATTGTCCAGACTCATTCAGAGGTAAAACTGTATTTGATCTTATGCACTTTAACTGTTCGAGACCTTTCCTGAAGTTATCTGAGCTTATTGATTTATACAATAGTGACTTTCCTAATCAGAATAATGGTGGGGCATATTTGTTATTGGGTTTGGGTTGGCATTTAGAAAGTCTCGTCGAAGGATTATTGTGGTGTAAAAACTCTTCGACAGGTTCTGTTTACCCACCATTGCCGAGACCTTTGAGTAGAAAGAAACATGCGCTTCAGTTTAGTTTGAATTTGTTGAGGTTGAGAAGAATATATTCAGACTCGTTATTGAAAAATAAGAAAAGTGCTTTAATATTGATGGATGGTATTTTGGCTCATTTCGACATAATTAACACTGCTATAAATTGTGATCATTGTGTTCCTGAATATCAAGCTTTCTGCAAAGGTGATGATAAGTTTATCTCGAGTAATATCAAGAGCTTGAGGCTATCTGAGTCTGAATGGTGTTTGGACGAGTTAGTTGATAATGATGGGTGGGATTCGAATGTTTCAAAATATGATTCAATGAGCTTTGATCCTTCTGTGTGGCACTGCTATGGCTCTGGAAATATTGGGAGTGGTTTGAATGTATCTAAGCATGATCAAATGAGTAAAGATCCCAGTATATTGTTTTGTTATGGCTCTGGGTGTGATGGGAATGGTTTGAATGAGGGGAGTGGTTCGACTGCTTTGAAGTTGGATCATATGAAGCTGGATCCTTGTGTTTTGTTGTGCTATGAGTATGGAAGTATGGATTGTTTTACTGTTGTTAAGGATGTGTGTAATAACAAAGGCAGGGAGGTGATGACGAGGGTGGATTCGATAGACATGGCGGGTTATGATGTGGACTCTTTGAGCTGCTTTCAGCCTAATGGGGAGGATGAGGAGATTGGTTGGGGCGTAGCTGAAGATGTGTTCTTAACGAACAGTTTTGGAGCGTTGATGGATTTAGTGGAAGAAGGGGTTGATCACGAGAATATAATGATAGAATTGGTGCCACCTTCATTAAAACATAAAAAGGGGTACAGTGTTGGAAAAATAAAATCTGCAAAAATAATTAAGGCTAGGAATGGAAAAGGGGTTAGTCTGGATTGGAAGCGGATTAATAGTATATGTTTGGACTTGGTGGGAAATCAGTCAGTTAGGCACGATTCAATGTTGGCCAGTCACACGTGTGAGGGTTCATGGATCGATGGGGCATTCGCATTGGTTGTGTGTAAGAAGGGCATTAGTCTTCTCTCTTTATTTTTACAGTCGTGTCCTTGTATGTTCAGATGGGAAGATGTTTCATTTCAGTCGGAGTATAATGTTGGGTTGGACCACAGTTTTTCATATAGAGCTATAGCCGATTCTAGTGGTGTTGATTTGGTAGAGCCTAGCGGGGATTTATTTCATGGTGGAGTTGCTCCTTCTTCTTCGTCTGGGAGGGGGAGACGAAGGAGAGCAGTTCCCAGTTCTGGAATGGTTCGACGTAGTGCTAGAATCAGAGCGAGCTCCTCTCCTTTTAGAGGTAGATCCCAAAGTCCGAATGCTCATAGCAGCATTTTGGATTTTTGCTCAGGTATGACTTCTAGTTATGGTAGTGAGTATTCTCCTTATGCATTAGGTAGACTGTCGACTAGGCAGCTATTTCAGTTAGCCAGTGATACTTCTTTTATTTTCACTGATATTGAGTTAGATGACGATTACATTAGGACCAGAGAACTAGAGAGAGTCTCTTCCTTGAGTAGATGAGGATTGTTAGCTGGAATATTAGGGGTTTAAATGAACCTAAAAAATGTGATAAAGTTAGGACTTTCTTTGTAGACTATCATATTGACATTGCTTTGTTACAGGAGACTAAAATAGAGTGTCCTGACACCAGTTTTTATGCTAGATTATGTGGCTCCCATTTTCGTAATTGGGCCTGTTTACCGTCAATTGGTAGTGCAGGAGGGCTAATGATTGGTTGGAAAGATAACCAATATAGACTAGTACAAGAGTATTCTATGTTACATTCATTACACATTATATTAACTTCAATTAGTGATAATTCTTTATTGGGCATTACGAATGTGTATGGCCCTCACACAAGGATTGAAAGGAGACGTTTGTGGGAGGAATGTTCAGATTTTAGAATTATTGCCCCAAATCTTTGGATTATTGGGGGGGATTTTAATGTTACTAGGTTTTTAGGAGAGAGATCTCCTCGTGAAGGAGATTTCTCTGATATGGAAGAATTTAACAATTTTATTCTAGATAATAATTTGATTGAGATTCCGCTTAACAATAGATATTTCACTTGGTCTAGGTCTAATATTGGTAACAGTCCGTCTTTTGCCCTTTTAGATAGGTTTTTTATAAGTACGAAGGTTGATGATAAATTTCCAATTTGTAAAGTAAAAGGGTTACCTTTCTTATACTTTGATCATTGTCCTTTAATTCTTTCGTGTGATTCAAATATTCTAATTAGTAACAATCTTAAATTTGAAAAGATGTGGCTACTGGACGCCAGTTTTATTAAACTTGTTACTGTTAAGTGGATTTCCTTATTCTATTTTAATAACTTGTATAATGGCAACTCGGCTAAGATATTTGTTTCAAAATTAGGTAAGTTAAGATTTTTTCTTAAGAGATGGAATAAATTTGTTTTTGGTAGTGTTAGAATTAAGAAAGATAATATTTTATGTGGAATGTTAGATTTGGAAAAACTAAGTGAATCTAGGACTCTTAATCCAAATGAGAGAGATAGGCTTTGTAATCTAAGAGATGAACTCAAATTGATTCAGGAAAAAGAAGAAATAATGTGGAAGCAAAGATCACGTTTACAATGGATTAAGGAAGGGGATAATAACACGAAATTTTTTCATAGTACGGCTAATAAGAGGAGACGGGATAATTTAATTCATTCCATTTTCTTAAATAATGAGGAATTAATAGTGCAACGCGATTTAAATGAAGCTTTCACCAATTATTACAAACAAATTTTTGGGAATAGGATTAGGAGAAGAATTAACGTTAATTGGAAGGATATCTATCCTAATGAAGATAAGAGAGAGTTATTAGATCTAGATATACCTTTTTCTGAACAAGAGATTTGGAAGGCTATTTGCGATATGCCTAGTGACAAAGCTCCGGGACCTGATGGTTTTTCTGTTTTATTTTACAAACAATTTTGGGAGGTATTGAAATCTGATATTATTAAATTATTTAATGATTTTTATAGCGGCGATTTGTGTTTAGGTAATTTCAATTTTGCTAATGTTATCCTTATTAAGAAGAGAGAGGGTGCTAAATTTTTAAAGGATTTTAGACCCATTTCACTGATAAACGTATCTGTTAAGATTATTTCAAAAGTTCTAGCGAATAGACTTAGCGGTAAGATGAATGTTCTTATAGATCATTCACAAACTGCTTTTATTAAAGGTAGACAAATAGTGGATGGAGTGGCAGCTGTACAAGAGTACATTAATGTATGTATTAAAAATAATTTTCCATGTGCCATTTTAAAATTAGATTTTGAGAAGGCATTTAACTCTATAGACTGGGATTATATATGTGAAGTATGCCTTGCTAGAGGTTTTAGTGTTAGGTGGATTAACTGGATAATGCTTTTACTCAAGTCTGGTAGTTCTAATATTGTGGTCAATGGGGTTGTGGGAAAGAAGATCCAATCTAAGAGGGGTCTTAGGCAGGGAGATCCATTGTCACCTTTATTATTTAATTTAGCGGTGGATGTTTTTTATAGAATTATTAAAAAAGCCGGGAGATTAGGTGTTTTGGGCAATGCTGGTAATGAGGAATTTAACAGTGAGTTATCTATACTTCAATTCGCTGATGATACCTTGTTATTTTCTTCTCATCTACCTAGGCACATTATTGCTCTCAAGTTTATTTTGTATTGTTTTGAGATGTTATCAGGTCTTAGGATTAACTTTGACAAGAGTTCAGTTATGGTCATTAATGATTTTGATAATGTAGAGGCTATGGTTGCTAGCACTTTAAACTGCTCTGTAATGAAATTTCCTCTTGATTATTTGGGCTTTAAGATTAGGCCTTCGAAGCTAAAAAAGGAGGATTGGTTAATCATAATTGATAATATTAATAGTAGACTATCTAATTGGAACAATAGATTTTTGTCTAGAGCAGGGAGATAAGTTTTGGTTAATTCAGTATTATCTACTATCCTTGCTTATTAGATGTCTGTACATAGATTTCCTCAATGGGTTATCGATAAAATCGATAGAATAAGACGTAATTATTTATGGAATGGGGGATGTGATCCTATTTGTAGGGGTTTCAAATGTTTAGTAAACTGGGAGATGTGTTGTAAGTTAAAGAAAGATGGGGGATTGGGTATTATTAACTTAGTTAATTTTAATTCGTCCTTATTAGCCAAATGGGTGTGGAAATTTAGGTGTCCTACAGTGTCAACTACATGGAAGGATATTGTGTCTAAATTCTATTATCCTGAAGGGGAGTTCATTGTGGGTTCTAGGGATAGTTGGTATAATATATTATCTTTATTTTGGAAGTCAGTATTAAAGTGCTTCGATTTTTTTAATCTAGGTTATAAGGTTATTGTTCATTCGGGTGACATGACTTATTTTTGGCATGATATTTGGATTTCTAGTTTACCACTTAAAATCGAATTTAGGGAACTCTTTAATATTTGTAGTTTTAAAAATGCGTTGATTAAAGATGTTTTCAGAAGAGATTTAGTTCCCCCATGGGAGTTTAGTTTTGGTCATATCTTAGAAGGGGATATGCTAAGACAATTAGCTTTACTATATGCTAAGTTGTCATTATATCATATTGATGAGCATACAGATTTTATTAGCTGGGGTATGGATAAGAGTCAAATTTATTCGGTTAATTCTATGTATAACTTCTTAAATTTTTCGGGAATCTCATTTAGGTCTTTCAAGTATATTTGGAAATCAAATGCTCCTCCTAAAGCTAAGTTTCATATGTGGTTAATCATGCATAAGAAACTTAATACGGTTGAGCTGCTAAAAAAGAAAAATATTTCTTTTGATGTTAGGTGCTGTTTTTGTAATCTTTTATATGAAGATGTTGATCATTTATTTTTTTCATGTAAAATCACAAATTTTATATTTAATATGGTTTTAAGGATTTTTGTATTTGATTTCCCTAATTCTTATAATAATTGTGTCGAATATTGGAATCTTTATAGATTTGCTTATAATGGTAGTAAAAGATATATTTTAGATTCTTTAGTCATTATCATTAGTTGGTTCATCTGGTATGAGAGAAATCAGAGATTTTTTCAATCTAATTATGTTTATATGAATAGCTTAATTATTAGAATAGTTAATGGATGTCTAATTCACACTATAAACTTTTCGGGAAATGGGGCTTTGAAAGTTTATTGATTAAGGTTCGAGTCAATTTATATCTGTTTATTAGAATCAGCAGTTATTTTCGTAATAGTTATCGTATTGGGGGTTAATTCTTTTATTAATTTTTTCCTTATATTCCTATTTTACACATATATGTATGATAGATTAATATGTGTAAATATGTATATATATGTATATAGACTCATTCAATATATACATATATATTTATACACATATTCTATCATATATATATGTGTTGTTAAATTACTAATATTTTTTGAGCTTTGTGCAGATTCAGGTTGTTGATTAAGAGTATGTACTTAGTGGCTATTATTGTGGAGCTTAGAAGATTGTTGTTTGGATTGAAGACTTGCTTTTCTTTGGTAGCCTTTGGGCTTATTGTGTGAGAGTTTTTTGATTTTGTACTTCATTGTTTTTGATTATATTCTGATTATTGTAGTGGAGTAGGTATACTTCAATATCGGGTGGTGGCTTTGCCGGAATTCGATATTGGAGTAGATGGGCGGTGGTTTATCCGGAGCTCATCTACCTACGATCCTCTACATTCTTAGAGTAGTGCTGGGTTTTATCTTGTATTTTTATGCTTTATAGTCAGACTCCGTATCTTGTTTTTTATTCATATATATATATATATATATGTGCTCTCTTCTTTTCAGAAGATCACACATTTTTGTTTTCAAAAAAATATTTATTTCAACGTCCACACATCTTTAGCATATCACATAGATGATAAAAATGATATTTTTATCATTTAAAATATTTATTCGACAAATAGATGTTTTCAACACTTCATAGTTTCAATAAAAAGGTAATTTTTATTGTTCGATCTTTTTATTCAACACATGAACTTTTCAATTATACACACTTCTCAACACATGAGCACTTCCACACATGGATATTTTATTTATGTTGTTCATATAAGAAAGATAGAATTTTTGTTGTTGAAACTATTTATATATAAGGCGAATATTTTACATACTTCATATATATTATAAAAATGTGATTTTTATTGTTTAAACACTTCATTCATTCACAAATGAATTTAATTTTCACACATCACTTTTCAACACATGAACATTTCCACACATGGATATAGTTTCAACATATGACTTTAATTTCAACGCATGAAAATAATTTCAACATATGAAAATTATTCTAACACACAAAGATTATTCAAAATTTCGGCAGCATAACGGCAGGGTAGTTAAAACCGGGACCGTCCCTAGTACGGCTCCTCGCTCTACCTTAAAACCTCGCGGTTTTTGACAATGGGGATCATGCATTCGATACACTCAAGAGAAATGAGTGGTCGGACATGTGTGGCCGAGTTGCAAGATGTTCTTGTTGAACCCAGTGGTTCCATACCTTGTCATAGCTGGAAATCCATTATCCAATAAGTGCTCGCGGTTTTGATTGTATACTATGTATGTAGAACGTGAGATGAAAGCATTTCTGCTAGATGATTATTATATTGTGGTTGATAGACACTATTATAATATCAAAAGAATTTTTATATAAAGATTATTTTGGATTCTCATAAGGGAAAAACCCGTTCCGTTATACGGCGTTGTCTTATGAGATATCATTTTATTGCTCAAACTTTTTTAAATTGTTTTACTTATACCAGTCCCATGACTGACCCGGAGTTTATTTTGTTTTGTTTTCCCTAAACTCTTGGGTGCCCTATTTTGTACGGGCAGTTAAGTAGTCGGGATTTTACAGATATACTTGGAAAGTTGGAGCAGGAGGCTTCAACAGCATTTATATAGCTATGGTTTATTTCCGCTGTATTGTAAGTGTTGTACTTTGATAATGATATGTATATTCAAGTACAAATATTTTATTTCAAAGTTATGTTATATGTTATTCGTTCGGTTGTGAGATTCATGTTTACTCTGATGTTGTGTATTCTCCTTCTTCTTCTATTCTAGGTTTCTATCTTATCTATCTTCACCCTTTAATTTCTTTCATGGACTATCCGGTGTTTTCGGTTCTTGGATAATCGACATGTGTTGTATGCCGATATCCAAGGTCGCAAAATCTCCAGGTCGTTACAGTGGTATCAGAGCTGAAGGTTAAGTTATTACCTTGGCTCTGTGGCGTGACTCAGTAGAGATGGGGTTAGTAATACCCTAGATTGAGTTTGAGTGTATATATACGAGAGCGTATTTGTTATTCAATATAAAATGGTTTTATATTGTGGAGATATATTGGTTGAGTTATTTATGAGTTCTGGTTGATTAGTTTAATCCACTGTATCGATAGGGGTTTCTAAAACACTCGAATATGATGAACCGACATAGTATGTTTTAAAAAGAGGGTAATGAAATAATTTTACCCAAATATATTTTGATATAAAGAAAATATATCTATTGGAAATATTATAGTATTGGATGTGTTGGTTGTGATTATAATCAGATAAGATTATATTTGAAACGGTTATGTAAATAACCAGTCAAAATTCGTATAAGTGTTATGAGATAAATTAAATCTGAATTTAAATCAGAATGGAAATTTAAAACTCTGGGAAGTTGAATAAGTGTTGTAAATGGATTTGGATTAGATATATGAGAATTTTAAAATCCTAGGAGATTTTAAATTGTTTTACAAGCCGTGTGAATGGCATTTTGAAATGAATTTCAAAATGGAGATGTTTAAAGGTGATTTTGAAAAGTGATATAGTATTGAACTCACTTCGATCGCTGGAAATTAAATTCTGATGATGACAGCTGCATCATCAGTGTTCATTTTCGAGTTGTTGAGTGACGGATTACTACCAAAGATTTTGTTTTTAAATTGTTTTGTGAAAACAAGTTATTCAGAAATTCAAAGGTTTTGAATTGTTATTACGATTTCAAATTGATTGAAATAAAACCCAGAAATTGAAATTGAATTGGATTCTTGAATATAAATTGGACCCATGTGAATTGAAATGGATTGATTTTTGAAATAAAAATCCGATTTGAGTCATGAGATAAAGATTTCTGATTTGAGAAATTAACCAGTTAATGAAATGTGGAAAGGTAACTTAACTTTGTTAAGTATATTAGATTGATAAATTGAGATTTGAGAATCAAGAATGGAATTTGAGATTGAGAATGGAATTTGGCTTGAATAAGCGAATGGTTGTGTTAAAGATAAACTGATTTGAGATCAAGTCGGAAATGTATTGGTATATGCAGAATTGGTAACAAATGGAAAGGATATAATGATATGCCCGACAAAAAGGTACAAGTTTATATTTGGTATAAGCATGAGATTTATGAGCCTGTTTGGCAAGCCGCTTGGCATTTTGATTTCTCTTTTCGGTTGGAGAAGGCCCAGAGAGGCGAGTTGTAGTTGTACCGATTGAGCCGTACAAAAGAGGTGCTGGCGAAATTTTTCGAAAATTTCGAGTGTTAGAAATTTCAGGATTTCTGAAAATTTTCGTTGATAAGAATTAATTAATATTTTAATTGGAATTAATTGGTTCAGTTGAAACTGAAGTTAAGAAGTGAACAAATAAGTTGTAACCAGTCAATAGGTTTTTTTTTCTCTACCTTAGCAATTTTGAGGACGAAATTATTTTAAGGAGGGAAGAATGTAATGTCCCGTATTTTTACGGTGGAATAATTAATTTATTTAATTATTTAAATAGTGATTTAGAGAATTAAACGGTCGTTTAAATTAAATAATTTTGAATATTTAATTAAAATATTAATTAAATAATATATTTAATTATGAAATAATCAGAATTAGCTGAAATGACAATATGGTGTGAATTGGGCAATTCAAAAGATGTAATTCAGTTTAGAATTGAATTACGATAACGAATATATTTAATTAACGATGGTTGAGCGTATAAATTTTATTATAAATATAATCGAGCTCGAAATGGCGCAGCAGTTCGCAATTTGGCGATTCGAACTTTAAACGAATATACAGAAGCAGTTTTAAATCGGAATTCTGTGAAACAAGAAACGTTAGGAGTTGGTAAAGTATATTTTTCTAATGGAAGAGAAAAATCGAGATTTCATCGTGTAGATTTTGATTTATGATCAAATCAATTTTAGAAAAGTCGCTATGGAATTCCTTTATAATTTATAACGATATATAAAAAAGGAATTTCATTATAAATCGAATATCGATTTAATCAGGATTTGAAATATCAAGCTAGAAATTCATATAGGAATATTCTGGAGCTGTATGATATCGTATGTGAATATATACGATAATATTTATTTATAAATATTTAATTTAATTATTTTTAAATATATTAATATTTAAAAGGGTTTATTTAGAGTTTTAAAAATAGCCAGTTTTGCAAACGACTTCCGTTTTTAACGAAACTAATTTTGTTGGATCAGCAATATTAAATTATTTCTAGATTCCAATTTTCGTGATTTTTTGAGTCAGTGTGTGGCCGTACGGATTTTTAATGTGAAAAACGGTTAGTATTTTGATGGTTAAAAATATGCTGTGTGAGAAAACGGAGTTGGAATTCGACAAAACCAGTTTTGTTGGGTCCGTAATGTCAAACTCTAGTGGTATGTCCACTTTCATTATTTTTGGATATCATGTGTGATTATAGAAATTTTTATCAGTAAATACAGATAGCGTTTGCTTAAAATAGAATAAAAAATCAAATAAAATAATATATATTTTTCCTATAAATACCCATAACTATTTCCAAACCCTAACCTATTTCTTCTGGTCAAAGAACGGGCCGCCGCTTCTTTTCTCTTCTCAGGAAAAAAATCGAGAATTGTAAAAATCCTTAGAAATCAAATAAAATCCCTCAAATGGAAATTCATATATATTTGGGTTCTTGCTTTATTTCTCTTCGATTTCATATATGTTTTGCCTGATTCGAACCAGGTTTTCTCCACTGTCTTTTTCTGTACAGTAGCTAAGGTTCGACTATTTATACTTTTGAGGTCTTACTTCACATAATGGATATTGTAATGATGATAATAGCATTGAGTAGAAGCTTTTGGGAAAGTCTGGTGTGATTTCATTAGTTTTGGGTACGGTGATTTTTTTGAAATTGCCGTGACTGGGAGCTCGATGCATTGTAGGAGGAGGTTCCGAGTCCATTGATTTTGATATGGGTTGAATCGGATTTTGAAGAAATGAGGATGGAGTGTTATGTTTTGAATTTTTGTCGAGTGAAGAAGGGGATTGAGGATGTTAGAGCGACAAGAGTTTTTTGGTTTCAGCGAGGAAAAGCTTCGAACAATTTACTGGAAGTGGCGGAGGATTTTGTTTGAGAAAAGGGGTGTGTTGATCATTGTGTTGGGTATGGTAGGGTATAGAAGGAAGGACGTAATGATATTGAGCAGCAATTTGATTGAATAAGGGAAAGAAGGGGTTTGCGGTATTGGGTTTTTAGAAGAGGACGTAATTGTATAGTGGGATGAAGCACACAAGAAGAGGGAGTGTGGTCTTGATGGTCGATTTAGTGAAGAGGGAAGGGAAGGATCTGAGTTTGAAGTTTTCAGAAATGGACTTGTTATAGGAAGATGCAGCATGGTCTAAAAATTTGAGAAGAAAGGTACATGCGGGTCTGGTTTTAACAAATAAGGATGGGCCATTTTTGATTTGATGAGGCCCAAGTTATTTTAATAAATTAAATTAGTTTTAAGTATATAATGCATACAAATTTATATATAGGGTATATCATCCATACGTTATCAGAAATTGAGACCCGTAAGGATCGTATGGACGAGGGCTACACCGTGGAACTGACTGGGAGTGAAACAGAGCTCGTTACAATTTATAGCGAAATAAATTGTCCGTCTGAATCAACAGACGCAAATCATTATTTAACGATTAACGCGAAATGTGAGTAAAACTCACCAACTCTGAACAGTTATATTTTCATAACATATTTTTAGAACTGATAATTATTTGTTGATTGTTGTGTGTTAACTGTTTGGTTGAATTGCCTATGTATTGGTTGAAAATATAGATAACGATATATATATAAATCGTTAATCAAATATTGATTCTATTTAGCAGAAGATTTCATATTGAAATGAAATCGATGTTAATTATATTGTTTAACATCTGTGATACAGGGAAACAGGTTGAAGGGACCCAACTGGGTTCCTCAATTACATATATATAATATGTTGCTGATTATGTATGTTGAATGATATCGATCATTGTTATTTGGTATTTTAAAATACCGTAAGAAATACTGGGGTGTAGAAAAGGGGATTTTCAAAGTATATTTTGAAAATAAATTATTTATATAAAATCAATGGATTTTATATATGAAAGGAAAAGGATTTTATAAAACGAATTAATTATAAAATCAATGGATTTTATATATGAAAGGAAAAGGATTTTATAAAACGAATTATTTATAAAATCAAAATATTTTATAAAAGGAAAATATTTGTGAAAAGAATTAAAAAGGAAATATTTGTAAACCATTTACAAATAGAGTTATAAAAGGAAATATTTATGGGAAATAAATATGATAAAATAAAAAGAGGAGATATTTGTAAAATATTTACAAATAGAATTGAAAAGGGATTTATTTATAAAATCATAGAATTTTATAAAAGGAATATTTATTTAGAAAATAAACAAGATATTATAAGGGATATTTATTTGGAAAATAAATAGCATATAATGAAAGGAAATTGGCAAGATATGAAAGAACTTTGAAATGGATTTAAAGTGGATATTAAATAGAATATGTTTTAACAGATAAATTGAGAAGATTTATTTATAAATAATATTTTATAAATAAAATAAAATATTTATCATTTGATAAATAAAGATATATAAATCTGAACTTATATAAAGAAGTAAACAGATAAATGAAGCAAATTTATTTATAAATAATATTTTATAAATTAGAGTAAAATATTTATCATTTGGA
This sequence comes from Allium sativum, assembly GCA_030737875.1. Classification (NCBI taxonomy): domain Eukaryota; kingdom Viridiplantae; phylum Streptophyta; class Magnoliopsida; order Asparagales; family Amaryllidaceae; genus Allium; species Allium sativum. Next base: position 968,619,847 of record CM060920.1, read on the forward strand.
TAAATGGAATATATAAGTCAGAACTTATATAGAGAAGTAAGAATCGATTTTAACATCGATATTTGAAACTGAATATGAACGTAGAGTTAACGAGACTTATTAATGGAATTATTAAGTGTTGAATATAAAATAAGATTTTTTATGAATTGTTTATAAACAGAAGTATAAATAGAATATTTAAAATAAGATATTATTTTAAATATGAAACCAAAATGTATAAATTTTATAAAGAATATGTTATTTATAATTTATATGTATAATGGATTAAATAAATGTTTTGAAAATAAAAACATTTATAAAGAAGATCGGATTTGAAATAGGAATTCAAATCAAAATGAGTTAATCGAATATTAGTTATTCGAGAGTGAGTTAATCAAATATTAGTTATTCGAATATTAGTAAATCAAATAGGGTTAATCAAATGTAAGTTAAATCGAATATAATTATTCGAGATAGAGTTAAAATGGACATAGTTATTCAGGATGAATTGCCATTTAGTACGACTGCTAGCGTAATTCGCAGGGCTGCAGATAGCCTACGGCGGTCGGATGTTTCCTGAGGGAATCAGGCGTAACCATTGTGATCGTTGCGATTTAGAGTCAATCAATTAGAAGTAAATCGAATATTAGTTATTCGAATAAGAGTTAAGCAACTAGAGTTAATCGAATATTAGTTATTCGAATTGAGATAATCGAATATTAGTTATTCGAATTGAGGTAATCGAATATTAGTTATTCGAATTGAGATAATCGAATATTAGTTATTCGAATTGAGATAACCGAATATTAGTTATTCGAAGTGAGATAATCGAATATAAGTTATTCGAAAGTGAATTAATCGAATATTAGTTATTTGAAGTAAGTTAAGAGAATATTAGTTATTTGAAGAGTGTTAATCGAATATAAGTTATTCGAGGAGAGTTAATCGATTAGAGTTAATCGAATTAGAGTTAATCGATTAGAGTTAATCGAGTTAGAGTTAAAAGAAAAAGGAGTTAATCGAATATAATTTATTCGAAAGGAGTTAAATCGAATATAGTTTATTCGAAAAGGAGTTATCGAACATAGTTTATTCGAAAGGAGATAATCGAATATAGTTTATTCGAAAGGAGTTAATCGAATATAGTTTATTCGAAAGGAGTTAATCGAATATAGTTTATTCGAAAAGGAGTTATCGAATAGAGATATTCAAAAGAGAGTTATACGTTGAAATTCGATTATATCGAATTCGGGAAAGTACTTATACTTTCGGGTTTTTAAATCAAGATTTATTTATTTATAAATTAGGTGTTTATTTATTTATTCAAATTAAAGAATAAAAGTTATAGTTGAAGTTAAATATCTCGAAAGTAGGGATTATAACGTTATCGTTATAACCAATTTTTTTAATAAAAGAAGTGGATTCGTAAATAGAATCTGAGAGTTACGTAAGGAAGTTTGTTAAAGATTTAGAAGGTGAATTTTGTCTATTTCGAAGTTAGAAATATTGTTCATTTAAGGTCTGAGAGGTAGCTATACCCCAACTTGATTGACTTCGTTTGTAACTAAGTAATGGTGAAGGTTTGATAGTAAGGTTGGTTAAGTGAATTTAGTTGATGATGATAATGGTTTGAGTTGGCATAGCGATGTTTTATTTAAACATCTGTTCAAATCCAAATGAAGGAGCTTTGGAAATGTTTTCCAAATAAGAATCAGAAATGTTTTCAAATGAGTAATAACGTATATTTTGTAAATTTAGAAAATAAGAAATGTTGAATATACGGAAACAGGAAATGAAAAGTGAATAAACTAAAGAGATAAATGCTCAATGATGATTGATCGATATAATTTCCATTTGGAAATAATATCGTTGTTTGCACACGTGTTTTTCTCTGATAGTTAACTCATCGACTATCGAAGTTTTTGACCACTTTTCCGTCGTCAATACGGGGAGACTGGGATCAGATTCATGACCTGAAAACCATACAGTTTATGGGTGTTGGCGTTGCGAATCAAATATGATGAAGAAAATTGAAAATAGAGTTATGCAAGGGTCGTTCTGTCCAATCCTAGGTAGCAATTGCCTAATATGGATTTACAGAATAGTACCTTCAGCTTGTCCAGTCCCAGGACGACCTGTACGGAAGAATGTCTGACAGAGTATATTTAATAGATCGCGTAAGTTGATCTCTTCAAAACGTATTTACGTTTGGTGGCGGAGGAATTCGTTTCTCTTAGCTGTATACCCGTGGCATTTTTGGGGAAATCAATTTGTGATTTGGCGGGTATGACGATGTGACATTCAAAGTGAATAAATGTGTGATCTGTCAGATATAAGCGCGGCCTCTAACCTCACAACCGAGAAATGACAAAAATCAGGCAGGCAGCATGGCTATGTGGGTTACTTCCATTAGGGTGTATTATCACCTATCTAGAGATATTCATTTCATTCTTTAATCTATCCGATGCTGTCCCATTCGGGAAATGGTTGCTGATCCCAACCGTTGGTGATATACATTCGATACACTCTAGAGAAATGAGTGGTCGGTCATGTGTGGCCGAGTTGCAAGATGTTCTTGTTGAACCCAGTGTATTCCTCTCTAGAGGTACACTATCGGAAGGTGGTTCCATACCTTGTCATAGTTGGAAATCCATTATCCAATAAGTGCTCGCGGTTTTGATTGTATACTATGTATGTAGAACGTGAGATGAAAGCGTTTCTGCTAGATGATTATTATATTGTGGTTGATAGACACTATTATAATATCAAAAGAATTTTGATATAAAGATTATTTTGGATTCTCATAAGGGAAAAACCCGTTCCTTTATACGGTGTGGTCTTATGAAATATCGTCTTATTGCTCAAACTTTTTTAAATTGTTTTACTCATACCAGTCCCATGACTGACCTGGAGTTTATTTTGTTTTCCCTAAACTCTTGGGTGCCCAATTTTGTACGGGCAGTCAAGTAGTCGGGATTTTACATATATACTTGGAAAGCTGGAGCAGGAGGCTTCAACAGCGTTTATATAGCTATGGTTTATTTCCGCTGTGTTGTAAGTGTTGTACTTTGATAATGATATGTATATTAAAGTACAAATCTTTTTTTTCAAAGTTATGTTATATTTTATTCGTTCCGCTGTGAGATTCGTGTTTACTCTGATGTTGTGTGTTCTCCTTCTTCTTCTATTCTAAGTTTCTATCTTATCCATCTTCACCCTCTAATTTCTTTCATGGACTATCCGGTGTTTTCGGTTCTTGGATGATCGACATGTGTTGTATGCCGATATCCAAGGTCGCAAAATCTCCGGGTCGTTACAGCAATATTCCCGGTTGGGTTATAATCGCATGATGTTCGACTATAGCTCTAAATTCAATTACACATTAGTCCAGCCAATCCAATTACGTTGCGTAAAGAATGATGGTACAAATCCATAGAGAGCCACAACATCCAAATACGACCTTATATGAGGAGTTATTCAAATTACAAGTTATACTTTATTTAATTTCAAAATTACACTGGTGACAGTTTGGTTAAAGTCCCTATTAAGTTTCAAAATAACCAAAACATCCTTATCAAAAAAGGTATGTAAGTTAGGTACCTAGAATTAAGTTAACTAATAATTGTATAAATCTATGCAATTATTCAGTGAATAATTGTAAGCATTATTCAGTGAATAATTGTAAGCATTTATGCAAGTATAACAAAAAATTGCGGAAATTTATATAATTATTAAGCGAAAATTTAAGGAAATTTCCGCAATTTTTATCAAGAAATTTGCAGAAATTCCCGCAATATTTTTAAAAAATTGCGAAAAAATCCGCAATTATTCATAAAAAATAATGCATAAAATTAGTAAGTTTTTGACATTATTGCATAAATCTCCGCAATTTTTCACTGAATAATTGCACAATCCTGTGCAATTTTCAATAACTACATTCTAAGAACCTAATTTACATCTTTTTTTAGAAGGAAATTTGGTACATTAAGTTTGTTTTTAAGGACATGAGTTTAATATTAACATTACATTAGTCGCTATCATAAATAAAATAATTACACCATTAACAAAGAGATGTGCAGTGCCGACCAAAAAGCTAAGCTAAAAAATTCATGGATATCAAAACCAATAGTAGACATCGCGGAGGGCTGATAAATCACGTGACTCTTGTAGTTTTTGCATAAGACCAAGTAGATTTATCCATTTATAAATGAGAGTGGGTACTGAAATACAAAATTAAATACAAGATTAAAAATAAAAGTTATGAACCATTGAATTCATATGTCTTTTTATGATGAGTGAAATTCAGGGGAAAATTTAATGATTGAGATTGTTTGTGTCCAACTTTGTGTCAGCGTGGAAAAACTCATTGTTCCTTTTCTTTCAACTATAGGCGCCTAATTACTGATGCCCTCTCTCTATTTCCAATCAATTTGACGCCAATATCTCCTTCCATCGTTTACGAAATACCATGGGAATACCACTGCTGATCTCCTCATCGTGAGCACTATTAGCTCGACACCTTCGCTTCAACTCTAGCCCACCACCCCAAAACGCGACCTTATTTCCCCAAAACACGACCTCATTTCCCCAAAACGCGACCTCACCCATCTACTCGTCGTTCTGCCTGGATCGTAACATCCAAAGTGGAGCCACGCCATCGCATTTTCACTCCGGATATGCCAAAATTCATCGTGAATTCAAATCAGTTCTTCAACTGATCAATATCCTCCTCTAGTTGATGAGATCGCTAACCCTAGTCTCACGCAACTTCCTCCACCAAGATTCACCAAATCCTTAGGGCTTCCAGATCTCATCACCATAAATCGAACGAGACCCTCTCATGATTTGTAGCTTTCTATTTAATTTGACTTCTCTCTTTTTTTCCTTTTGAATTTTTGCTTTTTTAAAGAGATGTTGACATTTCGATGGAATAGGAAGCGTGATGGAAGAATGAGTAAGTGTGTCAAGGAAGATTTTATGGCTTAGTTTGTATCATAAATTCTAATGTTTCATGGCATAAATTTTCTGTTCACATATGAGATATGAACAACAACCAAAATAAGGTCATGCAAGTAGCAACACGACCTCAAAACAATAAAAATAACACTAGTTGTAGAATTTTCAAAAATCACAAAAATATTGTAGCTTGTTAAAAAAATGGTTAACTTTAATTTCAATATTTTTTGAATTTTAAATGTTTTGAAAAATCAAATAAATTAAATTAGTAATATTTCGGTAAAAATTGAATTGTTATTTTAGCAGTTACATTTCCTAATTATCTATTCAAACCATTTATTACTATAAATAAGATTAAAAATGAACTCACCATTATTATTTACAAATGAAAAGGAATTAAGAAAAACTATTCTACCAATAGAATTAAAATTCAATTATAAATCTAGTTATTTGAAACACTATTCAAATATTAATTCACAATTCAAAGGTTTTGAGCAATCCTTATATTTGAACTATATATATTAACTTTAGAATAATCCATGTATTTAGAACATCTAAAATTAATTAAATATTCAAAATCAAATGTATAAAATTCAAGATTTACATTCTTTCTCCTTAAAAAAATATTATTCTTAAAATCACGAAGTCGAAAAAATGCCACCAAACGCGTTTACTTTTCCATATTTGCAACAAAAAGTCATCCTATCAACAGTATATAAATGTGTCCATATTTATCATGCAACAAACTTCGTTGATTAAATCAAAAGCATCAAACTAGCTTTTCTTCCATGAACATGCCTCTTATATGTAAATAATATTCCAACCAACGACTTGCATTTGTGAATGCTAAAATCATATAATTTCAATAAGCACATATAATGTACATATGCTATTTGTATGCAATATCTAGTCTGATCGTTTACTCGATCTCACAATTTCGTTCTCATACTAGGATTGCCTACCCGACCATCTAATATGGATTCTGATCCAGCCTCTTGATTAAAAACTGAAGAAATAAAGAACGGCTTGCCTTTTATTGATACATTTCTGTCATATATATATAACATGATACAAATGACTACAAATGAGGAAACTCATTCTTATCCTAAACTTACGAGTGACTGCAAATGAGGAAACTCATAAACTCATTCTTATACACATCTAAACTCACACTTAACCATGTATACAAAATATCTCAATAATATCTCAACACTGTAACGACCCGGATTTCGCCCGACCCGATCGATCGCAAAACCGACCAAGACCGTTCAAAACTCGAATACGTTATCTATGGGAATACAACAAACATCAGAACAATAACAGCAGACTTTTATAAACATTACAGTAATGTTACATCAGAGTACAGAATATAAAAGCACATTAAATAAAATTTACAGCAGAAGATAAATTCACATGAATTAAATACAATACAGTGTAGCGGAAACAATAAAATAGATACAGCGGAAGACTTTCTATGCTCTGGACACAGCTTTAAGCTTCGATCCAGAATCCTGCTCAAGAGATAAATATCTGCAAAAAGCTACTCGACTGCCCGTGTGGAAAAGAGGGCACCCGAGTTTGCAAAGTGAAACAAACTACGAGTTAGTCATGGGACTGGTGTGAGAATTCTTAACTAATTTAACTAATAGTAATAAGGCAAATCCAAGGACCCCCCGCTAACGCGGAACGGGTTTACTCCAATGGATTGCCGTGCATAATTTAAAGTGATGGAACAAACAATAAGTAAATCATGAAATAACGCAATGCTTTTGGAAAAATGGAATCAGCATAAGACTCAAGTCCCATCACACAATGCAACGCAAACCAGAGGATAGATTTTTTTACCTTATGGTGATTAAACATGCTAAATACGATAAATACGAATTTAATATTATCATTAGTGTATATGGTTCAAAACATTTCAAAATAAATGTATCGATCCTAGGAAGCATAACTACCATATACTATGCCTCCGTACTAGTAATACAATCAAGTCCGTAGGGGTCATATTGGAAATTTGGGTTTCCATCATGAGTCAAGGCTACGGAGGAGCTCCTTACCGATTCGAGACACTCTAGCTAATGTCTCAGGATTCCCGGCAGTGAACCCTTGGATCCTGTAGGGCCGGTCCACACATACAGCTTTGTGGATTAGTTATTCCTAAGCACACGTTTCCCGGTCTTATAGGACCTAATATCCGAGGCGCCTCATTCCATCATCCACATAAGTAAAATATCAGCCAGTTTAAGCACCGACACTACTTCTAGCTAGAAAGAAACGTGCTGCATTCCCTTCTCCCGTTTTAGACTCAACCGGGTTATGAGGCTCGTGAAACTACGTAATACACAAAGCTATGCTTAATCAAGCCGTGCTTTGATCGTCACCACAAGGTTCTGCTTTTCAACAAGAAATCTTGATCATTGCATCTTGGTATGCCACACTGTCAATCCATATCATATTATTGATCCTTTGCCAAAATATATAAAAGGGTGTTAAGCAAGAGAATAAATTCTCCGCCACCAAACATTCATACATTCGGCAGAAAATCAATATATACAATATAAAGGAGTACAATGTCGGACATACATTCCATTTATAAGCCCGTCCTAGGTCTGAACGAACTGGAGATACCCTCTTCCCGTATGTTTAGTACGAAAAAGAGGTACCCGCGTATCCGTACAATCAACATGTTCATTTGGACAATTACCACGACCCTTGAATTGGGAGAAAATCAATTCAGGGCCTCGATCGCTGTCCATTCGATGCGAAGATTGACGGCCTTCAATCGTCGCCTTCAAACTTTGACTTTAAATGTCGTTTGATTATTCGGAATGAGATTACCTCGGACATTCCAAATAATCTCGCATACATATAATTTGCGAAAGCACATTTCATGTCGTTATGTTATTTTATAACGATTTATTCTTGTTTTAATTATTTAAAATAATTCAACCTTTTATTTAACGACGCTTCGGATCAAAGGGCGACCCTGGCGCTGTTTTCAACCAATTTTGATTTACGCATTTCTCAAAATCTAACTGTTGGATTTTAACGTAGTTTATATCATTGGAAAGATCTTCCCAAGACGGTCCTAGCGGTTTCAGTTTTGGGAAAATCCGACGGTCAAATCTTTTGGTATAGTCATTTAAACGTACGATTTCAAAACGTGAACTACCGCGCTCGATTCATTTAATTTTAATTATATTTATATATAAATATATAAATGTAAATCATTTAACTCTTTATTCTTATGTACATTTTCATTCTTTTATCCTTTCATTTCTTTATTTACATGAAAAATGTATATTATAATTCAATGATGAATTCTTCCCTTTATTTCTTTATTTCTTTAATTTCCTTAAAGTGTAAATTATAATTCATCGTCTAATTCATTCTTTTAATCTTACATTTACATTAAAATGTAAATTATAATTCATCGTTCAATTCATTCTTTTATAAGGTAAATGGTAATTAACATTATAATGTAAAATTCCTATTCTTTAATTACAACGTAAAATCCTCTTTTTAATTACAATGTAAAATCTTTTATTTTTTAATTACACTGTAAAATCTTCTTTTTAATTACAATGTAAAATCTTTTTTTAATTACACTGTAAAATCCTCTTTTTAATTACAATGTAAAATCTTTTTTTTAATTACACTGTAAAATCCTCTTTTTAATTACAATGTAAAATCCTCTTTTTAATTACAATGTAAAATCTTTTTTTTATTACACTGTAAAATCCTCTTTTTAATTACAATGTAAATGGTAATAAACATCACATGCCAAATTTTGTCCTTTAATTTTCTATGTAAAATCCTACCCTTTGATTACATTAAAAATGTACCTTTAATTTTACATGTAGGTTCTCTTCTTAATTACATATAAAGAATGTACTTTTAAATTTACATGTAAATTCTCTTCTTTATTACGTATGAAAAATGTAATTTTTTTTTATTTTCAATGTAACTCATGTCTCAAGTTACATAATAAAATGTGATTTTATTTTACAATGTAAATTCATGCCTCAAATTACATAATAAAATGTGATTTTACTTTACAATGTAAATTCATGTCTCAAATTACATAATAAAATGTGATTTTATTTTACAATGTAAATTCATGTCTCAAATTACATAATAAAATGTGATTTTATTTTATAATGTAAATTCATGTCTCAAATTACATAATAAAATGTGATTTTATTTTACAATGTAAATTATTGTTCCTAATTACATATAAGAAGTGTATCCTTAATTTACAATGTAAATTATCATTCCTAATTACATATAAAAATTGTATCCTTAATTTCAAAAAAAATGTACTTTTAATTACAAAGAAAATTCTTACTTTTATTTACATATAAAAAAATGTACTTTTAATTACAAAGTAAATTCTTACTTTTATTTACATATGGAAAAAATAAAATGTACATTTAACTTACGATGTAAATTCTTACTTAATTACATATAAAAAATGTAATTTCATTTTACAGCAAAAAATCATGTCTTTTAATTATATATAAAAAAATTAATTTCTTTTACGGTGTAAAATCATGTTTTTTAATTACATATAAAAATGTAATTTCATTTACGGTGTAAATAAGTTTCATTTCCTAATTCCAACATAACGGTGTAAATAAGTTTCATTTCTATCCATTATTAATATATTTACTTGGCGCATAAAAATACATTCATCTCTAATGTCTTAACATAACACTAACATATGTATATATTTCATATGAAATAACATGATTTCAAAACGCGTATATATTTCACGTGATGATTTCATAATTCCAACATATGTTTTTATTTCATATGCATTTTCATGGTATTAAAACAAATGATTATATTTCCTTCATATGCATTCATGCTACGCCAAAACATGCTTATTTCATATGCATTTAAATGACATTAAAATATGATTCAACTTCATATGCATTCGCATGACATTAAAATGTTATTCAACTTCATATGCATTCGCATGACATTAAAATATGATTCAACTTCATATGCATTTGCATGACATTAAAATATGATTCAACATCATATGCACTCGCATGACATTAAAATATGATTCAACTTCATATGCACTCGCATGACATTAAAATATGATTCATCTTCATATGCACTCGCATGACATTAAAATGTGATTCAACTTCATATGCACTCGCATGACATTAAAATGTGATTCAACTTCATATGCATTCGCATGACATTAAAATACGATTCATGTTGCTCATTAACACTACTTTTATATCTACTTTTCATATTTTTCATTAACGCTAATTATTGTTTCAACTAACATGTAAGTTTGTAATACATGAATCAACCCAACCTTTGTTTACAAACCTGAAAGTTTATAACACATGAAATAACCAAACTTTTGTTTACTAATATATTAATGCAATACAATAACAACATATGAAATGGTGTATAATTTTGTGTTAAGTTTTTATGTCAAACACTACAACAGCAACAAATAATTGGTGTTCAAGATCTCATGTCCATATCCTAATTCTATTCCTTTTATTTAGCAAAATAAATTATATTTTAAAAACTTCTATTTTTACTGCATATCAAATGACAATAAAAATAATACTTATGTTACAACTCGTTTCTTTTAACTAATTTAAAATAAAAATGTAATCTTTTATTTCAAAACAAAAATCTAAACTGGCATTACTTATTTCATCTCAAAATAAAGATCCAACTTTGTTATCTTCTTTTATTTCAAATGCAAATCAAAACTTTATTTCATTCTTTTGTTTCGAAATAAAAATCATAACTTTATTAATTCTATTAACTCAAAATAAAAGATCTAAACTTTCATTAATTTCTTTCAAAAATAAAGATCTAACATTCAAGAATAAAAATAATAAGGATGAGAACTTGAATGAAAATTACATCAATATTTATGGACCTAAACGTGCCTGGCGGTTTTCAAGACATCACAAAGCAATACAAATCACAGAACAATATAATCCAAAATACAAACATATCACTCAATCATCACAGATCTAACTTTATTTACATACAAACGTTGAATTCAAATGACGAGGAAAAATAATTAAATTAAATTAATTGAATTTTGAGATTCAGAATATCTCACCTTTGTATTTGTCAGAACAAGAACGAATTGAATGCCAGAAATTTGTTCACACCGATCTAAGATGTTGTGTGATGTTGCGTTGTTGCAGGATTGTCAAATTTGTCGGGTTCTGGGCCTTTGGATAGATAAATCAAAGAGAGGTAGAACTTGTCACCGTTCCAAAATCATCACAATAGAATGAAACTTTTTTTTTTATTTGTTTGATGGAGGAAGGAAGAAGAGAATGGTGACCATGGCTTGAAGAGGAAGAAAAGAGAAGCGGCTCATTTTTCACAAATGGGGATGGAGAATTACATGAGGTAGAAATAGGAAAGAAAATAAGAGGAGAGGGATGGTGTAGTAATTTATTTCCGTTTTATTCACATGTTACACAATTCAAATTTCAAACATATATAACTAATTTAAGCTTTGATCATGTAGATGCGTGTATATACATGCAAACGTTTATATATAATTTAAACCAATAATTCTCTTAATTAATGTCATTCATTTTATTTTATTTTCCTTAATTGACTGTTTCTTTACATTAATTACAACATTGATTTGTAACCTATTTCATTACCCTCCCTTAATTTTTCCGTCATATACTTACCCTTTTATTCATATTTACAGAATTCAAACTTCAAATATATAAGACTAATTAACATTATATATTCTTGTGAAAATTTCCATAATATGAAAGCAAATTACTTAACTAAAATTTGTTATAAGTAAATCTTCAATATTTTCATAAAAGAGTTCCATGTAAGTTGACTTTTTAATACAAGGTAACACTCTCATAAGTTATTATATCTTGCATAAAATAAAGGGAGGTTACATCTCAAATTTTGTTTTTAACTTTAATTTCAAAGATCAGTGTAAAATATTATAATTATTATATAAGTAACTACACTATGTATTTATTGTTTTCAAACTAACCATCGTGTGCAAAGCATGACATGTACTGATATTAAGAGAAACAAACATTAGCTTAACATTATATGTATAAATTCATTTAATATATGAACATAGATATGTATAATGTAACATGGATGCATGTGCTAAAAATAAGGAAGGGAAGAGGCATTGAAAACTGCTGCCACTTTCCATATTTCAAATTTTTTTATTAATGAACAATACAAATTTAACCGCTACACCGTAAATTAAATGCCAATGTTAACGCTAAATTCACGAATTTATTTCACCACTATTTCTTTATTTAGAATTAAACTACATATGAAGTTAAAATATTCTCTATTAGCAAAACGTTCACATTAAGAATTTGAATAAATAATCCATATATTTTATTGCATGTGAATTGTTCACGCTCTGTATTTACATTAAAAAGAATATTCTTGACATATTTTAAATATATGTTTCTTTTCTCTTTTAGCAGTTAATTTCTGGCAATGTTAAAAATAATGTTTTTAACACTTTTATATTTTCTAATATATATCTTTCTTTACTTCAAATAAAATAAATTTTTAATCGTTATTATTTAAAATAAATTATTTTAAATAACCAAAACTCATTAAAATAACTTAAAATAAAAATTTTAATTTACCCTAAAATTTAGGGTTGTTACAGTCTCCCCCACTTAAAAACTTTTCGTCCTCGAAAAGAAACGAAGCTAAAGTTGTTTAATCAACTAACTAATTTTACATTCTTATTTTTATTAGTTGAACTAATAATCACACAATACAACCATCAGACAATTAGTTGATTAGCTTTTGAAATATATATAGCTTTTATATATTCAAAAATCATATTTTCTAAGATTGGATTATATATAATCACAAATACGTTAATTGTGAACTTGTTACTCTCAACTCATTCTAGGGCATTACTAACCCCATCTCTAATGAGTTTTCTCATCCTAGGATACTACTTATCCTATCTCTAATGAGTATTCTTATTGGATATTACTAATCCAATCTCTGATGAGTCTTTTGTTCAGTTCTAACGAGTTGTACCCCAAAGATTTGAGCTAACCAAAGCTCTGATACCAACTGTAACGACCCAGATTTCGCCCGACCCGATCGATCGCAAAACCGACCAAGACCATTCAAAACCCGAATACATTAACTTTGTGAATACAACAAACATCAGAACAATAACAGCAGACTTTTATAAACATTATAGTAATGTTACATCAGAGTACAGAATATCAGAGTACATTGAATAAAATTTACAGCGGAAGATAAATTCACATGAATTAAATAGAATACAGTGCAGCAGAAACAATAAAATAGATACAGCGGAAGACTTTCTATGCTCTGGACACAGCTTTAAGCTTCGATCCAGAATCCTGCTTGTAACAACCCGGAAATTCTAAGCCAATTTAAAATTTTTATTTTGGTAATTTTAGTGAAATTTGCTTATTTAAAATGAATTATTTTAAATAATATCAACGGAAAATTTATTTTCGACGGAGTTAAAATGAATAAATTTATTCTAATTATATAACGAGCCTGAAAAGGCGCGGCGGTTCGAAAATTCGATTTCGAATTTCAAATGAATATACATAATTCAATATAAGTCAGAATTGAACGAAACAAGAAATATTTGAATCTGTTTAATCATATCTTTCTAGTGAAGCTAAGAAACTGAGATTTCACTTTAGAAAGTGAGAGATATGTCCAGTTTAAAATTCAGGAAAGTCGCTGTGGAATTTATATATATTTTAATATATATAAAGCCCTTAAAAATGGAAATTTTGCAAACGACCTCGGTTTTCGACGAAACCACTTTTGTTGGATCCAGGATGGAAAATTATTGCTAGGTTTCAAAATTCATAATTTTCTGAATCAGTATGTGAGCGTGGCACAAGAATACGTGTTTGAACAATTTCAGTTGAATTCCATCGACGAGAAAATGGCCATTTTTTAAACAGTCTCAGAATTCAACGAAATTAGATTTTTTTAGGACCGTATCGTCAATACGAAACTAGAAATAATTTTTCTGGAATTTTTCGAGTCCGTATGTGGCCACGGTAAATTGAAATGTGCATTTAAAATTGAATACATAGATGTAAATTTTAAATTTGACGAAAGCAGATCGTAACGATCGAATTGGCCTACAGGACATATCCCATTGTATTCGGAATTGGGGTAATTAGTTAGGGACGACAGTCGGTGGATTCAATTTTGAAGTCGAAATAAAAAGTCAACCTTTGGGATAATTTAAATAATTAAATAATAAATATATAATTCACTTAATCCCCCTCTCCAATCGTTTATCTCTCCCCGACTAGTTTAAAAATAAAAAAATAAAAAAGAAAGAAAAGAACGACGATGTCGTTCGGATCCGCCGCCGTGGGGGGGGGGGGGGTCCCACCATTGCGCCGCCCGTCCTCTGGCGCCGCACCACCTCTCCTCGGCCAACCAAGCCCTCAACCGCCTCCTCCTCTCTTTCCCCAACATCCTCCCCCCCCCCCCGAACCCCAAATCCGAACCCTAAACTTCAAGCCCCCCTCCAACAGCCTCCGTCGCCGCCTGGGTGCACCGCCGACCTCCCCTTCGTCGCCAAGCACCTCCCCACCACCAGAGCAAACCGCCGCCCCCCTCTTTCCTCCATATGGCCTCCCCCTTCCTCCCCCTTTCCCTCATTAAACCGTGAAATCCAACGCCCAAGCCCCTCGCCCTACGCTCCGGCAATCAGACCGTCACTTCGACCCCCCCCCCCCCCCCCGCGCCATCACCCGCATCCTCTGCTCCGGTCAAAAACAGTAAGCCCTTTTATTTTTATTTTTATTTTCTTCTTTTTATATTAAAGCATTATTCAAAGATTAGTTTTACATATGAAAGTATGGGATTAGATTTACATATGAATAGCAAATAAGGATCCGGTTTTTATGTATATAACTTTGCAATAAAAACCCCGTTTTTATGTATGTAAGTTTGTTTTAAAAATACGATCTTTTATATGTATGAAGTGGCAAAAAGATGAGATTTTTAAAAACAAGAAAGTTTATATTTTTAAAACAATAAAGATTTGATTTCTAAATATTATCATGGTATAAAATATGGATTTTAACGATGATAGCATTGAGGTTATTTTTAAATTTTAGCAACATTTATAGTGTTGTTTTTATATAAGCATTGAGAAAAAATTGTTTTTACTTATATAAAGGTATGATTTTCATGTGTATAAAAACACGGTTTTTATCAATATAAAGAATATGATTTCTTTTTCCTCTTTAGATAAAGAAGTGATTTTTAGTTTATAAAAGGTGGGATTTTTATATTTTAAAAGGTTGAATCTTTATACGAAAGTGATTTAAAAATGTGATCTTTCTTTATATAAAGTGAAATATAAAAGATTTGACTATGTTTATTTGAAAAGACAGGATTTTTATAATGAAGTAACAAACATAAAAATATAATTTTTATTATATGTAGAGAGTAAAAATATAATTTTTATTATATGAATAGAGTAAAAATATAATTTTTATTATTTGTAGAGAGTACAAATATAATTTTTATTATATGTAGAGAATAAAAATATAATTTTTATTATGTGCGAAGAATCAAAATATGATTATCATAGATGGAAAAGTGATATAAAAATATAATTTTTATTTGAATAGCAAAGGTAAAAATTTAATTTTATACATGAAGTGGTATTATAAAAATGTGATTTTTTAACGTAAAACCACGTGAACAGATCTCGATGAAAAGCACGGTGAAGATTTCCTACATAAGAAGAGTCATGGCGTTTGGATTAGCTCTTGGTGAGAACTTCTCACTTTAAAATTCTTCTTTTCTAGTTATAAATATATACTAGGATGCAGACGGTGTTTAGTAGCACCCGACACCATCGTCCACAGACCATGGACTTGTTTGTTTGGTTGTGTAGTTGATTAGATTAATTGTGTAAATTTGGGTTTTTGGTGAAATGGAATTGACTTGATTGATATGTGTATGGCGTGGGCCTATATTAGACAGGGGATAAGGCTAGGCCATGTCCCGTTTCTAGTATCGTGCCGTTATGCCACCGAAATTTTCTAAAATAAGTTAGAAAAATAAAAATATCATTTTATTGAATAAATGAGCTGAATAGAAATTCATGTGTTGAAATAAAATATTTTATCGTTAAAAATATAATTTTTAACGTGTGAATAAAATATTCATTTACAAATCAGCCGGTTTGTTTATGTACACTGATTTGACTGATATTGTTTGGGACGATAAATTTTACACATCGCCCAACTTCACAAATAATATTCAGTGTTTGTTGATGTGAAACCCCACACGGGTATTGGGATGAGATTTGACGTACACTAGTCCCAATAATTAGTTGTGTGTCGATCGATATGTTGACAGACAGTTGTGTTGTGCACTTTGGATGATGGTTGATTATTTATTGTTGCTATTATATACATATGTTGTATGGAATCCATACAATTAACGTTATATGGTAATTGATTGGGCCTCATTCCAATTTAGAAAATAAAGAATAAACAAAATATATTCATGTGTTGAAATAAAATATATATTCATGTGTTGAAATGAAATATATATTCATGTGTTGAAAAGAAATATATATTCATGTGTTGAAAAGAAATATATATTCAGGTGTTGAAAAGAAATATATATTCATGTGTTGAAAGAAATATATATATATATTCATGTGTTGAAGAAAATATTCATTTGTTGAATAGAACAACGAATTTATTGAAATATATAAAGCCGTGTTGATTAGATATGCGCCATTTTGACGCGAATGATATTTATATTGATTTTATTTGAATATAGAAAAGAAGTGATTTCAAAATAGAAAGTTTTGAAAATATTACCATTGATGATATGGAATATTCAATTTTGATTTGAAATTGAATATGAAGTTGAAATCGTTTTGAAAATGAATTTAAAACGATCTATAAAATACGCTTAGAATTGAAATCAACGAAATATATATTATATATATTAAATGGCCTGAATAGAACGCACCGCGCCGTGGCAGTTCGCGAATTTCGACCATTGACTTTGAATTGACGTTACGGGAGATCCGACCGTCGGATTCTCCTGAAACCGGAACCGTTGGGTTCGTATCGAAAAGAGCTTTCTAATGAATAATAGAAATTTGAAATCTAACGGTTGGATTTGGAGATACGTCCAAATCAAATTTAGAAAAGGTCGCTGTAAGTGCAGTTCGACGACCGTTATTGGAAATCGACTGTACGGGCCTTGATAAAATTATTAAAAATATCTATAATTTGTGTAAAATCATAATATATGAATTGGAAAGAATTGGGATGAAAAATTCCACATTTGTAAGGATAAAAATATATTTTTATCGAAATGAACTAGTTTATAACTAGAATTAAAATCCAATTATTTTTAAATAAAAAAATGGAATTGAAGTGGTTTTAAAAATAATATGAATTTCCAATATACGAATTGGAATGGATTTGAATCGAAATTATCTTCGGAATATTTCGGCGTTGGATGTTGTGATTATACAGATATGGTTGTGGGAATTTGAAAGATATATTTATATCGTTAATTCCAATTCGATATTTGTTGGTTTTAGAATTTGATATCGAATATAAGCTGATATATTTTCTATTCAGAGCCTTGTATTTAATATCAAATCGAATTTTGGGTTCGTCGTGAATGGTGTCTTAAATAACATTGTTCTTGAACCCAGTTTAGAAAAGAATAAATCTTTTAATTAAGATTTAGTGAAATTGTCCAGTTAATTAGTATTTAATTGGAATTGAATTTAAATTGGTTTTTAGGTTTACCATGAACGGTGTTTTAAATAACACTTGTTCTTTAACCCGATTAACAATGAGATGTGATTGTGGGTTTATCGTGAACCGTGTTTTAAATTACATTGATTCTTTAACCCAGTTAAAGATTAAAACTAAGTGGAGTTTTAATGAATCTTTGATTAGATTGAAATGATCGAGAATGGAGTATCACCAGTTTTGCTCCAAGCGATAGTTAAATCTTTAACTAGATTTGAACGTGAAATGGTAATTAATTTTACCGATAACACCGTGGTGTTAGATATGGAGTATTACCAGTTTTGCTCCATGGGATAAATAGGTTGGGATAGGGAAATAAAATAAATAATTACTTCCGTGTGGTTCGCTAATCCCGACTAGTTTGGAAAACCTTAACACAGTTTGATTTGATATCCAAAGGAAGATTAAAGAATAAATTTAGAAGAATTTTTCTTTGATAAAATTAATGGGAACTTATTCCCTAATAATGTGAATATTTGAATAAAAGAATATTCTGAATTGGAATGAGGCGTATGTTGTGTTTGTGTAACATTTGTTTATTATATACGCGGATTATTCAGAAAGGCCGGGCTTAAACCCATTCTGAATAACCAATTCGAAAATACGTCGAAGGTGAAGACGGATATGCGAGGAAAGTGCCTCCGGTTTCGTTCAGACCCAGAACGAACTTGTAAATGGACTGTGTGTCTGACATTGGATTTTATTCTGTGTGATTGATTTCTATTAAATATATATCTGTTTGGCGGCGGAGAATTTATTCTCTTGCTTAACGCCCTTCTCTGAGACGTACGAGCTCAGAGGTTATATATTGATGGATATCAATCGCATGGCATGAATTGCCTGTGTGGCATGGCTAAGTGGCAATTGATCAAGGCTTCTTTTGAAAAGCAAATTCTTGTGATTGATGATCAAAGCACGGCCTACGTGGCATAGCTTTGTGTATAACGTGGATTCGCGAGCCTCACACCTCGGTATGAGTCAAAAACGGGATACGGACCGTTGGGAGAACACGACGTTTCTTTCTAGCTATGGGTGGTGTCAGTGCTTAAACTGGATGACATTTATATACTTTTCACCTTTGTGGTTGTTGGATGCGAGGCGCCTCGAATATATATATATGGCGATAACTGGCACTTTGTGAGCCGACGTACATACCATTATATATATAGGTCCGATAGGACCGGGAAACGTGTGTTTAGGAATAACTAATCCTCCAAAGTTAGGTGAGGACCGACCCAACCGATTCCAAGGATCAAAGTGGGGTCCTGAGACATTTGCTAGAGTGTCTCGAACGGAGAGGAGCTTTCCCCTTGCCTCGACTCATGATGGAATCCAATTTCCAATACGTGATATTTCGGTTTTATTTATAGAGCCTAGTATGGAGACATAGTAGGATGGGGTACTATGCCATCTATGATTGATACATTTATATTTGAACTTGTTTTCTTCACGTATAGTAGTAATAAAAGATTAAATTTCGCGTAACAAGCATTATTTGGCTGTTATAAGGTGAAACCCTATCCTCCGGCTTGCATTGCATTATATGATGGGACCTGGGTCTTATAACAGCTTCATTGTTCTTTATTTAGCATTGCGCTGTTTGTTTATGCATGGGTATTCTTAGGGTAAAAACCCGTTCTGTGTTATACGGTGTGGTCCCTCGATTTACCGAACTTTAAAATAAGAATAAGTAACTGTTTTAGTTCTCACACCAGTCACATGACTGACCTGGAGTTTATTGTTTTAACCTAAACTCTGGGTGCCCTTATTTTCCGCACGGGCAGCTAGTAGTTTTGGTTTTGCAGATTTATATTCACAGGACCTGGTTTATAGCTGAAGTGATATTCGGAAAGCTTTGTATCCATGTATTTCTATCAGTTATGTTTTGTATTATTTTTCCGCTGCAGTATTGTATTTAAAATCTCTGATATTCTCTGTTGTATAACATTTATCCATACTCTATATATTCTTGTATTCTGATGGAATTGTTGTAATAAGCAATGAAATGTTCTTCTGTTTGTGTTCTATTTTGTCGTGTTCTCAAAACGGCCAGGGGTTTCGAACGGTCTTGGTCGGTTTAGCGATCGATTCGGATCAAGCGAAATTCCTTGTCATCACATTTGGTATCAGAGCTTTGGTTTACAAAGCTCAAGAACAAGACAAGTTAGAACCAAACGAAAGAATTCATCAGAGGTTGGATTAGTAATATCCAATGAGAACGGCTCGTTAGAGATAGGATCGACATTATCCTAGAACGAGTCGAAAGAGTGTTATTTTTGAAATAAACGTGGAAAAAAAACTTTGTTTTGAAACTTGAAACCATTTTATACGTATTTGAATATTTATTTTATATTGAATTTGGACAATCCAATATATAAAGATTTTTCATATACGCCTTGCAAATGTGTATTCGAAATTTTAATATACTGGATAGATATAGAATCACACTCTAGTCGCCCGGGGATAATTCTGGTAATGGTGCACCATCGTCAGTATTTGTTTTCGAGTTTCGAAAGTGGGGTTTCTATATATTTCCATTAGGCTGGTGGAGAACCAAAACTAGATAGGGTTTATTGTTGTGACTTGGCATCAAAAACATGATTTTTGACTATGTATTAAAGTTATAATTTGAAACGATAATCCACTAATTGATTGCTGATTGTGTTGTTTGATTTTTGGTCGATTAATTTAAAATTTTGAACCGTTAGCCAATTGTATCAAATAGTTGAACTGAATTGAAAATTGCTTGAGTTTGCGTGCATATACATGTATATACATTGAACATGTCATAGCAAGGAGGATAGAGCAGAGGAATAAAATTGATTGCCCGTCAAATAGGTACATGTTTATTGTATTTCTTGGGGATTTTATGATTTTATGAGCCGATTGGCTAGCCGCTTGGCTTTTTCTTTTTCTTTTTGAGATCTGAGGGCCATGGGAGGCTATTTGAAATATCCCGATGCTACCGGTGCAGGGGAGGTTATGGCGAAATTTTTCGAAAATTTAGGGTGTTAGCCAAATTTTTGAAAAATTTGAAAAGTTCTTAGAAACTGAAAAGTTGAAGAACTTAAGCCATAATGAAAATAATGAAAGTTGAGTTGATTAGAAAACAACTTTCAGCTACGTTCCTTTTCAAGGACGAAAAGATTTTTAAGTGGGGGAGATTGTAACAACCCGGAAATTTTGAGCCAATTTAAAATTTTTATTTTGGCAATTTTAGTGAAATTCGCTTATTTAAAATGAATTATTTTAAATAATATCGACGGAAAATTTATTTTCGACGGAGTTAAAACGAATAAATTTATTCAAATTATATAACGAGCCTGAAAAGGCGCGGCGGTTCGAAAATTCGATTTCGAATTTCAAATGAATATACAGAATTCAATATAAGTCAGAATTGAACGAAACAAGAAATATTTGAATCTGTTTAATCATATCTTTCTAGCGTAGCTAAGAAACTGAGATTTCACTTTAGAAAGTGAGAGATATGTCCAGTTTAAAATTCAGGAAAGTCGCTGTGGAATTTATATATATTTTAATATATATAAAGCCCTTAAAAATGGAAATTTTGCAAACAACCTCGGTTTTCGACGAAACCACTTTTGTTGGATCCGGGATGGCAAATTATTGCTAGGTTTCAAAATTCATAATTTTCTAGATCAGTATGTGAGCGTGGCACAAGAATACGTGTTTGAACAATTTTAGTTGAATTCCATCGACTGGAAAATGGCCATTTTTCAAACGGTCTCAGAATTCGACGAAATTAGTTTTGTTAGGACCGTATCGTCAATACGAAGCTAGAAATAATTTTTCTGGAATTTTTCGAGTCCGTATGTGGCCCCGGTAAATTGAAATGTGCATTTGAAATTGAATATATAGATTCAAATTTTAAATTTGACGAAAGCAGTTCGTAACGACGGAATTGGCCTACATGACATATCCCATTGTATTCGAAATGGGGTAAATTAGCTAGGGACGACAGTCGGTGGGTTCAATTTTGAAGTCGAAATAAAAAGTCAACCTTTTGGATAATTTAAATAATTAAATAATAAATATATAATTCACTTAATCCCCCTCTCCAATCGTTTCTCTCCCCCCGACTAGTTTTAAAAAAAAAAGAACGACGATGACGTTCGGATCCGCTGCCGTGGGCAGGGGGTCCCACCGTTGCGCCGCCCGACCTCTGGCGCCGCACCACCTCTCCCCGGCCACCCAAGCCCTCAACCGCCTCCTCCTCTCTTTCCCCAACCACCCCGAACCCCAAATTCGAACCCTAAACTTCAAGTCCCCCTCCAACAGCCTCCGTCGCCGCCTAGGTGCACCGCCGACCTCCCCTTCGTCGCCAAGCACCTCCCCACCACCAGAGCAAACCGCCGCCCCCCTCTTTCCTCCACTGGCCTCCTCCTTCTTCCCACTTTCCCGCATTAAACCGTGGAACCCGACGCCCAAGCCCCTGGCCCCACGCTCCGGCCATCAGACCATCACTTCGACCACCCCTCCCCCCCCCCCCCCGCGCCATCTCCCGCATCCTCCGCTCCGGTCAAAAACAGTATGCCCTTTTATTTTTATTTTTACTTTCTTCTTTTTATATTAAAGCATTATTCAAAAATTAGCTTTACATATGAAAGTATGGGATTAGATTTACATATGAATAGCAAATAAGGATCCGGTTTTTATGTATATAACTTTGTAATAAAAACCCCATTTTTATGTATGTAAGTTTGTTTTAAAAATACGATCTTTTATATGTATGAAGTGGCAAAAAGATGAGATTTTTAAAAACAAGAAAGTTTATATTTTTAAAACAATAAAGATTTGATTTTTAAATATTATCATGGTATAAAATATGGATTTTAACTATGATAGCATTGAGGTTATTTTTAAATTTTAGAAACATTTATAGTGTTGTTTTTATATATATATATATATATATATATATATATATATATATATATATATATATATGAAAGCATGGAGAAAATTTTGTTTTTACTTATATAAAGGTATGATTTTCATGTGTATAAAAACACGGTTTTTATCAATATAAAGAATATGATTTTTTTTCTCTTTAGATAAAGAAGTGATTTTTAATTTATAAAAGGTGGGACTTTTATATTTTAAAAGGTTGAATCTTTATATGAAAGTGATTTAAAATTGTGATCTTTCTTTATATAAAGTGAAATATAAAAGATTTGGCTTTGTTTATTTGAAAAGACATCATTTTTATAATGAAGTAACGAACATAAAAATATAATTTTTATTATATGTAGAGAGTAAAAATATAATTTTTATTATATGAAGAGAGAAAAAATATAATTTTTATTATATGTAGAGAGTAAAAATATAATTCTTATTATATGTAGAGAATAAAAATATAATTTTTATTTTGTGCGAAGAATCAAAATATGATTATCATATATGGAAAAGCGATATAAAAATATAATTTTTATTTGAATAGCAAGGTAAAAATTTAATTTTATACATGAAGTGGTATTATAAAAATGTGATTTTTTAACGTAAAACCACGTGAACAGATCTCGATGAAAAGCACGGTGAAGATTTCCTACATAAGAAGAGTCGTGGCGTTTGGATTAGCTCTTGGTGAGAACTTCTCACTTTAAAATTCTTCTTTTCTAGTTATAAATATATACTAGGATGCGGACGGTGTTTAGTAGCACCCGACACCATCGTCCACAGACCATGGACTTGTTTGTTTTGTTGTGTAGTTGATTAGATTAATTATGTGAATTTGGTTGTTTGGTGAAATGGAATTGACTTGATTGATATGTGTATGGCGTGGGCCGTTATTAGACCGGGGATAAGGCTAGGCCTTGTTCCGTTTCTAGTATCGTGCCGTTATGCCGTCGAAATTTTCTAAAATAAGTTAGAAAAATAAAAATATCATTTTATTGAATAAATGAGCTGAATAGAAATTCATGTGTTGAAATAAAATATTTTATCGTTAAAAATATAATTTTTAACGTGTGAATAAAATATTCATTTACAAATCAGCCGGTTTGTTTATGTACATTGATATGACTGATATTGATTGGGACGATAAATTTTACACATCGCCCAACTGCACAAATAATATTCAGTGTTTGTTGATGTGAAACCCCACACGGGTATTGGGATGAGATTTGATGTACACTAGTCCCAATAATTAGTTGTGTGTCGATCGATAGGTTGACAGACAGTTGTGTTGTGCACTTTGGATGATGGTTGATTATTTATTGTTGCTATTATATACATGTGTTGTATGGAATCCATATAATTAACGTTATATGGTAATTGATTGGGCCTCATTCCAATTTAGAAAATAAAGAATAAAAAAAATATATTCATGTGATGAAATAAAATATATATTCATGTGTTGAAATAAAATATATATTCAAGTGTTGAAAAGAAATATATATTCATGTGTTGAAAAGAAATATATATTCAGGTGTTGAAAAGAAATATATATTCATGTGTTGAAAGAGATATATATATTCATTTGTTGAATAGAACAACGAATTTATTGAAATATATAAAGCCGTTTTGATTAGATATGCGCCATTTTGACGCGAATGATATTTATATCGATTTTATTTCAATATAGAAAAGAAGTGATTTCAGAATAGAACGTTTTGAAAATATTATCATTGATGATATGGAATATTCAATTTTGATTTGAAATTGAATATGAAGTTGAAATCGTTTTGAAAATGAATTTAAAACGATCTATAAAATACGCTTAGAATTGAAATCGACGAAATATATATTATATATATTAAATGGCCTGAATAGAACGCGCCACGCCACGGCAGTTCGCGAATCTCGACCATTGACTTTGAATTGACGTTACGGGAGATCCGACCGTCGGATTCTCTTGAAACCAGAACCTTTAGGTTCGTATCGAAAAGAGCTTTCCAATGAATATTAGAAATTTGAAATCTAACGGTTGGATTTGGAGATACGTCCAAATCAAATTTAGAAAAGGTCGCTGTAAGTGCAGTTCGACGACCGTTATTGGAAATCGACGTACGAGCCTTGATAAAATTATTAAAAATATCTATAATTTGTGTAAAATCATAATATATATGAATTGGAAAGAATTGGGATGAAAAATTCCACATTTGAAAGGATAAAAATATATTTTTATCGAAATGAACTAGTTTATAACTAGAATTAAAATCCAATTAATTTTAAATAAATAAAATGGATTTGAAGTGGTTTTAAAAATAATATGAATTTCCAATATACGAATTGGAATGGATTTGAATCGAAATTATCTTCGGAATATTTCGGCGTTGGATTTTGTGATTATACAGATATGGTTGTGGGAATTTGAAAGATATATTTTTATCGTTATTTCCAATTCGATATTTGTTGGTTTCAGAATTTGATATCGAATATAAGCCGATATATTTTCTATTCAGAGCCTTGTATTTAATATCAAATGGGATTTTGGGTTCGTCGTGAATGGTGTCTTAAATAACACTATTCTTGAACCCAGTTTAGAAAAGAATAAATCTTTTAATTAAGATTTAGTGAAATTTTCCAGTTAATTAGTATTTAATTGGAATTGAATTTAAATTGGTTTTTGGGTTAATCGTGAATGGTGTTTTAAACAACACTTGTTCTTTAACCGGATTAACAATGAGATGTGATTGTGGGTTTATCGTGAAATGTGTTTTAAATGACATTGGTTCTTTAACCCAGTTAAAGATTAAAACTATGTGGAGTTTTAATGAATCTTTGATTAGATTGAAATGATCGAGAATGGAGTATCACCAGTTTTGCTCCAAGCGATAGTGTAACGACCCGGATTTTCAGCCGTTGGATTCTGAATATTTAAATATTTTATTCGAATTGTATATAGGAATTTATTTAATAAAACGATATTTAAACGTATAATTTATATTTATACTTAAAACGAGCACGTAACGGCGCGGTAGTTCGTAATTTGGCGATTCGAACCTTGAATGAATACACATAATTCGTTATAAGTCGGATTTCTGTGAAACAAGAAACGTCGGAACCGTATCGACGATAATTTTCATATGAAAGAGAAAAATCCATATTTCATGTTATAATTTGTTAGTTATGGCTAAATCAAATTTTGAAATAATCGCTGTGGAAATCGTTGTTAAAATATACGCGTTAAAATAGCCGTTTTGCAAATGGACTCAGATTTTGATGAAATCAGTTTCATTGGGACCGTAGCATTATATTATTGTACAATGTTGAATGGCGTAGCAAACCGATGTCGTATGTGACCACGGTAGCCATAAACGTCCGTTCATTTTCTATAACGCGTAATTAATTTAATAAAGGGTTATTTAGGTATAACCTGAGCAGACGATCGAATTAAGCCGCGAAACCAATTCCGTTGAGTTCGTATCGTCGATTAGAGTCAGGATAGGTATATAGTTTGTTATTTTTAGAGACCGGGTAATTTGACGTTAAAAATGGCATTGCGGTGCGCGTAAAAATAGCCTACCGGGGAAACAGTCTCAGAATGCGACAAAACTGGTGCCGTTGGGTTCGTATCGAAGAATTATTGTAAGATTTCAAGGTTTCAAGTTGATTCGATTTGCCTGGTGATCGTGAAAAATTTAAACGCGTGGTTATTTCTGGTTTTATAAAGGAAATTTTTTCAAACGATGTCGGAATTCGACGAAACTTGTCCCATTGGGTTCAGAATACTTTTTTTCACCAAGATTAGCTTTTTAATCAGTAAACAGACTGTTCATTCATATGATTATTCGTTCATTTCCAGTCAAAGATGGCGGCTACCGTTCCCATTCAAAACAGCGTGTCCTTCAAGTGCTTGCTAAGTAAATAACAGCTGTGAGTACCAATCCACATATTAATAAAAAAATAGAGAAAAAAAAAGAAATCCTACCTAACAATGTAAACTGCACAACAGCGTGCACTCCACATTAATCATTCCATCCAAATCTTTTTAATCCGTGCCATCCAAACAATTACAGACCGTGAGTCCTAAGTAATCACAATTCCGTGTTGCTCAAGGTATTACAAACCGTGACCCCCAAGTGTTTATATCCGTGTATACCAAGTAATTCTATATTGCCGTGCTACCTAAGGTACTCGAATATATAAAACAAGCCTTCCTCAGATCACTTTCGAATCCCCAATTCTCCGTTTATTTCACAAGCCGTTTGGAAAACCCATCTCCCAAATCAACTTTCCCATTCGATTCCATTACTCAATCCAGAGAAAAAATATTTTTTTTCCTTATATACATCACCGGTTTTACCATATTCCTCACACCCCTAATTCCCAAATCTCTTTCACCCTTTCCCGTTCAATACAAAGCATCGACTTTCAGAAGTTTCGAAGGGTTGAAGTTCGACTGAGTTACAAAAATTGAACCACTCAGTACTCGATTCGATTCACTCCTTACTAGTTTCATTTCAGTCTATTGTGTGAGAGTCGATCGAATGCTTCGCTATTCAATTTTTCGAACCAGCGATTACGGCTTCAGCTTATCCGATGATGGTGAGAGTTTTGAAATTTTGATTGTTAGTTTTGATTTTGTGGGTGGAGTAGCAGTCGCTCAAAGGATTGCTTGATGGGTTTACTATAAATTAGAAGGACGTCTGATTTTTTTCTATGAACATAAGAAGCTAAAGGTAATCAGTATAGAAGGAGGGAGGTAGTTTAAACACTGGGTATGTAAAGGGGAGTTGCAGTGGTTTTATTTGAAGGGGAGGTTCGGGCTGATGAACGCCTTAGAATGGGACGGTGGTGTAGAAGAAGGGATTGAGGAAGTATTTGACAGAAGTGTTGGAAGGGATTAAAAGTTGGGGTGTGTTCTGTTTGAAATAGGTGCAGATGATTTAAACATGGGACGTGAAGAGTACAAGCTAAGGGGTGGACAGGAAAGTGTATGATGGTGGTGGACTGATCATAAGGTGGTGAGTTTTAAAAAAGAAATGGGAGACATGTATTTCATTCTGGAGAGAAGATGTGGACTGAGGAAGAAAGGACTATGTTCGAAGTGGGGAAATTCATCAGGAACCATGATTTAGCATAACTAAAAGGTAACTAAGAATAAAGGGGCATTAGTACATAATATTTATATTAATTCGATTTTTAAAAACTTGTAATAATCACAACAAATTCATGTGTTAACAGAATTTAGTGGAAAAAGCGCCGATGGGATCGTACCAGAACACGTACGAACTGATCTGGAAAGGGTAGGAGCTAGCTGGAATTTTATATAATTTCGAACGCTCATATGAAATTATATGAATCAACCAGAACCGTAGATCAAAACGAGGTGAGTAAACTCACTAACTCTGCCTCGTTTATATTTTTATATAAACGAGTTTTAAATTTATTTTATATTGTGTGATGGTTGTTTGGTTGCATGGTTGATAAAATTGGTTGATAGGATTACATTGTTGATCGATTATTAGTTCTATTATTTCATATTGATGTGAAATAATATTATTGATGTTACTAACATCTGTGGATGCAGGGAAACAGGTTGGAGGGATCCAACTCGATCCCTCAACATTTTATTTACTGTTTTATTTGATGGTGATATATGTTGTGCTACATTGTCCATGGTTGAATATGTGTGTTTGGTTTACCCTGGCCCTAGGAACCTGGTATTTAGGCACCGTAAAATATCATTGAATGTGGAAAAGGGAAATTAGAATTTAAAAACGGAGTTTATTCCAAATTAGAAATAGTTTCTTTTTCATTGAGTTAAAAATAGAAATCTATTCAGTTGGATAAATCAAGAAAATGTTATAATTAAAAATATAAATTAAGTGGATTGTGAATCATTGGATAAATTAAAATATGAGTTCAAATATGAATGTATATTGGAAAGTGAATATCGGTTTTGAAACCAATATTTGGAAATGGATTGAATTTATCAAATTATCGAGGAAATTTTAAAGAAAGGTTTTAAATACTTATAGAAAAAGATTTTGAGATTTAAATGGAAATATATTTTCTCCAAAAATTAAAGTGTAATTTTCAAAAAGAGTTAAAAAGTGGAAACTTGTTTATTAATACAAGGGGTTGATTTCTAACGTGTTATGAACTAAATGAATTATGTAACATTGGATAAAATGAAATATAAATTCAAATTTTGATTTTATATGGAAAAATTGAAATCAAATTTGAAGGCAATATTTGAGATGAGATTTGAACTTAACAAGTTTCAAAGGAAATCATAAACGAGATTTTTAATTTATTGGAATAAAAGTATATTATTTGGGAAGTTCTGAATAGAAGTTTTAAATTGAAATTTGAGTTTAAAAGTATATTTATAAGGACGAAACCAAATGATGGTATATAAAGGAAAAAATATTCAGAATTAAAGTAAACCATGGTTTAAAGTAAATATTGGCAAATAAAATATCTATAGAGGAAATTTGGATTTGAAATATGAATCCAAGTAGAACGTGAATGAGGAAGGGAAATGGATCATCGTTTTAAAATAAAACGATGAGTTTTATTCCAATATTTGGAATATAAAAAAAATGGTAATGATGTTTTGGTAAACCAAAATGGTTATAAAGGAATTAGGCAAGGATTTGAAAAGGGTAGATTCAAAAGTAAATTTAGAATTTAAATCAACTTGAAATGGTAGAAATTCCGAAGTTCGGAGTAGAATCGAATATAGATCATTTGAAAGAGAGTATTTAAATGGAATTCGATTATATCGAATTTAGGAAAGTAGTTATTTTATTTTCCGTTTGAAACAAATTTAATTATTTATTTATTTACTTAAATAAATAAATACATGTTGCATTTTGATAAACCAAATATTTTTAATAGCGATTTTAAACGCTGCCGTTAAAATAAATGTTTTTGGTAAGTCTAAATAGAAATGTTAACGCTGCCGTTATAATAACTATTTTAATAGCGATTGTAATGCTATTGTTATAATAAATGTTCTATAATTCTAGACAACGATTGTAATGCTGTTGTTACAAGCAATGTTTCATAAATCAAATATTGGGAGACAGCAATTATAACGCTACCGTTATAATCAATATTTTTCTGTAAAAGAAGTGTGTTCTTAGATCGGATCTGAGAGTCGTGTAAGGGACGTTTTGTTTAAAGTTGTGAGCATTGACTATTTCAAAGTTGAGAATGTGGTTCAATTAAGGTCTGAGAGGTAATTATACCCCAACTTGATTGACTTCATGATCGATGGAGGAATGGTTAAGGTCCGATGGTGAAACTTGGTTAAGCAATGTATTTAGCTGATAAACGATTAGTGGGTTGAGTTATAATGACGATGTTTTATAACCTCGCGTTAATTTGAAATGTTTTTCCCAAATCAAATGAAAGATATTTTCTACATATAGAAAATGAAATGAATTGGTCAACGAAGAATTAAGAGACCGGATTTAGAAATAATGATATAATCAGAAATTAAATTTAAAGGGGCCAGTGTTGTTTGATGCTTAATCGGTAGAATTTCCAATTGAAAATAGAACCGTTGATTGTATGGATATTTCTTTGATAGTTAAATCACCGACTATCAAAGTTTTGATTTAATTTATACCTTCGTTATCAATATGGAGAGACCGGGATCAGGTTTAATATCTGAAAACCACTCTATATTGGTATAAGCGTTATTAATCATCTTATGATGAAAATAATTGAAAACGGAGTTATGCAAGGGCTATCCTGTTTACGGGATAGTGCCTTTTGTTTGTCCAGACCTAGGACAACTTGTATGGACGAGTGTCTGACAGAGTATTTCCTAAGGGGTTACGTACGTTGATTCCTTCAAACGTACGAAGTTGGTGGCATAGAAGGGAAACTTATTTAGCCTAACAATCTGAGTATTTTTGTGGGAATCAATTAGTGATTTCCGATGGATATGACGATGTGGCATTCAAAGTGAATGGTGGCCAGATGTTCTGGATGATAATTCAAACCTCAAGCCTCGCAACCTGGAATTGACAAAAATCGGGCAGGCAGCATGGTTATGTGGGTCGCACCCATTAGGATGTATAATCACCTATCTAGAGAAATTCCATTTGTTCTTAAATCTATCGATGTTGCCCCTTTCGGGAAACGGTTGCTGATCCCAACCGTTGGTGATATACATTCGATACACTCAAGCGAAATGAGTGGTCGGTCATGTGAGGGCCGGGTTGTAAGACGTTCTTGTTGAACCCAGTGTATTCGTCTCTAGAGATACACTATCGGAAGGTGGTCCCATACCTTGTCATGTTGGAAATCCAATCTCCAATAAGCGCCCTGCGGTTTTCGATTTTATATTATGTATGGAGCGTTAGATGCAAGCGTTCCGCTTGATTCTATTTATTTGATGTAGACATTATTATAATATCACTGGATTTGATATCAAAAATGTTTTGGGTTATCGTAAGGTAAAAACCATCCGTGTTTATGTGTGGATCGGTCTTACGATTATCATTTCTTTCGAAAGGATTTTGAAAGTTAAACCCATGGTTGGAGTTTACTCACACCAGTCCCATGACTGACCCAGAGTTTATTTTGTTTGTGTTCCCTAAACTCTTGGGTGCCCAAATTTGTACGGGCAGTCAAGTGGTTGGGATTTTTCAGATTCACTTGGAGGAGCTCAAAGCAGGAGGCTTCACCAGTTAGCAATAGACTATCATTTTTCCGCTGTGTACTATGTTGTATTTGGAAATAGGTGTTTTATAACTGTTCCAGAAATAGTTGTTGTGCTCTGATGATGGTATGTATATACAAATACTGATTTGTGTTTCAAAAGTTATGTTATATAATATATTTTATTCGTTCCGCTGTGAGTCTGTGATCTTCGTTTTCTTCTATTCTAATATTTCTTTCTTCTATTTCTCATCCTCTAACTTCTTTCTAATAATGATTCGTGTTTCTGTGCAATTTGGGTTGGACGTGAGGTGTTATTAGTTGACTCAAAGAGTACGGAAATTCGGGCCATTACATTTGGTATCAGAGCTGAAGGTTGAGTAGTAACCTTGGCTCTGTGGCGTGACTCAGTAGAGATGGGGTTAGTCATACCCTAGATTGAGTGTGAGTGTATAAATAGGAGTGCGTATTTGTAGATTTGATATAAAACTGTTTTATATTGTGTTGACTGGTTTGTTGAGTGGTTTATGAATTCTGGTCGATACAGGATGTACAACTGTATCGATAGGTGTTTCTAAACTCTCGAACAGAACAATTCGACACAGTATTGTTTTAAAGCGGGTAAATAAAATAATTTTTCCCAAAAATTATTTTGATATTAAAGGAATAATTTCTGAATGATTATATATGAATGTGATGATTGTTATTACAATCAAATGAGAATATGAAATATTGAAATTGTTATATATATAACCAAATATAAGTTATATTTGGATAATGTGCACAAATGAGATAAACCTAGATTAAGTTCAAACTAGAATTTGAGTTTAAATCCCGGGTGTTTAGAAAATATTTTCTCAAATATTATGAATATAGCATTGTTTTGAAGGATTATTGAACAAGAATGGTTTTAAATGGATTTTAAAGGTGATTAAGCACTGAAATCACTTCAAGGAGCGAGAAAATAGTACTGATGATGGGTCGCGACATTATCGGTATTCATTTTCAAGTTTCTAAGTGACGGATTGCTACCATAGTAATTTAGGAATGAAAAGTTTGTTTGAAAAGGACAAGATGTTTTGGAAATTCAAATGTTTTGAATTGAGTTGATTATAAATATATGTATATATATGATTTCAAACTAATTTGAAATAAAACCCGGAAATTTGAATTTTGAAATTGTTTAACTTGAAAAAGTTAAATAAATTGAAAAAGGTCAAAATGTATCAAATGAATTGAAATTTAACTTAACTTAAGTTAAACAAAATGGGATTGGATTAAAAATAATCCAGAATGAAATTAAATAAAGAAAATGTTGAAGATTCGAATTATTTATATGAATTCGACTTATGAATAAGAAAGTTGAATATATTGGATGTTGTTGAATGGAATTGAATTGGACTCAAACATAATAAGTGGATTGACTTGAATAGAAATCAGATTTGAATTGATAGAATGGAAGTAAACTAATCAGAAGTTGATTAGAGAATTAAGAACTGGAAGTTAGATTGATTTGAAACCAACTGGAAATGGATATGTGTATGTAGAGCAAATATTGAATGCAAGCAAATGCATAAGAGATAGAAATTTTGTCCGACAAAAAGGTACATGTTTACAGTATTACTTGGGTTTGATGATTTTGTGAGCCTATCGGCAAGCCGCTTGGCTTTTTGTATTTCTTTTGGATTGGAAAAGGCCTAGAAAGGCGAGTTATGGTTGTACCAATTGAGCCGTGCAGAGGAGATGCTGCCGAAATTTTTCAGAATTTAAAGTGTTAGAAAATTTTCAGAATTTTTGAAAATTTTCGTTAGTAATAATAAATAAATATTTTAATCGAAATAAATTGGTCCAGTTAAACTGAAGTTAAGAAGTGAATAAAAAGAATAGGGTATGTAGCATCTTTTCCTACCTTAGCAATTTCGAGGACGAAATTATTTTAAGGGGGAAGGAATGTAACGACCCGGATTTTCAGCCGTTGGATTCTGAATATTTAAATATTTTATTTGAATTATATATAGGAATTTATTTAATAAAACGATATTTAAACGTATAATTTATATTTATATTTATATTTAAAACGAGCACGTAACGGCGTGGTAGTTCGTAATTTGGCGATTCGAACTTTAAATGAATATACAGAATTCGTTATAAGTCGGATTTCTGTGAAACAAGAAACATTGGAACCATATCGACGATAATTTTCATATGAAAGAGAAAAATCCAGATTTCATGTTATAATTTGTTAGTTATGGCCAAATCAAATTTTGAAATAATCGCTGTGGAAATCGTAATTAAAATATACGCGTTAAAATAGCCGTTTTGCAAACGGACTCAGATTTCGACGAAATCAGTTTCATTGGGACCGTAGCATTAAATTATTGTACGATGTAGAATGGCGTAGCAAACCGATGTGGTATGTGACTACGATAGCCATAAACGTCCGTTCATTTTCTATAACACGTAATTAATTTAATAAAGGGTTATTTGGGTATAACCTGAGCAGACGATCGAATTAAGACGCGAAACCAATTCCGTTGAGTTTGTATCATCGATTAGAGTCAGGATAGGTATGTAGTTTGTTATTTTTAGAGACCGGGCAATTTGACGTTAAAAATGGCATTGCGGTGCGCGTAAAAATAGCCTACCGGGGAAACAGTCTCAGAATGCGACAAAACTGGTGCCGTTGGGTTCGTATCGAAGAATTATTGTAAGATTTCAAGGTTTCAAGTTGATTCGATTTGCCTGGTGATCTTGAAAAATTTAAACGCGTGGTTATTTCTGGTTTTATAAAGGAAATTTTTTCAAATGATGTCGGAATTCGACGAAACTTGTCCCATTGGGTTCAGAATACTTTTTTTTCACCAAGATTAGCTTTTTAATCAGTAAACAGACTGTTCATTCATATGATTATTCGTTCATTTCCAGTCAAAGATGGCGGCTACCGTTCCCATTCAAAACAGCGTGTCCTTCAAGTGCTTGCTAAGTAAATAACAGCTGTGAGTACCAATCCACATATTAATAAAAAAAATAGGGAAAAAAAGAGAAATCCTACCTTACAATGTAAACTGCACAACAGCGTGCACTACACGTTAATCATTCCATCCAAACCTTTTTAATCCGTGCCATCCAAACAATTACAGACCGTGAGTCCTAAGTAATCACAATTCCGTGTTGCTCAAGATACTACAAACCGTGACCCCCAAGTGTTTAAATCCGTGTATACCAAGTAATTCTATATTGTCGTGCTACCCAAGGTACTCGAATATATAAAACAAGCCTTCCTCAGATCACTTTCTAATCCCCAATTCTCCGTTTATTTCACAAGCCATCTGGAAAACCCATCTCCCAAATCAACTTTCCCATTCGATTCCATTACTCAATCCAGAGAAAAAATATTTTTCCTTATATACATCACCGGTTTTACCATATTCCTCACACCCCTAATTCCCAAATCTATTTCACCCTTTCCCGTTCAATACAAAGCATCGACTTTCAGAAGTTTCGAAGGGTTGAAGTTCGACTGAGTTACAAAAATTGAACCACTCGGTACTCGATTCGATTCACTCCTTACTAGTTTCATTTCAGTCTATTGTGTGAGAGTCGATGAAATGCTTCGCTGTTCAATTTTTCGAACCAGCGATTACGGCTTCAGCTTATCCGATGATGGTGAGAGTTTTGAAATTTCGATTGTTAGTTTTGATTTTGTGGGTGGAGTAGCAGCCGCTCAAAGGATTGCTTGATGGGTTTACTACAAATTAGAAGGACGTATGATTTTTTTCTATGAACATAAGAAGCTAAAGGTAATCAGTATAGAAGGAGGGAGGTAGTTTAAACACTGGGTATGTAAAGGGGAGTTGCGGTGGTTTTATTTGAAGGGGAGGTTCGGGCTGATAAACGCCTTAGAATGGGACGGTGGTATAGAAGAAGGGATTGAGGAAGTATTTGACAGAAGTGTTGGAAGGGATTAAAAGTTGGGGTGTGTTCTGTTTGAAATAGGTGCAGATGATTTAAACATGGGACGTGAAGAGTACAAGCTAAGGGGTGGACTGGAAAGTGTATGATGGCGGTGGACTGATCATAAGGTGGTGAGTTTTAAAAGAGAAATGGGAGACATGTATTTCATTCTGGAGAGAAGATGTGGACTAAGGAAGAAAGGACTATGTTCGAAGTGGGGAAATTCATCAGGAACCATGATTTAGCATAACTAAAAGGTAACTAAGAATAAAGGGGCATTAGTACATAATATTTATATTAATTCGATTTTTAAAAACTTGTAATAATCACAACAAATTCATGCGTTAACAGAATTTAGTGGAACAAGCGCCGATGGGATCGTAGCAGAACACGTACGAACTGATCTGGAAAGGGTAGGAGCCAGCTGGAATTTTATATAATTTCGAACGCTCATTTGAAATTATATGAATCGACCAGAACCATCGATCAAAACGAGGTGAGTAAACTCACTAACTCTGCCTCGTTTATATTTTTATATAAACGAGTTTTAAATTTATTTTATACTGTGTGATGGTTGTTTGGTTGCATGGTTGATAAAATTGGTTGATAGGATTACATCATTGATCGATTATTAGTTATGTTATTTCATATTGATGTGAAATAATATTATTGATGTTACTAACATCTGTGGATGCAAGGAAACAGGTTGGAGGGATCCAACTGGATCCCTCAACATTTTATTTACTGTTTTATTTGATGGTGATATATGTTGTGCTACATTATCCATGGTTGAATATGTGTGTTTGGTTTACCCTGGCCCTAGGAAATTTAGGCACCATAAAATATCATTGAATGTGAAAAAGGGAAATTAGAATTTAAAAACGGAGTTTATTTCCAAATTAGAAATAGTTTCTTTTTCATTGAGTTAAAAATAGAAATCTATTCAGTTGGATAAATCAAGAAAATATTATAAATAAAAGTATAAATTAAGTGGATTGTGAATCATTGGATAAATTAAAATATGAGTTCAAATATGAATGTATATTGGAAAGTGAATATCGGTTTTGAAACCAATATTTGGAAATGGATTGAATTTAGCAAATTATCGAGGAAAGTTTAAAGAAAGGTTTTAAATACTTATAGAAAAAGAATTTGAGATTTAAATGGAAATATATTTTCTCCAAAAATTAAAGTGTAATTTTCAAAAAGAGTTAAAAAGTGGAAACTTGTTTATTAAAACAAGGGGTTGATTTCTAACGTGTTATGAACTAAATGAATTATGTAACATTGGATAAAATGAAATATAAATTCAAATTTAGAATTTATATGGAAAAATGGAAATCAAATTTGAAGGCAATATTTGAGATGAGATTTGAACTTAGCAAGTTTCAAAGGAAATCATAAACGAGATTTTTAATTTATTGGAATAAAAGTGTATTGTTTGGGAAGTTCTGAATAGAAGTTTTAAATTGAAATTTGAGTTTAAAAGTATATCTAGAAGGACGAAACCAAATGATGGTATATAAAGGAAAAAATATTCAGAATTAAAGTAAACCATGGTTTAAAGTAAATATTGGCAAATAAAATATCTATAGAGGAAATTTGGATTTGAAATATGAATCCAAGTAGAACGTGAATGAGGAAGGGAAATGGATCATCGTTTTAAAATAAAACGATGAGTTTTATTCCAACATTTGGAATATAAAATAAATGGTAATGACGTTTTGGTAAACCAAAATGGTTATAAAGGAATTAGGCAAGGATTTGAAAAGGGTAGATTCAAAAGTAAATTTAGAATTTGAATCAACTTGAAATGGTAGAAATTCCGAAGTTTGGAGTAGAATCGAATATAGATCATTCGAAAGAGAGTATTTAAATGGAATTCGATTATATCGAATTTAGGAAAGTAGTTATTTTATTTTCTGTTTGAAACAAAATTAATTATTTATTTATTTACTTAAATAAATAAATACATGTTGCATTTTGATAAACCTGTAGGATCTAAATTAACCCTAGAGGGGGGTGAATAGGGTTTATTGCAAATTAAATAAATTTAAAATAAAATAACAAATTGCAGAAAGAAAAATCACACACAGAAAATACCCAGCTTCGGCAAAACTGTGCCTACTACTGCATTCAAGGTTTCTACTAGGAATTATAAACAATCTCTTTGCTTATAGACTCTTGTAAACTTGCGACCTTCGCTCCCGACTGTTTAAACCCTACGCTCAAGACCTTGACACAACTCGATCCGTTAAGTTGTGATTTTTCCAACTACAGACACTAGTAGTTATTGACTCTAAGAGATGAAATTTGAAATTTAAAACAAGTAAAAGATAATAAAACCCTAGGATTTAAAGGTTAAGGGTTATCCCCTTTTTAACATAAGAGAAAACCTGCTCCCTTTGTAATTTTGTTCAACCCTTCTCTTCTGGGAATTAAAAATGACGGCGCTAGGGTTTCTGCTATCCTCCAAATTCGATCGTGATTGATGAAATTGTTCTGGAATTCTTCTATAGATTTGAATCCTTTGAAGCACCCTGTCTTCAATTGGTTTCGCCTTTGGATAGCGAATTGAAATCTTCGTTGAGTGCTCTGAATTGAAATGATTTTTCTGAATTATTGTTGGTTGATTTCGATTTTCTGCTCTATATCCTGATGCCGATGATGATTGTGTATTTATAGGGTTTTTTAAACCCTTGAGCCTCTGATTCTAGATGATTCATGGACCTTGAATTGTTCCTTCTTATGACTTGGGTATCTGATTTGAACTTTTCTTCTAAAATTTCTTTGATTTTAAAACTGGCCGTATATATTGGAGAAAAATTCTCAGTAGCTTCTTTTAAAAACTTTGATTTGGTCTTTTGAAAAATTCCTGTGAATTTTGCTCATCAAGCCTTGACTGTGGCATTTAAAAAATCTTCTATATTTTTGAACTTTTCAATTTATCCTTTTGAGCACATTATTGACTTAAATCTGCTCACTATGAACATGTTTAAACTGATGGAATAACTTGCGTATTTGATCTAGTCTTTAAATTCTAGAATTTTTATGATGATATTTATTTATCTTAACTGCTTCATAAAGTTCTAATGTGAACTGGTACTATACTTGAACTTGACAGTGCCTTGTATTCTCGACTTTGAACTCTGATGTCAAATTTGAACTTGTGAATGTATATTTCACTTAAGTACTTTCCTTTTTTTTATTGAATTGTCACTACACTGGGATTTGCCTTGAATAGTTGAGCATATACTATTCTTGATCAATTTTAAAACTTTAATATTGCTCTTGAACTTGCTTGACCTGTTTATATGTGTTGTACCAATTCTGATCCATGTATTCATGTATGACTGGACTGTTGCTTTCATGTATCACCTTGCCCATGTCTTTACCAGTGTGTGCATTGATGATTACTGTCTTGTGTCTTTGTGGCTCTGAAGCTTTGTGCTTTGCTTAAGAATTGTTTACTTGTTTACCATATAGATAGCTTATTGCATCCATTAGTTGTGTAACAACTGAAATACACACTGTTTTGGCACCAGATCCATACTGACTTGCTTAATGTACTTGTTACACTGTTTGTTTTGGCATGACCCTGAACTGTGCTCGGCTCTGTCATATCTCAAATTGCTTGCCCATGTTTCTATGAACACTTGAACTTGTTGTAGAACACTGTGTTTATCATACTTCTTGTGCTCGGCCCCTATGCATGTACTTCTTTTGTCTTGCCTATATTGCACCATGTCTTCATTTGTATTGCTGCCTTATACATGTTGTTTTGAACTGTGCTACTTCTTTGATATTTGTATTCATGCTACTTTTTCAATCTTCATTGCTACTTTGTAATTGTACCACTCATTCATGTACACATCCTCATGCATCACAATTTTGCTGCTGTCAGTACATACTTGCATTTCTGAAATTGATTTCTCATGCGCTTGTGTTGTCTGAAATACTTGGCTTGACACTGCCTTGATCCTGTTGTTTGTTCATGCTGACATGTACTTGGTCTGGTATGTTCACGTTTTCTGTTTTGACTTAAATGCTGGTTTGCATTTTGATGTTGAGCCACTTTGCTGAGTTGACTTTATTTCTTAAACTTGTATTTGATTGTCCCATTGTTGATTGTACACTGGGTCGAGACGGTCCATTATGACTACTCCTCAGTCGTACACTGATCGGCGAGGCAGTGCACACGTGTATATTTATACACGTGTGTACATGCAGCCATCAGATGAATTTTTCTGTCCCTACATATCAGTCCAAGTATAGAAAAATGATGAGATACACACCAAAATTCTGAGGCAGATAAAATTTAAAAATAAATTTTTATTTTCTTGTATTTAAATTATTTTTGTTGCAGTCTACTGTGTG
Organism: Allium sativum; assembly: GCA_030737875.1. Taxonomy (NCBI): domain Eukaryota; kingdom Viridiplantae; phylum Streptophyta; class Magnoliopsida; order Asparagales; family Amaryllidaceae; genus Allium; species Allium sativum. Next base: position 968,659,542 of record CM060920.1, read on the forward strand.
TGTTTGTTTCTTGTGATAGGTATGACGACAGTACTTAACTGAAGGCTGTGAAGGCAGAAGATTGAAGACAAAAGTCAGTGGAAAAATATCGGTGTTAATGTATAACAATGTCTACAAATATAGTTGTATAGAGTGACAGATTTGTATGAATGAAATATAGTATGTCAAATAGTGGAGTTATAAAAGATGTACTTTTTGATATTGAAATAAAATATTTTTATTTAAATAAAAATACCGTGTGATTGTTTAAATTTCTGCACAGTTATATTTTATTTAAATAGAAATATTATATTCTTGTCTGTTGTGTAGTATATCAGTGCATTTACAAGCACATTCAATAATAAAATATATTTGGTTGTTATCATTAAACAAAAGTCATATAATTGTGTATACAACACTGTTATATACAACAATCTCCCCCTTTTGATGATGACAAACATATAAAAGATTTTGAATGTGTTTGAAACGTGAAGTATATTACTCCCCCTATTTGTATGCTCCCCCACAACTAAGCTTCCCTTATTGATGTATAGATTTGAAAATTATGAAATAAATTAATCAGACACCAAATTTAAAGAAATATTCTATAAATGTTTACTCATCCATCAAAATCTTGACCATTCTCCCCCTTTTGTAATCATCAAAAGATTGACAGAAATTAAAACAGTGATGAATATAAACTAGAAATATGAGTTAAAATCAAGAGGAAAATATATCGTAAATCTCATTTAATCAAACAAAAATCATAATATTCTTTGAATCATAAGCAAATTTCACTTTCAGAATGAATGGATTTACGATGGATTTTATAGAATGAGGAGAGTTCAATAAAAATTGAATATTTGAATATAAATTTTAAAGATTTTAAATATGCTCAAAAATGTGTTAAGCACTTTCTAACCACGCATAGCCCAAAGGTATTTTAAATGGGGTTAGTAGTAACTTAACTTTATCCTCTCTAATGAGTTCCATCCATGCACAGCCCAAAGGTCTTTTAAGTGAGAATGGAAGCACATAGAGATTAAGGTAATTCACCCACGCATAACCGCGAGGACTTTTAAATGGGAGTGAGTACCAAGGATAAATTATTATTATTATTATTATTTTAATTCCAAGAGTAATTAGAACTCCCCAAATTAAATAAAACGATGATGAATGACAGAAGTATGGTAGATATAGAAGATGGTCGTTAAATAAGCTCTAATTCAAAAATATTATAAAATCTGTCCAATCATCATGAGATTTAAAAATATTTCCTTATGATATAAAAAATATTATTTTCAATACTCATCACAATTTCAAGATCTGACATAACTTCAACGAGTTCCAAAATAGTTCAAATGATCAATCATTTAACTTTTGAATAACTATTTAAGAATTTTTTTTTAAAAATGGATAATGATCAATCAATTTCTATAATTCCCAAATCTAAGCGTAATCATGAAAATCTATCTTCGGGAAGAGGTTTTGTAAAAATATCAGCAAGTTGATAATCAGTTGAAATAAACTCAATACAAATATCTTCTCGTGAAATGTGATCTCTAATAAAATGGTGTCTCACATCTATGTGTTTAGTGCGTGAATGGTGAACAGGATTATTAGACAAGTCTATAGCACTTTTACTGTCACATTTTAGTGGTACTTTTTTATAAATTAGACCAAATTCTGAAAGAGTTTGCATCATCCATAGTATTTGTGCACAACAACTTCCTAAAGCAATGTATTCAGCCTCAGTTGTGGATAAAGCAACACAATTTTGTTTTCGACTTGACCATGAGACTAATGAGTGTCCTAGCATAAAACAAGTCCCACTAGTGCTCTTTCTATCAACAAGGGATCTAGCATAATCAGCATTAGAATATCCAATTAATTCAAAATTATTGCATGCGGGGTACCATAAACCAAATTTGTGTGTGTGCAAGAGATATCTTAATATTCTTTTTGTGGCTTTTAAGTGAGATTCTTTTGGATTAGACTGAAAGCGTGCACATAAACAAACAGCAAACATAATATCAGGCCTAGATGCAGTGAGATAAAGAAGTGAACCAATTATTCCACGATATTTTTTCTGATCAACTGCAACTCCTTTCTCGTCTTTGTCAAGCTTGGTTGAAGGACTCATCGGTGTTCTGAGTGGTTTTGCATTTTCTAGTCCAAATCTTTTCAGCAATTCAGCAATGTATTTTGTTTGTGATATGAAAATACCCTTGGTGCTTTGTTTGATTTGAAATCCAAGGAAGTACTTTAATTCACCTACTAAGCTCATTTTGAATTTATCCTGCATGACTTTTTCAAATTTCTCACACAAACAATCATTAGTAGCACCATATATAATATCATCAACATAAATTTGGACTATTAAAAAATCATCACCTTCATGTAATAGAAACAATGTAGTGTCAGCACTGCCCTTTTTGAAACCATTTTCCAAAAGATATGCACTTAAACAATCGTACCAAGCTCTAGGAGCTTCTTTAAGACCATATAATGCTTTTTCAAGTTTAAATTCATGATTTGGAAATTCATGATTTTGAAAACCAGGGGGTTGTTCCACAAAAACTTCTTCCTTTAATTCTCCATTTAAAAATGCACTTTTTACGTCCATTTGTTTAAGTTTGAAACTTTTATAACATGCAAAACTGAGCAAAATTCTAATGGCTTCTAACCTAGCTACTGGTGCAAATGTCTCATCAAAATCAATGCCTTCAATTTGATTATATCCTTTTGCAACTAACCTAGCTTTGTTTCTAATTACATTTCCGGATTCATCAAGTTTATTTTTGAACACCCATTTAGTTCCTACTACTGGATAGTCATTTGGTCTAGGAACTAATTTCCAAACTTTATTCCGTTCAAATTGATTTAGTTCTTCTTGCATTGCTAAAATCCAACTTTCATCACTAAGTGCAATTTCAACAATTTTAGGTTCAGTTTCAGAAATAAAACAGCTGTGAATACAAAAGGCACATATATCTTTATTAAATGATGAACGAGTTCGTATACCTGCCGTTGGATTTCCTACTACCAATTTTGGAGGATGATTGGCTTTGAATTTCAACTTTTCGACTTCAAATATTTGTTTTGTTGGATCATCACTGCCAGTCTTCTCTTTGCTATTTTCTTTTTCACCCTCATATGTAATTCCCTCATCGTTTTTCTCTTTGTCCACCGTATCCAGATCTAATTCATCAAATTTCACATTTATGGTTTCAACAATAGTTTTCGATCGTTTGTTGAAGATTTGATAAGCCTTGCTTCTTGAAGAGTAACCCATGAAAATTCCCTCATCGGCCTTTGATTCAAACTTACCAGGATGATCACCTGTATTAAGAAGATAACAAGGGCATCCAAAAACTCTAAAATATGAAATGTTAGGCTTTCTGTCAAACCACAATTCATAGGATGTTTTGTTAAGTATTGGTCTAATCATTACTCTGTTCATTACATGGCAGGATGTATTAACTGCCTCTGCCCAAAAAGTCAAAGGCAAATTATATTCACTTAACATAGATCTAGCCAATTCCTATAATGTACGATTTTTCCTTTCGACTACCCCATTTTGTTGTGGTGTTCGAGGAGTAGAAAATTCGTGTTTAAAACCATTTTCTTCACAAAAAATTTCAAAATCCAAAATTTCAAATTCACCACCGTGATCACTTCTTAAAGTTTTTATTGAAACACCTTTTTCATTTTGAATGATTTTTGCAAACTTTGAAAAGTAATCAAAAGTTTCGGATTTTTTTGCTAGAAAATAACCCATGTAAATCTAGAATAATCATCAGCCAACACATAACAATAACGTTTCCATTCAAGCTAGCAATTTCATTTGGTCCAAATAAATCCATCTGAATCAATTCAACTACCCTATTAGTACTAACAATATTTTTGGGACGAAATGATGAACGACTGAATTTTCCCATAGCACATTATTTACACACTTTATTAGTTTTATATTTCTGATGTGGTAGTCCTCTTACCAATTCTTTTGATTCAAGTTTTTTCAAGAGACTCATACTAGCGTGACCCAATCTCCTATGCCATAAGAAAACTTCTTCATCCGTAGCTACTAAACCTCGTGAGAGAATCAAATCATCAAAAGAAATCGTATAAACATTCCCTTTTCTTTTTCCCGTAAACACAATATTGTTTGTGGATTTTTCAATAATTTTGCAAGATTCATTATCAAATATCACACTCATTCCTTTGTCACATAGTTGGCTTATGGAAATGAGATTATGATGCAAGTTTTCAACATATAAAACATCAGTTAAGGAGAAAGTACTATTACATACTTTACCTTTACCTATAATTTTACATTTTCTGTTATCGCCCATTATCACACTTCCTCCTTTATGTTTTTCAACGCTAAGGAACTTTGATTTATCTCCTGTCATATGTTTGGAACAACCTGAATCCAAGTACCATTCTTGTTGTTCCTTAGCCCGCCAACATATCTACACACGAGAAGAAGAGAATGACCTAGAGAAACTCATAGGTCTAATAAAATTAGTAACTGAAAATTTTTGATTTTGAACAACAGATCCTTTTGGAATCCAAATTTGTTTGTTCTTACTAAATCCAAATCTATTACAATTGCTTGTCGACCCTATTGGAACCCAAATTTGTATGAATATTTCCTACTTTGACATTTTTCATAGCTATGTCCAATTTTTCCACATTTTATACATTTAGGAAAAACACTTCCACCCTTCGCATTATCATTCATATTAATGTGTGTTTTTCCAAATCCTAATCTTTTTCTATTATTAGTATATAATTGATTTCCAAGCAGCATCCTAAATGACTTTTCCCCTTTTAAAAACTTACTTAATACTATTTCAATATTTTTTATTTTGGTTTTAAGTGCTGCATTTTCATTTACAAGAGAAGTGCATCTGTTGATGAAATTCTTTCTTTTTGCATCATCACTTTCTTTTAATGCCAAGTGTTCTTGTTTCAATTTTTCAAACTTTGCTTCAAATTCTGTTTGCTCTTGTTTTAAAACCTTGCAGTTTTCACAATCAAGGTTTGTTACTTTTCATGCTCAGTTTCTAACCTATTGTTTTCGTGAACCAATTTTAACCTATCAGATTTTAATTTCCTAACTTTTAGCTCAAGAGAATCAACGGTTTTGGTAAGATCATGACACAATAAGATTAAATCTTTATAAGAGTAATTTGGTACCTCAGTGGAATCTTCTTCACTACTTTCTGAATCTGATTGTGCCATAAGACACAAATTGGCTTCCTCTTTATCACTGTCAGAGTCTTCTTCTTCTCCTTCTTCATCATCCCATGTAGCTGCAAAAGCTTTCTTTTTCTTCTTCTTCTTTCTATCTTTCTGAAGTAGTGGACAATTTGGTTTGATATGGCCTGGTTTATTGCAGTTGTAGCATATGACTTCATCATCTGAGTTGTCTGAATTCTTGGATTTGTTGGATTTTGAATTCTTCTTTCGTGACTTGTATTTCTTGTTAGACCACTTTTTAAGAACCATTGCCAATTCTTCAATGGGATTCTCAGCTTCATCATTACTTTCAACAGTGTTGTTTAGAGCAATTGTCTTTTTCTTTGATTCTGGCTCATCGCGTCCTTCTTTGGCTTTTAGCTCCATTTCATAAGCGATCAAGTTTCCAATCAACTCTTCTATTCTTAACTTACTTAGATCTATTGATTCTTGAATGGCTGTTACTTTGGCTTCAAAGTTTATTGGCAATACTCTTAGTATTTTGTGTATTAATTCCACTTCAATGTAGACTTTATCAAGAGCCCTAGCATTATAAATCAGTGTGTAGAATCGACCATACATCTCTTTTATATCTTCGTCTTTACGCATCGTGAAATTTTCATATTCGTTGCAGAGTAGTGCGAGACGAGATTCTTTGACTTGTAATGTTCCTTCATGTGTAACTTCCCGAGTATGCCAAATTTCCTGCGCAGTTGAACAGTGAGATATACGGTTAAACTTTGTTTTATCAAGAGCACAAATTAAAGCGTTCATTGCTTTGGCATCAGCTGAGAATAATTTTTTATCATTAGCATCCCACTTATCTTTTGGCTTAGGAATTTCAATATCATTAATAACTGTAACGGGAGGTTTGTAGCCTGTCTCAACGATATCCCATACATCATAATCGACTGAAATTAAGTAAATTTTCATCTTAGCTTTCCAATAGGCATAATCAGTTCCATTAAACATTGGTGACCTAGCTATGGACTGACCCTCAGAAAAAGCGTTGTTAGACAAATTCATGACTCTAGAGTTAAAAATACCCGCTCTGATACCACTTGTAGGATCTAAATTAACCCTAGAGGGGGGGTGAATAGGGTTTATTGCAAATTAAATAAATTTAAAATAAAATAACAAATTGCAGAAAGAAAAATCACACACAGAAAATACCCAGCTTCGGCAAAACTGTGCCTACTACTGCATTCAAGGTTTCTACTAGGAATTATAAACAATCTCTTCGCTTACAGACTCTTGTAAACTTGCGACCTTCGCTCCCGACTGTTTAAACCCTAAGCTCAAGACCTTGACACAACTCGATCCGTTAAGTTGTGATTTTTCCAACTACAGACACTAGTAGTTATTGACTCTAAGAGATGAAATTTGAAATTTAAAACAAGTAAAAGATAATAAAACCCTAGGAGTTAAAGGTTAAGGGTTATCCCCTTTTTAACATAAGAGAAATCCGGCTCCCATTGTAATTCAGTTCAACCCTTCTCTTCTGGGAATTAAAAATGGCGGTGCTAGGGTTTCTGCTATCCTCCAAATACGATCGTGATTGATGAAATTGTTCTGGAATTCTTCTATAGATTTGAATCCTTTGAAGCACCTTGTCTTCGATTGGTTTCCCCTTTGGATAGCGAATTGAAATCTTCGGTGAGTGCTCTAAATTGAAATGATTTTTCTGAATTATTGTTGGTTGATTTCGATTTTCTGCTCTATATCCTGATGCCGATGATGATTGTGTATTTATAGGGTTTTTTAAACCCTTGAGCCTCTGATTCTAGATGATTCATGGACCATGAATTGTTCTTATGACTTGGGTATCTGATTTGAACTTTTCTTCTGAAATTTCTTTGATTTTAAAACTGGCCGTATATATTGGAGAAAAATTCTCGGTAGCTTCTTTTAAAAACTTTGATTTGGTCTTTTGAAAAATTCCTGTGAATTTTGCTCATCAAGCCTTGACTGTGGCATTTAAAAAATATTCAATATTTTTGAACTTTTCAATCTATCCTTTTGAGCACATTATTGACTTAAATCTGCTCACTATGAACATGTTTAAACTGATGGAATAAATTGCGTATTTGATCCAGTCTTTAAATTCTAGAATTTTTATGATGATATTTATCTTTAACTGCTTCATAAAGTTCAAATGTGAACTGGTACTATACTTGAACTTGACAGTGCCTTGTATTCTCGACTTTGAACTCTGATGTCAAATTTGAACTTGTGAATGTATATTATACTTAAGTACTTTCCTCTTTTTTTTTACTGAATTGTCACTACACTGGAATTTTCCTTGAATAGTTGAGCATATACTATTCTTGATCAATTTTAAAACTTTAATATTGCTCTTGAACTTGCTTGACCTGTTTATATGTGTTGTACCAATTCTGATCCATGTATTCATGTATGACTGGACTGTTGCTTTCATGTATCACCTTGCCCATGTCTTTACCAGTGTGTGCATTGATGATTACTGTCTTGTGTCTTTGTGGCTCTGAAGCTTTGTGCTTTGCTTAAGAATTGTTTACTTGTTTACCATATAGATAGCTTATTGCATCCATTAGTTGTGTAACAACTGAAATACACACTGTTTTGGCACCAGATCCATACTGATTTGCTTAATGTACTTGTTACACTGTTTGTTTTGGCCTGACCCTGAACTGTGCTCGGCTCTGTCATATCTCAAATTGCTTGCCCATGTTTCTATGAACACTTGAACTTGTTGTAGAACACTGTGTTGATCATACTTCTTGTGCTCAGCCCCTATGCATGTACTTCTTTTGTCTTGCCTATATTGCACCATGTCTTCATTTGTATTGCTGCCTTATACATGTTGTTTTGAACTGTGCTACTTCTTTGATATTTGTATTCATGCTACTTTTTCAATCTGCATTGCTACTTTGTAATTGTACCACTCATTCATGTACACATCCTCATGCAGCACAATTTTGCTGCTGTCGGTACATACTTGCATTTCTGAAATTGATTTCTCATGCGCTTGTGTTGTCTGAAATACTTGGCTCGACACTGCCTTGATCCTGTTGTTTGTTCATGCTGACATGTACTTGGTCTGCTATGTTCACCTTTTCTGTTTTGACTTACATGCTGGTTTGCATTTTGATGTTGAGCCACTTTGCTGAGTTGACTTTATTTCTTAAACTTGTATTTGATTGTCCCATTGTTGGATGTACACTGGGTCGAGACGGTCCATTATGACTACTCCTCAGTCGTACACTGGTCGACGAGGCAGTGCACACGTGTATATTTATACACGTGTGTACATGCAGCCATCAGACGAATTTTTCTGTCCCTGCATATCAGTCCAAGTCTAGAAAAATGATGAGATACACACCAAAATTCTGAGGCAGATAAAATTTAAAAATAAATTTTTATTTGCTTGTATTTAAATTATTTTTGTTGCAGTCTACTGTGTGTGTTTGTTTCTTGTGACAGGTATGACGACAGTACTTAACTGAAGGCTGTGAAGGCAGAAGATAGAAGACAAAAGTCAGTGGAAAAATATCAGTGTCAATGTATAACAATGTCTACAAATATAGTTGTATAGAGTGACAGATTTGTATGAATGAAATATAGTATGTCAAATAGTGGAGTTATAAAAGATGTACTTTTTGATATTGAAATAAAATATTTTTATTTAAATAAAAATACCGTGTGATTGTTTAAATTTCTGCACAGTTATATTTTATTTAAATAGAAATATTATATTCCTGTCTGTTGTGTAGTATATCAGTGCATTTACAAGCACATTCAATAATAAAATATATTTGGTTGTTATCATCAAACAAAAATCATATAATTGTGTATACAACACTGTTATATACAACAAAACCAAATATTTTTAATAGCGATTTTAAACGCTGCCGTTAAAATAAATGTTTTTGGTAAGTCTAAATAGAAATTTTAACGCTGCTGTTATAATAACTATTTTAAAAAACGATTGTAATGCTATTGTTATAATAAATGTTCTATAATTCTAGACAACGATTGTAACGCTGTTGTCAGAAGCAATGTTTTATAAATCAAATATTAGGAGACACAATTATAACGCTACCGTTATAATCAATATTTTTCTGTAATAGAAGTGTGTTCTTAGATCGAATCCGAGAGTCGTGTAAGGGACGTTTTGTTTAAAGTTGTGAGCATTGACTATTTCAAAGTTGAGAATGTGGTTCAATTAAGGTCTGAGAGGTAATTATACCCCAACTTGATTGACTTCATGATCGATGGAGGAATGGTTAAGGTTCGATGGTGAAACTTGGTTAAGCAATGTGGTTAGCTGATAAACGATTAGTGGGTTGAGTTATAATGGCGATGTTTTATAACCACACGTTAATTTGATTTTCCCAAATCAAACGAAAGATACTTTCTACATATAGAAAATGAAATGAATTGGTCAACGAAGAATTAAGAGACCGGATTTAGAAATAATAATATAATCAGAAATTAAATTTAAAGGGGCCAGTGTTGTTTGATGCTTGATCGGTAGAATTTCCAATTGAAAATAGGACTGTTGATTGTATGGATATTTCTTTGATTGTTAAATCACCGACTATCAAAGTTTTGATTTAATTTATACCTTCGTTATCAATATGGAGAGACCGGGATCAGGTTTAATATATGAAAACCACTGTATATTGGTATAAGCGTTATTAATCATCTTATGATGAAAATAATTGAAAACGGAGTTATGCAAGGGCTATCCTGTTTACGGGATAGTGCCTTTTGTTTGTCCAGACCTAGGACAACTTGTATGGACGAGTGTCTGACAGAGTATTTCCTAAGGGGTTACGTACGTTGATTCCTTCAAACGTACGAAGTAGGTGGCATAGAAGGGAAACTTCTTTAGCCTAACAATATGAGTATTTTTGTGGGAATCAATTAGTGATTTCCGATGGATATGACGATGTGGCATTCAAAGTGAATGGTGGCCAGATGTTCTGGATGATAATTCAAACCTCAAGCCTCGCAACCCGGAATTGACAAAAATCGGGCAGGCAGCATGGCTATGTGGGTTGCACCCATTAGGATGTATAATCACCTATCTAGAGAAATTCCATTTGTTCTTAAATCTATCGATGTTGTCCCTTTCGGGAAACGGTTGCTGATCCCAACCGTTGGTGATATACATTCGATACACTCAAGCGAAATGAGTGGTCGGTCATGTGAGGGTCGGGTTGCAAGACGTTCTTGTTAAACCCAGTGTATTCATCTCTAGAGATACACTATCGGAAGGTGGTCCCATACCTTGTCATGTTGGAAATCCAATCTCTAATAAGCACCCTGCGGTTTTCGATTTTATATTATGTATGGAGCGTTAGATGCAAGCGTTCCGCTAGATTCTATTTATTTGATGTAGACATTATTATAATATCACTGGATTTGATATCAAAAATGTTTTGGGTTATCGTAAGGTAAAAACCATCCGTGTTTATGTGTGGATCGGTCTTACGATTATCATTTCTTTCGAAAGGATTTTGAAAGTTAAACCAATGGTTGGAGTTTAAACACACCAGTCCTATGACTGACCCAGAGTTTATTTTGTTTGTTTTCCCTAAACTCTTGGGTGCCCAAATTTGTACAGGCAGTCAAGTGGTCGGGATTTTTCTGATTCACTTGGAGGAGCTCGAAGCAGGAGGCTTCACCAGTTAGCAATAGACTATCATTTTTCTGCTGTGTACTATGTTGTATTTGGAAACAGGTGTTTTATAACTGTTCCAGAAATAGCTGTTGTGCTCTGATGATGGTACGTATATACAAATACTGATTTGTGTTTCAAAATTTATGTTATATAATATATTTTATTCGTTCCGCTGTGAGTTTGTGATCTTCGTTTTCTTCTATTCTAATATTTCTTTCTTTCTATTTCTCATCCTCTAACTTCTTTCTAATAATGATTCGTGTTTCTGTGCAATTTGGGTTGGACGAGAGGTGTTATTAGTCGACTCAAAGAGTACGGAAATTCGGGCCATTACAGATAGTTAAATCTTTAACTAGATTTGAATGTGAAATGGTAATTAATTTTACCGATAACACTACGGTGTTAGATATGGAGTATTACCAGTTTTGCTCCATGGGATAAATAGGTTGGGATAGGGAAATAAAATAAATAATTACTTCGGTGTGGTTCGCTAATCCCAACTAGTTTGGAAAACCTTAACACGGTTTGATTTGATATCCAAAGGAAGATCAAAGAATAAATTTAGAAGAATTTATCTTTGATAAAATTAATGGGAACCTATTCCCTAATAATGTGAATATTTGAATAAAAGAATATTCTGAATTGGAATGAGGCGTATGTTGTGTTTGTGTAACATTTGTTTATTATATACGCGGATTATTCAGAAAGGCCGGGCTTATACCCATTCTGAATAACCAATTCGAAAATACGTCGAAGGTGAAGACGGATATGCGAGGAAAGTGCCTCCGGTTTCGTTCAGACCCAGAACGAACTTGTAAATGGACTGTGTGTCTGACATTGGATTTTATTCTGTGTGATTGATTTCTATTAAATATATATCTGTTTGGCGGTAGAGAATTTATTCTCTTGCTTAACGCCCTTCTCTGAGACGTACGAGCTCAGAGGTTATATATTGATGGATATCAATCACATGGCATGAATTGCCTGTGTGGCATGCCTAAGTGGCAATTGATCAAGGCTTCCGTTGAAAAGCAAAGTCTTGTGATTGATGATCAAAGCACGGCCTACGTGGCATAGCTTTGTGTATAACGTGGATTCGCGAGCCTCACACCTCAGTATGAGTCAAAAACGGGATACGGACCGTTGGGAGAACACGACGTTTCTTTTTAGCTATGGGTGGTGTCAGTGTTAAACTGAATGACATTTATATACTTTTCACCTTTGTGGTTGTTGGATGCGAGGCGCCTCGAATATATATGGCGATAACTGGCACTTTGTGAGCCGACGTACAGACTATTATATATATAGGTCCGATAGGACCGGGAAACGTGTGTTCAGGAATAACTAATCCTCCAAAGTTAGGTGAGGACCGACACAACCGATTCCAAGGATCAAAGTGGGGTCCTGAGACATTTGCTAGAGTGTCTCGAACGGAGAGGAGCTTTCCCCTTGCCTCGACTCATGATGGAATCCAATTTCCAATACGTGATATTTTGGTTTTATTTGTAGAGCCTAGTATGGCGACATAGTAGGATGGGGTACTATGCCGTCTATGATTGATACATTTATATTTGAAGTTGTTTTCTTCACTTATAGTAGTAATAAAAGATTAAATTTCGCGTACCAAGCATTATTTGGCTGTTATAAGGTGAAACCCTATCCTTCGGCTTGCGTTGCATTGTGTGATGGGACTTGGGTCTTATAAAAGCTTCATTGTTCTTTATTTAGCATTGCGCTGTTTGTTTATGCACCGATATTCTTGGGGTAAAAACCCGTTCCATGTTATACGGCGTGGTCCCTTGATTTACCGAACTTTAAAATAAGAATAAGTAACTGTTTTAGTTCTCACACCAGTCACATGACTGACCTGGAGTTTATTGTTTTAACCTAAACTCTAGGTGCCCTTATTTTCCGCACGGGCAGCTAGTAGTTTTGGTTTTGCAGATTTATATTCACAGGACCTGGTTTATAGCTGAAGTGATATTCGGAAAGCTTTGTATCCGTGTATTTCTATCAGTTATGTTTTGTATTATTTTTCCGTTGCAGTATTGTATTTAAAATCTCTGATATTCTCTGTTGTATAACATTTATCCATACTCTGTATATTCTTGTATTCTGATGGAATTGTTGTAATAAGCAATGAAATGTTCTTCTGTTTGTGTTCTATTTTGTCGTGTTCTCAAGACGATCAGGGGTTTCGAACGGTCTTGGTCGGTTTAGCGATCGATTCGGATCGAGCGAAATTCCTTGTCGTCACACTGCTCAAGAGATAAATATCTGCAAAAAGCTACTCGACTGCCCGTGTGGAAAAGAGGGCACCCGAGTTTGCAAAGTGAAGCAAACTACGAGTCAGTCATGGGACTGGTGTAAGATTTCTTAACTAATTTAACTAATAGTAATAAGGCAAATCCAAGGACCACGCCGCTAACGCGGAACGGGTTTACTCCAATGGATTGCCGTGCATAATTTAAAGTGACGGAACAAACAATAAGTAAATCGTGAAATAACGCAATGCTTTTGGAAAAATGGAATCACCATAAGACTCAAGTCCCATCACACAATGCAACGCAAACCAGAGGATAGAGTTTTACCTTATGGTGATTAAACATGCTAAATACGATAAATACGAATTTAATATTATCATTAGTGTATATATGGTTCAAAACATTTCAAAATAAATGTATCGATCCTAGGAAGCATAGCTACCATATACTATGCCTCCATACTAGTAATACAATCAAGTCCGTAGGGGTCGTATTGGAAATTTGGGTTTCCATCATGAGTCAAGGCTAGGGAGGAGCTCCTTACCGATACGAGACACTCTAGCTAATGTCTCAGGATTTCCCGCAATGAACCCTTGGATCCTGCAGGGCCGGTCCACACATACAGCTTTGTGGATTAGTTATTCCTAAGCACACGTTTCCCGGTCCTATAGGACCTAATATCCGAGGCGCCTCATTCCATCATCCATAAAAGTAAAATATCAGCCAGTTTAAGCACCGACACTACTTCTAGCTAGAAAGAAACATGTTGCTCTCCCTGCGTTCCCTTCTCCCATTTTAGACTCAACCGGGTTGTGAGGCTCGTGAAACTACGTAATACACAAAGCTATGCTTAATCAAGTTGTGCTTTGATCGTCACCACAAGGTTTTGCTTTTCAACAAGAAACCTTGATCATTGCATCTTGGTATGCCACACTGTTAATCCATATCATATTATTAATCCTTTGCCAAAATATATAAAAGGGTATTAAGCAAGAGAATATATTCTCCGCCACCAAACATTCATACATTCGGCAGAAAATCAATATATACAATATAAAGGAGTACAATGTCGGACATACATTCCATTTATAAGCCCGTCCTAGGTCTGAACGAACTGGAGATACCCTCTTCCCGTATGTTCAGTACGAAAAAGAGGTACTCGCGTATCCGTACAATCAACATGTTCGTTTGGACAATTACCATGACCCTTGAATTGGGAGCAAATCAATTCAGGGCCTCGATCGCTGTCCATTCGATGCGAAGATTGACGGCCTTCAATCATCGTCTTCAAACTTTGACTTTAAATGTCGTTTGATTATTCAGAATGAGATTAACTCGAACTTTCCAAATAATCTCGCATACATATAATCTACGAAAGCACATTTCATGTCGTTATATTATTTTATAACGATTTATTCTTGTCTTAATTATTTAAAATAATTCAACCTTTTTTTAACGACGCTTCGGGTCAAAGGGCGACCCTGGCGCTGTTTTCAACCAATTTTGATTTACGCATTTATCAAAATCTAACCGTTGGATTTTAACGTAGTTTATATCGTTGGAAAGATCTTCCCAGGACGGTCCTAGCGGTTTCAGTTTTGGGAAAATCCGACTGTCGGATCTTTTGGTATAGTCGTTTAAAGGTACGATTTCAAAACGCGAACTATCGCGCTCGATTCATTTAATTTTAATTATATTTATATATAAATATATAAATGTAAATCGTTTAACTCTTTATTCTTATGTACATTTTCATTCTTTTATCCTTTCATTTCTTTATTTACATGAAAAATGTATATTATAATTCAATGATGAATTCTTCCCTTTATTTCTTTATTTCTTTTTTTTTTTTTTTTTGGCAAAGCCTGCGGGGTTAAATGGCCCCTACCATTTATTTATATTAATAAGAGTGCAACTTACAATATAAATAAGGTGATACAAGAAAAGAAATACAGAAAATAGGTAAGAAAAGCTGGATAGGAGAAAAGCTAGGACCATCTGAGATGCACATCCGGATCAAAGGAGTAAGATGACATGATGATCTCATTTCTTATGGTGGCGCTGATTGCATGGAACAGCTGCAGTCTTGTTTTGGATTGAGTATTGAATACCCGATCATTTCTTTCGTGCCATATTGCAGATAAGGTTGCTTTGAACATTATCAACAATTCATATGTTGAGCTTTGTTTCCACCTAGTTGCTTTGTAAATGCTGTACCACTCCTCTCTGCTGATACGCTTAGGTGTCGTCAATCCTCCTCTTATGCGGATTTTAGCCCATAATTCATAGGTAAAAGAACAATTAAAGAATAGGTGATGATGGTCTTCAGTAGCTGATCTGCAAAAAAGACAGTCAGAGGGAACATTTATTCCCTTAGCACGGAGGTTGAAACGAGTGTGAATGGCATTTTGGTATACCCTCCAACAGTGAAAGTTTAGACGTTCATTTGTATTTTTATCCCATATTCTCTTATACCATCTAAAATTCGGCAAGGTTGCTTCAAACATTAGCGCCGAGTAAACTAAACCAGTTGAGTGTTTTTTATGCTGATCAGTCCAACCGTACTGCACCTGTGTAGACAATATATACCGCTTCCCATTATAGTTTTGCAGCATTTCATTTACAGCAGCACTACCGCCTCTCGGTATTCTTATCTTGCCGTCAACAATATAGGTCCTCGCCATCGCATTTAAAGGGATACTGCTTTGCATGATATGATCATATGGTATTATTTTACTAAGCACAATTCCAGACTGGATCCATGGAGTGTGCCAGAATTTTTCTTTGCTATCATGTGTTAACTGAACACGGGAGTATGGAAGAACCTTATCACGAACTTTCAGAATGGTCCTCCATACCCAGCTGCTCATCGGCTTTGAGGCAACCATCCATATATCATCATTCTTCAAATTATGTTTGATGCACCAATCCACCCATAATGACTTCGATTTCACTACAATTCTCTCAAAGTGAATAGATAATGCTGCATAATTCCATACACTTATATTTTTAAGACCTAGACCACCTTTATGTTTCGGTTTTTCCAGTTTATGAAATGCAATAGGAGACAATTTACCCGAATGTATAGAGCCAGTCCACAGGAAATTCCGCATTGCCGATCTGATCATGGTCAGCAGTTTCAATGGAAGAATAAATGTTCTGCACCAATAAACCGTCATCGAGAATATGAGAGAATTAATAATGAAAAGCCTACCAGGCTGAGAGATATATCGATTTTCCCAACGAGTCATAACAGCCGCGATCTTTTCATAAAGAGGGATGCATTGAGATATTGAAATTCTTTTGGTGGCAAGAGGGATTCCAAGGTAATGCATGGAGTTATCCATTCTCTTCATCCCGGTGATATTCAAGCATATATCAATAAGATCATCAGGCAATCCCGCAAGGAGAATATGGGATTTATCTGGATTTAATCCAAGACCAGAGAACGATTGAAAGGATGAAAGCGTTTCCATGATGGTATGTAGAGATTTTACAGAGGGCTTCGTGAATATCATGAGGTCATCGGCAAAAGCAAGGGTGGTAACTTGGGGATATCTGCACTTAGGGTGAAGCATAAAGTTTTTTAATGTTACCTGCCTCTTAATCTCTAGGTTTAGAATCTCCATAACTAAAATGAAGAGATACGGAGAAATCGGGTCTCCTTGCCTTAAACCGTTGAAGCCCTTGAAGTAACCTACCGTATGAACATTGAAAACTAAAGAGTATCTAGCCGTTGAGATGCATAAATGTATCCATTTTATAAATTTGCTCGGGAAGTTCATCTTTTCCATAATATGTAGGATAGTACTCCAATGTATAGTATCAAAAGCCTTCCTTATATCAATTTTTATTAAAGCACGCGGAGATATGTGTTTTCTGGAGTAGCCATTCACTAACTCATGAGTCAGTAGGACATTTTCTATGATACTTCTATTGGGTAAGAAGGCTGCTTGGTTTAGGGATATTATAGGCACCAAAGCATTTTTGAGTCTCGAAGCAAGAATTCGTGAGATTGCTTTGTAGATGACATTGCAACACGCTATCGGTCTAAAGTGAGATACATTAGAAGGATTTGGAACTTTTGGGATCAGAGCAAGATTGGTAGAATTAATGGATGTAAGCATCTTATTTTTGTCAAAAAAATTATGCACCGCCTTTAATACATCCTTGGATACAATGTACCAACAATGCATGAAGAAAGAAGCTAAGAAACCGTCTGGTCCCGGAGATGCCGATTTCCTCATAGTAAAAAAGGAGTTTTTTATTTCTTCATCAGAGATTGGGGTTATGATTGCTTGTTGCATAGAAGGAGGTAAGGTTGGAATTGCCAAATTAGCGGTAAATGAAAGGTCAGGTTGGGCAGGTTGCTTGCCAATGAGGGAAGTGTAGTATTCAAGAAAAGCATCATCAATCTCGGTAGGAGTGTCATGCATCTGACCATGCATATCATAAATGGCATGGATAAGGGATTTTGATTGTTTGATTTTGAGGGAAGCATGAAAAAACTTTGTGTTTCTATCTCCTTGTGTGGTCCAATTCTGCTTTAATTTCTGCTGCACCATTCTTGCTTCCGATTGTAAAGCTCTATCAAGTTTTTCAGCTATTTCTTTCTCCAATAAGTATGAGTTGTGATCAGCACCAGGAAGGAAGTTTTTTCGTTGAACTTGTTCAAGGTTTTTTGCCAGTTCGGAAGATAATTTGTTGCCTGTTCCATATACACTCTTTGACCAAATCTTCAGGGCTTCTTTAGTGTTCTTCAATTTCTTTTGTAAGCTGTGCATAGGGTTACCATACGTATGTATGCTCCAAGCAGTCTGTACAACCTGATACATATCATCATTATATAACCATTCGTCAAAAAATTTGAAATTTACCTGTTTAATTATGGCTGCTGCTCCAAAGGACAGGATGAGAGGGCAATGGTCCGAGAGGAGAGGCATGGGGATTTGGATATGAATGACAGGCCAGCAAGCAAGAGTTTGGGGGTTCATCAAGCCATGGTCGATTTTAGTTAAAGTTCTGGGGTTTGTAAGTGTAACAACCCGTAAAATCTGGGCCAGTTTAAAATTTTTATTTTGGCAATTTTAGCGAATTTTGATTATTTAAAATGAATTATTTTAAATAATATCGACGAGAAATTTATTTTCAATAGAATTCGACGTATATATTTATATACGTCGTCGTTAGAATATAAATATTTATATATAATTATAAATAGAATTGAAAATGGCGCGGTAGTTCGAAAATTCGATTTCTAATTTCAAATGAATATACAGAATTCAATATAAGTCAGAATTGAACGAAACAAGAAATATTTGAATCTGTATAACTATATCTTTGTAACGAAGTTAACAAACTGAGATTTCATCTTAGAAATGATAAGATATGTCCAGTTAAAAATTAGAAATAGTCGCTGTGGAATTTATATATATTTTTATATATATAAGGCCCTTAAAAATAGCAATTTTGCAAACGACCTCGGATTTCGACGAAACCAGTTTTGTTGGGTCCGTGATGTAAAGTTATTGCTAGGTTTTAAATTTCATAATTTTCTGAATCAATATGTGAGCGTAGCAAAGGAAAACGCGTTTGACCAGTTTCAGTTGATTTTAATCGACTGGAAATTGGCCATTTTTCTAACGGTCTCGGAATTCGATGAAACTAGTTTAGTTAGGACCGTATCGTCAATACGAAGCTAGAAGATATTTTTCTGGAATTTTTCTAGTTAGTATGTGGTCCCGGTAATTTGAAATGTACGTTTAAAATTCAATATAGTGATTTAAATGTAAATTCAAAAGGAAACTGATTGTAACAATCGAATCAGCTTGCGATACATATCCCATTGTGTTCGGAATGGGGGTGAAACGCTATGGACGACAGGCGGTGGGCCTCGTTTCGAGGTCATAGGTAAAAGTCAACCCTTTTGCCAAATATAATAATTAAATAATAATAAATAAAAAAAAAAACTTTTCCCTCCTTAAAACACTCTGGCCCCCCCCCCGTCCATTCATTTCAAACAGAAAAGAAAAAAAAAAAAAAAAAAAAAAAGAACGAAATCGAGAACGCGCCGCCGCCTGGGACTCGAAGCCGCTCGCCACCAACCCATGCCGGAGGCGCTCCCCTCCACCAGCTCCCTGCCGTGACCGCTTCTTCTCCCCCCCTTCTCCTCCGTCTCTCCCCCCTTCTAAGTCGATGTCGCCAGGAACCCGAGCCCCCCCAAGACCTAATCGCCGCCTCCGATGATGGTGCGCCACCCTCCCCCTCCCAACTCCGACGCGTCGAGGCCCTACCGACGAAGCCGACATCAGCCCCCCCCCCCCCCCCCGAGGTAAGTTCACTGTATTGTTTTTGTTTTATTTTTGTTTTTACAGTAAAGTTTTAAACTGTATTTTTAAATAGGAGAAAAACTTTTTTTTTAAAAGAAATGAACTGAATTGATTTTTGTTTTAGGAATTTTAAAACTGTTTTAAAAGGATTTTAAAAACTGAATTTATAAATAATAAAAAAAAAACTGATTTTACTTTATGGTTTTCAAAAATGGGTTTGCTTTGAAAATATAATTTTTGTATTGTTTAAATCGAAATAAAAATATGATTTTTATATATCGAACTTCTAAATAAAAATATGATTTTTATATATTGAATAGCGAACTAAAAATTCGATTTTTATATATAGAACTTCGAACTAAAAATTCGATTTTTATATATTGAATAGCGAACTAAAAATGTGATTTTTATATATTGAACTTCGAGTTAAAAATGTGATTTTTATATATTGAACTTCGAGTTAAAAATGTGATTTTTATATATTGAACTTTGAACTAAAAATGTGATTTTTATATATTGAACTTTGAACTAAAAATTCGATTTTTATATATTGAACTTTAAAATAAAAATGTGATTTTTATATATTGAACTTTGAACTAAAAATTCGATTTTTATATATTGAACTTTGAACTAAAAATTCGATTTTTATATATTGAACTTTGAACTAAAAATTCGATTTTTATATATTGAACTTTGAACTAAAAATTCGATTTTTATATATTGAACTTTGAAATAAAAATTCGATTTTTATATATTGAACTTTGAACTAAAAATTCGATTTTTATATATTGAACTTTGAAATAAAAATTCGATTTTTATATATTGAACTTTGAAATAAAAATTCGATTTTTATATATTGAACTTTGAACTAAAAATTCGATTTTTATATATTGAACTTTGAAATAAAAATTCGATTTTTATATATTGAACTTTGAGGTAAAAACTCGATTTTTACATATGTAGTGAAAGCGGACAACGAAGGTGACAATAAGGCGAAACGACGAAGACTTCTGCAAAAGAAGAGCCGTGGAGCTAGGATAGCTATATGTGAGAATTTCTCACCTTTCTATTTTATTTCTAGTTATATATATATACTAGGATGCAGACGGTGCTTAGTAGCACCCGACACAATCGTCCACAGACCATGGACTTGTTTGTTTGACTGTTTGGTGATTGATTGCGATATTGGTTTGAATGTGGTTTGTGGTGTGAAAAATCGAATCGATAAATTGGTTAGGATTAGGCGTGCGCCGTTATAAGGCGAAGGAGTAAGGCTAGGTTAGATCCTTACTTCAAAGTTTGTGGTTTGCATAACGAATTGATTTGATTGATGTGTGAATGGCGTGGGCCTTCACTAGACCGGGGATAAGGCTAGGCCTTGTCCCGTTTCTAGTATCGTGCCGTTATGCCGCCGAAATTTTCTAAAATAAGTTAGAAAAAAATAAAAATAGCATTTTATTTAACGAATGAACTGAATAGAAATTCATATGTTAAAATAAAATGTGTTATCGTTAAAAATATAATTTTTAACGTGAATGTGAATAAATAAATATTCATTTACAAACCAGACGGTTTGTTTATGTACACCTATTTGAATGACGTTGATTGGGTCGATAAATTTTACACATCGCCTAACTGCACAAATAAAATATGTGTTTGATTGTTTGAAACCCCACACGGGTGTTAGGATGAAATTTGAAGTTCACTCATCCTGATTGATTAAATATGTCGATCGATTGATTGACAGGCTGTTATAAGCGTTGAATATCTATATTTGATGCTTATACAGTGTAGTGCACTTTGGTTGATGGTTGATTATTCATCGTTGTTGATATATACATGTGTTGTAGAAAATCCATATAATTAACATTATATGGTAATTGATTGGGCCTCATTCCAGTTTCGAAAAAAAAAAGAAATATTTGAAATAGAAATATTTGAAATAGAAATATTTGAAATAGAATATTTGAAAATAGAAATATGTGAAGCCGTGAGGATTAGATTGACGCCATTTTGACGTGAACGATATTTATATCGATTTTATTCATTTTAAAATGAATATTGAAAAGTGATTTCGAAATCGAATATTTTGAAATGAATTGAATTGAAAACGATTTCGAAATGAATTGAATTGAAAACGATTTCGAAATGAATTGAATTGAAAACGATTTCGAAATGAATTGAATTGAAAACGATTTCGAAATAAATTGAATTGAAAACGATTTCGAAATGAATTGAATTGAAAACGAATTCGAAATGAAATGAATTGAATTGAAAACGAATTCAAATTTGAATTGAAAGCGAAGTGAAATAAATTCAAATTGAATTGAAATTCGAATTGAATAGAAATGAATTTTAAAACGAATTTATAAAGATGAATTCAATTTTGATTTGAATTGAAATGGAAGTTGAAAATATTTTTGAAACGAATTCAAAACTATTTATATAATTCGTTTTAAATAGAAATCGACGAAGTATATATTATATATATTATATATATAATATAATGGCCTGAATAGAACGCGCCGCGCCGCGGCAGTTCGCGAATTTCGACCATTGATTTCAAACGGACATTACGGGAGATCCGACCATCGGATTCTCCTAAAACCGGAACCGTTGGGTTCGTATCGAAAAGAGCTTTCTAATGAATGTTAGAAATTTGAAATCTAACGGTTGGATTTGGAGATACGTCCAAATCAAATTCGAAAAAGGTCGCTGTAAGTGCAGTTCGATGGCCGTTAATGGAAATCGACTGTACGGGCCTTGATAAAATTATTAAAAATAGTAATAATTTGTGTAAAATCATAAGAAAGGATTTGTGAAAGTTTGGGATGAAAAACTCCATATTTGAAAAGATAAAAATAGATTTTTATCGGAATGAACTAGTTTTGAACTAGAATTAATATTCTATTTATTTTTAAATAAATAAATTGAATTCGAAAAGGGTTTTAAAAGTAACCAAAATTCCAATGATTGCATTGGAGTGGATTTGAATCGAAATTGTCTTCGGAATATTTCGATGTTGGAATTCGTGATATTACAGGTGTTGTTATGGAAATTTGAAAGATATATATTTGTATCGTTATTTCCAATACGACATTTGTTAGTCGTAGAATTCGATATTGAATATAAGCCGATATATTTTCTATTCAGAGCCTTGTATTGAATATCGAATGTGATTTGGGTTTGTCGTGAATGGTGTCTTCACTAACACTGTTCTTGAACCCAGTTGAGAAAAGATTAAATCTTTTTATTTAGATTTAATGAAGTGTACCAATTAAATAATATTTAATTGGAATTGAATTGATATTGATTTTTGGGTTTATCGGGAACAGTGTTTTAAATAACACTTGTTCTTTAACCCGATAATTAATGAATGTGATTTGGGTTTGTCGTGAATGGTGTCTTCACTAACACTGTTCTTGAACCCAGTTGAGAAAAGATTAAATCTTTTATTTAGATTTAATGAAGTGTACCAATTAAATGATATTTAATTGGAATTGAATTGGTATTGATTTTTGGGTTTATCGTGAACAGTGTTTTAAATAACACTTGTTCTTTAACCCGATAATTAATCGAATGTGATTTGGGTTTGTCGTGAATGGTGTCTTCACTAACACTGTTCTTGAACCCAGTTGAGAAAAGATTAAATCTTTTTATTTAGATTTAATGAAGTGTACCAATTAAATGATATTTAATTGGAATTGAATTGGTATTGATTTTTGGGTTTATCGTGAACAGTGTTTTAAATAACACTTGTTCTTTAACCCGATAATTAATGGAATGTGATTTTGGGTTTATCGTGAATCGTGTTTTAAATGACACTGATTCTTTAACCCAGATAATGATTAAAACTAAGGGGAGTTTTAATGAATCTTTAATTAGATTGAAAAGATCGAGAATGGAGTATCACCAGTTTTGCTCCAGGCGATAGTTAAATCTTTAATTAGATTTGAACGTGAAATTTAGAAACTAACTGTCGGTTAGCTAAGTAGAATGGTTTTCTGGATATTGATCTGATGTTGGTTTCGGCCTTCGGGGTTAATATTTGGGGAATTATTCTCTTGATTAATTTACGGTTAATGACTAATGAGTTGGAATGAGGCGTATGTTGTGTTTGTGTAACACTTTTATAATATATACGCGAGTTATTCGGAAAGACCGGGTTTATCCCATTCTGAATAACTGATACGACGATAAGTCGAAGATGAAGACGATGGTCGAAGACCGGAGGTCTTCACGTCGTTTGGGTGATAACTGATGATCTTGATTGGGCTGTACACCCAAGAAGATGGAAACAGTTAGTGATCGTCCAGACGTACTTGGAGATCGATGGATATGCGGGGTACTAGGTGCCTCCGGTTTCGTTCAGGCCCAGAACGGACTTGTAAATGGACTGTGTGTCTGACATTGGATTTCATTCTGTGTGACTGATATCGGTTGCATAGGATGGTATGCCTGTGTGGCATGCTAAGATGCAAATGATCAAGGCTTCTGTTGAAAAGCAAAGTCTTGAGGTGATGATCAAAGCACGGCCTTTGTGGCGTAGCTTTGTGTAACGTTTACCTCGCGTGTTTCACACCCGGTATGAACCAAAAACGGGAGAGGACATCAGGGAGGACTTGCGTTTCTTTCTAGCTAGAAGTGGCGTCAGTGGTTTTACACGCCCTGACGAGTTTGACTTATGTGGTTGTTGCTGTTGCGAGGCGCCTCGGTTATATCGGTTTCGGCCGATGCATTCTGGTCGGCTGACGGACCAGACTTACACCCCATAGGGTGGGGAGACGTAGTGTTCAGGCATAATAATCCACATCGGTGGACCGGCCCTGACGATCTAAAGGGTTGATGCGTTCTGATCCTGAGGGGCGGGCTAGAGCGTCTCGAATCGTTAGAGGACTATCTTTTGCCTCGGTTCATAGACGGAAATCCAATTTCCAAATACGTGACATTTGCGGTTTTATTTGTAAACCTATATATGGCGACATAGTGGCATGGGACGCTCATGTCGCCTATGATTGATACTTATGATTTGAAGTTGTTTTATACACTATGCACTTATTATAGTATCAAATGATTTGTTTTAAACGTATCAAGCATTCTTTGGCTGTTATAAGGGAAAACCCTATCCCCCGGCTTGCGTTGCATTGTGTGATAGGACCTGGGTCTTACAACAGCTTCATCTTTCTTTATTTAGCATTGCGCGGTTTGTTTGATGCACTGGTATTCTTGGGAGAAAACCCGTTCCGTGTTATACGGCGTGGTCCCTTGATTTACCTAATGATTTAAAATAAAGATTAACTGTTTTAGTTCTCACACCAGTCCCATGACTGACCTGGAGTTTATTGTTTTAACCTAAACTCTGGGTGCCCCTATTTTGACACGGGCAGCTAGTAGTTTTGGTTTTGCAGATTTATATTCACAGGATCCTGGTTTACAGCTGGAATGATATCCGGAAAGCTTTGTATCCGTATATCTCTTCTAGTTGTATATTGTATTATTTTCCGCTGCTATGTATTTAAATGTAATTTAAATCTCTGATATTTCTGTGTAATATTCATTTATACTCTGTATATTCTTGTAATCTGATGCATTGTTGTAATATACAATGAAACGTTCTTCTGTATGAGTTCTGTTGTGGTTTGTTCTCGAACTATCCGACGCTTTCCTTTACGGGGAAGTTGCGGGTCTTCACAGTTGGTATCAGAGCTTTGGTTTACAAAGCTCAGAGAACAAGGCACATTAGAACCATACGAAAGAATTCATCAGATATTGGATTAGTAAAATCCAATGGGAATGACTCGTTAGAGATAGGATCAGTAGTGTCCTAGAACGAGTGTGAGGAGTAAATTTTTAAAGTGAAAACAAATTTTTGTTTTGAAAATTTAAATCAATTATTCGTATTTGATTATTTATTTATATTGACGTGGACAATCCAGTATATATAGATTTTGCGTATACGTCTGATCCGCGTGTATTCGAAATTTTAATATACTGGATAGATATAGAATTATACTCTAGTCGCCCGGGGGTGATTCTGATGATTGATATATCATCATCAGAGTTTATATCCGAGTAACGAACGTGTAATATTTATATATTTCCTATTGGCTGGTGTGAGAACCAAAAATTAGATAGGGCTTATTGTTGTGATTTGGCATCAAAAATCTGATTTTTGACTATGTATCAAAATTATGAATTTCAAATGATAATTCACAAATTGACTGATGTTTGTGTTGGTTGTTTATTTGTTTGATAATTTTAACCATTATGCCTAATTGTATCAAATATTGAGTTGTATTGAAAATGGGTTGCATTTGCTTGCATATACATATATATCATTGAACAGGTCATAGCAAGGAGGCTAGAGCCGAGAATAAAATTTGTTTGCCCGACAAATAGGTACATGTTTACTACATAATTTCCTGTTTTGTTTGGGTGATGATGATTTTGTGAGCCTATTGGCTAGCCGCTTGGCTTTTTCTTTTTCTTTTTGAGATCTGAAGGACCGGGGAAGCTATTTGAAATTCCCCGATGCTCCCGGTGCAGGGGAGGTTATGGCGAAATTTTTCGAAAATTTAGGGTGTTAGCCAAATTTTTGAAGTTGTGAAAATTCTCAGAAACTAAAGAGTTGGAGAATGGAAGCCTGATCGATCGTAGAATTGATTTATCAAACCACTTTCGACTTTGTTCCTTTTCGGGGACGAAAAGTTTTAAGTGGGGGAGATTGTAACAACCCGTAAAATCTGGGCCAGTTTAAAATTTTTATTTTGGCAATTTTAGCGAATTTTGATTATTTAAAATGAATTATTTTAAATAATATCGACGAGAAATTTATTTTCAATAGAATTCGACGTATATATTTATATACGTCGTCGTTAGAATATAAATATTTATATATAATTATAAATAGAATTGAAAATGGCGCGGTAGTTCGAAAATTCGATTTCTAATTTCAAATGAATATACAGAATTCAATATAAGTCAGAATTGAACGAAACAAGAAATATTTGAATCTGTATAACTATATCTTTGTAACGAAGTTAACAAACTGAGATTTCATCTTAGAAATGATAAGATATGTCCAGTTAAAAATTAGAAATAGTCGCTGTGGAATTTATATATATTTTTATATATATAAGGCCCTTAAAAATAGCAATTTTGCAAACGACCTCGGATTTCGACGAAACCAGTTTTGTTGGGTCCGTGATGTAAAGTTATTGCTAGGTTTTAAATTTCATAATTTTCTGAATCAATATGTGAGCGTAGCAAAGGAAAACGCGTTTGACCAGTTTCAGTTGATTTTAATCGACTGGAAATTGGCCATTTTTCTAACGGTCTCGGAATTCGATGAAACTAGTTTAGTTAGGACCGTATCGTCAATACGAAGCTAGAAGATATTTTTCTGGAATTTTTCTAGTTAGTATGTGGTCCCGGTAATTTGAAATGTACGTTTAAAATTCAATATAGTGATTTAAATGTAAATTCAAAAGGAAACTGATTGTAACAATCGAATCAGCTTGCGATACATATCCCATTGTGTTCGGAATGGGGGTGAAACGCTATGGACGACAGGCGGTGGGCCTCGTTTCGAGGTCATAGGTAAAAGTCAACCCTTTTGCCAAATATAATAATTAAATAATAATAAATAAAAAAAAAAACTTTTCCCTCCTTAAAACACTCTGGCCCCCCCCCGTCCATTCATTTCAAACAGAAAAGAAAAAAAAAAAAAAAAAAAAAAGAACGAAATCGAGAACGCGCCGCCGCCTGGGACTCGAAGCCGCTCGCCACCAACCCATGCCGGAGGCGCTCCCCTCCACCAGCTCCCTGCCGTGACCGCTTCTTCTCCCCCCCTTCTCCTCCGTCTCTCCCCCCTTCTAAGTCGATGTCGCCAGGAACCCGAGCCCCCCCAAGACCTAATCGCCGCCTCCGATGATGGTGCGCCACCCTCCCCCTCCCAACTCCGACGCGTCGAGGCCCTACCGACGAAGCCGACATCAGCCCCCCCCCCCCCCCGAGGTAAGTTCACTGTATTGTTTTTGTTTTATTTTTGTTTTTACAGTAAAGTTTTAAACTGTATTTTTAAATAGGAGAAAAACTTTTTTTTTAAAAGAAATGAACTGAATTGATTTTTGTTTTAGGAATTTTAAAACTGTTTTAAAAGGATTTTAAAAACTGAATTTATAAATAATAAAAAAAAACTGATTTTACTTTATGGTTTTCAAAAATGGGTTTGCTTTGAAAATATAATTTTTGTATTGTTTAAATCGAAATAAAAATATGATTTTTATATATCGAACTTCTAAATAAAAATATGATTTTTATATATTGAATAGCGAACTAAAAATTCGATTTTTATATATAGAACTTCGAACTAAAAATTCGATTTTTATATATTGAATAGCGAACTAAAAATGTGATTTTTATATATTGAACTTCGAGTTAAAAATGTGATTTTTATATATTGAACTTCGAGTTAAAAATGTGATTTTTATATATTGAACTTTGAACTAAAAATGTGATTTTTATATATTGAACTTTGAACTAAAAATTCGATTTTTATATATTGAACTTTAAAATAAAAATGTGATTTTTATATATTGAACTTTGAACTAAAAATTCGATTTTTATATATTGAACTTTGAACTAAAAATTCGATTTTTATATATTGAACTTTGAACTAAAAATTCGATTTTTATATATTGAACTTTGAGCTAAAAATTCGATTTTTATATATTGAACTTTGAAATAAAAATTCGATTTTTATATATTGAACTTTGAACTAAAAATTCGATTTTTATATATTGAACTTTGAAATAAAAATTCGATTTTTATATATTGAACTTTGAAATAAAAATTCGATTTTTATATATTGAACTTTGAACTAAAAATTCGATTTTTATATATTGAACTTTGAAATAAAAATTCGATTTTTATATATTGAACTTTGAGGTAAAAACTCGATTTTTACATATGTAGTGAAAGCGGACAACGAAGGTGACAATAAGGCGAAACGACGAAGACTTCTGCAAAAGAAGAGCCGTGGAGCTAGGATAGCTATATGTGAGAATTTCTCACCTTTCTATTTTATTTCTAGTTATATATATATACTAGGATGCAGACGGTGCTTAGTAGCACCCGACACAATCGTCCACAGACCATGGACTTGTTTGTTTGACTGTTTGGTGATTGATTGCGATATTGGTTTGAATGTGGTTTGTGGTGTGAAAAATCGAATCGATAAATTGGTTAGGATTAGGCGTGCGCCGTTATAAGGCGAAGGAGTAAGGCTAGGTTAGATCCTTACTTCAAAGTTTGTGGTTTGCATAACGAATTGATTTGATTGATGTGTGAATGGCGTGGGCCTTCACTAGACCGGGGATAAGGCTAGGCCTTGTCCCGTTTCTAGTATCGTGCCGTTATGCCGCCGAAATTTTCTAAAATAAGTTAGAAAAAAATAAAAATAGCATTTTATTTAACGAATGAACTGAATAGAAATTCATATGTTAAAATAAAATGTGTTATCGTTAAAAATATAATTTTTAACGTGAATGTGAATAAATAAATATTCATTTACAAACCAGACGGTTTGTTTATGTACACCTATTTGAATGACGTTGATTGGGTCGATAAATTTTACACATCGCCTAACTGCACAAATAAAATATGTGTTTGATTGTTTGAAACCCCACACGGGTGTTAGGATGAAATTTGAAGTTCACTCATCCTGATTGATTAAATATGTCGATCGATTGATTGACAGGCTGTTATAAGCGTTGAATATCTATATTTGATGCTTATACAGTGTAGTGCACTTTGGTTGATGGTTGATTATTCATCGTTGTTGATATATACATGTGTTGTAGAAAATCCATATAATTAACATTATATGGTAATTGATTGGGCCTCATTCCAGTTTCGAAAAAAAAAAGAAATATTTGAAATAGAAATATTTGAAATAGAAATATTTGAAATAGAATATTTGAAAATAGAAATATGTGAAGCCGTGAGGATTAGATTGACGCCATTTTGACGTGAACGATATTTATATCGATTTTATTCATTTTAAAATGAATATTGAAAAGTGATTTCGAAATCGAATATTTTGAAATGAATTGAATTGAAAACGATTTCGAAATGAATTGAATTGAAAACGATTTCGAAATGAATTGAATTGAAAACGATTTCGAAATGAATTGAATTGAAAACGATTTCGAAATAAATTGAATTGAAAACGATTTCGAAATGAATTGAATTGAAAACGAATTCGAAATGAAATGAATTGAATTGAAAACGAATTCAAATTTGAATTGAAAGCGAAGTGAAATAAATTCAAATTGAATTGAAATTCGAATTGAATAGAAATGAATTTTAAAACGAATTTATAAAGATGAATTCAATTTTGATTTGAATTGAAATGGAAGTTGAAAATATTTTTGAAACGAATTCAAAACTATTTATATAATTCGTTTTAAATAGAAATCGACGAAGTATATATTATATATATTATATATATAATATAATGGCCTGAATAGAACGCGCCGCGCCGCGGCAGTTCGCGAATTTCGACCATTGATTTCAAACGGACATTACGGGAGATCCGACCATCGGATTCTCCTAAAACCGGAACCGTTGGGTTCGTATCGAAAAGAGCTTTCTAATGAATGTTAGAAATTTGAAATCTAACGGTTGGATTTGGAGATACGTCCAAATCAAATTCGAAAAAGGTCGCTGTAAGTGCAGTTCGATGGCCGTTAATGGAAATCGACTGTACGGGCCTTGATAAAATTATTAAAAATAGTAATAATTTGTGTAAAATCATAAGAAAGGATTTGTGAAAGTTTGGGATGAAAAACTCCATATTTGAAAAGATAAAAATAGATTTTTATCGGAATGAACTAGTTTTGAACTAGAATTAATATTCTATTTATTTTTAAATAAATAAATTGAATTCGAAAAGGGTTTTAAAAGTAACCAAAATTCCAATGATTGCATTGGAGTGGATTTGAATCGAAATTGTCTTCGGAATATTTCGATGTTGGAATTCGTGATATTACAGGTGTTGTTATGGAAATTTGAAAGATATATATTTGTATCGTTATTTCCAATACGACATTTGTTAGTCGTAGAATTCGATATTGAATATAAGCCGATATATTTTCTATTCAGAGCCTTGTATTGAATATCGAATGTGATTTGGGTTTGTCGTGAATGGTGTCTTCACTAACACTGTTCTTGAACCCAGTTGAGAAAAGATTAAATCTTTTTATTTAGATTTAATGAAGTGTACCAATTAAATAATATTTAATTGGAATTGAATTGATATTGATTTTTGGGTTTATCGGGAACAGTGTTTTAAATAACACTTGTTCTTTAACCCGATAATTAATGAATGTGATTTGGGTTTGTCGTGAATGGTGTCTTCACTAACACTGTTCTTGAACCCAGTTGAGAAAAGATTAAATCTTTTATTTAGATTTAATGAAGTGTACCAATTAAATGATATTTAATTGGAATTGAATTGGTATTGATTTTTGGGTTTATCGTGAACAGTGTTTTAAATAACACTTGTTCTTTAACCCGATAATTAATCGAATGTGATTTGGGTTTGTCGTGAATGGTGTCTTCACTAACACTGTTCTTGAACCCAGTTGAGAAAAGATTAAATCTTTTTATTTAGATTTAATGAAGTGTACCAATTAAATGATATTTAATTGGAATTGAATTGGTATTGATTTTTGGGTTTATCGTGAACAGTGTTTTAAATAACACTTGTTCTTTAACCCGATAATTAATGGAATGTGATTTTGGGTTTATCGTGAATCGTGTTTTAAATGACACTGATTCTTTAACCCAGATAATGATTAAAACTAAGGGGAGTTTTAATGAATCTTTAATTAGATTGAAAAGATCGAGAATGGAGTATCACCAGTTTTGCTCCAGGCGATAGTTAAATCTTTAATTAGATTTGAACGTGAAATTTAGAAACTAACTGTCGGTTAGCTAAGTAGAATGGTTTTCTGGATATTGATCTGATGTTGGTTTCGGCCTTCGGGGTTAATATTTGGGGAATTATTCTCTTGATTAATTTACGGTTAATGACTAATGAGTTGGAATGAGGCGTATGTTGTGTTTGTGTAACACTTTTATAATATATACGCGAGTTATTCGGAAAGACCGGGTTTATCCCATTCTGAATAACTGATACGACGATAAGTCGAAGATGAAGACGATGGTCGAAGACCGGAGGTCTTCACGTCGTTTGGGTGATAACTGATGATCTTGATTGGGCTGTACACCCAAGAAGATGGAAACAGTTAGTGATCGTCCAGACGTACTTGGAGATCGATGGATATGCGGGGTACTAGGTGCCTCCGGTTTCGTTCAGGCCCAGAACGGACTTGTAAATGGACTGTGTGTCTGACATTGGATTTCATTCTGTGTGACTGATATCGGTTGCATAGGATGGTATGCCTGTGTGGCATGCTAAGATGCAAATGATCAAGGCTTCTGTTGAAAAGCAAAGTCTTGAGGTGATGATCAAAGCACGGCCTTTGTGGCGTAGCTTTGTGTAACGTTTACCTCGCGTGTTTCACACCCGGTATGAACCAAAAACGGGAGAGGACATCAGGGAGGACTTGCGTTTCTTTCTAGCTAGAAGTGGCGTCAGTGGTTTTACACGCCCTGACGAGTTTGACTTATGTGGTTGTTGCTGTTGCGAGGCGCCTCGGTTATATCGGTTTCGGCCGATGCATTCTGGTCGGCTGACGGACCAGACTTACACCCCATAGGGTGGGGAGACGTAGTGTTCAGGCATAATAATCCACATCGGTGGACCGGCCCTGACGATCTAAAGGGTTGATGCGTTCTGATCCTGAGGGGCGGGCTAGAGCGTCTCGAATCGTTAGAGGACTATCTTTTGCCTCGGTTCATAGACGGAAATCCAATTTCCAAATACGTGACATTTGCGGTTTTATTTGTAAACCTATATATGGCGACATAGTGGCATGGGACGCTCATGTCGCCTATGATTGATACTTATGATTTGAAGTTGTTTTATACACTATGCACTTATTATAGTATCAAATGATTTGTTTTAAACGTATCAAGCATTCTTTGGCTGTTATAAGGGAAAACCCTATCCCCCGGCTTGCGTTGCATTGTGTGATAGGACCTGGGTCTTACAACAGCTTCATCTTTCTTTATTTAGCATTGCGCGGTTTGTTTGATGCACTGGTATTCTTGGGAGAAAACCCGTTCCGTGTTATACGGCGTGGTCCCTTGATTTACCTAATGATTTAAAATAAAGATTAACTGTTTTAGTTCTCACACCAGTCCCATGACTGACCTGGAGTTTATTGTTTTAACCTAAACTCTGGGTGCCCCTATTTTGACACGGGCAGCTAGTAGTTTTGGTTTTGCAGATTTATATTCACAGGATCCTGGTTTACAGCTGGAATGATATCCGGAAAGCTTTGTATCCGTATATCTCTTCTAGTTGTATATTGTATTATTTTCCGCTGCTATGTATTTAAATGTAATTTAAATCTCTGATATTTCTGTGTAATATTCATTTATACTCTGTATATTCTTGTAATCTGATGCATTGTTGTAATATACAATGAAACGTTCTTCTGTATGAGTTCTGTTGTGGTTTGTTCTCGAACTATCCGACGCTTTCCTTTACGGGGAAGTTGCGGGTCTTCACAGTAAGGCTCTTATTGCTCCATGTGTATTCGCTGCCAGAATAGGGGATTTCTATTAAGCCAGCGTTGTGCATGGCATTGTTTAGAGGGGACATATCAGATACAGTTAAGGGATTGCCACCACTTTTGTGTTCAGATTTGAAGGAGCAGTTAAAATCTCCAACTACCAACCAGGGATGGGAGTTTTGCGCGAAATGCGGTAAATAGTCATGAAGATTTTGTCTAACAATGGGGCAATTGCTTGCATAAATGAAAGTGGTATAGAAAGAGGTGGAGGTTGGTAGGTGAGTGATTTGGGTATGGATAAATTGATAGTCAAAGAGGATAGGATTAAGAGAGAATATGGTAGGATCAAAGAGAATCAGCAGTCTACCGTATGGAGCATGCTGAAAGTTGGTTATATAATGCCATGAAGGGTTTATATACCTAGAGGCTATCTGGGATTGAAGAAGATTCAGCTTTGTTTCAGAGATAGAGATGAGAGATAAATGATGATCATGGATGAGGTTTTTAACTTGATCGAGTTTGGATTTTTTGTGAGCTCCACGAATGTTCCAGGCTGCAACATTGTGATTCATTTAAAACTAGCAGGGGATTTAGTAGAGCTTCTTGTTCTTCTAGGAGAAGAAATAGGGGACTTAGCAGGCATTGAGTGATATGAATCCTCTGATTCCTCACCAAAGTCAAGAGGAGACATCAGAGCCGGTGAATTTGCGGAGACAATGGAAGAAGGGGTAGGAGAAAGACATTTTTTCATCTTTGCCTTCTTTTTCTTCTTTTTTGATTTTATATCCGATACTCTAATAATCACTTTCTTACTAGCTTTCTTGGAGTGTCTTTTGCAGAGCAATGACAAAGGAGGGGAGGGAGGAATATATGTAGGGACTATGTTGAGATCAGGAGGGGGGTCTAAAATAATGTCATGCAGGGAGTAGGACAAATTTGCCGAAGGAGATTTTGAATGAGGTGAAACGATGGAGGATGTAACTGTAAAGGGAGAGGAAATCAGATCATTTATAGGAGGAGAAGATATGATAGGGGGGAGATTAGATTTGCGAGGAGGTTTGATATGTGGAGATTTATTAATCACAATAATTTCTGGAGGTTGGTGAGTTACTTTAATGTTGCCATGCATGACATTATCAGTGCATGCATATGAAGGAGCACTTCCTCTTTTTTCTGTGCATGTTTGCGATGTGGTGCTTCTCTTCCTTTGTGTATTCTCATCTTTCTTTTTTGCTTTTGTTTCCATGCCTTTGATCTTTTCCGTTCCTTGTTTTGTTTTACTTTTTACTGTCTCATCAATCAGATCCTTTGCAACATCCTTTCTTTGCTATTGCTCTTCATGTGTATTTGCATTTCCATTCTCCACTTCCATGTTGTTATCCTCATCACCGTTCTCAATTTCTCCTTCTTCTAATTCATTCAGCACATTGAAACTGTTAATATCTTTCCCCTTTTCCTTTTGTACGCTTTGTTTATTTCCAATACTTATCTGTCCTTTGTTTCCCATTTTGTTCTTGTCATTTACAATTATATCAGCATTGTTCCTTTTGCCCTTAATATTGCTGTCATATCCTCTGCGTTGAGCGTTAGCATTTCTGTTATTAATTGCAACCTTTGTCCATGCACTGGTGTGAACTACATTAGCATTATGTCTAGTATTGATTTCTGATCTTCTCGGCATGTCGTCTTTCTGTTTTTCCTTGCTGACATGCACATCAGTGTTACCTTCAAATTTTTCCTTCACTTTGCATTCCATTGTCTTGTGCCCAAATACCCTGCATTGCACGCACATATATGGTTTCCAAACATAAGTCGCATGGATCATTTGAGTTGATCCATCCAGATTTTGTACAGGAAAGGATTCCACTAGTTCGTTGTTAGGTGTTATTTCTATTAAACACTTTGCTTCTTGAATACGAGCCATAGACTCAGTTGCACTATCAAAACAGATCAACTTCCCAATTCTATTTGATAGCCAATTAAGGCCAATATTCGACCATAAATAAATAGGAATATTTGACAGTCTCACCCATACTGGCACTGCCTTAATCACACCAACGACGTTGCTAACATTAGAATCCCACTTTTTTATAATAAACAGTTTGTTTCTCATGATGATGGGATCTCCACTGATAACTCTTTCTTTATCTTGCTCATCTGAGAATAAAAATAGGAATAGAGTACCATCGGACTTTACCTTAACCCTACCACGCAGACTCCATCTGGATTTTAGGGTTTCAATAACTGCGGAATAGGATAAAGGTTTGTCGAGGAAGAATCCGACGACATAATTACCCCAAATTTCCTCGCCAGCAAGAACAATATCTGATGTAGGAACCATTTTGTCACCGTTGAAAATGATGTCCATTTGAACAGGTGTGTACTTTCCTGCATTTCTGGGAAGATGCTGAAAAAGGGAAGTCCACCTCTGTTCAAAGGAAGAAGGATTCGAAGAGGAATTGATAACAGAGGAAGGAGGTGCGGAGGGTTTAGGTATAGCAGAGGGGATTATAGAAGAGGAAGCAATGTTAACAGAAGGGTCAGGAGGTCGGATGGGATGGGGTTGAGGTGAGAGCATGGACGGCGGATTAACGGCGGAGGGAACGGCTGGTTTAGGGTTTGGGTTTGGAGGATGGGGTGGATGGGACTGGGCGGGAGAAGGAGCAGAAGCCATTATTAAAAATTTCACTATGTTCTTATGCCTCTTCTAGAAGTGTAAATTATAATTCATCGTCCAATTCATTCTTTTAATCTTACATTTATATTAAAATGTAAATTATAATTCATCGTCCAATTCATTGTTTTATAAGGTAAATGGTAATTAACATTATAATGTAAAATTCCTATTCTTTAATTACAACGTAAAATCCTCTTTTTAATTACAATGTAAAATCTTTTATTTTTTAATTACACTGTAAAATCCTCTTTTTAATTACAATGTAAAATCTTCTTTTTAATTACAACGTAAAATCTTTTTTTATTTACACTGTAAAATCCTCTTTTTAATTACAATGTAAAATCTTTTTTTTTAATTACACTGTGAAATCCTCTTTTTAATTACAATGTAAAATCCTCTTTTTAATTACAATGTAAAATCTTTTTTTTAATTACACTGTAAAATCCTCTTTTTAATTACAATGTAAATGGTAATAAACATCACATGTCAAATTTTGTCCTTTAATTTTCTATGTAAAATCCTACCCTTTGATTACATTAAAAATGTACCTTTAATTTTACATGTAGGTTCTCTTCTTAATTACATATAAAGAATGTACTTTTAAATTTACATGTAAATTCTCTTCTTTATTACGTATGGAAAATGTAATTTTTTTTATTTTCAATGTAAACTCATGTCTCAAGTTACATAATAAAATGTGATTTTATTTTACAATGTAAATTCATGTCTCAAATTACATAATAAAATGTGATTTTACTTTACAATGTAAATTCATGTCTCAAATTACATAATAAAATGTGATTTTATTTTACAATGTAAATTCATGTCTCAAATTACATAATAAAATGTGATTTTATTTTACAATGTAAATTCATATCTCAAATTACATAATAAAATGTGATTTTATTTTACAATGTAAATTATCGTTCCTAATTACATATAAGAAGTGTATCCTTAATTTACAATGTAAATTATCATTCCTAATTACATATAAAAAGTGTATCCGTAATTTCAAAAAAAAAATGTACTTTTAATTACAAAGCAAATTCTTACTTTTATTTACATATAAAAAAATGTACTTTTAATTACAAGGTAAATTCTTACTTTTATTTACATATAGAAAAAATAAAATGTACATTTAATTTACGATGTAAATTCTTACTTAATTACATATAAAAAATGTAATTTCATTTTATAGCGTAAAATCATGTCTTTTAATTACATATAAAAAATGTAATTTCTTTTACGGTGTAAAATCATGTCTTTTAATTACATATAAAAATGTAATTTCTTTTACGGTGTAAAATCATGTTTTTTAATTACATATAAAAATGTAGTTTCTTTTACGGTGTAAATAAGTTTCATTTCCTAATTCCAACATAACGGTGTAAACAAGTTTCATTTCTATCCATTATTAATATATTTACTTGGCGCATAAAAATACATTCATCTCTAATGTCTTAACATAACACTAACATATGTATATATTTCATATGAAATAACATGATTTCAAAACGCGTATATATTTCACGTGATGATTTCATAATTCCAACATATGTTTTTATTTCATATGCATTTTCATGGTATTAAAACAAATGATTATATTTACTTCATATGCATTCATGCTACGCCAAAACATGCTTATTTTCATATGCATTTAAATGACATTAAAATATGATTCAACTTCATATGCATTCTCATGACATTAAAATGTGATTCAACTTCATATGCATTCGCATGACATTAACATTTGATTCAACTTCATATGCATTCGCATGACATTAAAATATGATTCAACTTCATATGCACTCGCATGACATTAAAATATGATTCAACTTCATATGCACTCGCATGACATTAAAATATGATTCAACTTCATATGCACTCGCATGACATTAAAATATGATTCAACTTCATATGCATTCGCATGACATTAAAATGTGATTCAACTTCATATGCACTCGCATGACATTAAAATGTTTTTCAACTTCATATGCACTCGCATGACATTAAAATATGATTCATGTTGCTCATTAACACTAATTTTATATCTACTTTTCATATTTTTCATTAACGCTAATTATTGTTTCAACTAACATGTAAGTTTATAATACATGAATCAACCCAACCTTTGTTTACAAACCTGAAAGTTTATAACACATGAAATAACCAAACTTTTGTTTACTAATATATTAATGCAATACAATAACAACATATGAAATGGTGTATAATTTTTTGTTAAGTTTTTATGTCAAACACTACAATATCCTAATTCTATTCCTTTTATTTTACAAAATAAATGATATTTTAAAAACTTCTATTTTTACTGCATATCAAATGACAATAAAAATAATACTTATGTTACAACTCGTTTCTTTTAACTAATTTAAAATAAAAATGTAATCTTTTATTTCAAAACAAAAATCTAAACTGTCATTACTTATTTCATCTCAAAATAAAGATCCAACTTTGTTATCTTCTTTTATTTCAAATGATAAATCAAAACTTTATTTCATTCTTTTGTTTCGAAATAAAAATCATAACTTTATTAATTCTATTAACTCAAAATAAAAGATCTAAACTTTCATTAATTTCTTTCAAAAATAAAGATCTAACATTCAAGAATAAAAATAATAAGGATGGGAACTTGAATGACAATTACATCAATATTTATGGACCTAAACGTGCCTGGCGGTTTTCAAGACATCACAAAGCAATACAAATCACAGAACAACATAATCCAAAATACAAACATAGCACTCAATCATCACAGATCTAACTTTATTTACATACAAACATTGATTTCACATGATGAGGAAAAATAATTAAATTAAATTAATTGAATTTTGATATTCAGAATATCTCACCTTTGTATTTGTCAGAACAAGAACGAATTGAACGCCAGAAATTTGTTCACACCGATCTAAGATGTTGTGTGATGTTGCGTTGTTGCAGGATTGTCAATTTTGTCGGGTTCTGGGCCTTTGGATAGATAAATCAAAGAGAGGTAGAACTTGTCACCGTTCCAAAATCATCACAATAGAATGAAACTTTTTTTTTTTTGATGGAGGAAGGAAGAAGAGAATGGCGGCCATGGCTTGAAGAGGAAGAAAAGAGAGGCGGCTCATTTTTCACAAATGGGAATGGAGAATTACATGAGGTAGAAATGGGAAAGCAAATAAGAGGAGAGGGATGGTGTAGTAATTTATTTCCGTTTTATTCACATGTTACACAATTCAAATTTCAAACATATATAACTAATTTAAGCTTTGATCATGTAGATGCGTGTATATACATGCAAACGTTTATATATAATTTAAACCAATAATTCTCTTAATTAATGTCAATCATTTTATTTTTCCTTAGTTGACTGTTTCTTTACATTAATTACAACATTAATTTGTAACATATTTCATTACCCTTCCTTAATTTTTCCGTCATATACTTACCCTTTTATTCATATTTACAGAATTCAAACTTCAAATATATAAGACAAATTAACATTATATATTCTTGTGAAAATTTCCATAATATGAAAGCAAATTACTTAACTAAAATTTGTTATAAGTAAATCTTCAATATTTTCATAAAAGAGTTCCATGTAAGTTGACTTTTTAATACAAGGTAACACTCTCATAAGTTATTATATCTTGCATAAAATAAAAGGAGGTTACATCTCAAATTTTGTTTTTAACTTTAATTTCAAAGATCAGTGTAAAATATTATAATTATTATATAAGTAACTACATTATGTATTTATTGTTTTCAAACTAACCATCATGTGCAAAGCATGACATGTACTGATATTAAGAGAAACAAACATTAGCATAACATTCTATGTATAAATTCATTTAATATATGAACATAGATATGTATAATGTAACATGGATGCATGTGCTAAAAATAAGGAAGGGAAGAGACATTGAAAACTGCTGCCACTTTCCATATTTCAAATTTTTTTTATTAATGAACAATACAAATTTAACCGCTACACTGTAAATTAAATGCCAATGTTAACGCTAAATTCACGAATTTATTTCACCATTATTTCTTTATTTAGAATTAAACTACATATAAAGTTAAAATATTCTATTAGCAAAACGTTCACATTAAGAATTTGAATAAATAATCCATATATTTTATTACATGTGAATTGTTCACACTCCGTATTTACATTAAAAAGAATATTCTTGACATATTTTAAATATATGTTTCTTTTCTCTTTTAGTAGTTAATTTCTGGCAATGTTAAAAATAATGTTTTTAACACTTTTATATTTTCTAACATATATCTTTCTTTACTTCAAATAAGATAAATTTTTAATCATTATTATTTTAAATAAATTATTTTAAATAACCAAAACTCATTAAAATAACTTAAAATTTAAATTTAAATTTACCCCAAAATTTAGGGTTGTTACAAACACCCCCCTCAAGGTGGAGAATGTAGATCATAAATGTCCGTCTTGGAAAGCAAAAACTGAAATTGACGTGTCCCCAAAGGCTTAGTAAAGATGTCTGCAAGCTGAATCGTGGCTGAAACGTATGAAGGAAGAATAGTTCCATCTTGGATTGCATCATGAACGAAATGGCAGTCAGCTTCAATGTACTTTGTGCGTTCATGGAAGACCGGATTCTGTGCAATATGTAAAGCCGATTGGCTGTCACAGTGAACCTCAATGGCTGCAGTATGTTGAATCCCGAAGCTAAGGAGAAGACTTTTCAACCATTTCAATTTAGAAGTAAGAGCGGCCATAGATCGGTATTCGGCATCGCTGAAGAACATGCCACAGCAGGTTGTTTCTTAGTTTTCCAAGAAATCGGGTAATGACCAAGAAACACAACCCAACCAGTGAGAGAGCGACGAGTAAGAGGGCAAGCTGCCCAATCGGAATAACACCATCCTGTCAAGGAGAGAGAGAGCTATCAGTTCGAAGTAAAATACCTTGTCCAAGAGAACCCTTCAAGTAGCGAACAACACGTAAAGCAGCTTCCCAGTGTTCATGTCTCGGTTCTTGTAGAAACTGGGATAAAATATGGACAGAGTATGCCAAATCAGGCCATGTGACTATTAAGTAAATAAAACGTCCGACCAAATGACGATGTGATGGCCCGCCCCGCACCAACCGACATTTACTCCAAAAGTGCGCTGCACACATGTCCGGCTAGCACGGAACGGTCGCCAAAGAAAGGAAAGAAGAGAATGAACCAAACAAAGAACCTGTAATATGCCTCACAGCGCTTGGAATAAAATACAATCATAACATATACTTGACACAAAACAGGTGAAACAGTGCATAAGCTGAAAACAAACTATCATAGCAGCGGAAAATCCAAATACAGCTTATAATCCAAAGCCAACATTATTACAACTTTAAAACTGTCTCAAAAGCAAAAAAAGATAAGGAAGGTACACTACTAATGCCCAAGTAGTGACCACCAACGACACAGGGAGAATATATGTAGATAGCATACGTAGGAGCCCTCTGCTCGCCTCCGGTACAGCTACTCGTACATACCACCTAACCTGTCTCTAGTCTGCTCGTGTGAGCACCCAGAGTAATAAGAAGAAACATAAAACTCTGGGTCAGACATCATTCTGGTATGAGTGGTAGCAAGCATAAACAGAACAATAACAGGTATACTAAACCATACCTGAACCTGGACCTGCAACCAAAGAGTTAGCACTACATACTGTACAACACTCTAAGGTGCCACTAACATATGGTGTACAAGCATACGGGGGTGGGATGTGCATGTCATAGTGATGGAAAACAATCAAGCATAGCAACCATCCTCACATCTCTCACTCAGTGCGTAAAGCATACGATATTCACCACTTCGATCACCCAATACTTTGCTATGATCACTTTGCCCCCATTAAATCACAATGGCTTCACTACACTGACCCATAGCCACTAATCCTTCGCTATGTCCACTTTGCCCCATGGAGTCGTACGCACTCCATCTGCGCTGGCTCATAGCCTTACCAATCCTTTTCTATGTCCACTTTGCCCCTCGAGTCATGATAACTCTACTGCACTGGCTCATAGCCTTACTACGATCACTTTGCCCCTCGAGTCATGGTGACTCTACTGCACTGATACATAGCCTATCATTCATTTTCAGTGGTGAATCGAAGTTATGAACGTCGACAACTCCTTAGCAAACGTTCCGCAGCAAAGCCCAATCATGAAGTGAACTCATTGGTTCCCAACTGGATCCTGAGCACTAACTTCCTATTTGGACTACCTTTGCATCTCGGATTTCTGGTCATCACCGGGTCGGTTCGGTCATAGTTATTCTCCTTTGGCGGTTCGGTTCGGGTGTATGCACCTTGTTCGGTTCGGGTGTATGCACCTTTTTCGGTTCGGGTTCTTAGTCACGGTCCAGTCAATCCTTTCTTTATTTCCTGGCTTGGCCTTCTGGTTCGATCCGATCCCCTTCCCTATTCCTATCCGCTCCGATCCCACCTCCTTCTCTCTTATTCGATCCGGCCCTCCTTCCTTAGCCTGATCCGATCCCAGTTCAACCATAGTGGCCTTCCTTTTTGCCATACTTTCTCTTGTGCCAAGCCTCGGTTCGGTTCGATGATCCTGGCCCAGTCCCCTATCCGGTCTGAGCCCATCCATCCGATCCGATCCGAAAACCTGCACCATTTTCCTGCAACTTTTCCAGCAAGTGTTTTACGCCATTCGACGACGTTTTTGATCATTCTAACTATTCTAAACAATCACAAAGCATACCATACAGTCATAGCAACAAGTAGAAATGACCTCAAACACCAAAACATCAATATGATGGTTAAAATGGATCAAACATAGCCAAAACCCCATATTTTCCCTTAAGCATGTCCAAGCAAAATTAATGATAGGATTAGCAAAACTTAACCAAATTAACCCAAACTTCTAACAGAGGTCAAACACATCATTTAAGAATTTATAAATATTTTTCCAGATTTTATTTACGTTTAAAAATGCTAATTAACACTAATCAACACTAATTAGCCATAATTAGTGTAAAAGCAAGCTAATCACTCACCTTAGCCACAAATAAACCTTAGATCTGAAATAAATCTCTAATTTGGCATGGCTACCAATGCAAAACAGCAGGTCTAATCTTGATTTGGTGAAGATCTCCCTTGATTTGATGTTGCTAAGCCAAATCTTCAAGTAGAAAGTGATTTGGAGGTGTTTTAGAGGTTGGAGGCCATTATTAGGGTATCTAAGAGGTAAGTGGAGGCTAGAAAACTGAAATGAAATGAAAATCTAACTCATTTCAGCCTCCCCATAACCCTAATCCCGAAATGGGTCATGGGCCCAATTACTAATCACCCTATTTGGCCCGGTTAAGCAGTTTTTCACCTTCCAAACCTAATTTCAGCCATTTCTCCCAAACGGTAAGGCCGTTTTTCACATGTGACCACT
Organism: Allium sativum; assembly: GCA_030737875.1. Taxonomy (NCBI): domain Eukaryota; kingdom Viridiplantae; phylum Streptophyta; class Magnoliopsida; order Asparagales; family Amaryllidaceae; genus Allium; species Allium sativum. The sequence continues at coordinate 968,702,841 of CM060920.1, forward strand.
CTACGGAAAGGTAAACAATCATTCGAAGCCAATGGAAGTGGTTTCAGGTCAAAACTCCTTTCCAATCAAAAGTTATTGACGAAACAAGATCAGTTAGGGGTAAAACGGTCATTCAAAAATCGGCAAAAATCATGAACATGGTAAATAACCCCAATAGTCGTCCCCCAACTCTACATGACCATACGACTTTGTATGAGAAAGAAATAAATATTCTACGATCCTCCGATGCGTAGAATGCGGGTTGTTACAGATGATAAGGTTCCAGATTAGACAAAGACTCCTCTGAAGCATGTGCAAGCCGATGGTTTTGCTCAATGGGAAAACATGCTGGCTTGGCACCTAGAACACCAGTCTCAGTAATAATGTCAAGTAGAATCAAAAACGTAATCAAATATTGAAATTGGAAATATGAATTAGAAAAGGGAATGTTCATGTATAAGGAGTTAAGAAATGGAGTTTAGCTAAATCAGAAATTGACTGGAGACTGGTTAAGTTGAATGGTTTCCTAAGTGTCTGTCTGATGTTGGTTTCGACCTTCAGGATTGGTACTTAGGGAATTGTTCTTATACTAGTTTACAATCAGAGACTGATAGTTGTAGAAGGATAGCGATACGTAAATAAGTTATGGAAATGTTTTCCACGTTAACGTATATTTTCTAAACATAGATAATAAGGAAAATATGAATATATATATATATATGTTTGATGATTGATCGATATAATTTCCATCTGGAAATAATATCGTTGTTTGCACACGTGTTTTTCTTTGATAGCTAAATCACATACTATCAAAGTTTTGACCATTTTAACGTTGTTAATATGGAGAGACCGGTTGGATTATTATCCAAAGAACCACTCTGTATTGGCATAAGCGTTGCGAATCATATATGCCAAAGATAATTGAAGACGGAGCAAAGTGCAAGGGCTATTGTATAAGTCTTAGATAACAGTGCCTAAGATGGATGTACTGAATAGTGCCTTCGGTTTGTCAAGTCTCAGGACAACTTGAATGGACGAATGGTTGACAGATTACATCTTCAAACGTATTTACGTTGGTGGCGGAGGAATTCGTTTCTCTTAGCTTATACCCGTGATATTTTTGGGGAAATCAATTTGTGATTTGATAGGTGTGACGATGTGGCATTCAAAGTGAATGAAGGAGAAATATGTTGAAAGATACGTTATGACCTCCAGCCTCATCAACTGGGAAATGACAGAAATCGAGCAGGCAGCATGGCTATGTAGGTCGCACCTATTAGGGTGTATAATCACCTGATCTAGAGTTTCATTTACTTCTAAAAATATATTGTTGATGTTGTCCCATTCGGGAAACGGTTGATGATCCCAACCGTTGGTGATATACATTCGATACACTCAAGCGAAATGAGTGGTCGATCATGTGTGGCCGGGTTGCAAGATGTTCTTGTTGAACCCAGTGTATTCCTCTCTAGAGGTACACGAGCGAAAGGTGGTTCCATACCTTGTCGTAGTTGGAAATCCATTATCCAATACGTGCTTGCGATTTTGATTGTATACTATGTATGTAGAACGTTAGATGAAAGCGTTTCTGCTAGATGATTATTATATTGTGGTTGATAGACATTATTATAATATCAAAAGGTTTTTGATATAAAGATATTTTGGATCCTCATAAGGGAAAAACCGGTTCCGTTATACGGGGTGGTCTTATGAGATATCGTTGAATGGCTCAAACTGTTTAAACTGTTTTACTCATACAAGTCCCATGACTGACCCGGAGTTTATTTTGTTTTGTTTTCCCTAAACTCTTGGGTGCTCAATTTTGTACGAGCAGTCAAGTAGTCGGGATTTACAGATACTTGAAGAGCTGGAGCAGGAGGCTTCAGGATTATATAGCTATTATTATTCCGCTGTGTTGTAAGTGCTGTACTTGATAATGATGTGTATATTCAAGTACGATCTTTTATATCAAAGTTATGTTATATTTTATTCATTCCGCTGTGAGGTTCGTGTTACTCTGATGTTGTTGTTGTCTTCCTCTTCTCCTATTCTAAGTTTCTATCTTATCTATTCTCACCCTCTGTTTTCTTTCTATTAGTTTCCTGGTTTCCAGTTTAATTTGGGGTTGGACTTGTGTTTTTGGTCAGCTCAAATTGGACCGGATTTTCGGTTCACTGCAGTTGGTATCGGAGCTTAAGTTAAGTGAATTACCTTGGCTCTGTGGCGTGACTCAGTAGAGATGGGGTTAGTAATACCCTAGATTGAGTTTGAGTGTATATATACGAGTGAACGTATTTGGTTTTTGATATAAAAAATTGTTTTATATTGTGGAGATTTATTGGTTGAGTGTTTATGGGTTCTGGTCGATCAGTTTGATCCACTGTATCGGTAGGAGTTTCTAAACACTCGAATACGATGGGTCGACACGGTATGTTTTGAAAAGAGGGTAAATGGAATAATTTTACCCAAAGTATATTTGATATTATAATCGAATAAGATTATAATGGAGATGGTTATACATATATAACCAAATAATATTCGTATAAGTGTTACGAAATGAATTAAATCTTAATTTGAATCATATTTGAAATTAAAACCCTAGAAATTTGGAACAGAGTTTGTAAATAGACTTGGATTAAATATATGTAAATTTTAAGATCCTCGGAGATTTTAAAATTGTGTTCCAAGCATTTATGAATGATAATTTGAACTGATTTCAAAATAAAAGTGTTTAAGAATGATTTTGAAAGTGATATAGTATTGAACTCACTTCGGTCGCTAGAAAATAATTCTGATGATGACTACGCAGCATCATCAGTGTTTATTTTCGGGTTTCTAAGTGACGGATTACTACCAAAGGTTTTGTTTTTGAATTGTTTTGAGAAAAACAAGTTGTTTTGATTTCAAAAGGAAATATTTGATTTCTTAAAAGGATAGGCTGTTTAAAACTCCCAGGAAGAACATTGTTTGAATTAAGAACAAATTAAACATTAATTTGTGAAAGAAAATGGGAATTAAAGTAAAGCCACTTAAGTGGTAACTGAAATTGAATTTAAATGATATCGAGACAAATTGGATTTGGGAGATTCGAATTTGAAGTGTAATTTGATAACCAAGTTAAGAGTTTTAAATCGAGAATCAAACTCGAGTTTGAAATGATATTTGGCTTGGATATAAGCGAATGGTTGTGATGGAGGTAAAAGTGATTAGAGTTTGATTGGGATAACTTTGGTATATGCTGAGTTGATAGAGTTGATATGCCCGACAAAAAGGTACAAGTTTATATTTCATATGGGGTATGAGATTTATGAGCCGAATTGGCAAGCCGCTTGGCTGCTTGATTTTCTTTTGGGTTGGAGATGGCCCAAAGAGGCGAGTGGTGGTTTGACATATTGACCAGTACAAAGGAGGTGCTGGAGAAACTTTTTTCAAAAACACTGAGGCGTTAGAAAATTTTCAGGATTTTTGAAAATTTTCGTTAATAAGAATTAATTAATATTTAATTGAATTTAAATTGGTCCAGTTGAAAACTTAAGTTAAGAAGTGAACAAATAAGTTATAACCAGTTAATAGAGTTGTTTTCTACCTTAGCAATTTCGAGGACGAAATTATTTTAAGTGGGGAAGAATGTAATGACCTGCATTTTTCAGTGATATAATAATTAATTTATTTAATTATTTAAAAGGTGATTAAGAGGATTTAATGGTCGTTGAATTAAATAACTTGGAATATTTAATTTAAATAATAATTAAATAATATATTTAATTTTGAAATAATCAGAATTGGCTGAAATGGCGATATGGTGTGAACTGGATCATTTTTGATATTTAATTCAGTTTAGAATTGAATTTGAACAACGAATATATTATATATACGACAGTTTGAACGCAGAATTATAATATAATTATAATCGAGCTCGAAATGGCACGGTAGATCGCGATTTGGCGATTTGAACTTCAACTGAATGTACAGGGTTCGTTTTAAATCGGATTTCTGTGAAACAAGAAATGTGTGGAGATGGTGGAGTATATCTTTCTAGTGGAAGAGAAAAATCGGGATTTCGTCGTGTAGATTTTAATTTATGTCCAAATCAAATATTCAGAAAAACAGTGGTATATTCGTTCGTGGCCATAACTGTTATTTAAAAATATTTGAACATCGGGTTTGAATTTAGACAAGGTTCTTTTGAGATATAACGATAATTTAATTTTTAGAATTTTATAGTAATTTTTAATTGACTAAATAAGCACTTTTTATTTTGAAGTGTTGTGCACCCTATACCGATAATTTTGGGGTTTCAAAATATGAGTCGCCTACCGATATTATTTTATCTTTGGGATCACGGCACATTACTCGATTAAATGATATTTTTATATCAGTCCGTAAACGAAAGAGTTTGGCATAACAGGATACACTCTAAAACTAAGTTTTCAAAAAAACAAATGGAGGAGACAAAACTAAATGGACCAAAACTGATGGAGTCCACAAAGCCACGTTTAGCCACGTTTGCAACATAAACTCTAAATACCCTAAATTTGTTACATGATCAAAATGAAGCAACGTCACTTGTATTTTCAGCCACAAGAAAACTAAATAGATATCCTAAGAATGTTTCTAACCTAATTCCTCTCAGCAACTAAGTCGCCGCAATATTTCCCTTTTCACAGAAAATCCATGAGCTTAGAAAAATCAAAACAATACAAAGAAATTTCTCTAAATCCAAACTTGAACATCTTCGCGATCTCTGGAGTATGCTCTTCGATCTGGGGTCCATGATTTTGGATTTGGTGCTGACCATGTTCATTGGAAATTTGCAAAGCGGGATTTAGGGAGGGTCTTTAGTTGTTCTGTCGAGTTCCAGGGGTCGCGAGCTCCTGTTGCTACGTCAAGAAGTCTCCGAGCTGAGAAGAGCTGAAGTTTTTGTCTTGCGAATTGGAGTTGTTTGGGAGGGGGACGTGTGCTGAGGAATGGTGATGGGGCAGTTTTAGGTTGGTATTCTGGAGTTGCGGAGGGGATGTATTACTGGGAGAAGGCCGTATGGTTGGAATGTGAGGAGTAAGGGTGGTCATGAGTTTTTAAACGAGTGGAGAGTTGGTTGAAATGAAGTTTGGTTTTGGGAAGGGGAGGGTAGTTGCGAGAAGAATGGTCAAGTGGGTGCATGAGAGAAGTTAAAGGGGATTGAAAGGGTAATTTTAGTTCGTTGAATCATGGACTATCGGAAAAGGATGAAGCGTTCGAAAGGTTGGCAATGGAATTGGGAGCAGCGGGTTTTTAATTTGATGGAGATGGAACTGTTACCATTATTGGACGCGGATTGATTTATGTGGGTGGGCCAACGTTGGGAAGAGAAAAGCCCAAAATATTAAAAAAAAATGAAATGAAAAAACCAATATGAGTGGGGACGTGAATTAGTAGGGATGGGAACGGGTTTACATACGGGAACAAAAGAAGGAAAAGGAAGGAGTGGTGTGTGGCCTTGAATAGGCTGACGTTGAAATGGAACAGGACAAGGGTTCAGGGAATTGTTTGAAGAAATGGGTTAGGCAATTAAAAAAGTGAGGTTTGTTTTGTGAAGGTTGATCTAGTAATATTTAAATTCCTTAATCATACAAGAGGGCGCATCTGGTATTGGAAACAAAGGGGAAATGGCCATCGTTACTATCGAGTTCAAACTGGGCATTTGCAGGAGAAAGAGGTGAAAGGCTAATTAGCTTTAATAATAATATGATTAGGATTAATTATAAAATTAATATTGTTAATAATCGTCATGTATATAAACTAATTAAATCGATAACTTTCTCCTACATTATCAGAATTCAGCGAAACAAGATCCGTTAGGATCGTATGGACGGACACTACCCAATGGGACTGACTGGGAGTGGATTGGAGCTCGTTTGAATTTATGGCGAAATAAATTGTCTGATCAGAATCAACTAACGCAAATCATTATATAACGGTTAACGCGTAATGTGAGTAAAACTCACCAACTCTGAACAGTTTATATTTTCATGTTGTATTTGTAGAACTGTTAAAAATTGTCTGATTGACTGTGTGTTGACTGTTTGATTGAACTGCCAGTCAGTTAGTGGAAATTATATATATATATATATATTTATATATATATATATATATAAACCATTAAATCTATATATATATTGATTCTGTTAACAGAATATTTCATATTGAACTGAAAGTAATGTTGATTATATTGTGTAATACCTGTGGATGCAGGGAAACAGGTTGGAGGAATCCGATTGGATTCCTCAACAGTTATTTTACTGATGTTTAATATATTGTGATATATGTTGTGATATATAATCTATTATTTGTTGTATATGTTTGGATGGTATAGATCATTGTTGTTCAGTATTTTAAATGCCATACGGAATACTAGAATGTTAAAAGGGAATTTTCAAAAGTATATTTGAAAAGAAAATATTTATAAAATCCAAGGATTTTATAAATGGGAAATAGAAATAAAATGAAGGAATTTTATAAGAGAAATAAAATCAAAGGATTTTATAAAAGGGAAAAGATTTATAAAACGAAAAAGGGTTTTATAAAGGAAATAGATTTATAAAATCAAAGGATTTTATAAAAGAAGGAATTTATATAATCGAAGGATTTTATAAAAGAAGATATTTATTTAGAAATAAATAAACAGGATTATAAAGGTTATTTATTTAGGAAATAAAGAGGATATTTTAAAAGGAACATTTATTTGTTAAATAAATAGAATAAAAGGAATTATTTATTTTGTTAAATAGAATTGAAAGGAGTTAATCGATTTGAATTAATCAAATAGAGTTAATTGATTTGAGTTAATCAAAATGAGTTAATCAACCCAAGTTGATCGAGTTAGTCAAACCAAGTCAAATGAATTAATCAAACCAAGTTGATCGAATTGGTTCAACCAGATTAATCAAAGGAGTTAGTCAGATGATTTAACCAAAAGGAGTTAGCCAAGTCGAGTAATCGGTTAGAGCTAGAGTAAACCAGTTAGAGTTAATCAGTTAGAGTTAACCAGTTAGAGTTAATCAGTTAGAGTTAACCAGTTAGAGTTAACCAGTTAGAGTTATTCAAAAGGAGTTAGCCAAGTCGAGTAATCGAATAGAGTTAGAGTTAATCGAATAAGAGTTATTAGATTGGAGTTATTCGAATAAGAGTTATAGAATATGAGTTAACCAAATAGGAGTTGATAAATTAGTTGTTCGTTATTTATTCGAGTTAGGAAATAAGAGTTAGATTAAAGGTATTATATTTCAAAAGCAGGAAATTTTAACACCACTGTTATAATCAAATGATTCTGTAAAGGAGTTGGACTCGTAAATTATATCCGGAAGTTACGTAAGGAAGTGTTAAAGAGTTAAAAGATGAACTTACCCTATTTCGAGATCTGAAATGTTGTCCAGTTAAGGTTTGAGAGGTAGTTATACCCCAACTTGATTGACTTCATTTTTAATTTAGAAATGGTTGAGGTTCAAGAGTGAAAGTGGTTAAGTGAATTTAGTAAATAAGTATAGTGGTTTGAGTTGTCGTCGCGATGTTGATTTAAACATCTGTTTAAATCCAAGTAAAGAAGATTTGGAAATGTTTTCCAAATAGAATCAAATATTGAAATTGGAAATATGAATTAGAAAAGGGAATGTTCATGTATAAGGAGTTAAGAAATGGAGTTAAGCTAAATCAGAAATTGACTGGAGACTGGTTAAGTTGAATGGTTTCCTAAGTGTCTATCTGATGTTGGTTTCGACCTTCGGGATTGGTACTTAGGGAATTGTTTTTATACTAGTTTACAATCAGAGACTGATAGTTGTAGAAGGATAGCGATACGTAAATAAGTTATGGAAATGTTTTCCACGTTAACGTATATTTTCTAAACATAGAAAATAAGGAAAATATGAATATATATATATATATATGTTTGATGATTGATCGATATAATTTCCATCTGGAAATAATATCGTTGTTTGCACACGTGTTTTTCTTTGATAGTTAAATCACAGACTATCAAAGTTTTGACCATTTTAACGATGTTAATATGGAGAGACCGGTTGGATTATTATCCAAAGAACCACTCTGTATTGGCATAAGCATTGTGAATCATATATGCCAAAGATAATTGAAGACGAAGCAAAGTGCAAGGGTTATTGTATAAGTCTTAGATAACAGTGCCTAAGATGGATGTACTGAATAGTGCCTTCGGTTTGTCCAGTCTCAGGACAACTTGGATGGACGAATGGTTGACAAAGTACATTTGGTGGATCACGTAAGTTGATCGTTTCAAACGTATTTACGTTGGTGGCGGAGGAATTCGTTTCTCTTAGCTTATACCCATGATATTTTTGGGGAAATCAATTTGTTATTTGACGGGTGTGACGATGTGGCATTCAAAGTGAATGAAGGAGAAATCTGTTGAAAGATACGTTATGACCTCCAGCCTCATCAACTGGGAAATGACAGAAATCGGGCAGGCAGCATGGCTATGTAGGTCGCACCTTTTAGGGTGTATAATCACCTGATCTAGAGTTTCATTTACTTCTAAAAATATATTGTTGATGTTGTCCCATTCGGGAAACGGTTGTTGATCCGAACCGTTGGTGATATACATTCGATACACTCAAGCGAAATGAGTGGTCGGTCATGTGTGGCCGGGTTGCAAGATGTTCTTGTTGAACCCAGTGTATTCCTCTCTAGAGGTACATGAGCGAAAGGTGGTTCCATACCTTTTCGTAGTTGGAAATCCATTATCCAATATGTGCTTGCGATTTTGATTGTATATTATGTATGTAGAACGTTAGATGAAAGCGTTTCTGCTAGATGATTATTATATTGTGGTTGATAGACATTATTATAATATCAAAAGGTTTTTGATATAAAGATATTTTGGATCCTCATAAGGGAAAAACCGGTTCCGTTATACGGCGTGGTCTTATGAGATATCGTTGAATGGATCAAACTGTTTAAACTGTTTTACTCATACCAGTCCCATGACTGACCCGGAGTTTATTTTGTTTTGTTTTCCCTAAACTCTTGGGTGCTCAATTTTGTACGAGCAGTCAAGTAGTCGGGATTTACAGATACTTGAAGAGCTGGAGCAGGAGGCTTCAGGATTATATAGCTATTATTATTCCGTTGTGTTGTAAGTGTTGTACTTGATAATGATATGTATATTCAAGTACGATCTTTTATTTCAAAGTTATGTTATATTTTATTCGTTCCGCTATGAGGTTCGTGTTACTCTGATGTTGTTGTTGTCTTCTTCTTCTCCTATTCTAAGTTTCTATCTTATCTATTCTCACCCTTCTGTTTTCTTTCTATTAGTTTCCTGGTTTCCATTTTAATTTAGGGTTGGACTTGTGTTTTTGGTCAGCTCAAATTGGACCGGATTTTCTGGTCACTACAGAAATAATTCTGATAAGATATCATTAGAACTATGATACAAAATAAATTAATATAAGTTAGGTAATGACAATTTAATCCAAACAATCAACAAATTTAATTTTTGTTGTCACAAAACATCAATTCAAATAAACTCAAACATAAAGCCAAACATTTCTTGTAACTTCTATTTATCCTAAGAACCTATAAAACTCCTATTACCACTAATGCATAAGCATTTTTCTAACAAACCAATAACACACTAATGAAATCCAACCATGTCAAATAAGTTAATCAAGTTATTCAAGTCAAACAAATAAAAAAAGTCAATTTAAACAATTCAAACAAGCCAAACAAGTCTAATAAATCAATCAAGCCAAACAAGTCAATCAGGCAATCAATTCAATCAAGGCAAACAAGCCAATCAAGTCAAAGTACATATGTTATGTATTTGATTAATAATTCTATATATTTCTGATTTTACAAAAACTCCTTATATAGTATACTTGTTATGTGTGGAGTTTAAAGTTAACATGTAATGCAGTGTGTGCAGCATGTTGGTTATAATGCAGTATGAGCTATATGTCATATGCAAAGCAATATGAGATGGTATACCGAATGAAATGCAACTTGTGATGTGAATGATTTAATTTTAGATGCATTGTAATTTATTATAATGATGTATGATATGAAATAAGATGTGTAATGATAATATGCATAATGATTTGGTGATAATATCTATTTTGGTAAAAGATATTCAAAGTACTATCTAACTATTATGCATATACACATATTATAAATTATTTCAATCAAACAACGGTAATATTAATTTATAGACTTAGGTTAATGATACTAATGAATTTGATTAAAAGTTTAATGGCGATTTAAAATATATTCATAATGGGTAGTAAAATATTTGGAATAATTTTATGAGAAATACGGAGTTAAATAATCTTTGTAGGGTGCTTCGTTTAAAATTAATATAGTAAATATTGAAGATCATTTTAAAGGAAATATAGAATTTTATCATATGAAGTAAACTATTTTGATATAAACATATATTCATAATTGTATATATAAAAACTAACAAAAATTAATGTACTGTGAAATATACATCAATCTTCTAATCTAAATTAACTTTAGAATTATACTATAGAATAAATTAATTTACTAAAGAAACACTAAAATGTTAAAACTTCAAATTAGAAAATTATTATAATATAAAATCTATAATTATAAAAAATTAATTTTTTTGTAAAATCTGATAATATAGAGTAAACTATAAAAATATGTTTTATATACCAAAGTTTTAAATATAAAAGTTTTATAAATCTAATAAAATAAAATAATCAAAATTAGTATTCACTTTACAATGTAACCCAAATATGTATGTAATTATAGGTGAAATATATATATGAACTAGACTATGTATGTTTAAACTACGTATAAAAGATATATAAAATATTATTTTATAACAATATCAAATGTTTGAAAAAAAAATTAATTATTTCAAGAATATATCTATGTCTATATATAATTTTATTGATTTATATAATTTCAATATATATTTATGAAACAAAATATATAAAACATAAGTAGATAAATAAAATTGATAATTTGTGTTTGAACAGACATTTTCATATTGAAAAGATGTCCTTTCGATTATTATTATTTAAATCCAAATCCAATAGTAATTAAATTTAAATTTAGAATAAGAAAAGATTTTAATTGGATTGGTATATTGATAAATATACTATAGTGTATCAACATATAATGATAAAATTATAAAAGAGATAAAATTCTGTACCTAAATATGTGCGTAGATGTATATTCCTAAATATAATGGTAATTATGAAATTATTGTAAAGCGTACCTCCTTTTGCAATCCTTCATTTTGGTGTTCTTCCATTGTCATGAACCATACATTTACATCTTTCATAATTTGACTATGAGATCTACTATATTGTGGCAGACTCGTTTTTTTTATCAGCATAGTATATTCATTTGCTGAGTTTGAAGATCATAAGAAGGATACCAATGATTTAGTAGTTTAACCAACTTGGCGCCAAAATTTTAAATTTGAATTTTGGATTTTAGATTTCAAATGAATGGACAATTCAACTACTATAAGCCCAAAAGTCATATTCCTTTATAAACTTTTCTCTTCTTGATTGATGAACGATCATCTTGATGTCTTTCAGCCAGTAGTCATCAGACATAACTCTTTCCCTGCAAAACAACACAACTTTTGAAAGAATCAAGTTACTTTTTTGAAATAACTAATTGTAATTTTAAATAACAATATCATAATGATTCTATGACATATCCATATGAAAAATAGTGTTTAAAATATTGCCGTTTAAACTTTTCAAAACATCAGATTATGATAACTTGAATTTTTAATGGAATAAAATGCAGACTCATTTTAATACTAATGCAATGCATGAATTTAAACTAAGTTCAAATTTTTCCATTTAATATTTTCGAAATTCAGATGGTGAACTTCTGAAAACCTATGCTCTGATACCAATTGTTAGGGATTGCGGATTAAGGACCTTATTACCTGCATATAAATCCTGCATACACACACACACACACACACACACACACATATATATATATATATATATATATATATATATATATCCTGTGTAGAAGAAGAAACTTCCATCTTATCTGTTGCCTCTTTGGTTTTGGTGTTTGGCATCTTTGAGAGAAGAACTGTTAGATTTTAAGGGAAGAATATCCAATCCAAGAAAATAAGCATATACATTGGGAGAAAGATGGATTGAAGTGAAATAAAGACGACGAAGGAAGTGGGGGATAAAATAAGGAAAAGGGATTAAAAAACCCCTGCCAGATATGAATGCCAGTGTATGCAAAAAATCCCTCCGAATGATTATTGATATTAACTTGTACACTAGGAGAAATAGTAAAGACATCAATAATGCCTAAGTCTTCAAGAATGGAATTAACTTCTATTTTTGTCGAAACAAGAGAGGATTTCTCGATGGCAGCGATTTTCTTCGAAGCCTCTTCCTGAAAAGCAGAACAAGTCCCAACTTCAGTAAGAGCAGGGACCCTAGGGCCATACATCCTTATTGATTTCTTCTTGTCAGCCATTACGCTGTCAGGTCACATCATTTCAGTTACAATAAATGGTAGAAGGTTAAAAGCATGCTTGTGGGGGGAAATATCCATCGTTCCTATCGAACCCTTCAAACAACGCTATATAACTATTCTGCTTCACCCAGATTAGGCATACCGAAAGTGCATTTTGGAAGGGACAGGAAAATCCCAATTATAAGAATTGGATTAAGACACCCTATTTATTTTGATAAATCTTCTCATAATAACGATTGCTGGTTCAAACCGAATTACCATGAAAACTGAAAAGTGTGAAATGCGGTTGAGGTTGAGTAAGTTAAATTTTGGATCCTAAAATTAAAAAAACTCCAAAATAAATCAATTTATTAGGAGAAAATGAATTGAAACTCGGAATGAAGCCCAATCTCAAGTACGGACACTTGGAGAATGTATATCTAAAATCGAGAAAACAAAATTAATTCCAACTTAAGGATCAATTTTTTGAAAGTTTTAAAAAAGTGATAGACTTATGCTTAATTTCAGAATTAGATATTGAAATTAGAAAGAAAGTATTTACCTAAAGTTTCAGATTTGAATAGATTAAAATACATTGATCATTTTATTTGGGATTTTAATATTTGTTGAAACTCTTTGAAAACACAGGTAAATAAAGATGAAGAAGAAGATAAAGCTATTTATAAGAGAAAAGTAAAGAATAAGACAACCATATGATGGGATCCAAACAGGTGGATCATAACTCCTGAAGGCCGGAAAGTTGAACCAACATCTAGAAGAAACTGTCAACTGGACACAATATCTTGAAAAGTCATAAACACCCCATCATTTTTTGGTGGAGAGAGCAAATGTTAGCACCAAAATATCTGAAAGAACTGGGAGCAAGAATTGCAGTTAAGGGATGTCAGGACAAACAAATTCCAGACCAACCGAAACCATTACATCAAAAAAAATTCAGTGAGGAAGAAATCCTTTCCATGAAGGAAGCATTCTTAGAGACTAAATACTCGTAAGGCATCTATTGCACAAGGAAGCACTCTAACCAACAGAAGGTAATACTTCAAGAAGCCTCAAAACCCAAGAGCCCATGCAAGCCTTTTCCTCCCGCAAGTAGCCAGATTATAGGATCAGAGAATTATTTTCGGAGAATCCAGAGGCATCCCAACGATACTTATCTTTAGGTATTTCAGGGGGAAAACTTCTATTCCGAGTGATATTAGAAATGTAAGTTGTTCATCATTAGAAGTGCTTACATCAGACGCTCGCATTAGCCTCATGGAAGCATCAAGACGAAGCCTATTAGGCGAAAGAGGGTCAACTCGCACCTATAAATATGACCTTAGGGGTTCGGACTCAAAATCAACTTCTTCATTCTCTCACTTGTACTAGGAAGTTCAAGTTGTAAACCCTAATTTTCAAATTGATTTTGAAAAAAAATATGAAATTGAGTTATTTTTTTTGATGCAATAAGGTAGTGAATCGCTAGATTCACGCCTTCATTCATTCATTAAACATAAAACAAGTACAACGTGATCAGCATGCATAGGGCTAGCTACTAGTTACGAATATTTACATAAATATGTACAATCAAAATACATGCACGCAGGCATGTTTACATAGAGCCCAAAAAATATATGAAACAACTACCAAACAGCATGCAGACCCAGTAAAATGAAGCATGGCGTCATCAGGCTCTGCTACCACGAGCCCTGTCCATCACTCGAGCTCCAATTGTGTCAACAAACTTGATTTCTTCCTTGCCTGACCAAAGAGAAACAAAATTAAGGATGCGAACAATAACAGAGTTGGGCCGTTTCATTTTGCATTTAAACTTTCGTGAGTTGCGTTCATGCTAGAGGGTCCAAACATAAGCAAAGTTCAAAAGAGCAAACATATGGCGCATGTTAGTGTCAGGTAATGTAATAATAGTGCTATTCCAGAAAAGAAATTGATCAGTGATGAAGTGAGACCGGACTAAGCAGATATTAAGGCTAACTAAACACTTCGTCCACACGTAAAAGGCGAAATCGCAATCAACAAAAAGATGCTGATAATCCTCGTCGTCGTCAGTGCAGAAAACACATCCCCCAGTAACATGAACACCTTTTTGCCGTAATCTTTTCACTGTATTGAGTTTGTTGTGCATGATCATCCACATATGTATCTTGACCTTAGCAGGTACAGCCTTAAAACTCCACATTCTCATGAATCCATCATACTTTCTTCCTGCGAAGTTCATCAACTTATAAAGTGCACTCACGCAAAAGTTACCACCAATCTTCCACACAAATTCATCCTCCTCATTGCTATGAAGATGTACATCTTCTAACAAACGAATCAGGCCACATAGCTGAAGCAGAGCATTACCAGCCACAATGCGACAGAAGGACAGGTTCCATTTAAAATTGGCAGAGTTCGCATTAAACATTGCACAGACTGAAGCACTTTTGTTGCATGCAATAGCAAACAGATCGGCAAATTCATCACGCAAAGGGATAGGGAGCAACCAACAGTCATACCAGAAAGAGACGCTGCGGCCGTTTTTAACTACAATCTCAGTCCCAATCTTCATCCAGTGAACATTTGCCATAACACCACGCCAGAATATTGAGCAATGAGAAAAGTCCGCATTCCAGTCGAATATACCATCATAGCAAGTGTTTAAGATCCACTCCTTCCAGAGAACTTTCTTTTCGCTAAGCATAGTCCACAGCCATTTACAAAGTAATGCAGAGTTCATGTTTTTCAAGTTGATGACTCCCAAACCTCCTTGATCTTTGGACTTGCACACCTGATCCCACGACACTAGACAGCATGCCTTACGCGTGTCCTTCGTACCGGTCCAGAAAAAATTTCGACGAACAACATCAATCTTCTGAACAACCCAACCCGGACACGAATAAAAAGAGAGCCAGTACAAAGGGATAGCCGCCAAAACAGAGTGCACCAGCACCAGACGTCCAGCCCTTGATAGACAATTTCCTTTCCACCTCGCTAATCGCCTGTCAACTTTATCAATCACATATTGCCAATCACTCTTCATCAATCTTTTTGGACGGATGTAAGCTCCAAGGTATTTGAGGGGGAAAGAATCCGCCATGCAGTTGAGCATTTCAGCACATTTCCTGTTCACATCAACACTACAGCCCAAAGTGTAAACACTGCTCTTATGAAAATTAATCTTTAAGCCAGATAAACTTTCAAAAGCATAAAGCAAAAATTTTAAAGAGGCAATATTCTTGCAATCAGGGTTGCAAAAAATAATAGTATCATCAGCATATTGTAGTGAATTAATACCCCTAATGATGTGATCACGCCCAAAGCTTTGAATAATCTCATTAGCACTTGCCACCTGAAGGATCCGACAAAAGACATCGGCAGCCAAGTCAAAGAGGAGTGGGGAAAGTGGGTCACCCTGGCGCAGCCCTCGCTTGGATACAATAGTTTTGCCAGCCACTCCATTCACACAAATATTGGATCTGCTAGATGTTAAAATGCAATGAATCCAGTTTAGCCATTTACACGGAAAGCCTCTCGCGCTAAGAAGATCCATGATAAACCTCCAGTCAACTGTGTCAAAGGCCTTAGCGAAGTCTAGCTTCAGGATTGCGCAAGGCACATTATGTCTATCACTATGGGAGATAACTTCCTGGACAAGTACCGCTCCATCAAGAATGAATCTTCCCCTAATAAATGTTGTCTGCGAAACATCAATCAGGTCATCCATCTTCGCTTCCAGTCTGTTTGCGAGAACCTTAGTGATCAATTTGAAGCTACTATTCAAAAGACTAATAGGTCGAAAATCCGCAGCCGAGACATTTCCTCCTTTCTTAGGGATCAAGACTACATTAGCGTACCCCAACATGTCCAATCTCAAGGAGCCATAATGAAATTCTTTGAATATGTTAATAACATCATGTTTAATCACATCCCAATATTTCTTATAAAAAAAATTTGGAAAACCATCAGGGCCAGGGGCTTTATCACCAGGCATTTCGTTTAAAGCCGCGACGATTTCCTCTTCCGAGAACTCAGTATCAATGCCACTAAGATCAACAGACGAAGGATACAGCAACTTCCAATCAACATTCACACGATTCTCAATGCGTTCACCAAAGATTCCCTTATAAAATTCAGTAAAAGCCTCTTCTATCCTTTGATGATCACAAATTTCAACTCCGTCTTTCCAAATGCTACATATTGTGTTAGTACGCCTTCTACCGTTTGCAACTTTATGGAAGTAACTTGTGTTACTATCACCAAGCTTAAACCACTGAGTTCTCGACCTCTGTTTCCAAAAAATCTCTTCTTGGTCAATCACCGTTAGAAGCTCCTTTTCTTTAGTTTTTAACAAGGCTCGCTCAGCCTCACTTAGATTACGCCCTTCCTCAAGCACATTTAGCTCCATAATCTCAGATTCAAGTCTCTGCTTCTTAACTCTGATGTTTCCAAAGACTTCTCGATTCCATTTGGCTAAAAATTTACGCAATAGTCTCATTTTCCTACAAAAATTGCTAGCTGCATCCCCAAAGCTACGAAATTCTGCCCACTTCTGGCGCAACATCTCATCAAAATTTGGCTCAGTGCACCACATATTTTCGAACTTAAAAAAAGATTTCCTTCTATGATCGACGTTAGTGTTTAGAACAACAGGGCAGTGATCAGAAATAAGGGAAGTAAGACCTCTTTGAAGAGTCAGGGGGTGCAAATCATCAAAAGCAGAATTAATGAAGAAACGATCAAGGCGAACTAAAGTAGGAGGGGTCCTACCGTCAGTCCACGTATATTTTCTATTAGTCATGGGCATGTCAATAAGGCCACAGTTACCAATAAAGTCACTAAAATCGTTCATGTCGCCCAAGCTAGCGTTTTTCACTACATTACGTTCAGGCATAAATCTTGTAACATTAAAGTCGCCGCCAATTACCCAGGGACCATACATGAGTTTATAAAAGTCCAAACCCTCAGCCCATAAAGTCATTCTTTCACGTCTTGTATTGGGTCCATAAACATTAGAAAAGAAGTAAAGTACATTAGTAGATTTACATTCCAGGGCCAAATGCAGACAGTAAGTTTGTTTGATTTCTTGCTTAATCAACCAAGAATTACTATTCCAGCCAGTAAAAATGCCACCCGAGGTTCCCACAGCAGGTATAAAGTAACATTCCAATTGAGTTATTAATCCTTGTAACACTCATACTTAAAAATAAATAGATTTGCTTGCGTAATTAAGGTAGTGAAATAGTAATTACTGAATTAGTATATTATTATTTTATCATAGCTTTGTATATATGGTGCCAAAAGCTCTGAATGGAACTCATTTTGCAAGAATAGCCTCCGAGAGCCTCGAAGGGTTATATTCAATGAAATAAGTCAAGTAAGGTCGTTTTAAGGATCATAACTCTGGAGTTTCATAACTTAATACCCACTAAAATTTCGAAACGTATTTGAACCAAATGAAAATATCTAATTTCCCTTGGAAGTATAAGAAAACCCTCGTAGTTTGTTCTGCATCTCAAGTGATGAAAACTTACAAGGAAATCCACTGAGGGAGGAGCTTAAGAATCCAAGCACTTAATGAAAGGATCCAAATGACCCCGCTAAAAGAGCTTCTATGGGACCACCTAAGAAAGAACTATAGGGATCAACATACCTAATAATAGGGTCTCTTCCATAAAAGATTTCAAATTTCAACCTACATGGGTTTATTATGGGGGTTTTAGGCATAAGGACAAAATTAGAGAAAAATTTAGGCATAAGGACAAGAGGCCAAAATATTAGGTACAAGGACACTTTTAGTGTAAATCAAGGAATTTAGTGGCCTACTATCAATTTTTATTTTACACTAAAAAGTGTCCTTATGCCTAAATTTTTTTCCTCTTGTCCTTATGCCTAAATTATTCTCTAATTTTTTCCTTCACACCATTTTCCTGTTTAATTATTATCTTTTTTCGATAGGAATTCAGCTCTAGAAGATAACGATAGCATGCTAAGGGAGTCATTTTAATTAAATGACAGTGTGACCCAAATTAATCCTCACTCAAGTAAAGGGTTATACCAGGACCATGTTATTTTAGGGTGAATTTTTGGCTAATAAAAAGGAAAATCAGAAATTATAATCAAACCTTCTATTGTGACTTTACTACCCTAGTCCTGCCTACTACTGATGAAGCTGCATCCAAGACCTAAATCTGATCCACCTATGCAATAACCCTCTATGCACAACTTACTCTCTGGGGACTAGCTCTGCTAAGATGCCCAACCTGCCAACAATTATGATACTTCCCTCTCACTGAATCCATCTTGCAGTCCTTAGCATAGTGATCGGGTATCCATAGTTATTGCACCTATTATCCTTCCAAATATGATCATTATGGGGACAACCGACCTTCTTTTGGTTGTTCCCTTTCTTATTCTTCGACAGCGTATTCTTTGAAAGAGCTGTTCACAAAATCTCTTTCACTTCATCCTTGCTAACCTCAAACATGAACGCGAGCTCAACCAAGGAATCAAGTGACGCTTTTGTAGGTACAGGAGTCAACACCAAACCTTGGAGGGGCTGATTCAATCCTTTAGCAAACTTGAGAGCATTCTAATAAGGTGTATTGACCAAACCCAAATCGAACTTCGACAATTCGTTAAACTGAATGTTACAATAAGAACTCCTTGCCTTAACTGAATGAACTTCTCTAACTACAAACGCCCTCAGCCTGAGATAAGCACCTCCTCTCAAATCTCTTCCGAACTATATCCTAACACATCATTCCTTCCTCAGCCTCCACCACTCCCCACCAGTAGGAAGACTCCTTTTTCAGCTGCAAAGAAGCCAGTTGAATTCTATCTTCATCTGCATGCCGCATGAGACTAGATATCTCGTTGAACTTCGTAACCAAGTCCGAGAATCTATAAATGTATCAATCCCCAAGAATGGGTTGTTACCTAGATTAGAAAAGTTGTTAAAAACCTAAAAAATTAAGCTACTGATGGCGGACAAGCCGAGACCATACCATCGGGTGCTAGTTTTTGCACATTCTCCTGTAGTCGATCAGTTGGTGTTATGGCCTGAAGAAATCAACGGAACCAGGAAGAAGCTGCAACGCTGTCTGGAAGATTAAGTGCACCAGCATATTGTGCAAGAGAATGGCTAAATACTTCTAGGTGACTAATAGTGAAGTAGTACCGTGAGGGAAGGTGAAAAGAACCCTCATCGGGGAGTGAAATAAAATATGAAATCGTGAGCCCCCAAGCAATGGGAATAGAATGTGATCTCTGAACACGTGCAAGTTGAAGAAGAGCCGACGACTCATAGACACTAGCTTGGTTAAAGGAACCCGCAGGAGCTGTAGCGAGTCTTCATAGGGCAATTTTCACTGCTTATGGACCCAAATCCGGGTGGTCTATCCATGACCAGGATGAAAATTGGGTGAAATCAAGTGGAGGTCCAAACCTACTGATATTGAAGAATCAATTGACGAGTTGTGGTTAGGAGTGAAATGTCACTAAATCCCAGATCTAGCTGCTTCTACCCAAAATGTGTTGAGGCGCGACAACTGGACATCTAGGGGTAAACCATTGTTTTGGTGTAGGCCGCGAGATTGAGATTCAGAGGAATCAAAGCAAGTTAAATACAAAAGACATTGTAACTATTCTAATGTCACAAGAAAATGTGAACATACACAAATTAAAATCATTTCCGAGATAACTACACTGTTCTACTACTATGAAAATAATATTAGGATAAGTTTTCCTAATTCTACCCATCGATCAGCTTTTCCTACTTACCATCTCATGGTAGCATGACACTATGAACCTGTAAGGACATGAATTAGCATATGGAAGTAGTAGAAAATTATTTACCCTACTCAATGTCTCGCATGCATGGCCATCTCCTGTACACATTATCTTGTCTCCCTTCTCTTTGACCACTTATTTAGACCCATTCTACATAAGTGTGCCTGATTTTTCTGAGATCATCATTCCTTGACTAAAAGGGAAAACAGTCGGTGCGGGTTCTGCCAAATAATATTCTAATTGTGCTCCCATCTCATTCTTGTTAAGTTGTTATTTTGACCCCCTATTTACCTATTTTTGCATACGCATGCTCGATCCTCCTAAGATCATCAGTCCTCGACTGAAGGGGAATGTGGTTGGTAAGAGTCCTATTTGATAATATACGTTTCTTTTATTGGCCTAACCCCAGATCTGAGCTCAACCTATTGACTCGGTTCTTGACATGAGCCAATGATATTTTAATTTTATCATAGTTATATTCTTTTCTTCTTATTATATTATTCTAACATGTCAATACTGTTCTCATTTATCATAATAAGCTATTCATTTTATTTACTTTTCAAAAGGAGTCATACCGATGGAAGAATAGTGGTTTTTATTATAAGAGAACTCGACAAGAGGTAGATGACCCTACCAAGAACCATCAAAGTCTAAAATGCAACCTTGAAACAAATCTACTAAGAAACGGTTCACTCACTTGGTCTATCCAAAAGACTATGGGTGATAAGCTGTACTAAAATTAAGCTTTGTATCGAAAGCTTGCTGAAAGCTCTTCCAGAATGACTCGTAAAGAGAGGATCATGATCACCCACAATAGAAATAGGAATGTCATGCAATCGCACAACTTCCTCAATATATAACTTCAAATGAAATGATGTCGTCCTATTAATAGGAATAAATAAGATGGTCCATGATCACCCAAATGCTATTCTGGCCCGATCTCAAACGAGGTAAGCCATTAACAAAATCCATCAAAGTCTGATCCCACTTCCACTACGGGACCTCAAGAGGCTGAAGGAGACTCCTAGGTCCTTGATATTCAGCATTTATGAGCTAATAAGTCATGAAATTACTAACATAGCTTGCTATGTCTTGTATTATGCCATTCTAAAAACATAAATGATGCATGTTCGCATACAACTTGTTGCAGCCAGGATGGATAGTGTGCTTAGTACGACACTCAGCTAGAATGTACTGTTTAAAATGAGGAACAAAAGGTACAACTATTCAATTCTCCTTACGAAGATAACCATGCAAATCGACATTGAAGTCCCTTAACTCCTCATCAGGGGAATCAGAATGGCAAACGCTAATTGAGAGATACAATATATGGATCGTGCTGCTGTGACTTGGAAAAATGATCTAATAAGCTGGGTCGGGCATCTAAGCAAAATAATAAAATTGGAGAATCATAAGATGGTGCACGATATCAAATGTCACAATATGAAAATGTCTCTACACTATTCCATTGTGTGAGCATCATGGAAACTATGGCCGACCCAAGGTGTCAACAACTCGATTTCCCTTTCTCGGGGTGTATAAAATATCGAAGTAATATGATGCAAGGAATTCGATCCAACACAGTTGTCGCATGTTGAGCTCCTTGTGAGTGAAAAAGTACTTAAGATACTTATGGTCAGTATAATGGATGAAATGGTCTCCCAAAAGGTGTTGCCATATCTTCAAGGCAAAGAAGATGGTCGCTGGCTCCAAATCATTGATAGCGAATCGAACCTCTTTCGAATGTAATTTCCTAGAGGTACTCAATCATGTTACACAAGCACAACACCAAGGAAAATATGGCATGCATCATCATAAACGATAAGATCTTGGTTCCCTTTAGAAACCACTAAAACAGGTGCATGAATGAGAAGCTCCTTCAATCTATGACAAGATGCTTTACATTAACTGGACCAAACAGAGCGAACACCTTTTCTAGTAAGGCTAGTGAGAGGAAGCATGATGCAGGAAAAATCCTTTATGAATACATGGTAATAACCCACAAATTCTAGGAAACTACGAATCTCGAAGATGTTCTTGGGCCTCTTCCAATTTTGAATTTCTTCGATCTTAGAAAGGTCAACTGAAATGCCATCAGATGATACAGCATGACAGAGTATGCAGAAAATTATTCTCAAATGTAGAGTATGATCAGCCTCAAACCTAGAATACGTAAGGATGCCATCGACGAATACAGGAACAAACTTATCGAGCTATTTTTGGAAAACTCGATTCACGAGATTAACAAAATAAACTGGGGCATTCATTAAACCGAATGGCATGAGAGACACTCATATAAACCATAGCGAGTGGAGAATGCTATGAGAGGAATGTTGTCCTCTGCAACTCACAACTAATGAAAGCCCATGGCAAGGTCAAGTTGAGAAAAGACCCTAGCACCGCTCAACTAATTGAACATGTCATCGATCTTCAGCAATAGATAACAATTCTTAATGCCCAACTCGTTAAGCTTGTGATAGTCGACGCATAGCCCAAGAGGGTCATCAGATTTCTTCATGAATACAACATGGCATCCCACAGTGAAGAGCTAGACTGAATAAACTACTTCACTTTAATCTCCAACAGCTGCATTTTGAGTTCCTTATTCTCTTTAGTAGGCATCCTAATTGGAGGTCGACTAACTGTTTGTGCACCTAGAATCAAGTCGATGCAAACTAGATAGCCCTCTTGAGTGGCAAACATAAAACAGACTGAAAGATATCAACGAAGTCATTAAGTATTGGGATCCAAGATTTTACATTCTCAACTCGGGATTCGACAGCATATAAAGATCCTTCTGACTCGAAATCGACGTCCAGAAGTATAAGTGATAACCGAACTGGTGAGTTGGGATGCCGAAGATATCGGATCTACTCATAATATAAAATCATGGCCTCGTATCGCACGAGCCATTCCATATCCAAGATCATATCAAACCCAAGAAAATGAATCACGTGCAAATTCACACAGAAAGATAAGTCACATATAAATAACTCAACATCCTTACAAAGCATGCTAACGATTGCAGATCCCCCGTATGATTCGTAATCTATAAAGAAGTCATCAAACAAGTAAAATCTAAAGATAAGGCACCAACTAGTTCTTTCTATACGAATGAATGTGACACACCCGTATCAAATAAAACTCGAATATATCGGTAAAGAAATAGTAAAGAACTCTCAAGAATGGAAGGAGATGTACCTTGAGGCTGAGATGAACCTCTTGATGCATTAGCTACATAAAGATTCCCAGAACTAGAGTTCCTTTGCTTATTAGGACATGTAGAAATCAAATGCCCTTCTTGCTTATAGTAGCAACATTTACGAGGCTTGGTACATTATCTAGAAAGATGGTCATGACAGCCGCAGTTGCAACGCTCCAAAGTCCTAGACTGTTGGGTGCTACATGAGAATGCAAACTAGAGCCACCTAACTTCTTCAAATTTTGCTGAAAGGGTTTGAACTTATGAAAGAGAAAGCGCTTCTTGTTCGGATTTCTCTGAAACTCTAACTCATCGCCACTCTCCTTTTCATTCTCAATCACTTCAAGATGAAGGGCCGCATCCATAAGCTCCTCTAAAGTCAACTTTGAGTCGCAACATAAGAGATTTCTTAAGATACTTCTTAAGAGTATTCACAAATTTGAGATTCTTTTTGTAAGGTGTGTTATTACGTGCAAGACTATATTTTGATAAGGCCTTAAAAGAAGTAACATACTCGAACACGGTCGACTTGCTGTAACAACCCGAAAATCTGGGCCAGTTTAAAATTTTTATTTTGGCAATTTTAGCGAGTTTTAATATTTAAAATGAATTATTTTAAACAATATCGACGAGAAATTTGTTTTGAATATAATTCGAACGTATATATTATACGCGTCGTCGTTAGAATATAAATAATTATTTATAATTATAAATAGAATTGAAAATGGCGCGGTAGTTCGATAATTCGATTTCAAACTTCAATTGAATGTACCGGGTGCAAAACAATCCGGATTTTAGTGAAACAAAAAATAATGGAATCTAATAGTGAATATCTTTCCAACGAATCCGAATAATCAAGATTTCATATCGGGAATCAAAAGATATGTCCAGTTGAACATTCTGAATAGTCGCTATGGAATTCAGGCCCTTAAAAATGGACATTTTGCAAATGACCTCGGATTTCGACGAAACCAGTTTTGTTGGGTCCGTGATGTCGAATTATTGCTAGATTCCAAGTTTCATAATTTTTCGAATCAATATGGGAGCATGGCAAAAGGAAAACGCGTTTGACCAGTTTCAGTTGATTTTAATCGACTGGAAATTGGCCATTTTTCATACGGTCTCAGAATTCGACGAAACTAGTTTTGTTAGGACCGTATCGTCAATACGAAACTAGAAAATATTTTTCTGAAATTTTTCTAGTTAGTATGTGACCCCGGTAATTTGAAATGTACGTTTAAAATTCAATATAAGGATTTAAATTGTAAATTTCAACGGAAACTGATTGTAACGATCAAACCAGCTTGCGATACATATCCCATTGTGTTCGGAATGGGGGTAAAACGCTATGGACGACAGGCGGTGGGCCTCGTTTCGAGGTCATAAGTAAAAGTCAACCCTTTGACAAAAATTTAATAATTAAATAATTAAAAAAATAAAAAAAAACAAACCCACCTTTCCCCTTTTCTCTTCTGTTGGCCCCCCCCCCCCGAATCAGTTATTCTTAAAACCAGAAAAGAAAAAAAAACCCTAATTCTAATCGAGCCGCCTCGTTGGAGGCCCTCTTCGCCGCCACCGGAGCAAGGCGCACCCTCCTCCGTCGATGTCTGCCACCTCCTCGCCTCCAACTCCCCCTCGCGACTCTTTCCTCCTCCCTCTTCCACGCGAGGACAGCGAGCGCCCCCCCCCCCCCCCCCGAACCCAAGCGCCGCCGCCATTAGGCGCTCCGCCAGCCACCTCCGCCTGAGAAGGCGATGCCCCTCCGCCTTGGTACGACGTTCGAGCCCCCTGTAAGTAACTTTTTATTTTATTTTATTTTAACTTAAAATCTGAATTTTATTTAACTTAAAATCTGAATTTTACTTAACTTAAAATCTGAATTTTATTTAACTTAAAATCTGAATTTTATTTTGTTTTAAAAACTGATTTTTATTTTTAGATTTTAAAAGGAAAAGATTTAGATTTTAAAATAGAAAAGAGTTAAACTTTAAAGAATAAAAGAAAAGATTTAATCTTTAAATTCAAAAAGGCGTAATCTTTAAATTCAAAAAGGCGAAATCTTTAAATTTAAAAAGGCGAAATCTTTATGTGGAAAATAGTGTGATAAAAATATAATTTTTATCTATTTGACATAGCGATAGAAAAATATGATCTTTATATTTTTAAAGTATTAAAAATATGATTTTTATATATTGAACTTCGAATTAAAAATATGATTTTTATATATTGAACTTCGAATTAAAAATATGATTTTTATATATTGAACTTCGAATTAAAAATATGATTTTTATATATTGAACTTCGAATATAAAAATATGATTTTTATGTTTTGAACTTCGAAAGAAAAATATAGTTTTTATGTTTTGAACTTCGAAAGAAAAATATAGTTTTTATGTTTTGAACTTCGAAAGAAAATGTGATTTTTATATATTGAATAACATAGAAAAAAAATTCGATTTTTATATATATTGAATAGCGAAGTAAAAATGTGATTTTTACGTATGTAGTGAAAGCAGCAACGAAGGTGACAAAAAGGCGAAACGACGAAGACTTCTGCAAAGGAGTGCCGTGGAGCTAGGATAGCTAATCTGTGAGAACTTCTCACCTTTCAATTTTATTTCTAGTTATATATATATATACTAGGATGCAGACGGTGCTTAGTAGCACCCGACACAATCGTCCACAGACCATGGACTTGTTTGTTTGGCTGTTTGGTTATTGATTGTGATATTGGTTTGAATGTGGTTTGTGGTGTGAAAAATCGAATCGATAAATTGGTTAGGATTAGACGTGCGCCGTTATAAGGCGAAGGAGTAAGGCTAGGTTAGACACTTACTCCAAATTTTGTGGTTTGCATAATAAAATTGATATGATTGATGTGTGAATGGCGTGGGCCTTCACTAGACCGGGGATAAGGCTAGGCCTTGTCCCGTTTCTAGTATCGTGCCGTTATGCCGCCGAAATTTTCTAAAATAAGTTAGAAAAATAAAAATATCATTTTATTGAATAAATGAATTGAATAGAAATTCATAGGTTGAAATAAAAGGTTTTATCGTTAAAAATATAATTTTTAACGTGAAGTGAATAAAATAGAATATTCATTTATAAACCAGACGGTTTGTTTATGTACACCTATTTGAATGACATTGATTGGGACGATAAATTTTACACATCGCCCAACAGCACAAATAAAATATTTGTTTGATTGTTTGAAACCCTACACGGGTGTTAGGATGAAATATGCAGTTCACTCATCCCGATTGATTAAATATGTCGATCGATTGATTGACAGGCTGTTATAAGCGTTGAATATCTATATTTGATGCTTATACAGTGTAGTGCACTTTGGTTGATGGTTGATTATTTTTCAATGCTATTATACATGTGTTGTATGAAAATCCATATAATTAACTTTATATGGTAATTGATTGGGCCTCATTCCAGTTTTAAAAATAGAAATATTTGAAATAGAAATATTCGAAATGGAATATTTGAAAATATCAATATATGAAGCCGTGTCGATTAGATTGACGCCATTTTGACGTGAACGATATTTATATCGATTTCGAAATGAATTGAATTGAAAACGATTTCGAAATGAATTGAATTGAAAACGATTTCGAAATGAATTGAATTGAAAACGATTTCGAAATGAATTGAATTGAAAACGATTTCGAAATGAATTGAATTGAAAACGATTTCGAAATTAATTGAATTGAAAACGATTTCGAAATGAATTGAATTGAAAACGATTTCGAAATGACTTGAATTGAAAACGATTTCGAAATGAATTGAATTGAAAATGATTTCGAAATGAAGCGAATTGAAATGAATTCAAATTGAATTGAAATTTGAATTGAATAGAAATGAATTTTGAAACGAATTTATAAAGAAGAATTCAATTTTGCTTTGAATTGAAATGGAATTTGAAATAGGTTTTGAAACGAATTTTAAAACTATTTATATAATTCGTTTTAAATAGAAATCGATGAAATATATATTATATATATTATATATATAATATAATGGCCTGAATAGAACGCGCCGCGCCGCGGCAGTTCGCGAATTTCGACCATTTATTTCAAACGGACATTGCGGGAGATCCGACCGTCGGATTCTCCTAAAACCGGAACCGTTGGGTTCGTATCGAAAAGAGCTTTCTAACGAATATTAGAAATTAGAAATCTAACGGTTGGATTTGGAGATACGTCCAAATCAAATTCGAAAAAGGTCGCTGTAAGTGCAGTTCGATGGCCGTTAATGGAAATCGACTATACGGGCCTTGATAAAATTATTAAAAATAGTAATAATTTGTGTAAAATCATAAGAAATGATTTGTGAAAGTTTGGGATGAAAAACTCCATATTTGAAAAGATAAAAATAGATTTTTATCGAAATGAGCTAGTTTTGAACTAGAATTATAATTCTATTTATTTTTAAATAAATAAATTGAATTTGAAATGGTTTTGAAAATAACCAAAATTTCCAATGATTGCATTGGAGTGGAGTTGAATCGAAATTGTCTTCGGAATATTTCGATGTTGGAATTCGTGATATTACAGGTGTTGTTATGGAAATTTGAAAGATATATATTTGTATCGTTATTTCCAATACGGCATTTGTTAGTCGTAGAATTCGATATTGAATATAAGCCGATATATTTTCTATTCAGAGCCTTGTATTGAATATCGAATGTGATTTGGGTTTGTCGTGAATGGTGTCTTCACTAACACTGTTCTTGAACCCAGTTGAGAAAAGATTAAATCTTTTTATTTAGATTTAATGAAGTGTACCAATTAAATGATATTTAATTGGAATTGAATTGGTATTGATTTTTGGGTTTATCGTGAACAGTGTTTTAAATAACACTTGTTCTTTAACCCGATAATTAATGGAATGTGATTTGGGTTTGTCGTGAATGGTGTCTTCACTAACACTGTTCTTGAACCCAGTTGAGAAAAGATTAAATCTTTTTATTTAGATTTAATGAAGTGTACCAATTAAATGATATTTAATTGGAATTGAATTGGTATTGATTTTTGGGTTTATCGTGAACAGTGTTTTAAATAACACTTGTTCTTTAACCCGATAATTAATGGAATGTGATTTGGGTTTGTCGTGAATGGTGTCTTCACTAACACTGTTCTTGAACCCAGTTGAGAAAAGATTAAATCTTTTTATTTAGATTTAATGAAGTGTACCAATTAAATGATATTTAATTGGAATTGAATTGGTATTGATTTTTGGGTTTATCGTGAACAGTGTTTTAAATAACACTTGTTCTTTAACCCGATAATTAATGGAATGTGATTTGGGTTTGTCGTGAATGGTGTCTTCACTAACACTGTTCTTGAACCCAGTTGAGAAAAGATTAAATCTTTTTATTTAGATTTAATGAAGTGTACCAATTAAATGATATTTAATTGGAATTGAATTGGTATTGATTTTTGGGTTTATCGTGAACAGTGTTTTAAATAACACTCGTTCTTTAACCCGATAATTAATGGAATGTGATTTTGGGTTTATCGTGAACCGTGTTTTAAATGACACTGATTCTTTAACCCAGTCGAAGATTAAAACTAAGTGGAGTTTTAATGAATCTTTAATTAGATTGAAATGATCGAAAGTGGAGTATCACCAGTTTTGCTCCAGGCGATAGTTAAATCTTTAATTAGATTTGAACGTGAAATGGTAATTGAATTTACCGATAACACCGTGGTGTTAGATATGAAGTATTACCAGTTTTACTTCATGGGATGATTAGGTTGGGATTGGGAAATTAAAACAAATGATTACTTCGGTAAGGCTCGCTAATCCCGACTAGTTTGAATTGATATTCAAAAGCAGATTAAAGCATAAATTCAAGAATTTATCTTTGATAAAAATTAATGGGAACCTTTCCCTATGAATGTGAAATTTAGAAACTAACTGTCGGTTGGCCAAGCAGAATGGTTTTCTGGATATTGATCTGATGTTGGTTTCGGCCTTCGGGGTTAATATTTGGGAAATTATTCTCTTGATTAATTTACGGTTAGTGACTAATGAATTGGAATGAGGCGTATGTTGTGTTTGTGTAACACTTATTTAAAATATACGCGAGTTATTCGGGAAGACCGGGTTTATCCCATTCTGAATAACTGATACGACGATAAGTCGAAGATGAAGACGATGGTCGAAGACCGGAGGTCTTCACGTCGTTTGGGTGATAACTGATGATCTTGATTGGGCTGTACACCCAAGAAGATGGAAACAGTTAGTGATCGTCCAGACGTACTTGGAGGTCGATGGATATGCGGGGTACTAGGTGCCTCCGGTTTCGTTCAGACCCAGGACAGACTTGTAAATGGACTGTGTGTCTGACATCGGATTTCATTCTGTGTGACTGATATCGGTTGCATAGGATGGTTTGCCTGTGTGGCATGCTAAGATGCAAATGATCAAGGCTTCTGTTGAAAAGCAAAGTCTTGTGGTGATGATCAAAGCACGGCCTTTGTGGCGTAGCTTTGTGTAACGTTTACCTCGCGTGTTTCACACCCGGTATGAACCAAAAACGGGAGACGGACCTCAGGGAGGACTTGCGTTTCCTTCTAGATAAAAAGTGGCGTCAGTGAT
The DNA here is from genome assembly GCA_030737875.1 of Allium sativum. Taxonomy (NCBI): domain Eukaryota; kingdom Viridiplantae; phylum Streptophyta; class Magnoliopsida; order Asparagales; family Amaryllidaceae; genus Allium; species Allium sativum. Next base: position 968,732,908 of record CM060920.1, read on the forward strand.
TTTACACGCCCTGACGAGTTTGACTTATGTGGTTGTTGCTGCTGCGAGGCGCCTCGGATTGATCGGTCGTTCTCGAACCGATGGAGCCATTCGTTGGCTCGTTTACGCCCCAAAGGGCGGGGGAACGCATGTTCAGGGTTTAAGTTTAATCCACATCGGTGGACCGGCCCTGTCGCTCCAAGGTCACTCGAGCTCTGACCTGAGACATGGGCTAGATTGTCTCGAATCGGTTGAGGACTATCTTTTGCCTCGGTTCATAGATGGAAATCCAGTTTCCCAATACGTGACTTTGCGGTTTTATTTGTAAACCTACATATGGCGACATAGTGGCATGGGACGCTCATGTCGCCTATGATTGATACTTATGATTTGAAGTTGTTTTATGCACTATGCACTTATAATAGTATCAAACGATTTGTTTTAACCGTATCAAGCATTCTTTGGCTGTTATAAGGGAAAACCCTATCCTCGACTGCGTTGCATTGTGTGATGGGACCTGGGTCTTATAACAGCTTCATTTTTCTTTATTTAGCATTGCGCTGTTTGTTTTATGCACTGGTATTCTTGGGAGGAAACCCGTTCCGTGTTATACGGCGTGGTCCCTTGATTTACCTAACTTTGAAAATAAAGATTAATAACTGTTTTAGTTCTCACACCAGTCACATGACTGACCTGGAGTTTATTGTTTTAACCTAAACTCTGGGTGCCCTTATTTTGACACGGGCAGCTAGTAGTTTCGGTTTTGCAGATTTATATTCACAGGATCCTGGTTTACAGCTGGAACGATATCCGGAAAGCTTTGTATCCGTATATCTTCTTCTAGTTGTGTTTGTATTACTTTTCCGCTGCTATGTATTTAAATGTAATTTAAATCTCTGATATTTCTGTGCAATATTCTTTTATACTTCTTGTAATCTGATGCATTGTTGTAATATAGCAATGAAACGTTCTTTGATATGCGTTCTGCTGTGGTTTGTTCTCGAACTATCCGACGCTTTCCTTTACGGGGAAGTTGCGGGTCTTCACAGTTGGTATCAGAGCTTTGGTTTACAAAGCTCAGAGAACAAGGCACATTAGAACCATATGAAAGAATTCATCAGATATTGGATTAGTAATATCCAACGAGAATGACTCGTTAGAGATGGGATCAGTAGTATCCTAGAACGAGTGTGAAGAGTATATTTTTCAAATGAAAACAAATTTTGTTTTGAAAATTTAAATCAACTATTCGTATTTGATTATTTGTTTATATTGATTTTGGACAATTCAGTATATAAAGAATTTGCATATACGCCTTGCAAACGTATATTCGAAGTTTTAATATACTAGATAGATATAGAGTCACATTCTAGACACCCGGGGATAATTCTGATGATGTGGCCACATCATCAGTATTTATGTTCGTGTTTTGAAGATGTGATATTTATATATTTCCTATTGATTGGTGTGAGAACCAAAATTAGATAGGGCTTATTGTTGTGATTTGGCATCAAAAATCTGATTTTTGTATATATATCAAAATTATGAATTTTAAAACGTTAAATTCACTAATTGATTGATGTTTGTGTTGTTTGTTTATTTGGTTGCTAATTTTTAGCCATTTAGCCTAACTTAATCGCATATTGAATTATATTGAAAATTGGTTGCATTTGCTTGCATATACATATGTATCATTGAACAGGTCATAGCAAGGAGGCTAGAGCCAGAGAATAAAATTTGTTTGCCCGACAAATAGGTACATGTTTACTAATAATTTCCTGTTTTGTTTGGGTGATGATGATTTTGTGAGCCTATTGGCTAGCCGCTTGGCTTTTTCTTTTTCTTTTTGAGATCTGAAGGACCGGGGAAGCTATTTGAAATTCCCCGATGCTCCCAGTGCAGGGGAGGTTATGGCGAAATTTTTCGAAAATTTAGGGTGTTAGCCAAATTTTTGAAATTTTGAAAATTCTCAGAAACTGAAGAGTTAGAGAATGGAAGCCAGATCGAACGTAGAGTTGATTAATCAAACCACTTTCGACTTTGTTCCTTTTCGGGGATGAAAAGTTTTAAGTGGGGGAGATTGTAACAACCCGAAAATCTGGGCCAGTTTAAAATTTTTATTTTGGCAATTTTAGCGAGTTTTAATATTTAAAATGAATTATTTTAAACAATATCGACGAGAAATTTGTTTTGAATATAATTCGAACGTATATATTATACGCGTCGTCGTTAGAATATAAATAATTATTTATAATTATAAATAGAATTGAAAATGGCGCGGTAGTTCGATAATTCGATTTCAAACTTCAATTGAATGTACCGGGTGCAAAACAATCCGGATTTTAGTGAAACAAAAAATAATGGAATCTAATAGTGAATATCTTTCCAACGAATCCGAATAATCAAGATTTCATATCGGGAATCAAAAGATATGTCCAGTTGAAAATTCTGAATAGTCGCTATGGAATTCAGGCCCTTAAAAATGGACATTTTGCAAATGACCTCGGATTTCGACGAAACCAGTTTTGTTGGGTCCGTGATGTCGAATTATTGCTAGATTCCAAGTTTCATAATTTTTCGAATCAATATGGGAGCGTGGCAAAAGGAAAACGCGTTTGACCAGTTTCAGTTGATTTTAATCGACTGGAAATTGGCCATTTTTCATACGGTCTCAGAATTCGACGAAACTAGTTTTGTTAGGACCGTATCATCAATACGAAACTAGAAAATATTTTTCTGAAATTTTTCTAGTTAGTATGTGACCCCGGTAATTTGAAATGTACGTTTAAAATTCAATATAAGGATTTAAATTGTAAATTTCAACGGAAACTGATTGTAACGATCAAACCAGCTTGCGATACATATCCCATTGTGTTCGGAATGGGGGTAAAACGCTATGGACGACAGGCGGTGGGCCTCGTTTCGAGGTCATAAGTAAAAGTCAACCCTTTGACAAAAATTTAATAATTAAATAATTAAAAAAACAAAAAAAAACAAACCCACCTTTCACCTTTTCTCTTCTGTTGCCCCCCCCCCCCGAATCAGTTATTCTTAAAACCAGAAAAGAAAAAAAAAAACCTAATTCTAATCGAGCCGCCTCGTCGGAGGCCCTCTTCGCCGCCACCGGAGCAAGGCGCACCCTCCTCCGTCGATGTCTGCCACCTCCTCGCCTCCAACTCCCCCTCGCGACTCTTTCCTCCTCCCTCTTCCACGCGAGGACAGCGAGCGCCCCCCCCCCCCCCCCCCGAACCCAAGCGCCGCCGCCATTAGGCGCTCCGCCAGCCACCTCCGCCTGAGAAGGCGATGCCCCTCCGCCTTGGTACGACGTTCGAGCCCCCTGTAAGTAACTTTTTATTTTATTTTATTTTATTTTATTTTAACTTAAAATCTGAATTTTATTTAACTTAAAATCTGAATTTTACTTAACTTAAAATCTGAATTTTATTTAACTTAAAATCTGAATTTTATTTTGTTTTAAAAACTGATTTTTATTTTTAGATTTTAAAAGGAAAAGATTTAGATTTTAAAATAGAAAAGAGTTAAACTTTAAAGAATAAAAGAAAAGATTTAATCTTTAAATTCAAAAAGGCGTAATCTTTAAATTCAAAAAGGCGAAATCTTTAAATTTAAAAAGGCGAAATCTTTATGTGGAAAATAGTGTGATAAAAATATAATTTTTATCTATTTGACATAGCGATAGAAAAATATGATCTTTATATTTTTAAAGTATTAAAAATATGATTTTTATATATTGAACTTCGAATTAAAAATATGATTTTTATATATTGAACTTCGAATTAAAAATATGATTTTTATATATTGAACTTCGAATTAAAAATATGATTTTTATATATTGAACTTCGAATATAAAAATATGATTTTTATGTTTTGAACTTCGAAAGAAAAATATAGTTTTTATGTTTTGAACTTCGAAAGAAAAATATAGTTTTTATGTTTTGAACTTCGAAAGAAAATGTGATTTTTATATATTGAATAACATAGAAAAAAAATTCGATTTTTATATATATTGAATAGCGAAGTAAAAATGTGATTTTTACGTATGTAGTGAAAGCAGCAACGAAGGTGACAAAAAGGCGAAACGACGAAGACTTCTGCAAAGGAGTGCCGTGGAGCTAGGATAGCTAATCTGTGAGAACTTCTCACCTTTCAATTTTATTTCTAGTTATATATATATATATATACTAGGATGCAGACGGTGCTTAGTAGCACCCGACACAATCGTCCACAGACCATGGACTTGTTTGTTTGGCTGTTTGGTTATTGATTGTGATATTGGTTTGAATGTGGTTTGTGGTGTGGAAAATCGAATCGATAAATTGGTTAGGATTAGACGTGCGCCGTTATAAGGCGAAGGAGTAAGGCTAGGTTAGACACTTACTCCAAATTTTGTGGTTTGCATAATAAAATTGATATGATTGATGTGTGAATGGCGTGGGCCTTCACTAGACCGGGGATAAGGCTAGGCCTTGTCCCGTTTCTAGTATCGTGCCGTTATGCCGCCGAAATTTTCTAAAATAAGTTAGAAAAATAAAAATATCATTTTATTGAATAAATGAATTGAATAGAAATTCATAGGTTGAAATAAAAGGTTTTATCGTTAAAAATATAATTTTTAACGTGAAGTGAATAAAATAGAATATTCATTTATAAACCAGACGGTTTGTTTATGTACACCTATTTGAATGACATTGATTGGGACGATAAATTTTACACATCGCCCAACAGCACAAATAAAATATTTGTTTGATTGTTTGAAACCCTACACGGGTGTTAGGATGAAATATGCAGTTCACTCATCCCGATTGATTAAATATGTCGATCGATTGATTGACAGGCTGTTATAAGCGTTGAATATCTATATTTGATGCTTATACAGTGTAGTGCACTTTGGTTGATGGTTGATTATTTTTCAATGCTATTATACATGTGTTGTATGAAAATCCATATAATTAACTTTATATGGTAATTGATTGGGCCTCATTCCAATTTTAAAAATAGAAATATTTGAAATAGAAATATTCGAAATGGAATATTTGAAAATATCAATATATGAAGCCGTGTCGATTAGATTGACGCCATTTTGACGTGAACGATATTTATATCGATTTCGAAATGAATTGAATTGAAAACGATTTCGAAATGAATTGAATTGAAAACGATTTCGAAATGAATTGAATTGAAAACGATTTCGAAATGAATTGAATTGAAAACGATTTCGAAATGAATTGAATTGAAAACGATTTCGAAATGAATTGAATTGAAAACGATTTCGAAATGAATTGAATTGAAAACGATTTCGAAATGACTTGAATTGAAAACGATTTCGAAATGAATTGAATTGAAAACGATTTCGAAATGAAGCGAATTGAAATGAATTCAAATTGAATTGAAATTTGAATTGAATAGAAATGAATTTTGAAACGAATTTATAAAGAAGAATTCAATTTTGCTTTGAATTGAAATGGAATTTGAAATAGGTTTTGAAACGAATTTTAAAACTATTTATATAATTCGTTTTAAATAGAAATCGATGAAATATATATTATATATATTATATATATAATATAATGGCCTGAATAGAACGCGCCGCGCCGCGGCAGTTCGCGAATTTCGACCATTTATTTCAAACGGACATTGCGGGAGATCCGACCGTCGGATTCTCCTAAAACCGGAACCGTTGGGTTCGTATCGAAAAGAGCTTTCTAACGAATATTAGAAATTAGAAATCTAACGGTTGGATTTGGAGATACGTCCAAATCAAATTCGAAAAAGGTCGCTGTAAGTGCAGTTCGATGGCCGTTAATGGAAATCGACTGTACGGGCCTTGATAAAATTATTAAAAATAGTAATAATTTGTGTAAAATCATAAGAAATGATTTGTGAAAGTTTGGGATGAAAAACTCCATATTTGAAAAGATAAAAATAGATTTTTATCGAAATGAGCTAGTTTTGAACTAGAATTATAATTCTATTTATTTTTAAATAAATAAATTGAATTTGAAATGGTTTTGAAAATAACCAAAATTTCCAATGATTGCATTGGAGTGGAGTTGAATCGAAATTGTCTTCGGAATATTTCGATGTTGGAATTCGTGATATTACAGGTGTTGTTATGGAAATTTGAAAGATATATATTTGTATCGTTATTTCCAATACGGCATTTGTTAGTCGTAGAATTCGATATTGAATATAAGCCGATATATTTTCTATTCAGAGCCTTGTATTGAATATCGAATGTGATTTGGGTTTGTCGTGAATGGTGTCTTCACTAACACTGTTCTTGAACCCAGTTGAGAAAAGATTAAATCTTTTTATTTAGATTTAATGAAGTGTACCAATTAAATGATATTTAATTGGAATTGAATTGGTATTGATTTTTGGGTTTATCGTGAACAGTGTTTTAAATAACACTTGTTCTTTAACCCGATAATTAATGGAATGTGATTTGGGTTTGTCGTGAATGGTGTCTTCACTAACACTGTTCTTGAACCCAGTTGAGAAAAGATTAAATCTTTTTATTTAGATTTAATGAAGTGTACCAATTAAATGATATTTAATTGGAATTGAATTGGTATTGATTTTTGGGTTTATCGTGAACAGTGTTTTAAATAACACTTGTTCTTTAACCCGATAATTAATGGAATGTGATTTGGGTTTGTCGTGAATGGTGTCTTCACTAACACTGTTCTTGAACCCAGTTGAGAAAAGATTAAATCTTTTTATTTAGATTTAATGAAGTGTACCAATTAAATGATATTCAATTGGAATTGAATTGGTATTGATTTTTGGGTTTATCGTGAACAGTGTTTTAAATAACACTTGTTCTTTAACCCGATAATTAATGGAATGTGATTTGGGTTTGTCGTGAATGGTGTCTTCACTAACACTGTTCTTGAACCCAGTTGAGAAAAGATTAAATCTTTTTATTTAGATTTAATGAAGTGTACCAATTAAATGATATTTAATTGGAATTGAATTGGTATTGATTTTTGGGTTTATCGTGAACAGTGTTTTAAATAACACTCGTTCTTTAACCCGATAATTAATGGAATGTGATTTTGGGTTTATCGTGAACCGTGTTTTAAATGACACTGATTCTTTAACCCAGTCGAAGATTAAAACTAAGTGGAGTTTTAATGAATCTTTAATTAGATTGAAATGATCGAAAGTGGAGTATCACCAGTTTTGCTCCAGGCGATAGTTAAATCTTTAATTAGATTTGAACGTGAAATGGTAATTGAATTTACCGATAACACCGTGGTGTTAGATATGAAGTATTACCAGTTTTACTTCATGGGATGAATAGGTTGGGATTGGGAAATTAAAACAAATGATTACTTCGGTAAGGTTCGCTAATCCCGACTAGTTTGAATTGATATTCAAAAGCAGATTAAAGCATAAATTCAAGAATTTATCTTTGATAAAAATTAATGGGAACCTTTCCCTATGAATGTGAAATTTAGAAACTAACTGTCGGTTGGCCAAGCAGAATGGTTTTCTGGATATTGATCTGATGTTGGTTTCGGCCTTCGGGGTTAATATTTGGGAAATTATTCTCTTGATTAATTTACGGTTAGTGACTAATGAATTGGAATGAGGCGTATGTTGTGTTTGTGTAACACTTATTTAAAATATACGCGAGTTATTCGGGAAGACCGGGTTTATCCCATTCTGAATAACTGATACGACGATAAGTCGAAGATGAAGACGATGGTCGAAGACCGGAGGTTTTCACGTCGTTTGGGTGATAACTGATGATCTTGATTGGGCTGTACACCCAAGAAGATGGAAACAGTTAGTGATCGTCCAGACGTACTTGGAGGTCGATGGATATGCGGTGTACTAGGTGCCTCCGGTTTCGTTCAGACCCAGGACGGACTTGTAAATGGACTGTGTGTCTGACATCGGATTTCATTCTGTGTGACTGATATCGGTTGCATAGGATGGTTTGCCTGTGTGGCATGCTAAGATGCAAATGATCAAGGCTTCTGTTGAAAAGCAAAGTCTTGTGGTGATGATCAAAGCACGGCCTTTGTGGCGTAGCTTTGTGTAACGTTTACCTCGCGTGTTTCACACCCGGTATGAACCAAAAACGGGAGACGGACCTCAGGGAGGACTTGCGTTTCCTTCTAGATAAAAAGTGGCGTCAGTGGTTTTACACGCCCTGACGAGTTTGACTTATGTGGTTGTTGCTGTTGCGAGGCGCCTCGGATTGATCGGTCGTTCTCGAACCGATGGAGCCATTCGTTGGCTCGTTTACGCCCCAAAGGGCGGGGGAACGCATGTTCAGGGTTTAAGTTTAATCCACATCGGTGGACCGGCCCTGTCGCTCCAAGGTCACTCGAGCTCTGACCTGAGACATGGGCTAGATTGTCTCGAATCGGTTGAGGACTATCTTTTGCCTCGGTTCATAGATGGAAATCCAGTTTCCCAATACGTGACTTTGCGGTTTTATTTGTAAACCTACATATGGCGACATAGTGGCATGGGACGCTCATGTCGCCTATGATTGATACTTATGATTTGAAGTTGTTTTATGCACTATGCACTTATAATAGTATCAAACGATTTGTTTTAACCGTATCAAGCATTCTTTGGCTGTTATAAGGGAAAACCCTATCCTCAACTGCGTTGCATTGTGTGATGGGACCTGGGTCTTATAACAGCTTCATTTTTCTTTATTTAGCATTGCGCTGTTTGTTTTATGCACTGGTATTCTTGGGAGGAAACCCGTTCCGTGTTATACGGCGTGGTCCCTTGATTTACCTAACTTTGAAAATAAAGATTAATAACTGTTTTAGTTCTCACACCAGTCACATGACTGACCTGGAGTTTATTGTTTTAACCTAAACTCTGGGTGCCCTTATTTTGACATGGGCAGCTAGTAGTTTCGGTTTTGCAGATTTATATTCACAGGATCCTGGTTTACAGCTGGAACGATATCCGGAAAGCTTTGTATCCGTATATCTTCTTCTAGTTGTGTTTGTATTACTTTTCCGCTGCTATGTATTTAAATGTAATTTAAATCTCTGATATTTCTGTGCAATATTCTTTTATACTTCTTGTAATCTGATGCATTGTTGTAATATAGCAATGAAACGTTCTTTGATATGCGTTCTGCTGTGGTTTGTTCTCGAACTATCCGACGCTTTCCTTTACGGGGAAGTTGCGGGTCTTCACACTTGCTTTGCTTCAAATCAATGAAGCGTCGAGCTACGATTCTTGGATTCCGGCATGAATTTGAGTTTATAACGCTCTTGGAACGCTTCCACTCTAAGGTGGACTCATCGATCTCTTCCATTAACAACGTATACCAATTCATCGCATGCTCTAGTAGCATGCTTGATGCTACAAGAACACAATAGTGGTCCATTATCTTCATACAAGTGAAAATGCACTCCCAAGTACATAGTAACACCTGAATTTCTAATGCTAACTCGGAGCCTTTGATCGACTCGCCACTGAGGTGTGAGTGAAGTCACTGCACATACGTGAAAATACAAATTTGCGTGGAGGAGAAGAATGGGAAGGAGCTAGATGCTAAGTGCCTCTAATTGAAACCAAATTTTTTCTTAACCAAACCGAACTGAATAAATTTCGCTAAATTCGATCGGTAACCGATCTAACCCAACTTGAAGGATATATTATTACGTAAATGATGAATTCACTCGAAATAAGACATAAATTCATGTTTGGAGAAATTTTATATAGTAAATTGTATGTTTATTATAAAATTTGATCTATTTGCAACAAATGCTTATGTGTTATATCATTACAATAATTATTTAAAGTACTACAACCCCATAAAATTAGATAATAAATTAAAAGTATGGTGGTTAAACCGATAACCAAAATAATTTATTCTATAAACCGATTCAGTTTTAAAATCGAACTGAACCAACCGAAATGAAATGGTTTGGTCGGTTACTTCGGTTTGAACCGAATATTGCTCACCCTTAATGTTGTCTAATAATATGGAGAACATGGAGTGGTTAGGAGTGACCATCCATAATCTTGTATTAGACAAGTATCAAATATGTTGATAAGATGCTCATTTTTTTGTTTTTCTCAAGTGGATATACATACTTAATTCACGTCTAATACAATCCTACAGTGGGTACAGGATGAGTTTGGAACAAAATACAGAAATAATAAGATAGGTCATAGAAAGGCAAACAAGATCACACACACATACATACACACACACACACACACACACACATATATATATATATATATACACACACACACATGCATCAAATACAGTACATAATGACGTGTACAGCGGTTATACAAACCATAACATATACAACATTGAGCCTCCCAAAAGAATATGCATATAAGTATCAGAGTACGAAGCATCTATAAGGTACACTACGTAAAAACCATGCATAACGGCTCTAAAAGATGTCCGGAATGAGATAGGTAAGCAATGACCAAAGAGAATCCTATCATGCAACTCGGTCTGACCCGAGTACATAGAATACATGGGTCAGTCTTACTTAAATAAGATGATTGGTATGTGATAAGTACAGAATAATGTCGCGGTAGGGGATAATTCCTTTCATAAATAAAGAAATCATATAACTAGGATTTTCACATGATATATGTGAAGGGAACTCTAAATCGACACATAAGCATCTCATGAAGGTTAATAGGTCACTCAGATGTTTCCATCGATTTAGATTCCTCTGATTATACTATTATGATTTATAAATTAAAAAAAAACATATAGACCACATGATGGAAACCACAGAAAACCCAGAAATCTCAGAAACCGCAAAACTCGAGAACTCCGTTAAGAGTTCAAAACACAAAAATGAAATCACACTACATATAAATCCTCAGATAGTATCAGGCTATATATAAAATGATTATGAATTCAAAATGGTAAAATCATAAAAAGAATTCAAAATCTAAAAATCATCAATAGTGAATTTTAGAAAAATAACTCATATTGGATCCATGACTCAGATGGCAAGCCGAAGCAATGTCGCACGTACATAACATTGATTGTTGAAGTCTACAAGTAATAATCAATTTACAAGTAATGATACTCTCTTCAAATGACCCGAATGCCATAAATATATTAGATGACCAGAAAGGCCATCTCAAATGACCCGAAGCTCTAAATATCTCAGATGACCCAAGGCTATAGTACTGATAATGTCTCAAAACGTATCACAAACTCTCAAATAGTAACCCAGACGGTGATCACGGTACATCTCATACCGTACGTTCTGACCTATCGGTTTACTACTCGTTAGTTAATTCCATAACAAAATAGCTAAATAAAAATCTCAGAGTAATAGTTGTGATCGGATAAGTCTAGAATTTACCAATATAATAAACCAGTGTGTCACATACAACATGGTCTACTACATAGTTTAAATCACAACCTCTCCTTCTCGAAGGGTGCAAAATCATGTGGCTTTTATATATAGAAATACTTAGATTTGAGAAGACTAGTTTGCAAAATGATTTTGTAATCATTTGATTTATTCTTTGAAAACTTTATATATCATCAGGTCGACATGTTAACTTCAAAATTCACAAACATACAGGAAAATAGCCAGCATCCCACAAGTTAATGTGGTCGACCCGTGATATCACTCAGGTCGACCCTAATATGCTTGGGTCGACCTATAGGTCACCCAGAGGAACGCATGGGTCGACCTGGGCATGGGTTTTTAACTATGTCAGAATTCTCTTTTGATTACAACTTTCAGACCTGATTTGAATAACTTAATAACCATGGAATGGTTTGAAAATTAATGTACACAAACTAGAATAATATATCTACTAACTAGAAAAAGTTTCATGGGAATCCGATATAAAATACAAGATATATATACAAACATGGACAAGGGAAGAATTTGACTATAACTTAGAAGTACTGAGAAACAAGTCACAGACAATACGATTTTTCATAAAGTATCAGAGATCAACATTTTCTAAGCTCGCACCAGCTAGATGTGTGAGAATACTCACCTCTTTGGTTGAGTTCTATTGTTAGCAGCGAAGATTTGTGGCAAAGCTTGCAAATTTAGGCTTAAAGAGAAGCTATAGTACTGTAAACAACATTATAGACATATGCAAGACACAACAAGTATGAAATCCACAATTTAGATAAAGTTCACTGAGATTAGTGATGAAAATACTCATGGATTTGTAGAGATTTACCTGCAGTACTTAGATTAATAAGTTTTCTATTCTTTTCTCTTAAGATTTAGGTTGATATTTGGGTTTTAGAGGAGTTTTGAACTTTTCTTACTGTATTTTGTTTATACAGGCTGGAGAATAAGAATATTTCTTATTTTTTGAAAGGATACGTACTGGAGAATTGTCTCCAAACTTTTCCTTGATTAAACTTTAGTTGGGCCTAATAGTAGCTCAATTAGGCATTAACACTTGTTAATTAGGCTATGTTAACTTAAGTAGGCTATTAGTTATTCAAAATGATTTGTTAACAACATGTTTCAATTCTCTTTACACCAAAACACACAACATAATATTGTTTTATGCATGTTAACAATTTTACCAATGTTAAAAAAGTTTCTAACAAGATTTAATACATATTTTAATATTTTCAAACCGGTCGTCAGAACTTTGTCCACTGTAGACTTTTAATATTTTAATAATTTAGAGAAAGCTCCCCAAAACTAAAAGAATATGTTAGATTTGTACAAATGCAACAGTCTTTAAAAAAAATTACAACTCGCCTGGTTAAGAAAACATGTAGTTTGCCATCCTGGCAAAATATATACAACGGAAGTTCTAAAACATGTAATAAAAAATAAAAAACTGATTGCAGAAGATAGTAAAAATTTATCAAACCGGCCATCAAAAGCTTGTCCACCGTAGACTTTTCAAACCGAATTGCGTAAATCTAAAAGAATAAAAGTTATAACTGGCAACTAGCAAGTCTTTATAAATATTTTCAAACCGACTTGGTTAGAATGAAACCCACAACTACCCAGCCCGCTTTCCTTGCAATAAGCAAGCAATCAACATTTTCATCATCACAACATTGAAGATAAAGGAACCGCTGCCACAATTCAAACAATCAACCAAAAATATAGGTCACAACATAAAGAGCGTAGCGTAAGGGATGTTGTTGGCATGTGCAGCCTTTATTACATTTTATAATTAATATTTGATACGTTGAAAATATGTCTTTGTCTGGGTATTTGACATACGAAAAGGACCTACTCACCATGACGTCATTCCGCTATTTCATCGAACTCCGACTTTATTAAGCCATCGCGCATCTCTCTGCACTTCATAAGGCGACCCCTAATTTCCTCAACGCTGAACCCGAACGCCTCGACATAGTCCAATTCCTTGAACCATTCATCAAATTCTTCATCTGATGTGCCGAGCGATACATTCCTTATGCGTTCCATAAGCTCAGTAAAACTAAGTAGCAAACCATAATTCAACGCGTTCTTCTCTGCTTTTAGATTGGAGGTGAATTCGTTCCAATGAGAGTACGACATCATTTCTACGAGTTTCTTAGCTGGTTCCAAGAGCTCAGCAATTTCATTCAGAGTGTTCAGAGATGTAGTGTTAGTTGATGTGGAGGGTAGCACCGCCAGAGCACTTGAAACTGGTACAAAAAATAATAGAGTGTGATTGAGCAATCGAAACTGGTACAACAAATAATCAGACTTGCTTTTTATCCCTACAGGAGTTGCTTTGAATATTTCATGAGATTATCAAACTTGGTTATAACATCATGTTGCTTATTATCCCTACAGACATCCTTATCATGTTAAGAAAGAGCCGGAAAAGTCAATCCGGAGAAGTTAACAGAGGAAATGCATAGCATGAATAAATCAAATATTCTCTTAACAAACTAAAAAGGGCAAAGATCAAGCATGAAAATCATAGCTAAAAACAAGTGTTACCATTTGGAAAAGAAGCGGCGCTAGATTTGAACCTGAGACGAATAATAGTAGTTTGGTTTGTATTTATTGGGATGCAAATACCATCCCCTATTTAAACTAGAATATCAACAATTTTATTCCCTAACAGCAAATGGAACATATATAATGTAACTTTAAATGATATGAAAACAACAATGCCACATTTTTATGACCAAATCCAACTACAGTTTACACCACCAAAACATAAACCGTAAACTGTCAGAACCATCGTGCAAATGGTATGTTTAATAGATGGAAATTGCCAAGCCTTATGTCTGTTGACAATAAACAGATAATAGCATTTTAGTTTAAAATACTGCTTTCAATGCACATTCTATTTGCAAATGAAAACAGGCCAAAAGAATAAGCTACCAGTGAAACAAATCAATAAAACCCAAAAAATAAACTACCAAAATAGGCCAAAAGAATAAGCTACCAGTGAAACAAATCAATAAAACCCAAAAAATAAACTATCAAACATTAAAAATCAATATCAACAACCAAACAAAACATTTTTATACATACAACAATATGTCTTATAAAATGTCAGGTAGGAAGGTTTCAACAATCAAGCAGCACCATTTAACTTTATTTCATATTGTTCTAAAAGTTGTTCGGTAATGTCAAAGGATATGATTGAATTGGAAGATTCATAGTTTAACACATTAGGAAAAAAACCAGAATTATTTTTACTTGCTGATCAGTATAACGCTTATTTTATTAGGAATTTAAGCAAAAATTAGGAATTTCGACTATAATGCTTATTTTATTAGGTTGAAGTCAAAATTCTAGCAACCTGTCTATGGTTTGTCTACAGGATGTTGAGATGCTGCAGTAAGCAAAAACCAGAATTTCATACAGCTAAATGGTTGGAAATTCAAAGAAACCAAACAAGTAACTGTATGGCTCGTTGATTATAAGTTCAAAGAAACCGGCTTGCGTAACGTTTTATTGCAAGAAAGAAAAGGACATTAGTTGCTATTGGTGATGTATACATTTTTTGCAAGAAAGAAAAGGACATTAGTTGCGCAACGTTGTTCGGTTAATGTCTATGGGTTCCAGAATCCACAGTGTTTTCTATAAGCCCCAATTGAAGCAAAAATTAGGCTCTAATGGCATTGTTAACCCTGTTAAAAACACTGGATCGGCCTTAACAATAAGGATCAGGTCGGTCTATAACGAAGAAGCGGGTCGGTCAGAATCAATGGAGCGGATCGGTCAGTATAAAGGAACCGGATCGGTCACTGCAACGGGTCGGTCATGTTTGCGCAACAGCGGGTCGGCCTATTATGCAAAGCATCGGGTCGGTCCCTTTCATTCAGAACGGACTGGGTCGGTCAGTACCAAAATGTCGGGTCGGTCGGTTGCAAAGCACCGGATTGGTCACTACATTGGGTCGGTCAGGTTCAGTCAATCGGACGGTCGAGTACCATTCACATTTGGATCGGCCTAGAACTTGTAGTTTGTGTGCGCATATGCAGATGTGCACATTGCACATTAACCTATTTTTTAGTCTAAATTCATTTTAAATTTTGGGCCTAATTGCTGAATGGTTATCTGATATGAAAGTCTGACAATGTCCCATGTGAATTGTATAACTAGTGATGGGGATCATGTAACAAACCAATAAATCAATAATTTGTTGGTTAAATAAAAAATTATGAAAATCCGTTAATATTTTTATACTTACCGCCATTTAGATCAGAGATTCGATAATGATGAACTTCTCGAGATTTTAAACGGTAGTCAAACGAAGGAGAAGTACTATTTATTTTTGAGGTTTCTGTGCAAATAGGAAGGTAACTATTGAAGGACATGATGTAAAACAAAAATTGACATAACACATTAAAAAAATACCGTCTTTGTCATAAGAAGGATAGGATTCATGATCGGACTTGCCACCGTCGGAGCTAACCTTTAACATCAAATCACATGAGTCGAGTGATCATCAGTAAATTCATTGTTATAATCAAATATTAAGAAGATTCCACGCACCTTTTTCAGTTTCTTCAAAGGTGTATCAGTCTCCCCTTCTTTTGAGCGCTTGAACTTTTGATCTTTAGCCCTATGATCCGCTTCATCATCCTTACCCTAATTAAACCCACATGTAAACATTAGTTAACATTATTTTTCCTTCTTTGAAATTTTATACCCTTTAATGCGACAGATACATAAATCATAATTATGAAGCATAAAGAAAATCATACCCGAGACTTCAGATTTTCCATTTTAAAGGCTTTTTTGGGTATTGGAATTTCGGATGACAAACCCCAAAATTAGTTGGAAGGAGAAGAATGAAGTAAACCCTAGAGGAAAACGGATTAAAAAGGTTTGTGAAAAGGTAATAAAACTAATTCTCGGCCCGTATCAATGCGAGACACGTCCTTTGACCCAACGGTCTGCTACCTTCAACCGAACACACCCTTCATATTAACCCGTTCATCTATTTCGAATCTTCAAAGTTCAAAGAGAAATAAGAGTTGGTTTAGACATGATAAAAACAGCGGTGGCCAAATTTAGAAATGATTTTGGATTAAGCGAAAAAATGATTCTTTTTTTATTCCGAAGGGGCAGACGTAATGGATAAAGTGAAGGTGCTGAAAAAGGATAATAAGTTCGTAAAAAGCGAATGTATTCTTTTGAAAATGGAAAAAATAAAAAATTATTATTTATACCAGTATAACCGTATATCAATGGGAAAATCGACCGTTAAAGTGTTTAATATGAAGTATAATTTTTTTTGTTAAAACTTATTCCAAACCAGATTTTATTGAAAAGATAATGGGTAGTTTAATAGAAAATTGAAGTAATTAAAAAAAATGAAATTTCAATTAAACTGAAATTTTCGTCTGAATCAACTTAAGCCTAAGGATATATTATTAATGTATTGATTTGGATTAGTCACAAACACATACATACATTTTTATTATATATCAAGTCGGATCAATGTAATCTTGACGTTTAGCTATTTTCCAACTCTAAACCATTAACGGATTGAATAAATAAAAAGGAAAATGAAACAAATATAAGGTCAAAATATATTATCATATCAATAAATATTTAGTTGAAATAAAAATAATATAAGAGCAATATAATAAATAAATCATAAATTATTGAATTAATTTACTTAAATAAATAACTTAAAAGTACCATTGTTATTTAAAAAATTAAAACTGTTGAAATAAAAATACCAAACATAGAACTAAATGTTGAGCTGCATCTTTTTTTATGTTTCTTCCAACAAGAAGCTTGATTAGACTGAATGATCGATTATTGATTACGTTTTGACAGTGATCTTTTACTTTTATTCATTTGTGTACTCAATCTGAGTCACGTCAACACTAAAAAGATCAGGAAAAAAGGGGAAGAAATCAGAACACGAAATTTTAAGAATAAAATTTCTTTAAATGATTGAATCTATATTCATTCCTTGCTGCATTTATAATCATATGGCTCATATTTTAATTATTAAACTATTACATAGCCCAGTATGATGGTGGAAGTAACAGATAAGGATTGACATATTTTAAGTCAATCCCTACATATGTTATATCATAATATGAAGAAATAGTATAAATATCATTAATGATATTATATAAATGGTATGTCATAATATGAGGGAATAGTATAAATATCATTAGTGATATTATATAAATCGTATGCTATAATATGAGGGAATAACATTAATATCATTAATGACATTATTCCATAATTGTAGCAGTACGTATGACTGCTAACTTTATATATTTGTGATTACTGAATGGAAAAGTAATCCTTCTCTTCAACTCTTCATCATGGTATCAGAGCTCTGATCCAAAACAGTTCAACTTCCTCTTCTTCAGTGGCTCTCATTAACCAAACTTCTATCAGATTCTAAATGGCAGCGATCTCACAAAGCCATACACTTTTCTAGGTAAATTTCAATGGTGCCGAGAATAAGGACATGTGATTACTCATTGTCCTTTATTTAAGCAAAAGTTTCCTAATGCAATTCCTCCTTCAAATTCTCAACCTCCGTCAAACCGATTCACACCAAAACCTCAAGCAAACATCGCAAATACCTTTATGTAATGGCGCGGCTTTCGATGACCTCGGAATTCCTGTAATTATTAAAGAAATAGAATAGATAGAGAATGAACTAAACAAAACATCAGAATCTCACAGTGGAATTTAACAAAATACATAATATATTACATAACATAGTCTAATACATCATAGTACATCATCATCATAATACATCATCATACATGATTTCTAGTTTAATATAGATATTCAAACTGGATACTTAGAGATAGATATAACTACTAGACGGATTCTTGGACTCGTACTCCACAATACTCCAAAAGGGTTTCATTAGTTACCTGGGTCACTTGTCTACTCATAACAAGTGTTATGAGTACCCAAGAGTTTAGGAAAACCAGACAAATAAACTCTGGGTCAGTCAGGGGACTGGTTTGAGTAAACAATTTTTAAAACAGCTTTGTAACGAGAAAATATCAGAAACAGATTGATTTAAGTTTAGAAAACCTTTCGAAAGAAAAGATAATAGTAAGACCAGCCCACACATAAACACGGACGGTTTTTACCTTACTATAATCCAAAATATTTTTGATATTAAAATCATCTGATATTACAATAGTTTTTATCAAATAAATAACCATCTAGTGGAACACTTGCGTCTCACGCTCCACATATATAATATAAAATCAAAAACCGCGAGCTCTTATTGGCGATTGCATTCCAACTATGACAAGGTATGAGACCACCTACCGATTAGTGTACTCTAGAGGGGATACACTGGGGTTCAACAAGAACATCTTGCAACCCGGCCACACATGACCGTCCACTCATTTAGCTTGAGTGTAGCGAATATATTATCACCAACAGTTGGGCTCAAACCACCGTGTTCCGAAAGCTACAGCAGCGAAAAGAGATTAAGAAACAAATAGGAATTTCTCTAGATGGTGATAATATACCCTGCTTGAACATGACCCACCTAGCCATGCTGCCTTCCCGATTTTTGTCTTTTCATGATTGTGAGGATTTGAGGCTACGTTCATCTTCCAGAACATCTAGTCACCATTCACTTTGAATGCCACATCATCAAACCCGTCATTCACTAGTTGATCTTCCCAAAAATATTACGGGTACAAAAGCTAAAAGAAACGAATTTCTCCGCCACCAGATGTAATACCTTAAAATAATCGTCTTATGTGATCTACTAGGAATACTCTGTCAGACATTCGTCCACACAAGTTGTCTTGGGACTAGACAAACCGAAGGCACTATAAAAATAGCCCTTGCATATCTCTGTCTTCAATTATCTTCAATAATTTCTGATACGTAACGTATAGATCGAACCAAAGTGGAAAATAAATTCCGGTCCCTTTGAGACGACCAGCGTACGTCTTTTAAGGATAGATGATATTTAAGGAAACGGATATGCATAAGTCTTTAATTGAAATCATTTCTTGATTAAAGGAAACAGTATCAACTTAAAAGGATTGAAAACCAATTCTGCATTTTCAAAATCACTTGGCTCAATATGGATGAATTTACAGATCACTTATAATTCAACACTATTGAATTATTATTCTATTTCATTTATAAAATTAACAAATCATAAATTCTTATTATATTTGTATATTTATTTCCTTTAACTATCTTATATACTTTAAAATTCCCATTTTTCTTTTATTTCCTTTATTTTATAATCTTAAAAATCCACATTTGATTTCATTTCCTTTTCATTTCTATTTAAATTTACCGGCCCAATTACTTTTCAGCCCAACACCCTCTCTTCCCATTCCCACTTATTTCTTCTTTCCTATTTAATTTCTTTGGCCCAAATGTTTCGGCCCAATTACTTCCTTATATATATAGTTTTCCTTCCATTCCTAATTTATTATCCTGGCCCAATTATTTTCGGCCCAAACAACTCTAGCCCACGCACCATTCCTTATTCTCCTGCTACCAACTTCCCACTCCTGCTTCTCTCCTTTGTTTACACGCTGCGGCCATAATATCCTTTTCTCTCTTTCTTTGTTTTTCTCTTTTTTCTCATTCGGTAAACTAGGAGTTCCCGCAACATCGTATAACCCTTCCTCTAACCCTACTCATTTAGCAATACATTGACTAACCCATTTGCGAGTTGCAACAGTGTATTTATCACCAACAGGAGCATCTGAAAACCAAGTAAGTACATTCCTTTGTGAGACTAGCATAAATATCGTCTAACATTTTGAATAAATCAGAATTTTCTAAACACCTTTCTCTCATCTACAGGTATCCTATTCCTAGTGACACAGATTGTTAGCCCAGTGAAAGGAGCTGTATCTTTATTTCTTGCATCCCCACTTTTGTTGTCTTCTTAACATATCATGTTATACTTTTTCTTTTGATTCAACATGTTTTCGTTGGTCTTAACATTTCGTATATCTATACTAACCCAAGAGCTCGAACCATTGATTAATAATGTTATGTCTTGCTTCTTCTTCTTCGAGAGCTTGCTGTTTATCCATGGTGCAGACACACATATGGTGCACGTGCCCACACCCTTCACTATAGATAAAGCTCCACTGATCATCCTCACAAACTCCAATACACGCACCATCACTATTTCCACATCCAGATCCGATCACCTATCTATCTACAGTATTTTTGCCCTTTAACTTCATCTTCACAAAAAGTGCGATCCAGGAAACTCATGTTGCTACCTCCTCGCGCCACTAGGACATGCCGTACTTTGTCCATACCGCGTTGACAACCTCCAGCACCCATCCCCCCCGGTGCGCAGTCTCCACTGTCCTCCTTTTCAGAGCAGTTCGAAGGTGCTCGCTGGTTTCAGAAACTACATCCAAAACCCTATTTTCATCTCGTTCCCACAAACTATACATCAGAAAAAATCTCGCACAATTTTCCCACACTCACCAACCCGACACGATCCTCCAAGCTCCTTCGCGTTGAACTCAGTGGCTTAGATCGCCAGAATTAGCCTAAAGAACGGATTTCGTTCATCTCCCATTATCTCGACAACCCTAATCTTAAAAATCACGAAATGAACCTTAAAATCATCATTTCATCTTACGATCACATCCATATAATCAAATCTTGAATTCGCGCTACATGAAACTCTGCATTTTTTTGTTGATACGGGAAAATATGTGCATCTTTGACCATATAACTTAATAAATCCTAAATCTATTTTTGCTGTATACTAGGAACCTAGATGAACATCTTTTGTGTATAAATCAAGCCCTAGAACTTGTGTGAATTCAAGTTATAGATTTTTTTATAAGGCTTGGCTTTAATTTGGGAGATATACAGAGCAATATTTATTGGCTACAGGTCTTTGTAAATGATCAGATCCATGTTTATATAACAGTATATCATTTATACCAATCATAAAGTAAATTTCATACTCATGAACATACAACATAAACTCAGAAAGAGTTTTTAAACCAAAATAGAAATGAGTTTACTCACAAGTTTGCTCTTCTCTGTTCTTGTATATTTGTTATTGATTACTCTGGTTTGATTGTTTGTGTGAGGAAGTATGGAAACTCAGGTGCTTATTTATAGCCAAGTTTCCTATTAAACAATACACTTTCTTTATAATTTTAGGTTGTAGGCTCTCATTAAAAATTTACATATGGAGTTGCAGTATACTATGGCTATTAGCCTTCATCATTTTCCTAAATCCTATTCAATTTGGGTTTCCAGAAATATATGCATGGTTATGCATGGTATGTATAATTTATACCATATAATCTTGTCTCCTTCCTATCTTTTAGAAGTCCTACATTATTCCTCATAAATGCATTCGTATGGTCATCTTAGACTTTGTTGCCACATAAAAACAGAATTTGTTGTAATTTAAATATACTAAATGTGTTATCCTATTAACATGGAAATAGCTAAAAGATTAAATTATCATGTTTTAGGGAATGACTGTGTATTTATAGCCATACTATTATGGATATTAAATCCCATTAAGGGCTTGACTTTTGCTTGTTGTTTTATGAGAAATATACTTGTTTTATTAGTTATGGCATTTCATCAAACACGTGATGTTCATCCTACTCTATTTTATATTCAAACATTTGTGTTGCCGTGATGATCTCTTGCATATGTTTCCTTTTACTGTCTACATTTGTTTAGAGATTATCTGCACTTCTAAGTAATATATGTCATATCACATTATATACCTAATGTTAAAATTGTAAGTGTATGTTTCTAGTATATGATTTTGATTTTAAAAGATTACATTAATTTCCTTAAGAACTAAAATATCAGGTTCTAATAAAAAGTGATATCTACTCATTATCCTAATATATGTATAATAAGCAATATATTTTCCCATAATACATTCATATATTTATATACATACATGAGTTTTAAATAAAAAGGTTACTTAAGTTTGTTATCACTATAATTAAATTCCATTTTAATTTAATTAACTCATAAAAATTAATGTTTATTATTAAACAAAGTCATTTAAAAACCGGGACATTACACTCTGCCTCTTCATCCTCTTCAACATGGCCTCTAAACAGTGGTGCTTCCCAGCACGTCATGACAGATCTAAACAATCTATCCCTCCATGCTCCTTATGATGGAACCGAAGAGTTGAACGTCGGTGACGGCAAAGGCCTTAAAATCACTCATGCCAGTTCTTGTTTTTTATCATCACTCAAACTAAATAATGTCTTAGTTGTTTTATGCCATGTCTAAAAGTATAATTTCTGTTTCTCAACTTTGTCATGATAACAATATCTCAATTGTCTTTTCTTCCACCTCTTTTCATATGAAGGATCTCAAAACGGAAGAATCTCTATTCTAGGGGCTGGTTGCAGCAGGCATTTATCAGTTCAAATCCACAAGCCCTGTAGTCTATGCAAACACAACTAGTTCACTTGATTGACATCATCGTTTAGGGCATCTGTCTCATAATGTTTTTAGGCAAATTGTTTCCAAAAATAAATTTCATGTTCCTAGTATCTCCACTTTAGATTGTAATTCATGTGCTTGCAATAAAAGTCATAAACTTCCTTTTTCTACTTCCTCTATTGTGTCTACTGCCCCACTTGAGTATATTTATTCTGATCTTTGGACATCACCAATTTACTCTCATGATGGATTTAGATATTATCTTATTTTCGTTGACCATTTTTCTAAATAAATTTGGTTGTATAATTTGAAACGAAAATCAGATGCAAAACATGTATTCATTCGCTATAAAGCTCTAATTGAAAAATACTTTCAATTGCCTCTCAAAACTCTCTACTTGGACAACGATGGTGAGTATGAAAGCCTACGTAACTACCTGTCCATCGATGGAATTTCACATCTCACAACCCCACCCCCACACCCCTAAACACAATGACTATTCGGAGCAACGACATCGACACATTGTTGAGACATTTCTATCACTCTTAACTCATGCTTAAATGCCCCCTTGAATATTGGACAAATGCTTGCTCAACAGCTGTTTACTTGATCAATCGACTTCCACTCCAACTCTAAACAATGTGTCACCCTACCTTAAATTATTCGGCCAACATCCTAATTATTCCAAGCTTCGAAGTTTTGGGTGACCTTGCTACCCATGGCTTAAACCCTACAATTCTCACAAACTTGAACTCAAATCTCTATCACATATTTTTGTTGGTTATTCACCTACTCAAAGTGCATATTATTGTCTCGAATTAAATAATAATCATGTCTATGTTTCTCGTCATGTTCACTTCAAAGAGAACATTTTTCCTTTTTCTGAACTTAATAATTCAACTACCTTCTTGCCTTACCTAGTGGAACAATGGGCACCTCTCACATTATTTATATTATCAAATACTCAATCTTCCTCTTCTCATTTATTGCAAACTAACTCACCTTCCAACACACCTTCTACCTGATTCCCCAATTCACCTCTTTCATCTCCTATATCCTCAACAAACTCATCTCAACCTCCTACTACCACTCTTGAGCTTTCCTCTACTTCACCTCAGTCAAACCTTGATATATCCACATCTACAAATTCAAAACCCAGCAATCCTGTACATTCTTACAACACGGCATTAGGAAACCAATCAGTAAACTGAATTTAAATGCGGAAGTCCATGAAACAAAGATCCCAAAAAATATCACCTAAGCATTAAAAAGCCCTGTTTGGTGTAAAGCTATAGATGAAGAGATTAATGCATTGGTTAAAAATAGAACTTGGGATCTTGTACCTTCATCTATGTCACAAAATTTAGTGGGGTGCAAATGGATTTTTTGAATTAAAAGGAATACGGATGGTAACATTATTCAGTACAAGGCTCGCTATGTTGCAAGAGGCTTTAATCAGAGAGCTGGCATCGACTACGGTGAGATTTTTAACCCCGTAGTTAAATCCGCCACGGTTCGGCTTGTGCTCTCACTTGCGGTTAGTCAAGGTTGTTTATTGCGCCAACTTGACATAAACAATGTTTTTTTACAGGGCACCCTCACTGATGATGTATACACTATACAACCTCCTGGTTACATAGATCCTATACATCCAACACATGTATGTAAATTAAACAAGGCACTATATGGGTTAAAACAAGCTCCAAGAGCTTGGTATAAAGAATTACAGAAACATTTAATTGAGTTGGGCTTCAAGAATACGATCACTGATTCATCCTTGTTCACATTGCACAAAAATGGTGACATCATTTATCTGTTGGTTTATGTGGATCATTAGGACTGCCAATGGGTCGTGTCGGGTCGGGTTCGGGTCGGGTTCGAGTCGGGTCAAGTCGGATTCGGGTTGATTTATAAACGGGTCGGGTCAACCCATTTATTAAATGGGTCATATTTTCCCAACCGTAACTCGACCCGTTAATAAACGGGTTGACCCGACCCGACCCGTGTAACTCGTTTAACTAAATGGGTCGTGTCGGGTCGTGTTGGGTCGGGTTTACCCGTTTGACCCATTGATAGATATTGCCTACTAATATAAGCAACAAAAGAGCCAAATCACCAACATGCACACTGTTATATAATCACCAACATGCAACAAGTTGCAAAGTCACCAACAAACAACACATATATAAAGCATGAAATCATCATATCCAAAAAACATTTTCTATACATAAGTATATATTCCCATACTACATAAGAAGAGATACAGTTGTTATAAGTAAAATATAACTAACAACATACAAGAATAAATTAGTAAAATATAACATCTTACATATACGAGCATACTGATTACTACATACATAAAAGATTAACACTAAAAGTATACATAAGAGACTAACAGTATGGAAGAGATACAACATATAATCGGGTTTGGAGGGTCAAAATCGGGTTAGCGGGTCAACCCTAAACCCACCCATTTATAAACGGGTCAAATTCGGGTTGACCCGAAAATGACCCGCTAACTAAACGGGTCGGGTTAACCTGCTAATTTCCGTGCAGGTTTCGGGTCACGGGTCGTGTAGGAAATTGACAATCCTATGGATGATATTATTATTACAAGTAATGCAAGTCATGCTCTGGAAGCTTTTATAAAAGATTTGGCAGCACGTTTCTCACTCAAAGACCTTAAAGAATTGTCTTACTTCCTGGGAGTGGAAGTAGTGCCTCATCCAAAAGGTATTTTCTTGAGTCAAAAGAGGTATATTGCTGATATTTTGTGCAAAGCTAATATGGACGATGAAAAACCAGTTGCAACACCATTAGCCACTCATCCTCCGTTAACTATACATGGAAATCTTCTCAACGATCCTACCAAGTATCGTACTCCGATAGGTAGTTTACAATATTTATATCTCACAAGGCATGATGTGGTATTCGCAGTGAATAAGTTAGCTCAATATATGCAGCGTCCAACTGAGGAACACATGCAATCTCTACATCGTCTTCTTCGGTATCTAAGTGATACATCTAATATGGGTTTAATTATACACAAAGACTCACCTCTCACTCTCCATGCTTACTATGATTCGGATTGGGCTCATGACAAAGACGACTGCATTTCTACAATAGCATATATAGTATACTTGGGCAAGAATCCTATCTCTTGGACGTCAAAGAAGCAACGTACAAGAGCTAGATCATCTAACGAAACCGAGTAGGCAGTGGCAAATGCTACTGCCGAAATTCTTTGGGTAGGAAATTTATTCAAGGAGGTTAGTCATAACCTCACTCTCACGCCAATCATCTATTGTGATAATGCTGGAACAACATATGTGAGTGCTAATCCGGTTTTTCATTCTAAAATGAAGCATCTGGGATTGGACTACCATTTTGTCAGAGAGAATGTGCAAAGTGGAAACTTGAGGGTCTCTTACATCTCCACTAATGACCAGCTTGTGGATGCCCTCACCAAGCCACTACCACGTACTTCCTTCACAACATTGATTAGCAAAATCGGTCTTTCATCTTGGTCGTTTGTTTTGAGGGGGCGTAATAACCCTACATATGGTATGCCATAATATGAGGAAATAGTATAAATATCATTAGTGATATTATATAAATGGTATGCCATAATATAAGGGAATAGTATAAATATCATTAATGGTATTATATAAATGTATGCCATAATATGAGTGAATAACATAAATAGCATTAATGATATTATTCCATAATTGTAGCTGTATACAAACGGTGCTCGCAGTGATCGACCTTCCAAAGCCGAAGTTGTACTGTTAACCCCTGAGGGACGATCGATCTAGTATGTCTTAAGGCTGAATTTTACCGCTACCAACAATGATTCGGAGTATGAAGCCCTAATTTTCGGGTTGAGGCTCGCGAAGGAATTGGGATTAGTTGTGTTGGATATTTCTATGACTCTCAAGTTGTTGTGTTTCTGGTTGGAAGGATTATCAGGCAAAGGGACCACGCTTTGCTGCTTACTTGGAACTGGTAGAAGAGCTGTTGGATGGCTTTGAGTACCATAGTACCCACATCTTGCGGGAGAAGAATCAGAAAGCTGATCGGTTAGCCAAGCTGGTCAGCTCTGATAGCTCAGAAGAAATAGAGATGGTTCTGATCGACGTCCCGAACGCTCCAAGCCTTGATTAGATGAAAGTTACACTACACCATAATGTCAGTTTTGCCACACCCAAATGCGGAACAATTCCCGTTGTAATTTTGGAACGGCTTTGGGCCGTGGCAAAGTGGATTGGCATGGCCATAGGCCGTGATAGTTTTGGAACGGGTTATGCCCGTTCTAATGCTAATGGGAATATCTTCACCCTACACATACTCTATGTACCAATTATTTCACACCCCCAAAACAAAAGCACGTTATCCCCAAAACCAGCGTCTTCCTCCCAAAACAAAAGTGCCTATCCCCAAAACCAGCGTCTTCCTCTCATTCGATCTATCTTCTTGCGATCCAGATCGATCTAATTTTTTTTACAACCGGTTAAATTTTAAATCGAAACCACATCTTCCTGTCATTCGAAATTCTTATTCAAGTGCTTTTCAGGTAATAAATCGAAACCGCATTTATATGTTTAATTGTCTAAAGTTCTTTAGGGTACAAATAGTTGTTATCATACCGTCTCCATTATAGTTTTTTCATGGTGATCGCTGATTAAAAGAGAATCATGATTTGTAATGCGGTAATTCATAGTGCAATCCCTGTTATATATGCATTAGCCACTATTTTACTTCATGGTTCCAACTTCCGAAGTATACTTTAACTGTGAAGAAGGTAGCTGGAAATCCCTGTTGTGGAATAATACTCTAGCATGTTTTATTTGTGTGAATTTATGGAATTTTTTTAATACTATTTTTCATTTTTATATTTGGATGTAAAGTCAATGTTTATTTTAAAGCATGCATAATGCTACTATGTTCGGTAAGTGACATATAAAGATTTATATGTATAAGGTAAATTATTAAGGATCATATGAAAAAATTACATTATATTTAACATTATATGCCTGGTTTAATGAAAAACATGTTCTTCTATGGTAACAATCAGAATCCTAAAGTATCAAGTTTTCATCATTTTACACTTCATTTGTGTTGTTGGACACG
This sequence comes from Allium sativum, assembly GCA_030737875.1. Taxonomy (NCBI): domain Eukaryota; kingdom Viridiplantae; phylum Streptophyta; class Magnoliopsida; order Asparagales; family Amaryllidaceae; genus Allium; species Allium sativum. The sequence goes on from CM060920.1 coordinate 968,760,855, forward strand.
TCCCCTTTATTCGCATTTTCACCGTCTACTTTCGCTGTTGAACTCTGCATGTTATGCTATCTTCACTTGTGACATTGATGATTCAACCAAAATTCTTTTTCATTTTCATTTTCATTTGGTGGGACCACTTCACAAACTGATTGTTTCCCACTTCTTCTCTACCGTGCATTTTGACACCTTGAATGCATAACACAAAATTTGCTAAATCCATAGTATACAGAGCTATATTAACCAAAAGTGCATTTTTTGACCAAATGAAATATTTAGGTCTCTCAAAACAAAAACAAAAACAAAATGAGAAAGACGAGAATGTTTCAAGTGTTTGGAGAGTAAGGGCATTGGAGAGGGCTGCTGTAATTGTTGGAGGATTATTGTAGGTGTACTGCTTGTTCTACTGGTAGTGAGTAAGGGTAATGTAGTTGCATATTAGTGAATTTTGGTGCTGTGTTGTTTGAAAAATTTATATGTGAAGGTGGTTTGATTGGTGGAATAGCTCTGGTGAAGTGGGTGTGTATGAGATAAGGCTGAGGTGGTTCACTTTGAAATGAAGGGTGCAACTGTAGAAGATGAGGATGGTGGTGATTTGATTGGTGGTAGTGTGATGAAGGCAGTGATATAGATATAGGGAATCGTTTGACGTTTGGGGGACTTGCAGTTGTAAGTTGATTAAATGTGAATAGGAAGGTAAATAGAGAGTTGAATGTAAACAAGGATGCAGAATGAAATGCAAGGAACAAAGAATAGAATGCAAAAGAAATTGCAGTGCGTAGTGAAATGAAAACTTTGTTAAACTAATTTCCAGTGCATAGTATTTTTCCCCCAGTTCAATGAAAATGCAGCCAAATGCCTATATGGAGCGAAATGTAATGTAATAAAAGGAGAAATGAAATTTAAGTTGAAAATCAAACTGCTGCCTTTTTCTCTTTGAAGATATGTAGAAATGCAAATTGGTTTATCCTTTTAAGTTATACAGAAAAATGATAAGTTCATTTATCATTATTTTTGTATCTTTTTCTTGAAAATTGTCCTTAAAACTAATTTTTTTCAAAAATGTTGTGTTTAAAATTTATTATCCATAACAAATAAGTCCTTTAAATAAAAATCTCCTACATAACACTGGTTATATTTAGCATTTTCCTGTTTGCTTTTTTTTGTCCATCGATTTAGAAATGGAACTTATACGCTTTAGCCTTTTTTTCAAAAATGGTGCTTCATGCATTCAGTAAGTGATATATCTCACTAGATGATTAAAATATTACTAACTATTCATTCCCTTTACATTCCTTTGGATTGACTTTTAGTCAGAAGCCTACATTCTGGTCTCTTGAAAGAACGTTGGAAAAGCATAAATATAAAAGCCAGATTCAGGAGAAAGGGAGATACCTGCTTCGACACGTATATTATCTACCTGTGTGAACTTCTTTAGCATATGTTGATGTGCAATATTGAGTAGAAATTCTTAGCATATTATCTAAATGTGTGAACTTCTTTAGCATATTATCTACCTGTGTGAACTTCTTTAGCAGTTTAGTCAATGGCTTTTTCAATCAAAATTGAGGAGAATTTTTTTAAAAGAAAGAGTGTGAACTTCTTTAGCATATGTTGTTGTGCAATATTTAAACCTTCCATGTGTGGTGTTTGAATTTTCTCTAACATATATATGTTGCTCTATGCTTTGGATCGTTCAAATGGGCTGAAATATGTTGACTAGATCATACGCGTAGAATTGATTATTTTTGCAGATGATGAAAATTATTACGCCTCTTGATGGATTCCCAAATCTAATTAAGAAAATAGTTTAGTTTTAAACTCAACACACTCAATGTTTATAACAAGCAACATTTTGTATGTCATTCTAGCGTAAGCTACAATTGTGAAGACATAGTTTTCCAGTCCGTTACCATAGAAAAACGTTTTGTTTATTGAAAAATTATATAAAAGCATTTAGAAGATATTATATTATCTAGAAGCAACATAAAAAAAATTCCATTTATAAAAATTACTACGAGCATTTCCATTTTCAATAAACCATAGAAATTTCTTCTAAAATTAATTAATTACTACGAGCTTTTAAAATCAGTTTCTATTTAATTGATACTTTTTTTTACTAAATAATCCGTATTCAATTAAAATAATTCTTTTTCCCTAAAATAATTTTATATTTACTTGATGAATATCGATTTCCATTATCTCCTCCCCTCATATTCCCATCACAGTCCCATCTGTTTCTAAAGTTCACGGTTCTTTAGTCCATTGTCGCAGCGAAAACGTTTTTTTTTCATGGTAACCTCTCAAAATATGAAGAACTAGTTTTAATATATTTTTTAGAGCTCTTCACTCCATTATAGCAACCCAAAATTGGCACAGTCCTACAAGGCATTTGAACTTTTTTATTTTTTTAATGTCATATGACCTATTCCCTTCCTTAGGATATGAATGTTTGGGTAAACCACACGATCTATTAGTTTCTAAATCTTTGAATATACTGTTATCATCGTTATAGAAAAGATATTGGGTTTCTTTGATTAAATTCTCCTTTTCATTTTGAAGAAATGCAAAAATGAAAAAATACGTAAACTTCTTCGAATTGATGGCAAAAGTTATGCCAAAATTTTTATATTTCTTCAAACTAACAATAAAAAATAAGAAAAAAATCTTCATTTTTAAGTTGATGATAGAAGTGCCCAAAGTTTTCGTTCTTTTTATAAGATGGAAAGCATGTAAATTTGATATTTGGAGTTGCAAGAATTTTAGCAGATCCAAACGCTGAATACAAACGTTAACAGTTCATGTAACTTGCTATCAAATTCATATTGAAGTTGGCTTCAGTGCAGTCAGCAATTGCATTTTCACTTGCCCAAGAGTGGCAATCATATTATGAACATTTCTTTCATTTGCATCCAACCTATTTCTTAACGTTAGTAAAACCAATAAAAAAAATTGTTACTGGAAATTATAAGAAACATGCTAAAGTAAAAATATGTTTATACCTTATGGAAATTTCTACAGATTTCCTACTGCTAGCAGTGTTCGAACTCTTGAATGAGCTCACTGAACTCTCAGAAATGTTAAAAGCCTTCAGCTTTCTTAGTGTACACTTCAACTTCTTTTCAACTTTCTTCCTTGCTTTCATTTCTTCTTCTACCTGCTTCTCTACCTGTTCCAGCTTTCACCAAATGTCATAAATTTAGATAAAGCATTGTTCTAATCAAGTTTTGGATTTTGCATTGTCTGATAACAAAAAAAGCATAAAATATTTGATGCATATTTGATATTTGTATCGGAATCTAGCTAACACATCATAATCTATGTAGTGTACCCTTTTAGCAATGATATTTGCTTCATCTTTGACAACTTTTGAAGCGATTCTCTCTGCTTGCAGCCTTCCTCTTAAGCATTCTACTGTTATTGTACCAGCAGCTTCATCTTCTCTCTCCATTTCTTATTGATTCACTTTATATGTATAATGTATAATTACACTTAAGATGTGTGTAATTGATCAATATAACCAGGACATGAAACTATTGATTTTTGCTTTAAAATGGTGACTGTGGTATAAAAATGGTGATTGTGAAGGGGGAAAACCAAGTTTGACAGAAAAAGGTGGACTATTCGATTATTGGTATATGGATAAAAAACCAAAAAATAGAAATAGGAAGCCATTGTTCTAAAATAAGGCAACATAAAGTGGTTCACGTGAGTGCCAAGCATAATAAAAAATGTGTCCATCATATTTTCCTTTTCTCCGTTGGTTGTATACGTTAATAAATATGGCGTCGTTTACGGTATGTACGCAACTATGGGATATGAAAATATAGGGAGGTGACAACAACATAATGTACAGAAATTTGATACGCAATTCAAAACATCACAATAGGCTATGACAAACTGAAATACGTACGTCAAACGGTATAGAGTAGGTACAACCTACATATTTAGTATAGCACGACCGGAAATGGGACAGTAAAAGTCATCACCGAATAAATGACCTGAACCCCTTTAATAGAATAAAAAAATTGAACAGAATTCCTTTCTACAATATTTATCATTACACGGTTATATTACATTGGTTTCATATCTACAAAAAGCACCATGTAAAACAAGCATCATATCTAATTTAGTTTACGGTTAATATATGTTGTGTTTTTATTGTGTCTAATTTAGTTTATGGTTATGTAAGTGGATGACTATGAAGAATGATTTTCTTGTTGGGATTACTAAAGGATTTTATTGTGTCTCTTGCTAGAGTTTTTATGCAAAAGATTCATATGATCATACTGGGTTTCATACTAACATTCCCGCACCTCCCATCAGAGAAGATGCACAAGTTTCTATTATATATAAGAGTGTACTAATTTACTTAATAATATATTATTATATAGTTAAACGTATTTATTTAGTCATGGAAGGAACGATAAGTATGCTTTGGTTGTAATTCACACCATGATAGCTCTAATTTTGGCTGAATGATGGTTGTTTAGATTTTGTTTATCTGTAACAGTTATTTGTATAGTAACACCAGCAGTGAATGTTATTTGCATCTATCTATAAATGCATATATTAAGTTTATCTATAAATGTGTTCACTATATATTAATATCAAAATATGTCCGTTATATTTATTGTTCACTGTATTTATGTAAAAAAAATGAAATGCATAGATTCAGCAAAAATTTAAGTCAAAACTATTAATATGTATTTTTTGGCAAGCAAGGATTGTTAAAAGCTTGTTGACAACTAATTTTGTATTGACTGAGGAGTGACGTATCACTAGCTGCAGTTTATCATTTTTCTAGATGAGTTGGTATGACGCCTCCTTTGCCAGAAGGTAATATTGTAATCATCTTGTTAGGCAGCTGTTTGTCGGGGAGGCCTTGGAAATATGTAATATATATATATATATATATATATATATATATATATATATATGAAAATATCTATTTTCTTATTATGAGTACTTATCTAGTTTCTTTGGTGTTTGTATTTAGCTTTGAATTTCTTGTTAACTTGTGCTATGTTATCTTCCTTTCTGTATGCACTACTTTCAGAATTTATCAATAAAGTAGTCAAATGTAACGACTCGCAAATCCATACTATTTGAGCTGAATAATACAACACACGTCCAACTCAAATAATATAGAAATACAAGTCATTAGGGTTCAGAAATAAAAATAGTTAGAAGATAGAACAAAAGAAAACATCAAAATCTCACAATGGAACGAATAAAATATAATATCATATAGCATATACAAATCTGTATTGTATATACATACCATATCAGAGTACAATACAATATTAGATACATCGGAAAATAATTCTAAAATATCTAATAGTTCAGCCTCCTGCTTTAAGCTCCTCCAAGTGTATCTGTAAAAGCCCGAAACACTTGACTGCCCGTACAAATTTGGGCACCCAAGAGTTTAGGAAAAACAAACAAAATAAACTCTAGGTCAGTCATGGGACTAGTGTGAGTAAACTCCAACCATATTGTTTAACTTTGAAAATCCTTTGAAAGAAAGGGTTATAGTAAGACCAGCCCACACATAAACATGGACGGTTTTTACCTTACTATAACCAAAACATTTTTGATGTCAAAATCCAGTGATATTATAATAATGTCTAATCAAACAAATAACCAAATAGTAGAACGCTTGCATCCCACGCTCTACATATATTGTATAAAATCAAAAACCGCAAGGCGCTTATTGGAGATTGGATTCCAACTATGACAAGGTATGAGACCACCTCCCGAACAGTGTAATCTAGAGGGTATATGTAGCATCCCGGGCAATTACACTCTCGAATTTAGACAATAATACATCTCGTGTCCAAATCTAAGTATCGAAAACCAGAAAGCTAAAAGAAAGAATATTAGAGGGTAAGATAAGAAAGAAAGAAATGTTAGAACAGAAGAATGAAAAGAAGAACAACAACAGAATCAGAGTCTCACATCGCAGTGGAACAAAATATAATATAGAAATAAAACTTTATTGAGAGCTTGAAATAAAATTTACATTTATCAGAGTACATTAAAACATTTGGACAGTTATAAATATCTGTCCTCATATACAACACACAACAGAATAAATACAAGGTATCATACGTCTGAACTTCTCCTGCTCGTCTCTGGACTTCACAGCATCCAATAACCGGAACCTGTACAACCCGGGCTAACCCGAGCATTACAAACGCCGGATCAGTCCGGTGAACCAGAGTGAGAAAATCTCCCTAAGTTTATGGGTAACACCCGACTTGATTTTAAAGTTAAAATCTTTTCGAAAGAAAGGATAGTCGTAAGACTAAATCCACACATAAATACAGACGGTTTTTACCTTACGATAACCCAAATCATTTTTAAAAAAGTATCTTTTCTTATATTATAATAATGTCTGAATACAAATAAATATCAATCTAGCAGAATTCTTGCATCTCACGTTCTACATACATAGTATAAAATCAAAACCATGGGCTCTTACTGGAGAATGGATTTCCCGACAAGGTATGGGACCACCTTCCCGACAATGTACCTCCGGAGATGAATACATTGGGGTTCAACAAGAATATCTTGCAACCCAGGCTAAACATGACCAGCCCCTCACTTTCTCTTGAGAGTACCGAATATATCCTTACCACGGTTGGGGACCAGCCAACCGAACCGATAGCATACATACAAAAATAAAGGGACAACCGAAAGCATTTGATTTCTCCGGATCAGGTAATGATATACCTTTTTGATGGGTGCGACCCACATGGCCATGCAACCTACCCGATTTTATACCATTTCCAGGCTGATGAGGCTAGAAGTTTAGCGCATCCTTCAGCATAACATGTCTCCATTCACTTTGAATACCACATCATCATATCTGCTAGATATCACTAATTGACGCCCACAAAAATACTCGAGTTGATAAGCTAAGAGAAGTGCCCTTCTCTGCCACCAACAGAAATACGTTTGAGGAAATCAATGTATGTGATCCTTTTGGAAATACTCTATCAGACACTCGTCCATACAAGTCATCCAGGAACAGGATGAATCGAAGGCACCCTCCTACTACATCCTTGAATTACCGTATGGATCAGTAGCGACTAGTCCTTATAATCCATAGATTTCAACCATGACAGAATCACAATATTTCTCTAGGGATCATCCATATATTAAAAGTAATACTACCATTTTATGAAGATCTCCGGTCTTCAATTGCTCCATCTCGATTAGCATTTTCCACATATTCGTATTTATTGGTCGGAATGGTTTTCCAACATAAATGAAACGACCCGCAAATCCGTACCCTTTGAGTCGACTAATAACACCCACGTCCAACTCAAATTGCACAGAAATACGAACCATTATTAGAAAGAAGTTAGAGGATGAGAAATAGAAAGAAAGAAATATTAGAATAGAAGAAAACGAAGATCACAAACTCACAGCGGAACGAATAAAATATATTAGATAACATACTTTTGAAATATAACAGTAACTGTATATATATACATACCATTATCAGAGCACAACGATTATCCCTGGAACAGTTATAAACACCTGTTTCCAGATACAACATAGTACACAGCGGAAAATATGATAGTCTATAGCTAACTGGTGAACCCTCCTGCTTCAAGCTCCTCCAGGTGAATCTGAAAAATCCCGACTACTTGACTGCCCGTACAAATTTGGGCACCCAAGAGTTTAGGGAAAACAAACAAAATAAACCCTGGGTCAGTCATGGGACTGGTGTGAGTAAACTCTAATCATTTGTTTAACTTTCAAAATCCTTTCGAAAGAAAAGATAATCGTAAGACCGATCCACACATAAACACGGATGGTTTTTACCTTACGATGACCCAAAACACTTTGGAAATCATATATTATCTGATATTATAATAATGTCTAACCACAAGTAATTAAAATATAGTAGAACGCTTGCATCTCACGCTCTACATATATAATATACAATCAAACTCGCAGGCACTTATTGGAGATTGGATCCCAACTTGACAAGGTATGGGACCACCTTCCGAACGTGTATCTCTAGAGGCAAATACACTGGGTTCAACAAGAACATCTTGCAACCCGGCCCACACATGACCGACCACTCATTTCGCTTGAGTGTATCGAATGTATACCACCGACGGTTGGGATCAGCAACCGCCTCCCGAATGGGCAGCATCGATAGATTTAAGAACAAAAGGAATTTCTCTAGATAGGTGATCATACATCCTAATGGGTGCGACCCACATAGCCATGCTGCCTGCCCGATTTTTGTCCACTTCCGGGTTGTGAGGCTTGAGGTTTGAATTATCTTCCAGAACATCTGGCCATCATTCACTTTGAATGCTACATCGTCAGATCCATCGGAAATCACTGATTGATTCCCACAAAAATACTCATATTGTTAGGCTAAAGAAGTTTCCCTTCTATGCCACCAACTTCGTACGTTTGAAGAAATCAACGTACGTAACCCCCTTTGGAAATACTCTGTCAGACACTCGTCCATACAAGTTGTCCTGGGTCTGGACAAACCGAAGGCACTAACCTGTAAACAGGATAGCCCTTGCACTTCACTCCGTCTTCAAGATATTCAGCATACTTGATTCGCAACGCTTATGCCAATACGGAGTGGTTCTCTGGATAATAATCCAACCGGTCTCTCCATATTAACAACGTTAAAATGGTCTAAACTTTGATAGTCGGTGATTTAACTATCAAACGAAAACATGTCGGTGTGCAAACAACGATATTATTTCCCTATTCCTGTTGTTAATGTTTCTTATTCACTATATTTAGAAAATATATATTATCATTGGAAAACATTTCCATCTCTTGTTTCTATATTCAGAAAACAATTCTGCTTCTCATTTTAAAAACATTTCCAAATCTCCTTCATTTGATTAAACAGATGTTTGAATAAACATCACTACGCCAAATCTCCTTTATTTGTTTTCCACTTAACCACTTTCCACTATCGAACCTTAACCATTTCTTAGTTAAAAACGAAGTCAATCAAGTTGGGGTATAATTACCTCTCAGACCTTAACTGAGCAACATTTCTAACTTCGAAATAGACAGGGTTCATCTTTCCAATCTTTTAACACACTTCCTCACGTTGCTCTCGGATTCGATTATGAATCCACTTCCTTTTCAGGAATCACTTGATTATAACAATGGTGTTATAATTCCCTGCATCCGAAATATAATAACTTTAATATGACCTTTATTTCCTAACTTGAATATCGGAAAACATTTCCAATATATAATCCCTTTATTGAGAAAACATCTTTTATTCCAGTTAGAAAACATTTCCAAATCCTTTGAATTTACTGATGTTATAAACATCGTTACTATGACTTAAATCATAAATCATTCGTTAACTAACGATATCACTAACCAACCCTTGCTATCGAGCCTTTGAAACATTCAGAGCTCACAACTTAAACCCAACCATTGCTTTCAACAATAGCGTTAAAACCGCTATCTAGCATTTTAAAACACTTATCATAACCATAGCATTAAGATTGCTATTAAAATAGTTATTATAACGGCAGCGTTAAAATTTGCTATATAGATTTACAACATCTATTATAACAACAGCGCTATGATTGTTGTTTTGAATAAAATACCGTGTGCGGCGCACACGCTTTCGTTGTTCATTTATAAACTTGTTTATTTTAACAATTCAAGTTCTCCTTTAAACATATTTATAAACTATACATTTTTCTAACCACTTAATTCGATTTCTATAAATCCCCTTTTTATATACATTTTATTTTGCAAAATATCTCCTTGTTTAAACTACTATTCTTTTATTTTAAGCATTTGAAATCTTTCTTTAAACTTTCCTATGTACTTTGCTAAATTCAAATCCATTTCCAATATTGGTTTCAAAACCGATACTCACTTTCAAATATACATTCATATTTGAACTCGCCTTTTAATTTATCCAATGGTTAATGATCTACTTAATTTATATCTTTATTTATAACATTTTTCTTGGTTTACCCAATGGAATAGGGTTCCATTTGCAATTCAATGAAAAAGAAATTATTTCTAATTTGGAAATAAACTCTGCCTTTAAATTCTAATTTCTTTTTTTCACATTCGATGATATTTTACCGTATCTAAAATACCAGGTTCCTAAGGCCAGGGTAAACCAAACACACAAATTCAACCATGGATAATGTAGCATAACATATATCGCCATCAAATAAAACAGTAAATAAAATGTTGAGGGATCCAGTTGGATCCCTCCAACCTGTTTCCCTGCATCCACAGATGTTAGTAACATCAAAAATATCGCATAAATAAAAATCAATCAACGATGTGATTATATCAACCAATTTATCAACTATTCAATCAAGCAATCATTTCACATTATAAAATAATTTTAAACGAGTGAGTTTACTCACCTCGGTTCACAGTTGACGGTTCTGCTTTCGTTTTGGTTAAAATCAACAACGTTGATTGTTCCCCCAATCTTTCAGTAGTTTCGTCCATAGTCACATTCGCTCCCCACATTGGTCTCGTCATCACAATTCCAACGTGACCAACTTCGTTGGATTCTGTTCTCCTTTCCTGACCAATTATTCGATCTAGTTCCTCAAATTTTTTCCATTGGCAACGTATTCATACTTCAACATTTCCTTCTTGAATGTGCCTCCCACACGCGGCTACAGGGACCACAAACTCCTCACCGTACACCCTTCCCACTAACGACATTATCCCAACTGACCTTCGCTACTTCTCACCGTATACCCAACTTGTCCAAGCTTTTATCTTCTTCATTCTCCTTGAAATTTTTACTTCTTTCTATGTAGTAACTGAAATATTATAGAGTAAGTGTGGTAGGTGGACTTGCACAGCAAACAATATAATCAAAAGCTTGGTAGAGTGCTGCGTTGTAATCCAATACAAAGTCTTAAGCAAAACTATACCCATCGTGCCCTCTCTCATCCCCTTCACCCTTAATCGCATACTTTGTTTTCTTCCCAGGTACGAATTGCAGAACCCGTTACCCACTTCCTCCACAGCAAAAACCCTACCCCTTAATTCATAAAAGCCACAATACCTTGTTTCTCCTTGTTCAAACACAGAACCTACTCCATGATCCATTTCCTGCCGTGCCCATGCAGCTCCTCATCCCCAACAACTCCTCCTCGTTTCAACAGTTGCCGCCTCCGCTGCTTTGACATAAAAGATCACGGTCGACTCTCCTGGTCGTGAACTTGGCCCTAGACACACAGTCGAACTCCAGTCCCCCTCCGTACTCCACCGAACCCATTTCCTCATGTATTTTGAAGCCTTAACCCAACGAGCTCATGGAAGTTCACCTCGCAAATTTTAGAATTTTAAACTGAACTTGTTTTGATTAAATATGATTATCTCAAATTTCTGAAACCAAATGGTAACTGCGGTTTTTCTTGTCTGCTCCTCTGGTTTCGAGAAGTAGATTGTAGTACCGTGTATTTATAATATGAGGTTGTTTGGTGCCCACGCAAAGAGAAACGTAGGGTAGGTTTGTGATTTTTATTTACTTTGTCTGCACGGTTTTAAAAAAAATGGCGTGAAACACCAACATAAAGTACGTCCGCATGGAGACATAAGCATGTGCATTCATTTAATTTCTACTGTGTAATGCATGTGCTATTTAATTTGCTCTGTACGTGCTGATGAGAATTTCAAACTGGCCATGTGCGAGATATTTAGGTATATATGCTTCAGTGAAAATGGCAATTCGCAGTGTATTAGACTAGGCAAACTAGCTGTGCAATATTTAATGTGGAAGAGAAGTAGTATATTTTATTTTATATTATATTATACGAAACTTCGTAGTGAAGTATCAAGTAAAACTAACCACCGTCGACTTCTGTCTACTGATAAAGAACCTTATCTTGGTGTAAAAAGGTATTCTGAACCCAATGGGACAAGTTTCGTCGCATTCTGACATCGTATGAAAAAATTTCCTTTATAAAACCAGAAATGAACACGCATTTAAATTTTTCACGATCACCAGATAAATCAAAACAACTTGAAACTGCGAATACTGACAATAACTTTTCGATACGAACCCAACGGCGCTAGTTTCGTCGCATTCTGAGACTGTCGCCCCGGTAGGCTATTTTTAGGTGTACCGCAATGCCATTTTTAACGCCAAATTATCCGGTCTTTAAAATTAACAAACTATATAGCTATCCTGACTCTAATCGACGATACGAACTCAACGGAACTGGTTTCGTGGCCTGATTTGGTCGTTTGTTCAAGTTACACTCTAATATCCCTTTATTCAGTTGAATTAATTTAATTGCACTGAACGAGCGTTTACGGCTACCGTGGTCACATACGACATCGGTTTGCCACGCAATTCAACACCGTACAATAATTTAACGATACGGTCCCAATGAAACTGATTTCATCGAAATCTAAGTCTGTTTGCAAAACGGCTATTTTAACACGTATAATTTTAAATAACGATTTCCACAGCGACTATTTCAAAAATTTGATTTGGCCATAACTAACAAATTATAACACGAAATCTGGATTTTTCTCTTTCATATGAAAATTACAATCAATATGGTTCCAACGTGTCTTGTTTCACAGAAATCAGAGTTATAACGAATCCTGTATACCCAGTTGAAGTTCAAAACCCCATATTACGAACTGCCGCGCCATTTCGAGCTCGTTTTATAATTATATTATAAATTAACGTTCAAACTTCGTTTTTAATAAATAAATTCCTATATGTAATTCAATTAAAATTTTTAAAACAAATTTAAATATTCAGAATTCAACGGCCAAAAATCCGGGTCGTTACATTCCTTCCCCCTTAAAATAATTTCGTCCTCGAAATTGCTAAGTTAAGAAAAGATACTACATACCTTATTAACTAGGTCCAAAATTTCTTCCAGTTCATTTCTTAATTTCAGTTTAACTAGACCAAATTTTTTTCCAATTAAAGTATTAATTTATTTTTACTAACGAAAATTTTCGAAAATTCTAAAAATTTTCTAACACTTTAAATTTTGAAAAATTTCGACAGCATCTCCTCTGCACGGCTCAATCAGCACAACCACAACTTGCCTTTCTAGGCCTTCTCCAAACCAAAAGAAAATCAAAAAGCCAAGTGGCTCGCCTCATAGGCTCATAAAATCATCAACCCAAACAATATTGTAAACATGTACCTTTTTGTCGGGCATAATTCTATCTCTTGCACTTGCTTCCATTCAATATCTGCTCAGCACGCATATATTTCCAATAGTTTCCCAAGTCAATTCAACTTTCACTTTATCAATCCAAGTCTGATTCTCATTTAAGCCAACCCACCTATTATCCTTGAATCCAATTCCACCGCAGTTTAATTCCAACCACATCATCCACTATATATTCAACTTGTTCACACATTAGTCGAATATTTATAATCCGAATCTCAACATTTCTTTATTTACTTCATTCGAAATAATTTCTAATCTAATCCACTTTTAATTTAACTCGACTTAAGTTAAATTTTAGTTCTTTTGGTACATCTTTACCAACTCATTCTATTCAACTTACACAAGTTAAATTTTAATTTTAGAATTCAAATTCCCGGCTTTATCCTCAAATTGGTTTGAAATCGTATATATTTATACTCATATACTTCTAATCAACCCAATTCAAAACTTTTGAATTTCTAAAACATCTTTTCATTTTCAAACAAATTTCTATTTCCAAATCACTATGGTAGCAATCCGTCACTCAGAAACTTGAAAATGAATATCGATAATGTCGCGACCCATTATCAGTACTATTTTCTCGCCACTGAAGTGATTTCAGTGCTTAATCCCTTTAAAAATCCATTTAAACCATTCTTATTCAAAAATCTCTTCAAACTAATGCCATATTACCTTTAAAATACTTCAAGGAATATTTCAAAATATCCGGGATTTAAATTCCAACTTATGGTTTGAATTAAATTTCAGTTCAGCTTATTTGTATATCCTATTCTTATACAATTTCAATTTGGTTTTATACAACCATTTCAATATTTTATAATTTCCTTTGATTGTAATAACAATCAACACATTCGATAATTTCAGAAAATTATCCCTTTATATCAAAATAACTTTTGGGCAAATTATATCACTTACCCACTTTAAAATAATACTGAGTCGATTTGTTCTGTTCGAGAGTTTAGAAACACCTATCGATACGGTTGTACTTCCTGTATCGACCAGAATTCATAAACCGCTCAACAAACCAGTCAACACAATATAAAACAAATTTTATATCAAATCCACAAATACGCTTTCTCGTATATATACACTCAAACTCAATCTAGGGTGTTACTAACCCCATCTCTATTGAGTCACGCCACAGAGCCAAGGTAATCACTTAACCTTCAGCTCTGATACCAAATGAAACGACCCGCAAATCCGTACCCTTTGAGTCGACTAATAACACCCACGTCCAACTCAAATTGCACAGAAATACGAACCATTATTAGAAAGAAGTTAGAGGATGAGAAATAGAAAGAAAGAAATATTAGAATAGAAGAAAACGAAGATCACAAACTCACAGCGGAACGAATAAAATATATTAGATAACATACTTTTGAAATATAACAGTAACTGTATATATATACATACCATTATCAGAGCACAACGATTATCCCTGGAACAGTTATAAACACCTGTTTCCAGATACAACATAGTACACAGCGGAAAATATGATAGTCTATAGCTAACTGGTGAACCCTCCTGCTTCAAGCTCCTCCAGGTGAATCTGAAAAATCCCGACTACTTGACTGCCCGTACAAATTTGGGCACCCAAGAGTTTAGGGAAAACAAACAAAATAAACCCTGGGTCAGTCATGGGACTGGTGTGAGTAAACTCTAATCATTTGTTTAACTTTCAAAATCCTTTCGAAAGAAAAGATAATCGTAAGACCGATCCACACATAAACACGGATGGTTTTTACCTTACGATGACCCAAAACACTTTGGAAATCATATATTATCTGATATTATAATAATGTCTAACCACAAGTAATTAAAATATAGTAGAACGCTTGCATCTCACGCTCTACATATATAATATACAATCAAACTCGCAGGCACTTATTGGAGATTGGATCCCAACTTGACAAGGTATGGGACCACCTTCCGAACGTGTATCTCTAGAGGCAAATACACTGGGTTCAACAAGAACATCTTGCAACCCGGCCCACACATGACCGACCACTCATTTCGCTTGAGTGTATCGAATGTATACCACCGACGGTTGGGATCAGCAACCGCCTCCCGAATGGGCAGCATCGATAGATTTAAGAACAAAAGGAATTTCTCTAGATAGGTGATCATACATCCTAATGGGTGCGACCCACATAGCCATGCTGCCTGCCCGATTTTTGTCCACTTCCGGGTTGTGAGGCTTGAGGTTTGAATTATCTTCCAGAACATCTGGCCATCATTCACTTTGAATGCTACATCGTCAGATCCATCGGAAATCACTGATTGATTCCCACAAAAATACTCATATTGTTAGGCTAAAGAAGTTTCCCTTCTATGCCACCAACTTCGTACGTTTGAAGAAATCAACGTACGTAACCCCCTTTGGAAATACTCTGTCAGACACTCGTCCATACAAGTTGTCCTGGGTCTGGACAAACCGAAGGCACTAACCTGTAAACAGGATAGCCCTTGCACTTCACTCCGTCTTCAAGATATTCAGCATACTTGATTCGCAACGCTTATGCCAATACGGAGTGGTTCTCTGGATAATAATCCAACCGGTCTCTCCATATTAACAACGTTAAAATGGTCTAAACTTTGATAGTCGGTGATTTAACTATCAAACGAAAACATGTCGGTGTGCAAACAACGATATTATTTCCCTATTCCTGTTGTTAATGTTTCTTATTCACTATATTTAGAAAATATATATTATCATTGGAAAACATTTCCATCTCTTGTTTCTATATTCAGAAAACAATTCTGCTTCTCATTTTAAAAACATTTCCAAATCACCTTCATTTGATTAAACAGATGTTTGAATAAACATCACTACGCCAAATCTCCTTTATTTGTTTTCCACTTAACCACTTTCCACTATCGAACCTTAACCATTTCTTAGTTAAAAACGAAGTCAATCAAGTTGGGGTATAATTACCTCTCAGACCTTAACTGAGCAACATTTCTAACTTCGAAATAGACAGGGTTCATCTTTCCAATCTTTTAACACACTTCCTCACGTTGCTCTCGGATTCGATTATGAATCCACTTCCTTTTCAGGAATCACTTGATTATAACAATGGTGTTATAATTCCCTGCATCCGAAATATAATAACTTTAATATGACCTTTATTTCCTAACTTGAATATCGGAAAACATTTCCAATATATAATCCCTTTATTGAGAAAACATCTTTTATTCCAGTTAGAAAACATTTCCAAATCCTTTGAATTTACTGATGTTATAAACATCGTTACTATGACTTAAATCATAAATCATTCGTTAACTAACGATATCACTAACCAACCCTTGCTATCGAGCCTTTGAAACATTCAGAGCTCACAACTTAAACCCAACCATTGCTTTCAACAATAGCGTTAAAACCGCTATCTAGCATTTTAAAACACTTATCATAACCATAGCATTAAGATTGCTATTAAAATAGTTATTATAACGGCAGCGTTAAAATTTGCTATATAGATTTACAACATCTATTATAACAACAGCGCTATGATTGTTGTTTTGAATAAAATACCGTGTGCGGCGCACACGCTTTCGTTGTTCATTTATAAACTTGTTTATTTTAACAATTCAAGTTCTCCTTTAAACATATTTATAAACTATACATTTTTCTAACCACTTAATTCGATTTCTATAAATCCCCTTTTTATATACATTTTATTTTGCAAAATATCTCCTTGTTTAAACTACTATTCTTTTATTTTAAGCATTTGAAATCTTTCTTTAAACTTTCCTATGTACTTTGCTAAATTCAAATCCATTTCCAATATTGGTTTCAAAACCGATACTCACTTTCAAATATACATTCATATTTGAACTCGCCTTTTAATTTATCCAATGGTTAATGATCTACTTAATTTATATCTTTATTTATAACATTTTTCTTGGTTTACCCAATGGAATAGGGTTCCATTTGCAATTCAATGAAAAAGAAATTATTTCTAATTTGGAAATAAACTCTGCCTTTAAATTCTAATTTCTTTTTTTCACATTCGATGATATTTTACCGTATCTAAAATTCCAGGTTCCTAAGGCCAGGGTAAACCAAACACACAAATTCAACCATGGATAATGTAGCATAACATATATCGCCATCAAATAAAACAGTAAATAAAATGTTGAGGGATCCAGTTGGATCCCTCCAACCTGTTTCCCTGCATCCACAGATGTTAGTAACATCAAAAATATCGCATAAATAAAAATCAATCAACGATGTGATTATATCAACCAATTTATCAACTATTCAATCAAGCAATCATTTCACATTATAAAATAATTTTAAACGAGTGAGTTTACTCACCTCGGTTCACAGTTGACGGTTCTGCTTTCGTTTTGGTTAAAATCAACAACGTTGATTGTTCCCCCAATCTTTCAGTAGTTTCGTCCTTCGTCACATTCGCTTCCCACATTGGTCTCGTCATCACAATTCCAACGTGACCAACTTCGTTGGATTCTGTTCTCCTTTCCTGACCAATTATTCGATCTAGTTCCTCAAATTTTTTCCATTGGCAACGTATTCATACTTCAACATTTCCTTCTTGAATGTGCCTCCCACACGCGGCTACAGGGACCACAAACTCCTCACCGTACACCCTTCCCACTAACGACATTATCCCAACTGACCTTCGCTACTTCTCACCGTATACCCAACTTGTCCAAGCTTTTATCTTCTTCATTCTCCTTGAAATTTTTACTTCTTTCTATGTAGTAACTGAAATATTATAGAGTAAGTGTGGTAGGTGGACTTGCACAGCAAACAATATAATCAAAAGCTTGGTAGAGTGCTGCGTTGTAATCCAATACAAAGTCTTAAGCAAAACTATACCCATCGTGCCCTCTCTCATCCCCTTCACCCTTAATCGCATACTTTGTTTTTCTTCCCAGGTACGAATTGCAGAACCCGTTACCCACTTCCTCCACAGCAAAAACCCTACCCCTTAATTCATAAAAGCCACAATACCTTGTTTCTCCTTGTTCAAACACAGAACCTACTCCATGATCCATTTCCTGCCGTGCCCATGCAGCTCCTCATCCCCAACAACTCCTCCTCGTTTCAACAGTTGCCGCCTCCGCTGCTTTGACATAAAAGATCACGGTCGACTCTCCTGGTCGTGAACTTGGCCCTAGACACACAGTCGAACTCCAGTCCCCCTCCGTACTCCACCGAACCCATTTCCTCATGTATTTTGAAGCCTTAACCCAACGAGCTCATGGAAGTTCACCTCGCAAATTTTAGAATTTTAAACTGAACTTGTTTTGATTAAATATGATTATCTCAAATTTCTGAAACCAAATGGTAACTGCGGTTTTTCTTGTCTGCTCCTCTGGTTTCGAGAAGTAGATTGTAGTACCGTGTATTTATAATATGAGGTTGTTTGGTGCCCACGCAAAGAGAAACGTAGGGTAGGTTTGTGATTTTTATTTACTTTGTCTGCACGGTTTTAAAAAAAATGGCGTGAAACACCAACATAAAGTACGTCCGCATGGAGACATAAGCATGTGCATTCATTTAATTTCTACTGTGTAATGCATGTGCTATTTAATTTGCTCTGTACGTGCTGATGAGAATTTCAAACTGGCCATGTGCGAGATATTTAGGTATATATGCTTCAGTGAAAATGGCAATTCGCAGTGTATTAGACTAGGCAAACTAGCTGTGCAATATTTAATGCGGAAGAGAAGTAGTATATTTTATTTTATATTATATTATACGAAACTTCGTAGTGAAGTATCAAGTAAAACTAACCACCGTCGACTTCTGTCTACTGATAAAGAACCTTATCTTGGTGTAAAAAGGTATTCTGAACCCAATGGGACAAGTTTCGTCGCATTCTGACATCGTATGAAAAAATTTCCTTTATAAAACCAGAAATGAACACGCATTTAAATTTTTCACGATCACCAGATAAATCAAAACAACTTGAAACTGCGAATACTGACAATAACTTTTCGATACGAACCCAACGGCGCTAGTTTCGTCGCATTCTGAGACTGTCGCCCCGGTAGGCTATTTTTAGGTGTACCGCAATGCCATTTTTAACGCCAAATTATCCGGTCTTTAAAATTAACAAACTATATAGCTATCCTGACTCTAATCGACGATACGAACTCAACGGAACTGGTTTCGTGGCCTGATTTGGTCGTTTGTTCAAGTTACACTCTAATATCCCTTTATTCAGTTGAATTAATTTAATTGCACTGAACGAGCGTTTACGGCTACCGTGGTCACATACGACATCGGTTTGCCACGCAATTCAACACTGTACAATAATTTAACGATACGGTCCCAATGAAACTGATTTCATCGAAATCTAAGTCTGTTTGCAAAACGGCTATTTTAACACGTATAATTTTAAATAACGATTTCCACAGCGACTATTTCAAAATTTTGATTTGGCCATAACTAACAAATTATAACACGAAATCTGGATTTTTCTCTTTCATATGAAAATTACAATCAATATGGTTCCAACGTGTCTTGTTTCACAGAAATCAGAGTTATAACGAATCCTGTATACCCAGTTGAAGTTCAAAACCCCATATTACGAACTGCCGCGCCATTTCGAGCTCGTTTTATAATTATATTATAAATTAACGTTCAAACTTCGTTTTTAATAAATAAATTCCTATATGTAATTCAATTAAAATTTTTAAAACAAATTTAAATATTCAGAATTCAACGGCCAAAAATCCGGGTCGTTACAATAAATTTGATCCCGGTCTTTCCATACCAACAATCGTATGGGCAAGATTTGATATCTGGTTATTTAACTATCAAATAAACAAAAATGAAATGGATCTACTGGTTGAGTACACAACGTCACTTGGCCTTTTAATAAAACAATAATTAATGAATGGTTAATTAAACTTATAAATCTTTCAACATATTATTTACTTCTTATTTTAATTTACAAATATTCTCAAACCATGTATCTTTAATACTTAAAAAAATCTTATAATCATATCAAATTTCCCATTTAATTATTATTTCAAATCATTTGCTACGACATTTCTTATTATCTAAAATCGGGGAATCGATTCAAATTATCATTCATAAAAACAATCATTACGAAATCTCCTTTTATTTCTTTTACTACGGAAATATCATAACATATTCTCAAGTGCTTTTTATTTCCGTTACTTTGGAAATATCAATATATATTTCTTCAAATCATTTTATTTCCTTTATTTTGGAATCCCCTTATCTATCCTCAAATCCTTCAAATAACGCTGCATTATTATTTTTCATAATAAATCGCTTCTAACATCCTTATCATTTACAACTAATATCATCCTCCGATAATCCTGAAGTCGTTCAAGTTGGGGTATTTTAATTACCTCTTAGACCTTGATCAACAACATCTTAAGATAGATATGAATTGTAATTCAAAAACCCATATTCATTCTAATATCAACAAATACCACTTCACTATTTTATTTAAAGTACGGTTTTATAAAACCTCTTTACTTATGAAATCTCCCTTTTCAAATATATTATTATTATTGAATTCTTTGATTTTGTAAATGGTAAATAAAATATCAACTTTTAAACATTAACTTCTTTAAAACTATTTGTTTTATTATCCGAATTTTATTACAAACCCTATTACTCAATCTTTTACCAAATTCAATTTCAATAATCCTCTTTTAAACCTTTCAATCATTCCTTCTAGGAAATCTTATTTCCAAACTCGTCCATTTCACTTAATACCATTCTTAAGTAACGTTAATTTAAAATTAACGCATTAACTTCCCATCTCTTTTTATAAACTCATTTATAAAACTCTAGTTTAATATAAATCCTTTTTCATCTTGATTTCCTGTACTTAATTCAGACATTTATTTTAAGCTTATCGCATTCGCTTAAAATTGCTTTATAACTTCATTCACCAAATTCGGTTTGAATATAAACTCGTTTATAAACTCACTTTGAAATTCAATTATATTTCATTTTAAACTTCAATTACTTACTTTAAAGAACTTCATTTAAGAAGAAATTTTCTTTAAATTATTATTAATTTACTTTATCGTTAACTGGAATAAATATCCAATTTCCTTTTTAATTCTTATTAAGTTAAACACTATTCGTCAAATTATTCCCTTAGATTAATCAGCACAAATTAATTTAATTTCAAATCAATTTCCGTTAAAACAGTTGGCTTGGTCAACTTTAAAACATGATTAACTCGTTGATCAACTCTAACTCGTCTTTTCATTTAAATCAATAAATAATATTATTAATTTAAATAATCTCATTTACTTAGATTATTATTAGATAAATAGTAATTAATTCAATATAATCCCATTTTAATTGTTACTTTAAAACAATAAATCTCAGTTATAAATCCTTACATTACTCCTCGCTCACTTGCTTATCCACCTTAGAAATATAAGAATTTGCTTTATAAATCATTTAATAATTAAGATGAGGCACGTGCTTCGCACACGGCAGATTTTGGTACAAAAACAGTGATTGGTGGTTACAGCAATCAATACATATATGGTTGGTTTTTTTTTCTTTTTATAAACTTTATTTAAAATAATATATTTAAAAAAATTATATACAGTTAAAAAATGAATTTCATAACTTCCTTTTTTATCGATTTACCTTACGGTAAATCCATCTTTATAAAATAGTGCATATTTTGGCTATCTGCTATAAATTCTTCAACCAATATCACACATTGGTTAATAACCAAACAAATGTTGAATTTGGGTTTAACAATCAATAATCAAGTCAAAAATCCAATCATATTGGTTCAACAGTTCATATAATGATCATATGAAAATAAACAATAAATTTGAGGAATCCAGTTGGATCCCTCTAACCTGTTCTTCCCTGTATTCAATAAGTTAATCCATTCAATATGACAATTTATAATAAACATGAATACTTAATTCAACTGGTAACGGTGAACTGACAACAATTCAAGCATTCAATTAAATTTTTAATAGTGTATTGCTAAAAGCACACAGATTTGTTCTTCCTAATACCATGAGTGGTATTACGAAGTGTAAAATTGGGTGCTTTTAGCATTGTGCCACCATGTAAAACTAAAGGCACCCAGTTTTACACTTCCTAATACCACTCATGGTATTAGGAAGAACAAACCTGGGTGCTTTTAGCAGCACTCTTTTAATATGTTTATATTGTTATACGTAACTAACACGGTAAGTTACCTCTATTGGAAATAATCGTTAAAAATAACGATTTGTTTTGATTAAATTAGATGAACGTTTAATTTAAATCGATTATATAAAAATATTCAGTATATATGCAAACAATTATCAAATCATTCAACCAATAGCAAACAAAGCACACAAATATTTAAACCCGACTTATATAAATATAAGTGGGAGAACTGAGTGAGTTTAACTCACCTTTAGTTTCCATTCGTTGTTAAAACAGTTTGTTTTGCTTGCTTTCAAATTCGTCTAATCCAGCTTCATAATGTTACGCTTTGTCGGTATGGTTCCAACGCTCCTGGTTTGGTCCGATTCTGTAAACGAGTTACAAATATTATAATGTTCGATTAAATTTAACCACATTATATTTTTCCTTAATTATAACCAACTATAACCAGGCTGACTTAAATCTTTAATTAAAACGATCTAATATGCTAACATGAACTGGTTACCTATATATATATATATATATATATATATATATATATATATACCACGTAATAGGTACTAGGCGTATTAAATAACCCATTTAGGCATGTTATCAAGCAGTCTAAAATTTTCCCCATCTGATAAAATATTCAGACCCAATTGTGTACCAAACGTCCGGTGACCTCACTTAATATATATAGCAACTAGGCACATATAAATAAAAAAATATGGGCATAATATAACGTTAAACACGCATATATTACCTTCACTACCTGCCATAGTTTTCCACATGGCCATGTTTCCATCTCTTGATGCAAAATATTCCCACATCTCCATGTTTATATAATTTCTCCCACCTTTTACTCTACGATGCTGTCACGTTCCCAAATTTACACCCATGCCTTCTCTTTCCAATTTGCTTTTTTTGTATAGTAAAGGACGAAAGCCCACAACCCATATATACACTTCAGCAGCCACGTCCTTGATAGTATACCCACTTCGCTACTGTACACAATTTCTTCTATAAAGAATTTTACTCAGCCTTCCTAATCCGCTTCTTATCTCATTTTTTTCATTGGGATGATTCATTTGGCCCACGTCCTATACCCAAAACCGTACATAACAGTGCACTTCTTCTTTCCTATCTTAGCACGCTACAACACCCTCCACTCATTCATTTTGCCAGTATCCCTATCTTCCCAAACTATTTCGCACCTCTTGTTTTTTTTTTTCAAAAATTTCGAACTGTTCCACGTCAAAACCAGTACCGCTAGTATGAGCTCCTTCTTCCATATACTATGGCTTTTCCAACCGAACGCTGCCAACTTCACCGCTTCGTCACCTTCGCCAGTCGTCGGCACCTCACTGCACCGACCCTCGTTGTCTCTTCTTCCTTTACTCTACTTGCTGTTAATACTTAACACCCAATTCCATCAGTAACCGCGCCACCTATTCAACGTCATAGGAAGTCGGCCACTTCCTACACCTGTTGCGCCGTCACTCCAACTGTCTGCATAGCTCCTCACATTCTAATAGATCACAACTTTCCCCACATCACAACTTTGAAACGAGCCACCCACACGCGACTGCACCCATTCGTTAGGGTAAAACTGGTGATTGGTTTGTTTTAACATGAGTGGAACTCGCGTGTTTATATTTTATAGAGAGGGGTGGTTTTAAAATTTTAGGAGGAATGTTTCAACACCAATTGAGGAGAGGAAGGCAAGTATATTTATAGGAGTAACGACGTAGGAACCAAGTTCTTTAGGCGTATAGGTTTGCAGTAAAAGTAAAAGGTAGGTAGCTGTGTCATTTTTTCTTAGAGTTGAAGAAACAAGGTGATGTGAATTCAAACTGTGCGTATGTGTACCTTTGTTTACAGGTGTGATATATTTTAGTGTAAGGTAGCTGCATATTTTCTTTTCTCTTGTAGGTTAGGCCAATGTGATTTGAAATGTAAAGTAGGTTTGCATGCTTAGCGTTAAAAACTTAGGTCTGCATGTCTAATTTTTGACGGCGCGTCATTGGGTTAGGGAATAGAGTAGGATTTATATAATATTCTATGAAACTTAACAAATGGGGTATCTTACCGGCGAAGGATTGGGGTATAATAGCTTGCATATGAAGGAATTGGTTTGTTTTATTTATTTATCTTTAAATTGTCGCTATTCATCGTTGAGCGTTAAATATTTGCACCACCACACATGAATTATAAACAAGGTAAAAATGGATATGCTGCTATGTTTTGACACTTCGGATCCAATGAAATCAATTATGTTGAATTCCGACTATGTTTGTAGAACGACGTTATTTTAATTTCAATTTATTTATCGGTCCCGTTTAAATTGAACGTACCATTGAAACCAACTCCGATTGACTCAAAAGTGGAAATCTAGCAATACTTATCCATACACATTCTAATAAAATTCGTTTCATTGAAAATGGAGGTTGTTTGAAAAACAAATATTCATACGGGTTATATAATATTGATAAATAATAAATTAAATCCAAATCAATTAAATTAAATAGTAATAAATTATTATCATCGAATATGTCCAACTAAAAAATATATCACTTCAAATTAAACCAATATAGGATTACAACTCGATATTAATATTTCTGGGTTAAACGATATCCAAATATATAGAAATCCCTTTTAAATAAATTAAATAAACGTTATAATTTATAAATGATTTCCATAGCGACTATTTCAAAATTTGATTTGGACATAACTTACAATATATACGTTAAAATTCCAATTTTTCTCTTTCATTAGAAAATTATAAACAATTTGATTCCAACGTTTCTTGTTTCACAGAATTCCGACTTTAAACGGATTATGTATATCTAATTGAAGTTCATAACTCAATATTACGAACTACTGCGTTGTTTCAAGTTCGTCTTAAATTAAATATAAATGTTTATCCATTGTTTAAATTAACGAATTCGATATTAAAATCCATAAATAATTCAAATATAATATTTAAAATAGATTTAAATATTCAAATCAAAATACTGAAAAATCCGGGTCATTAGAGTATACACCGGGATTCAACAAGAACATCTTGCAACCCGGCCACACATGACCGCCTACACATTTAGCTTGAGTGTAGTGAATGTATTATCACCCAGCAGTTTTAAGGGCTCACTGCACATCCGCGGAGCTACCGAATCGAAAGAAGAACAAATAAGGAATTTCTCTAGATTGGTGATAATACATCCTGCTTGGGTATGACCCACCTAGCTATGCTGCCTGCCCATTTTTTGTCATTTCCCGGTTGTGAGGCTTGAGGCTGCGTTTACTTTTTTTAGAACATCTGGCCACAATACACTTTGAATGCAACATCGTCAAACCCGTCAAATCACTATTTGATCTTCCTAAAAATATTATGGTTATAAAAGCTAAGAGAAATGAATTCCTCCACCACCAGATGTAATACCTTGAAAAGATCGTCTTATGTGATCCGTTAGGAATACTCTCTCAGACATTTGTCTATACAAGTTGACCTAGGTCTGGACAAACAGAACAACCCTTGCATTTCACTCCTTCTTCCATTATCTTCAGCATAATCTAATTCGCAATGCCTATGCCTATACGGAGTGGTTTTCGGAAAATAAATTCAACCGGTCTCTCCGTATTGGCAACGATGGTCAAAAATCTTTGATAGCCGGTGCTTTAATTATCAAAGGAAAAACAAACAAACATCCATCAAATAATCACTGGCCCTTTCTAATATTATTTGAACTACTTTCCAAATTCCTTATCGAATTCTATATATTAATATATTGATTTCTAGTTATCCAAATTTCTCAAAAATATTCTAACTCCTAAAATATCCGAAAAATTTCGCCAGTACCTCCTTTGTACCGGTCAATAGTTCAAACCACAACTCACCTCTTTAGGCCCTTTCCAGTTAAAAAGAAAATCAAAAATCCAAGCGGCTTGCTTAATAGGCTCATAAAATCTCATATGGAAATTTAAACATGTACCTTTTGTCGGGCACTTAAATTATAAATCTTCATACTCTCTTCATATACTTCATCCCATATTTGTTACAATATATATGCCATTCCCAATTCATTTAAATCAACTCACACCTTTTTACTTTAAACGCTTTCCTTTTGCGAATTAAATTTTAATTAGCTTCTCTGGTTAATCACGTTCAAATATATTTGCATACATAATTTTAACTCAACCCATTCGTCGCTTCCAATTTCTAATCCAAGTTCCATATTCAAATTCTCAGTTTCAGTTAACAAATTCGATTCACTTAAACAAAATTAAATTCGATCCAAAAACTCTATTAACTAATTTCTTTTGGAATTAATAAACGTCATTCGATAATTAAAAATCTGATATTTTATTCCAAAAATCAATCCATTTACTTCACTTGAGTTCATATTTATTTTATAGCTTAAGTCCGGATCTTATTAATGGAAACAAGGATTTTTATTCACTAAAAATACTTTTATTTAATTAAATAAACCATTACGGTTTTAAAACGATTATGGCGTTGTTTTTATAAAAATTAGATTTTGATATAACTTAAAATCTATAAAATGAAATCCAGATTTTTCTCTTCCATTAGAAAACTATCATTAGATAAGTCCCAACGTTTCTTGTTTCATCGAATTCCGACTTATATTGAGTTTTATATACTCAATTGAAGTTCGAATCGTCAAATTACGAACTACCGCGATACGGCGAGTTCGTTTTAATTATATTAAATATAAATGTTAAAAACTTCGTTTATAAAATAACCTCAACTCCATTTTCAATAAATTGAGCTCGTTATCCAAAACTAACTTAACAATTCAGATTATTCCACTTATCGATTATTTTACTTCATATTCATATCTCCGTTATGAATAAAACTCAAATTTTTATATTCAATTCCAATTCTTATGAAATTAAATTATTTATAAAATATCGATATAATCTAATTTCCAATTATAAATTTCCTCTATGAGAAAATCAATTTATTCAACATCTTTCACCATTACAAACTAATATCATCCCTTGATAATAGTGAAGTCGTTCAAGTTGGGTTATTTTATTTACCTCTCAGACCTTGACCGACAACGTTCTTATCTTGAGACAGATAAAATCTTGTAATACACAACTCGATTTAAATCTCGCCTTCTACTCCATTTCTTACATTTGGAAATTTATTTCCAAATTACACGATGAAAATTACTTCATCTCATTTATAAACGTTGTCTATAAATTAACTTATTTATTAAATAAACTTCTATTTAATAATCTATTTGAAACTTCTTCTAATTTGGAATATTTTATTTTTATAACTTATATATATATAAATAAATAGGGAATCTATTTTCGTATTTAAATTTTAAATTCTAGTTTTTATCCAATGAAATCCAAATATCTTACTTAGTAATAATTTATTTGTTTTGTAATTTCGATATGGTCGAATTCCAATCATAAATCCGTATAGATTTATTTCAATTCATTTTACATCCCGAACACCGGAATATATTTCATCGTTTCCTTTTCCTGATACGATTTTGAATTATAAATCCCTTTTTAAATTCATACTTGAATTTAAATTATAAATTACCCAATAAAATTTCCCCTCTTTTATTTAAAAATATCGTTTATAAATTTCACTTCTTGTTTTAAATATTAAAACAAGTTTTCGGTTTCAATTTCCCTTTGAAATCCAATTTCCACTTTGGAAAATAAATTTTCCTTTTAAACTTCATACTTGAATTTAAAACCAAATAAAAACATCGTTCATAATTTCAATTATTTGTTTTTATTTTTAGAAACAAGTTAATATTTCATATCTTTTTCAAAAATTCCATTTCTATTTCAAAAAAATAAGATTTCCCTTTTAAAGCCTAAAAATCCCTTTTTATAATATTTTAAATATAAATATCTACGGCAAGTGAAATTCTAAAATCCAAACATACAAATCATCCATTCAATTCACACATCACACACATAAATAAATATGTAAACAACAGTAAATAGATTTGAGGAATCCAGTTGGATTCCTCCAACCTGTTTTCCTGCATTCACAGATGTCAGACAACATAAATAATACCAATCCTGCTTCAAGGCAGGATATCGCAGTATAAAAGGTCATCCACTCATATATCGTGGGGCGATAGGGTCATCCTCTATTGGTACTGTGGGCATCCGCTAATGGTACTGCGGGAAATATCCAATATATATATAATAACCGCAACCGCCAAACCTAATATTACTAACATATATCTAACCACAATAATGCAACCAAGCAACCAACCACTTATTTTTAACAATTAAAAGTATATTTAAATATAAAAATTTAAGTGAGATTTACTCACCGTGATTTTTATTTATCGAATACTCCAGTTAAATTCCTATTGTTCGCGGCTACGAGTCTACTTGAGTCGTCTTGAATGCATCTGTTTAGCACGTACGATTATTTATTAATCGATTACTGTATTATTAATTTAACTAATCTAAACTAAATAATTAAGTTATTCTTTGTATTTAAATTTTGTAAAAGGTATACCTTACGATCTTTCAAGGTATTCGACAAACACGAAGCATGCTCCAAAAATTCCATTGACTCATCTTACTGAAATCATCTCAAAATACACTTCATTCCTACTTCGGCATTCCATAAAGAATATTGCAGTCAATTTCCACTAAACTGAAAACTCCGCTGCAAGTCACTGACCAACTGCTACCACATTGTTGCGGCATCTGCATCAAACCCAGCAGTCCACACTGTTCATATGCTCCCCCATCGGCAACCCAACATCCCAAGAATCGGAGACCGGATACCCCTAAACCTAACCGTCGAATTCCACAAACCTTCCACTGTCGAACTTTAGTCTCGTTCAACTATCAGACCAATTCGAACTCCTTCCCAAATGAATGTTGTTGAACGCCAGACAACTCAGTTCATCATCCATACATTTTACACCCAAAGTTAGAATCGACCTCGTTCAACTGTCGCAAACCACAGCTATCACCACTACATCGCACCATCTCAAACTGATCGTAACCCTCTCTGTAAGTTAACAAGATCCACAACAACTTCAGCAGCGCCTCCTAACGCTAAGAGATTCGGATAATTTTATCGCGATCACCAATTCGAGGGCGCCTTTCTCCAAAACGATGTCGAGTCCTCAGAGCTTCACGGGATCAGATCGCGATTGGATTTAATCGCGATTTTCTATTGGGAATTCTGTTTTTTTTTTCTATTTTTCCGATCTGCGGGATGGGTACTCGATTTTATTGGAATGAATAAGAAAATGGGGATAGTGGCTTGAATGAATGGGTATTCGTTGGATTATGAATGGCAGAAAATAGAAGTGTTATGACCTAATTTATAGACCAACAATAGACGGAATGTACGTGATATTTCAATTCGCCATTAATTTTGTGCTTTTCTTTGCTGGAAAAGAGAGGGGCAAAGTGTACTGCTCGAATAGAATAGACTGTGATGTTAAAATATTTAGGTCGGCTGATTTTAAACATAGGGTGGCCATGATTAGATTAGGTAATTTATTTGATTTGATTTTATTAAATAATTAAAATATCTCGTAGTCCCTTAGCTTGAAGTCCTGAACTGCTATATAGTCGCAATGACCGATGTTACCAGGATTATACGATATTCTGAACTCAACGGAACATAGTCCTAAATTTAATTCGATCAGATATATAGAGTAACCAAATTAAATCGATATAAATAAATTTTAAATTCAAAGCAAATAGATCCTTAATAATAAATTATTATTATTATTATCGTTTATATTCAACGTTTATATTCGACTATAATTCATATTAATCGACATAATTGTTTCGGTTCAATTTTAAATCAACATTAAATCATTTCATATTTCAGTATCACGATATTTCAATATATTCAAAGTTAAATTGTATATCGATTATTAAAACGATAAATTCAAATTAAAAATCCATTTTCTACCATTTTCTCTTTTATTACATACGGAAGTATTTTTTATATTATTGTCGATGTTTTTATCAATTTGCAATGCCATGAAAGTTGCTTTAGCTTTCTTGTGATCTTGAGTGGTTTAGTACGATCTTCTCATAAATTAACATTGATGGGTATAACCTAGTTCTAATCGAAACTTTATGCTTCAGGTAGAGGGATTTCATTAATATGCAGTTTCTTCAATTGAATTTAGTCACGGTCCAAAGCCATGGCTAAATTATATAAAATAAATTATGATTTCGAATTGCCACGGCTCAGAGCCATGGCAAAATGTTATTTTGCCACGGACTAAAGCCGTGGCAAAACATAAATCGGCCACGACTTCAGACCGTGGCAAAATTTCAATCTACCACGGCTTTGGGCCGTGGCAAATTTTTTGCCGCACACAATTTTGACACGGTCTAAAGCCGTGGCAAAATTGATTAGCCACGGCCCAAAGCTGTGGCAAAATTGCTTTTCTGGTGTAGTGTTAATCAAATATTGGAAGCCGAGCCTGAAAGAGAGTAAGGGATGACCCCTATAAAGAATTTCCTGCAACATGGAACACTTCTAAAAAGGAAGAAATACAAACGCACCATTGTTCGCAAAGCTTCAAGATATATTATGCTGCATGGTACGCTTTACAAGAGAGTATTTTTTATTCCATTGCTCTAGTGCCTCGCTAATGACGACGTCAAGCACGTATTACGAGAAGTACACGAAGGAGATTGTATGGATCGTACTGGAGGGCAGACTCTGGCAAAGAAGATCCTATAGTATGGCTATTTTTTGCCAACGATAAACCGGGATTTGGCAAATTATTCATGATGTTGCGACAAATCCTAAAGATTTGTTAAGATTCCTAGGGATCCGCCAAACCAACTCACCCAAATGGTGAGTCCCTGGCTATTTGCAGTGTGGGGAGTCGACATTATTGGAAGCCTTCCGATTTCCAAGGGTGAAGCGAAGTATTCAATTGTGGCGGTGGATTACTTTACAATGTAGGCTGAAGCAGAACCATTAACCATTATCACGACCAAGCGGGTGATCAAATTCATCGTCAAAAACATCATATGTAGATTTGGGCTCTCTAG
Organism: Allium sativum; assembly: GCA_030737875.1. NCBI lineage: Eukaryota > Viridiplantae > Streptophyta > Magnoliopsida > Asparagales > Amaryllidaceae > Allium > Allium sativum. The sequence goes on from CM060920.1 coordinate 968,792,241, forward strand.
GACCACCATTACTGATAATGGAACCCAACTCGATAGCACTGAGTTCAAAGATTTTTTTCGATGACATTATATCGGGAAGAAATATACAACAGTTGCACACCTGCAATCAAATGGACAAGTAGAGGTCGTAAACAAGATTATCAAGACCATTCTGAAGAAGCAACTGGAGCAGGAAATGTCCAAGTGGGTTGATGAGTTACCATTAGCTCTGTGGGCATATCAGACTACCCACAAATCAGTAAATGGCCATACTCCTTTCGCGCTCTCCTATGGTTCAGAGGCAGTTATCCCGGTAGAACTTGAAGTCTCCTCCCATAGAATAATGTGCTATGATCCTTTGACGAACAAGGCTCTTCTCCTAGAATCACTAGACATGATTGATGAGAAAAGAGAGGAGGCGGACTTGCGCGCTTTCAAGTAGAGACATCAGGTTGTTCGATACTATAATTGGAAAGTACGACCTAGGAACTTTGAGCCTGGCGACCTCGTTCTGAATCGTGTCTTCCCGACCCCCATCTACATGGGCCCGAAATGGGAAGGACCATACGTCATTTAATGGATGATAGATAACAGAGCTTTCAGGATAACGACTGTTGATGGCAATCATATTTTGAGAGCATGAATGCCGAGCAATTGCGGCACTATTTGACTTAAGCTTTTATTTTGTCTTGGATTATGTATTGAGGCATAGTTTTCCCAAAGCCATTGTTTATAAATAAAAGCACTTTCCATGCTTTGTAACTGTTTTGTTGATTTTACTAAGTGTTGAAATCTAATTGGCTTAAGGAAAATATGAACGAAGGGAGTAATAAACTCCCTAACAACGTTCGTTCGCTCACGCCCCAACGAGCTAACTCAATTTCGTGACTAATCAGACTTGAGTTAATAAGATTAGAGCTTGATATTGATGCTTGGCATAACAACCCACACTTTATGAGCCAAAGTGAGGAGACGATGCTTAAATGACATATAGAACTCTTCCCAACCTTGATGGGACGAGTATAAATAACAGGTTCGACCATCCCTAAAGGCAATGTTTTCCCTCGACTGTGGCCAAAAGAACATGACTCAAACAAGTGTGAGTCGACCACTTGTCTAATTAATTTCGTTCCTTAGAGTTTGAAATGGAAATTGACTTAATTCGAGTTCGATATCGACACTTGAATCAGGAAAATCCCACTTTAGGATTAAGAAATGTAGAATGGATGCCGAAGCGAATGACATGACCATTCACACGACCAACTCTAACTCTCACAACTGGAGAGAGAGTATAAAATCAAGGTAGGCATGAAATGGTGCACCACGACTTCAGACTGCTTTAGCCTGCAACTCTCACCTGAATTCACGACATGAGAGTATAAAAGCACTTGGATTCTCAATCCAAGGGACTGAACTTATACCCCATAGAAGGTTTGGGGGCATGAATGTAAACTTAGCCAAAGATCCCCACTGACGTTGCGGACAATGGCATGAACTCACAAATTAACCTCGAATATGCCATGGCCTGGCATGTAATTCAAATTAATTGGGGGTATATATAGTATACCTCCGAACCAGTAATGACCTGACCTATATGCCTAAAAATTAAATCGCAAGTACATTGAATGGAAAGCGAGTAATAGAAACAAACTACTTCATTAATTATTGATTTGTAAAGAGTAGTAATTACTTTACTAACTACTTGTTTTATACAGAGTGATAAAGCAAAAGGCGAGGGTCGCACTTGCAACATCTTCGCCAAAGCCATAAAACGATGAAAAGGATCGTCGTCAAATTCACAAAGAATATTCAAAAATGCTCGACGACCAAGTAAGTGATGCTATATGAGACATTGTTAGGTTTTATGTATTGCACTTGTTCCGTTTCAAGGTTTCTCATGCTTAAATATCTATATTCTACTTCTACAGATAGAAAAAAACAGTTCTATTCCTACTAGAACAATATGGAACTCTTGCAAAAAGAATTCAAGAACTGAACACGAAACTTGCGTTGCTCGCAGAGCAACCAAACATATCACAAATCTCTGCACTAAGAGAAGAATATTGTAACAACCTGAATTCCGACAGACCGATTTTTTTCAAAGTTCCAATCTATCGAAACTCAAGTTGTTGTGCTCGGGTATCCTGCAGAAAAGACAAAGACATAAAATATGTCTGAGCTCAGAAACTATCTCACAGCGGAATGGATAAAATATAATATACTGAAAGTATAGCTTTACCGTATTAATAATATTGCCTAACCAGTATCCAAAGCTATCATGTCTCTGCCACAAATCTGACCTGCGAGTATGTTATGAGGAGGGGGTCAGAACACAGGTTTTGATAACTGGATTTAAATTATACACTTTGGATAACACTACATATACCGTTCAATCATATTTTCTTATTTATTAGGATGCTTGGGTTAACAGCACTCAAGGCTTATACACATGTCGCACCCATTTACTTCCTAGTGGATTAACCTAATACAATATGTATGTAGCCACCCCCAATATCGAGGTACACCTGTAACACCCCACACCCGCTAAGGTCACTCACTAAGGGAATGCCTTAACTTTGGTGGAGCATTTAGGTGAATATAGAACAGAAAAATTACAACAAGACAGATATAAATAATACTTGAAAAACCTAAAACATCTTTTCATTGCAGCAGAAGGTAAACATGTTTAGTTACAACACCATAAAAAGAGTCAAGTACCAAATATCCATCCTGATAAAAACATAAGTACATAATCCCACTACATAAACTAATAGCCATAATAGAAAAGATAAGCTGGACTTTACATCTCGGTCCAAGCTCCAAAAGATAGATAAAGAAATCTGATCAAAGCCCACTAGTGTTAGGCCCAACCTGAGGACCTAAGGGGGAAAAAGATAAAAACAACGGGGTCAGACATAAGTCTGAGTGAGCCCTATAACTTTAACAACACAATCATTAAAGTAATTAGGGTATGATATAAACTTGGTACGGTGATGACTAGGGATAAATGACTACACTAAGTAGCCAACTTGACATAGGATGAACTAGGATAACGGTAAAGACGCATCTACCCACCCAAGGGTAATTACTAACTGCACCACACCAGTCATTCCTACTTAAAGGTTGATCCCACCCAAGGACTTAGAAAATTTACCCAGTAGTTTCGTGTACCCCTAGCTGACTACATAGGAGCCGTCTTCCCCTATCTCCACTAGGTGTACCCACTACTCCCCAAGCGATCGGCTCCCTACCGTAGATACCCGTGCTGGCCCCACAGTGGGGTGTATCACTCCCCAAAGTGGCAACCCGATACAACCAATGGTGCACGGCTTATACCTACACGATGCAACAACATCTTACCTACCATCCCGGGTCCACACACGCATATGAAACCCGTTGGACTTGCGTTGCCACCGCTAACCCGTTTTGGCCACTTATAGTCAAACCCAGTACGCGTGTCCCGTCCTCGACATGGGTCGAGCCCAATAAGATACATATGGGTTACTGGTTGAAATGGGCCCCCACAAGCTACCCACCTAAGCTTTTCCCTTTATCTTGTGCATCCCACTTAACCCTTTAATCATGTTTAATTACATGTTTCCACTTGGTTAAGTATTCTAATCGTATTTTCTATTACGACCCAAGGCAACCCACTAGATTTCCACATGCCACCCAAGGCACTCACTTGATTTCCACATGCCACCCAAGGCACCCACTTAACCCATCATGCCCCACTACATGCTTATCTGGTTAAGTGTTTCTTAATTGATTAAGAACGTAACCGTTGTAAAGACCTCTCATATTAGACTATCTTTTATGGCAGCTGGATTTGCCGGTCGGGTTCGGGCAGCCTTACGCCATAACCGAGTCTAACCTCGTGTCTTTACACTTGTCACGTATTGAGTTTGTGCCTAAGACCTCTCACATTGGGCCAATCATTTGTAGCCGCTGGATTTGCCGGTCGGTTCCGGACAAGTCTTATGTTACAAAAGGGTCCAACCTCGTGTCTTAGTCGATTAATTACACCTAATTAATCACCCCCATAATTTGTATTAATTATCCCTAATTAATTACAAATTTAACGATGTACATAATTGACTCAATTATGTCCATCCACTTTATGGTATGTATAATCATACCAACTTCACACCATTTCATTAACATGTATATTAACCCCATCGTTTCCCACGTAATTCGCTAACATGACATAAAAGGGAAGATTCATCACAAATACAATGGGTTCTACTTGCATAACATTAGCATCAACATGGGTTTTAAAGGTGTCAACATGCATATAGCATCAAACCCAACTAGCATAAATAATCAACCCAAACTTGCATGAATCACATATGTCATAAAGAGGTTAACTTGCATAAGTTACTTATGTCATACAAAGAGGTAAACTTGCATATGTATGTATGACATACAAAGGGGTTAACTTGCATATGTATGCATCTCATACAAAGGTGTAAACATGCACATGTTACTTGCATATAATCAAACACCAAACTTGCATAACATGTCATATATGAACTTGCATATAATCAAACACCAAACTTGCATAACATATCATATATGATCTTGCATATAATCATACACCAAACTTGCATAACCATGGTGTCATAATGGATCAATGTTTATCATAGTGATTTGCATAACTAGCATCATGAACACATAGCATATGACTTACATAACTTGCATAACATCATGATCACTTAGCATATGACTTGCATAACTTGCATAACATCATGAACACTTAGCATATGACTTGCATAACTTGCATAACATCATGATCACATAGCATATGACTTGCATAACTTGCATAACATCATAATCACATAGCATGTAACTTGCATAACTAGCATAACATCATGAACACATAGCATATAACTTGCATAACATCATGAACACATAGCATATAACTTGCATTGATCCACATTCATAGCCATAACCTCATTATATCCTATCATAATCATTTCAACAATTGGTCATTAAGGCTATAGAAACTCACAACTTGTTGATTAGCACTCCTATGAAGAAGATTAAGTTGCTAGAGTTGATTAGAGGTTGATTTGAGAGGCTATCTTCTTCTACAATTTGATGGAGGCTCCTCAAGTTGCATTTTGACGGCATAACGACATTGTATCTATTTTTAGTATGAATTAGGGTAGTCTTAGGGTGTATTTATAGATTAGTTAGGTGTTTTAGGCCATTAGATTAACCCTAAATCAGATTAGAGCCGTCAGATTTCGTCACTAGCCACCAGCACAGCCCAAAAGCCAAAATGGTGCACCCAGGTCACACAGACCGACAGGGGGGGTCGACCCCTGGGTCGACCCCTAGGGAGGGGGTCGACACCCATGTCGACCCTAGGGTCGACTCCCTCTGCCTGGAGGGAATTTTCCCGCCACTTCTGAAATGTGAAATTTTTGTATTTAAATCTGTTTTGAATTTCTGAAAACTTCTTCGGGCCTTAACTGGGTCATACGGACTCCGATTTTCGAAAACTCGGACTCTATTTCGCGTATTTTTCTGAGACGAACGCAATGGCAAAGCCCGTTTCCCCTGATTCGGATTTTAAAATTTAGTTCTGCCCTGTTTTATATTATAGCAAGTTGTTCAACATACGAGGTGTTACAACACCCCATGACACCCCACTCGCACAGTGTCCACCGTAATGCCACAGAAATGTACGCAGTCCCTCATCCAATGCCAGAGTGACGTACGGATCTCTATATAACAATGTTACGTTCCGCATATATCGGTCATTACAATGCTATGTAAGCGTACGGACTGCCACCGTTGATCGAATTTGATTTCATACCAGAGTAGTGCCCTCAAGTCTACGATACCCACCTAGAGACGACATGCATGTATCTAAACTGTCCCACGTATGCATCGTCAATTGTAGCTCGATGTCTTAACCGCATGTCCTCTAATGTGCACTAGGTTCCGTGGTAGGGCGATACAAGAAACACGGAACGCGGTCGGAAGCTTTTCCATATCTGTACAGGCCCGCCTTTACGAGCCTCAAAATACAGATATTCATAGGGTTTGTTTTTCATGGTGGTTGTGGCCCCACCTCGGCCCCTCTCTCAACTTGTAAAGACTACAAGAGCTAAGCGACATGCCCCTAGCAACAAACAATCAAAACATCCATTTGGCGTCTCGCCTCAACCATCTTACCTCGATAGTGAAGGTGAATGGTCTATTGGGTTTATCTTTAGTCTTTTCGCATCCCACTAGCAGCCGATGACTGGTATCCGATGATCTATTATCCTTGTTGGTCGTAACCCTCTGCCTCCTCGTTGAGGCAACCGCCGAATCACCCTGGTGTTACCGCGTCACAGCATTCTGACTGCAAAGCTACTCTTGCAGTCAAGGCCCACCCACCTAGTAGTTACGTGCAGACCCAACCTCTGCGAGCACAACCTAAACATCTTCCACCGCACAGAGGACTACTAGGAGCACCTTACGTATCTCAGGAAGCTGCATGTTTCCCCTTCCAGTCCTTCGGAGCCGACAGAATAATCAGATGAACGTGCGCTCCCCTCGTGCCTTATAACACCACGATGATGAGACGACCCGAAATCCCGTTCAGACGGAAACAAGGGTTATCTTTGGAATATAACACAGAAACAGATAATAGCAGAACAAAATTAAATAAATACACCAGATAATGAACAATAAAATATACTGGATAAAAGTAATCATCAGAGTTACACAGTATACAGGATCTTACTTAGTACAAATACAGTTCAGCTATACATAAATGTCTACAGCGGAAGATAAACAAAATGAACAATAGGAGCTGAACAGCATAAAAAGAGATAAATGATAGAATCCATCTTCAGCTCCAGCTATCTAGAAGAACCAGCTAAACCTGAATACAAGGCTGCCCGTGTAGAAAAAGGGGCACCCGAGTTTGAAAGTGAAACAAACTACGAGTCAGTCATGGGACTGGTATGAGAAATCTATTCAACACATATATAATATAGCCAATCACAGGACCACGCCACCTTCGTGGAACGGGTTTACTCCATTAGATTGCCAGTGCTTTAAAACAAATCTTTCTTTTAAACATCGCTATGCTTTTTATAAAATGAAGCCGTTATAAGACTCAGTTCCCATCACACAATGCAACGCAAACCGGAGGATAGAGTTTTTACCTTATAACGGCCAAAATATGCTTGATACGAATAAAACAAAGGCATTTGATATTATTGATAGTGTTTATATGTTTTGAAAACAATTTCAGATCATAACTATCAATCATAGATGGCATTAATGCCCCATACCACTATGTCGCCATATATAGGTATACAATCAAAACCGCACGGTGTCGTATTTGGAAATTGGATTTCCGTCATGAACCAAGGCAAAAGATAGTCCTTACCGAATTCGAGACAATCTAGCCCATGTCTCAGGCAAGCGCGCAGGCAAGCCTTGGATCGTCAGGGTCGGTCCACCGATGTGGATTATTATGCCTGAACAATACGTCTCTCTGCCCTTTGGGGCGTAAGTGAGCCAACGAATGACTCCATCGGACCCGGATCGTCCGATCTAACCGAGGCGCCTCGCAACAACAACAACCACATAGGTGAAAAGTATATAAATGTCAGGGCTGGTAGGTCATTGACACCACCCTAGCTAGAAAGAAACGCATGCCCTCCCTGAGGTCCTTCTCACGTTTCTGGTTCATACCGGGGGGTGAGGCTCGCGAATTTTATGTTATACACAAAGCTACGCCACATAGGCGGTGCTTTGATCATCACCACAAGACTTTGCTTTTCAACAGAAGTCCTGATCACTGCATCTTAGCATGCCACACCGGCAATTCCTGCCATGCGACTGATGTCCATCGATATACAACCTCTGAGCTCGTGCATTTCAGAGAAAGGCGTTAAGCAAAAGAATAAATTCTCCGCCGCCAAACAGATGTATATTTAATAGAGATCAATCAACACAGAAGAAAATCCAATGTTTGACACACAATCCATTTACAATTCCGTTTTGGGTCTGAACGAAACCGGAGGCACTAAATACCTCGCAAACCCATCGATCACCACGTACGTCTGGACGATCACCACTCATTATCCATATTTTGGGATGCCTCCCAGTCAGGACCTCGGTTACCATCCAAACGAGGTGAAGATCTCCGGTCTTCGACCATCGTCTTCATCTTCGACTTTCAATCGTCGGTCAATTATTTGAAATGAGAATTAACTCGGTCTTTTCAAATAATTCACGTATATTTAGAATTTCAAATCAGTTTATTTCAATGGTTAAATTATTCGACAACACCAATCTTGTTCTTTAATGTAATTTTCACCACAAACACATACAGCCATCGAATACAACATAAATCGAGCAAATTTAGTTTCTTTCCATTCCATATTGTTTATGATATGTTATAACGATTTATCGCTATTTTTATTTATTTTAAAATAGCCAATTTACTCAAACCGACGCTTCGGGCCATAACGCGGCCGTGGCGCTGTTTTTCTTCAGAATTGATTTACACATATTTGAAAATCTACCCGTTGGATCTTCACAAAATTTACATCATTAGAAAGGTCTTTTCAAAACGAATCCAACGGTTCCAGTTTCAGGAAAATCCGACGGTCGGATCTCCCGGTACAATCGTTTGAATTTTCGATTTCAAAATACAAACTGCAGCGTCGTTATTCGATTAAATATATAATTATTTATATATATATATATATATATATATAATCGCTTCTGGTGCTGTTTCTCTTCAGATTTGAATTAAACATTCCAGACAATCCAACCGTTGGATTTTTACAAAGTTGGTGCCGTTGGGAAGATATTTCCAAGGCGAACCCGACGGTTGAGGTTTCGGGAAAATCCAATGGTCGGATTTCCCGTACTAGTTGTTTGAAATCACGATTTCAAAATGCGAACTGCACGGCCTCGTTTCATTTTAATTTTATTTATATTTATATATTTATATAAATATAGTTCATTCAATGATTTCAATATCGTTTTCACTTCAAATATTTCACTAACGCCTTAAAATTTTGGAAAATTTCGCCATAACCTCCCCTGCACCGGGAGCATCGGGAAATCGCAAATAGCTTTCCCGGTCCTTCTAATCTCAAAAAGAAAAAGAAAAAGCCAAGCGGCTAGCCAACAGGCTCATAAGTCATCACCCAAACAAAACAGTAAATGTGTACCTATTTGTCGGGCACAAAATTTTATTCTTCTTCTCTAGCCCCTTTGCTATAACCTGTTCAATGAATATGCATGTACATATATATAGTTCTTATCATTTATCATTTTCCATTCAACTTCATATTTGATTCCATTTGGTTTAAAAACACCATTCATCCTAACGTTGCATGTATAGGCAAAAATCATATCATTAGCTAATTAATGAATATTTCAACTCATATATGCTTATTTGAACGAGTGGCTATTTTTAACACTTCACATTTCAACGATTCATGTATATAATAAAATTGTGATTTTTATTGTAAAACAACTCATTTCAAAACACTATTATTTTATATATTTCATATTGGTGATAAAAATAGGATTTTTTCTTATAAAACAATTTCTTTCAAAACGAGATTATTTTACACAGTTCATCTAGTCGATAAAAGGTGATTTTTATTATCAAACAATTTATTTCAAAATATGAATACCATTCAACACATGAATTTCAATTCAACGAATGAATATCGATTCAACACATGAAGGTTTTCTATAGTTTCTATATATAGATAGAAATGTGATTTTTATATTTAAAACGCGAATACCATTCAACACATGAATTTCTAATCAACGAATGAATATCAATTCAACACATGAAGGTTTTCTATAGTTTCTATATATAGATAGAAATGTGATTTTTATATTTAAAACGCGAATACCATTCAACACATGAATTTCTAATCAACGAATGAATATCAATTCAACACATGAAGGTTTTCTATAGTTTCTATATATAGATAGAAATGTGATTTTTATATTTAAAACGCGAATACCATTCAACACATGAATTTCTAATCAACGAATGAATATCAATTCAACACATGAAGGTTTTCTATTCAATGAATAAATATAGTTTAAGCAGATGAAAATAATTCAAAACACTCGAATATTATTCAAAATTTCGGCAGCATAACGGCAGGGTAGTTAAAACCGGGACCATCCCTAGTACGGCTCCTCGTTCTACCTTAAAATCTCGTGGTTTTTGACAATGGGGATCATGCATCTAGTTCGCACGCAGGCGGCATGTATATATTTATTTCATTTCCACAAACTAATCCTATGTGGTTTCAACCAAATATTTCTCAACCACAAATGGGTATTTTTCAACCACAATCAATCAATATCAACCACAAACAATCTCAAACAATCATTCGCTATCAATCAATTTTCACACCAATCACAATCAATAAATATAGTCCATGGTTTGTGGACGAGGGGCGTGTATATATATATATATATATATATATATATATATATATATATATATATATATATATATATAGCAGTTCACTTTTATTTCAACACATATATAATTTTTACAACGCATATATAACTTATACATCGAACGTACAACTTATACAACGCTTATACAAGAGATGTACAACGCTTATATAACTCATACATCGACTATATAATTTATACATCGTCGTTTTCCATATTGTTTTTAAATCAGAAATCTCACATTGGGTTCCACTCCGCCGTGCTTTGCTTCTGAACTGTTTAACCGTCTGGATCTGCTTGAAATCCCAATGCAGTTCTTTGTCCCGCTGTTCATAATAAAAATTATATTTTTAACCTTTTGCTTATATAAAAATTATATTTTTAAATTCAAAGTTATTCAAATAAAAATCACATTTTTATTTTATCCTTATACATATAAAAACCAATTTATTTACATCTCGATATAAATTAAAAATCGTATCTTCATTTTACTAAAAATCATATTTATCTTCTACAAAGTTATTTTATTTTTTAAAAATCATATTTATATTTTTAAAAATCATATTTATATTTTACGAAGCTATTTTATATTTTTCAAAAACAAAGTAGCGTTATATTTTTTTCCTAAACATAGTTAATTTATTTTCAAAATAAATGCTATTTTATCTTTCAAAACTAAAATTAAAATCATTATTATATTTTTTTTAAAACTGTTATTATTATATTTTTTTTTATATATAAAAACTGATTTTGCAATGTATTTAAATTAATTAAACACTCACCTTCTTCCTTCAGTTGTCTGCAACAGCCGAGCCGTGCAAAACCTCTTCGCCTAAAACTAGGGTTTATCACCACCGCTTCTTCCTGGCACCGGAGTCGGATCAGGTGGGCCCACGTCGAGCGCCCCATGAGATCCACCTGCGCCGAGGGTTTGGGGCAACTCGGTGCTCACATGGCCAGGGAAAAAACGCTCGATGGCGGTTGTTTTGGGCTGCGATTTCTTGCTTATCTCAACACAAAAATCGATGCTACCAGTATGGATTGGAAGATCATGATTTGTACTTTGATTTTCGCTGAAGAACCCAATGCTAATTCGTCGTGGATCGGGAGATTAGGAGGCTCGAAATCTCGAGTTGTTTCCGCCGTGTATCGAAGGGGAGCGGCTGCGGGTTAAGGCGTTGACCAGGAGAGAACTTTCTGAGGGTTTTGACCAAGATTAAATATATATAATTTTATTAATATTTTAATTCATTTTAATTTCAAAACTTCATGTTTACCCATACGAACTCCAAATCAAACCCAAAGACTGTCGCCCCTAGCGTTCTACCCCCATTCCGAACACAATGGGATATGTAGCGTAAGTTGATTCGATCGTTTGAATCAGTTTCCGTTGAATTTAAAGTGTAACTCTTTATATATTCAATTTAAACGCACATTTCAATTTAGTGGGGCCACATACGAACTCGAAAAATTCCAGAAAAATATTTTCTAGCTTCGTATTGACGATACGGTCCTAACAAAACTAGTTTCGTCAAATTCTGAGACCGTTTGAAAAATGGCCAATTTTCAGTCGATTAAAATCAACTAAAACCGGTCAAACGCGTTTTCCTTTGCCACGCTCTCATATTGATTCGAAAAATTATGAAATTTGAAACCTAGCAATAATTTGACATCACAAATCCAACAAAAGTGGTTTCGTCGAAATCCGAGGTCGTTTGCAAAATATCTATTTTTAAGGGCCTGAATTCCATAGCGACTATTCAGAAATTTCAACTGGACATATCTTTTGATTCCAGCTATGAAAATTTGTTTTTTCGGATTCGTTGGAAAGATATTATCAATTAGATTCCATTATTTTTGGTTTCACTAAAATCCGGATTGTTTTGCACCCGGTACATTCAACCGAAGTTTGAAATCGAATTACCGAACTACCGCGCCCTTTTCAATTCCTTTTATAAATATAAATAAATATTTATATTCTATCGTCCATCTATATAACTATATACGATTTAATTTTATTCAAAATAAATTTCGTGTCGTTTTTATTTAAAATAATCTATTTTAAATATTCAAAATTCGATAAAATTGCCAAAATAAAAATTTTAAACTGGCCCAGATTTTCGGGTTGTTACAGATGATCTACCCCGTTGGGTTATTCACCCTCAAACGTGCGGACTGGTCCAAGCGCCTCATTTTAACATGATATTAGACCCTATGTTTAAACATTCTTTTATGCGCTTGCCTTACCGCATCAGGTTTCCATTTAATTTAGTTATTCACATTCATATTGAATTCTTAATCAAGTTACCAAGTTCCTCTCGCTTATTAATTTCAGTCATACAACTTAACCCATTTAAGTTTATTAATAAGCCCACAACATGTTATTTCCTTGATTGTGATCCAAGGTCTGTAATCCACAATCCCTTTATATTCTTGCTTGATTTCAAGGTTACCATGACATGTTCTACATAATATATTATTAAGTATATCTCAATTCACATGTTTTCTAATTAACATGTCACTTACCATTTATGATCAAATATAACTTATTTCAATTCGCAAGTTTTTCTCATTCTTTCTCATTTAATCATAATTCCATCTTATATTGCCACTACAACTTATCGTTGTTTACTTATCAACTTAGTTTTCTTAACTAAGGTCCAATAATAAGTTTCTCTTCCCATAACTTATGTTGTCCTCATCCGTAGATTTCATACTCTTGCTCTCACCAATAACTTAATTTACAATTAAGTACAATTTATCTCTTATCATAAGTTATTCCAATTTTCTTATTGTTTTCTTATAACCTAAGTTATAATTCTCACTTGTCCCTAGGACCAGCCTTTACATGTTATTCTTATCAGCAGATTTTTTATTCCCAATTTTACAGATTACTTAATTTATAATTAAGTACAGCTTATTACATTCCATAAACTTTCCCCCTTTTCTTTACTTATTTCAAACAACTTGTTTCGGTCTTCCCCATTTACTGATTACTTAATTTACAATTAAGTGCCACTTACCTCATTTCACCAGTTATCTCATTTCCTTACTAGTTTATTATAACCTAAGTTATAGTATTTACTTGTCCCTAGGACAATTCTAGCTATTATACGACATTCTCATTCATGCAATTTATTTATAATAGGTTATTATCATTCCCCATTTCCGTTTACTATTGTTATCACCTTTCATTTAGTTCCATTTATTACCATTAATTACAATTAACGATGTTTATCAGTCCTGCCATTTATATATATATATACTTATGTATTAGACCACTCGCATTAAGCCTACACTTGTGGATGTTGGATTTGCCGGGCGGTTCCGGGTAGACTTTTTCCACAAGTTGACTTAACCTCGTGCCTTAGCACCGTTACAAGTTTTAATTATGCACTTAGACCCCCCACATTAGATTTACCACTTGTGAATGTTGGATATGTCGGGCGGTTCCAGGCAGACTTCTATCACAGGTGAAATCTAACCTCATGTCTAAGAGCGTCATAGTGTTAAATTACTGTAAATCTTCTATATAATCTAGGCATGACTATTTCTTTTTAATTTCCACTGTAATTTATAATTTACAGATCATCATACTATGCTTATTTTATGTCATACGTTCTTTCCCACATATAATCAATTCCTTTCTAACATGTAATCAGTTAATCAGATAATTGTTCAAATCACATAAACTGTAACAACCCGAATTTTCAAAACCAATTTAAAAATTTTGTTTTAGCTATTTTAATGGATTTTGAATATTTAAAATGATTTATTTTAAATATTAACAACTAAAAATTTATTTAAACGTAGTTAGAACGTATAAATTTATTTTAATTATAAATAAAGTTTTAAATGGCGTGGTAGTTTGAAATTTCGATTTTAAATTTCAATTGAATGTATAGAATTCAAAATAAACCGGATTTCCGTAAAATAAGAAATATTTGAATCTGTTTAATTATACCTTTCTAATAATTATAAGAAACTGAGATTTCATAATATAAATTGAAAGTTATGTCCAGTTTAAATTTTAAAATAGTCGCTATGGAATTTATATATTTTTTAATATAATATATAGCCCTTAAAAATAGCCATTTTGCAAACGACCTCCGTTTTAGACGAAACCACTTTTGTTGGATCCGTAATGTCAAATTATTGTTATATTCAAATTTTCATAATTTTTGGAATTAATATGCGAGTTGGTGAATTTAAACGTGTTTGGTAATTTCAGTTGAATTTAATCGACTGGAAAATGACCATTTTTCAAGCAGTCTTCAAATTCATTGAAATTAATTTTGTTAGGATCATATCGCCAAAACATAGCTAGATTTATTTTTCTGGAATTTTTGGAGTTAGTACGTGGCTCCGGTAAATTAAAATGTACGTTGAAATCAATTTTGAACGTTATATTAATTTATATATTAATTTTGATGAAAACTGATCGAAATGGTCGAATTGGCTTACGGGACATATCCCATTATGTACGGAATGAGGGTATTAAGCTAGGGGCGATAGTCGTTGGGTTCGATTTGGAGTTTAAAATAAAAGCTAATTTTTTGGAAATTAAATTAAATAAATAATTATATAAGTCAACCCTAACCCTCTCTCTTCCTTTATCATTCAGAAAAAAAGGAAAATGGGAAACCCGATTCCATCGTTCCCGTCGCCCCCCCCCCCCCCCCCCGGGGCCACCGCAACCTGCCGTCGTCCCCCTCCCTCCTCCTTCGGCCTCCTCCTTCTCTCTCCCCTCCTAAAACCGCATCCCTAGCTCGAAACCCCCCCCCCCCCAGCTAACGGTGCTGCACCGCCGCCGGACCAGACCTCCTCCGCCACCTCCCCGACCTTCCAGCCACCCTCCTCCGCTACCTCAGCCGTTGTGGGAGGGCCCCTACAAATAAAAATCCAATTTTTATTATTTTCGGCGCGTACACCACAACCCAGACCTTCCCAAGCCCATATGGAGCCTTATTTTGGATTGTGGTGTCGCCCGGAAAACGCGTCCAAAGTCCGTTGTCCAAATACTATTTTTTCGCGATTTCCAGCGAAATGGAGCATTTTCGGAAGAAAGGTCAGTAAGCGAAAGTTGTCCAAAATGGCTCGCTTAAACTAGAAAAAAAGACTGTGTGGAGATTAGAACTCATTTGCAAAGTCTGGAATCAGAACAGCAAATCAGATTGCCAGAAAATAATGGCGGAGTGGATCCCATTGTGAGAACTCCTTCTCACTCAAATTATTTTACAGTTAAATATATACTAGGTTGCAGACGGGGCTTAGTAGCCCCCGACACTATTTATTGTACAAGCCATAGTTGTTTGTTTGGATTGTATTATGGAAATTTGGATTGTGGTTGTAAGATTGATTGTGAATTGATTGTGGGATTGTTTGAATTGGTTGTGATTATTGTGTATGGCGCGAGCCAGATTCAGGAGAGGGGTAATGCTGACATTACTCCGGTTCTAATATCGCGCCGTTATAATGCTGAAAATTTCTAAAACAAAATGTATTCATTAAAATATCATTTTTATTGAATGTATGAACTCGTAAAAATAGTTATGTGTTGAAATAAATATTTTATCGTTCGAAATATAATTTTTAATGTATATGTGAACAGCATAAAATTCTCTTGATATGAAAATAAATATTCATTTAAAAATCAGACGGTTTGTTTATGTACACCCATTTAACTGACATTGATTGGGACAATAAATTTTACACATCGCCCAACTGCACAAATAATATTCAGTATTTGTTGGTTGAAACCCCACACGGGTATTGGGATGATATTTGACATACACTAATCCCAATTGTTTAGTCGTATGTCAATCGATTGGTTGAAAGACTGTTGTAAGCATTAATTATTTATGTTTAATGCTTATGCAGTTGTGTAATGCACTCTGGATGATGGATGATTGTTTATCATTTTTGCTGCTCACATGTGATGTATGAAATCCATATAAATAACATTAAATGGTAATTGACTGTGTCTGATTCCAGTTCAAGAATAAAGATTATTTTAAAATAACGAATATTTTAAATTAATATTCCGTAAGGAATTAAAAAATGAATTTGATGTCCGATTTTGGATGGACACGAAAATATTGAAATGTGAGAAGCCGTATTGATTAGATATGCGCTATTTTGACACGAACGATTTATATATCGATTTTATTCATTTTTATAATGAATATCGAAAAGGAAAAGATTTCAAAATGTGATATTTTGAAAATATTATCATTTATATATATTAATGATGTGGAATATCCAATTTTGATTTAAAATTGAAACGGAAGTGGAAATCATTTTTAAAACGAATATATAAAATACGTTTTGAGTGGAAATATATATATAATGGTTTGAATAGAATGCGCCGCGCAATGACCGTTCACAAATTTCGACCATTGACTTCGAATTGACATTACAGGAGATCTGACCGTCGGATTCTCCTAAAACCGAACCATTGGGTTCGTATCGGAAAGAGGTTTCCAATAAATATAAGAGATTCGAAATCTAACAGTTGGATTTGGAATTATGTCCAAATCAAATTTGGAAAAGTTCGTTATGGATGTAGTTCGGTGCCCGTTATTGGAAACCGATTGTACGAGCCGTGATAAAATTATTAAAAATATTAATAAATTGTGTAAAATCATAATAAATGATTTGGAAGAATTTGGATGAAAAATTCCACGTTTGTAAAGATAAAAATATATTTTTATCAAAATGAACTAATTATTAACTAGAAAGATAATCCAATGTTTTTAAAATAAATAAACTGGATTGGTGAATGGTTTTAATTTAACTAGAATTTTCCAATGTATGAATTGGAATGGATTTGAAAAGAAATCATCTTCGAGATATTTCTATATTGGATTCCGTGACTATACAGATATTGTGGAGGAATTTGGAAGATAGATATATATCGTTAATCCCCATACGATATGTGTGGTTTCAGAATTTGATATTGAATATAAGCCGATATAATTTCTATTTAGAGCCTTATATTTAATATCAAAGTGGATTTTGGGTTTGTTGTGAATGGTGTCTTAAATAACACCGTTCTTAAACCCAGTGTGAAAAGAATAAATCTTTTAATTAAGATTATTAGAGTTTCCAGTTATATTTAGTAATTGGAATAAAATGGAATGTGAATTGGGTTTATTGTGAACTGTGTTTTTAACGACATTCGTTCTTTAACCCGATTAACAGTGAAATGTTATTTGGAATTTAGAAATCTTTTAATTAAGATTAATGGAATTTTCCAAAGTAAAGTTTTCCAATTAATTAATATTTAATTGGAATGGAATGGGATTCGATTTAGTGATAATCGAACTGAGCTTCTGCGGAGGAAGACTGTTACTAAATATGGAATTTAAAAGGCTTGTCGTTATTCCATTTATATTATTAGTCAGATACAGAAATTGATATCGATTATATATTGATCTGTTTCCCATGAAAGTTACATTTTTATGGAAGAGGATTTGGGTTTATCGTGAACTGTTTTTTAAATGACCTTAGTTCTTTAGCCTAATTAAAGACAGGATTACATGTCTAACATTGTATTTCGAACTGTATTGTTAATCACTGCTAAATATATATATCTGTTTGGTGGTGGAGAATTTATTCTCTTACTTAACACTCTTCTTTGAGACGTACATTATATATTGGCAAAAATCAATGGTACGGTGTAGATTGTCAATGTGGCATGTTTGTGTTTCCAAAGTTAAATAATCATTAGATAATGATTTTGGAAGATTAAAACTAAGTGGAGTTTTAATGAATCTTTAATTAGATTGAAATGTGAATGTGATAATTTAAATTATCAAATTTGGGAAATGATCGAGAATGGAGTATTACCAGTTTTACTCCAGGCGATAGTTAAATCTTTAATTAGATTTGAACGTGAAATGGTAATCAATTTTACCGATAACACCATGGTGTTAGATATGGAGTATTACCAGCTTTGCTCCAAAGGCTGAATAGGTTGGGATTGGGAAATAAAATAAATAATTGCTTCGGTAAGGTTTGCTAATCCCGACTAGTTTGGAAAACCTTAATTTGGTTTACATTGTGAAAAGAATATTTGAATAAAAGAATATTCTGAATTGGAATGAGGTGTATGTTGTGTTGTTATAACACTTGATTATAAGATATGTGAATTATTCGGAAAGGCCGGGTTTATACCCATTCTGAATAATTGATTCGACGATAAGTCGACGATGAAGACGGTGATTGAAGACCGGAGATCTTCACATTGTTTGGATGAATACTAATGTCTTGATTGGGCTGTACACCCGAGACAAGGTAATAAGTGGTGATCGTCCAGACGTACTTGTAGATCGACCGGATATGCGAGGACCTCTCTCCTGTATTGGACATATGGGACGAGGAATAAGGTGCCTCCGGTTTCGTTCAGACCCAGAACGGACTTGTGAATATATGTGTGTCTGACATTGAATTTCGTTATGTGTTGATATTTCTATTAAATATATATCTGTTTGGCGGCAGAGAATTTACTCTTGCTTAACGCCCTTCTCAGAGACGTATGAGCTTAGAGGTTATATATTGACGGATATCAGTTGCATGGCATGAATTGCCTGTATGGCATGCTGAGATGCAAATGACCAAGGCTTCTGTTAAAAAGCAGAGTCTTATTGTTAATGATCAAAGCACGGCTTTAAATAGCATAGCTTTGTGTATAGCATTAATTCGCGAGCCTTACACCTCAGTATGAGTCAAAAACGGGATCGTGACTGTAGGGAGTGCACGACGTTTCTTTCTAGCTATGGGTGGTGTCATGGTATGAGCCTAGACATTTATATTTTACCTATGTGGATGATGGATAGCGAGGCATCTCGGATATATCGGTCACTACGGGGCTGATGGATAGGTCCGATAGGACCGGGAAACATGTGTTCAGGAATAACTAATCCACAAAAGTAAGTGTGGACCGGCCCTGAAGATCCAAGGTTTCGACAGCATCCGAGCCTTGAGCATTTGCTAGAGTGTCTGGAATCGGTGAGGAGCCATCCCTGGCCTCGACTCATGATGGAAATCTAATTTCCAATACGACATTTCTTTTTTAATTGCAGAACTAGTATGGAGACATAGTAGCATGGGATACTATGTCGTCTATGATTGATACATTTATATTCGAAGTAATTTTGACACTATACACTTACAATAATATCAAAATGATTGGTTTTAAAATGTACCAAGCATGTTTGGCTATTATAAGGTAAAACTCTATCCACCGGCCTGCGTTGCATTGTGTGATGTAACTTGAGTCTTATAATAGCTTCATTTTTCAAAAAAGAATTGCGCTATTTGCTTTATGCACCGGTATTCTTAGGGGTAAACTCGTTCCGTGTTATACGGCGTGGTCCCTTGATTTACTCTATTCCTAAAGTAAAGTTTTAAATAATTGTTTTAGTTCTCACACCAGTCCCATGATTGACCTGGAGTTTATTGTCTTAACCTAAACTCTAGGTGTCCATATTTTCTACACGGGCAGCTAGTAGTTTTGGTTTTGCAGATTTCTATTCTACACGATCCTAGTTTACAGCTGGAGCTATATTCGGAAAGCTTTGTATCCGTGTATTTCTTTCAGTCGTGTTATGTATTATTTTTCCGCTGCTATGTAATGTATTTTAATCTCTGATATTTTCCTGATATATATTATTTATTCATACTCTGTTATATTCTTGTACTCTGATGGAAATTGTTGTAATAACAATGACATGTTCTTCTATTTGCGTTCTAATTTTTCGAGTTCTCAACTCAATCCGGGCTTTCCCGTAAGGGCGAGTTTGGGTCGTTTCATAAACTAATATGTACTGTTCTCAATTTCTATCGTTAATTGCTTGGGTACACAATTATCACAAACTAACATGGAATTGAAACAATAGTAATTACTACGCAAAATTTGACAAGCTTATATTCCAACATATAAATTAATATTTTATCATATTGATTATTCCCACATGTCATACTTATCACTTTAATCATCATTAACATATGGTTAAACATCATATTTCAATTATACATAATGGGGAATGCTAAACGATAACATATTATTATCTAAAATGCTATAGCTTAAATCCATTCATCTCGTAAGCTTTCCAAATCCTGGATCTGGTCCAGATCTATCATTCCATAGTTTTCCCCTAATTGGATTCAGAACCTAATAACCATGGATTTATAATTCTTACTAAAAGAAAAAAGGGAAGAAAAGAGAAGAGAATTGGAAAATAGACCAGATCTAGGAATTACCTCACTTCGATAAGAGATCTAATTTTAACGTAGATTCGCTGTGATTTGATATAGAAAAATAGAAGAAGGCTTGCAGATTTCTAAACTTGAATAACTTGATTGCTAAAGAAGAAAAAGGCTTAGTTTAATCTGGGTAAAGGCAACATCTAGTCGTCTATTATTTTTGGTGTGGAGAAACAAGTGAAATGAGGCCATATATATTGCTAAAATCCTAATCTGCCATAATCTGCCGTAGGGGGGTCGACCCCCTTTAGGGTGTCGACCCATGGGTCAACACCCCCCTTGAGGGGTCGACCCAGAGGCCGTCACCCCCTTGAGGGGTCGACACCCCTAAGCTGGAAATCAGTCGCCTCCCCAAATTTGAATTTTGAACCGATTTTTGAATTTCTGGACCTATTATATATATAATTCTCTTGTGCGTATACAAATTTCAAACCTCAATAACTTCTTTATACGATGTCCCTTTTACGCAAACCAGGTGTCTATCTTGACCAGAATTTTGAGACGGACGCAATGGCGCAGTCCGTTTCGCTTAATTTTGAATATTTAATTAAGTTATTCTTATTTTATTGTCTTGAGCTAAAAATGTGGGGTGTTACATTCTCCCACACTTAGGAAATTTCGTCCTCAAAATTTGATAAGGGTAAAATCAAATAACCACTCGCATAATATCCATCCATCATGTGTGCATCCAATTTTTGCAAACATTGTGCACTTGTGCGAAGTGAAATACAACATAATAATGCATGTATGCCTAAGCGGTACCTCCTAAGTTTATGCAGATTTTTCAAAAATCCTTTTAAAATACGGTGCTCACATCCTAAATATACTGGCAGTTCTACATGAATGCGATATTTTGAAAATAAAAATATATTTTCATCCAAATTTTCCTACACTCTTACTGAGTAAGAGCGTAGTTCATCCAATTGTTGCATCCATAACCCTACCGACCAACTTTAATTTTTTCTCGAATTTCAGAAAAATCTAATTTTCTAAATTCGATTTATTATGTTACAAAAAGGTGGAAAACGGAAAATTTCACATTTTCCATTTTTCTTTTTCAATCTTTTTCCAACCATACTTGGATTTTATGTAACTATTTATAATGATTCCCCTATTTTCCTATCCAAGCACAGCCCACATAAGAAAGTTTTCTTTGTTACTAACTTTCTTTTTCATCTTATCTTGGAATTTTTTACTCTTATCCATCTTTTCTCATAATTTTCCATTTTTCTTTAATTGTCATTTTTGTTGCTTTACTAAATTTTTTGTTGTTGTTTCCTTTTTAGTTATGCCATTACTCTTTTCTTAGCTTGTTTAATCATCTGATCTAAGTTTAGTTTTTAAATAAGCCTTCTAGTCTTTCAAATAAAATAGGAAAACAGACACCCTACACAGCTACCACTAAGGGCCAAGAATCTTGGGACTATGTCCCCCTCAGACAGGAAAGTCCGAACCATGGGATCCACGACAGGTTTAGGTGTTACCCTAACTACTCAACAAGAACAAAATAACGGAACGATCCCAACAGAAATGCAATAACGGGTTTTACCCCTAACATGAAAATTAAACACTTACTTGCCCTTTTTCTATCTAGTAGTCACCAATAATTCTAGCTGTGTACCAATAATCATTTCAAGCAACATCCAAGGCTTTTCAATGCTTACGCATTCTACGGGAACTTACTATTATTCCAAGATAATTCTTGCTATTACTTCATAGCCTCAAAACTTTTCCTGTTTTTCCTAGGTTCTAATCCTTTCTTACTCCATACTTTTTAAAACACGGTTTGGCCTTTTCATTTCACTTTTCTTTCAAAAGTTAATAAGTGTCAAGACTTTATTTTCCCCATCAAAACTTACTTTTGCCAAACCATAAAAACAAGTCATTTTAAAAATGTAAATCATCATTTTTTTTTCAAATCACAAAAACTGGAATAGACAAGGACAACTAATTCTCAATCAGGTTTATGACTGGTTCTTGCATACAAGGTCAGTTCAGTCTCTTACTACAAGGTGCAAACATCCACTTTATTCTTAATTTTTGCAACTTATTTTGTCCACCTAACAAAATTTCTTGCTAATTTTTTTTATCAAAAATGATTGTAAAAAGAATAGAAATTTAAAAACTTTCTTAGTGAGTTATACATGCTCTATAATATGCACCTTTTACAGAGAGAATTTTACTTTAAACGAAATTTTCATGAGAAATCATTGCTTCCCAAAATACACCCTTTTTTACTTTAAAACCCAATATGTACTTCTTTACATATTTAAAACTATAACTTTTAAGATTAAAACTTGAAAACACCATAAACCCTTTTCCCAAAACTTTTACAATTTCAAGTTCTTAAAAGTTAACAATGGGGTTAGACTCAAAGCGGGTTTCCAATTTTCTAGGCTTTCTTAGACACTCCCCAATATCAATTCTCTCAACTATATATATTCCTAATCCATTTTTCTCTTTTTAACCTTTTCCAATCTATAAGGTTTCACTACCAAACCCACTAACCCAAAATACTAATCATATGGGATTCACCTTCATTCCATACAAAATACATTGTACACTTTCCACCCAAATTACCAAAGGGTCCCAGATTTCCATATTCATTCCTTCAGTATACAAAACAAACAAGCCATTTCTTACCATATTATACTCTTTCTATTTAGTGGATTCCTCTATGGGTCTAGGTATATGTATAATATATTTATATTTAAAAAAATACAAATACGTTTACTCAAAATTTGTACAGGAATCCTAAACCTAAGCTTTGATACCAGATGTAACAACCCAAATTCCGACAGACCGATTTTTTTTCAAAATTCCAATCTATCGAAACTCAATTTGTTGTGCTCTGGTATCCTGCAGAAAAGACAGAGACATAAAATATGTTAGAGCTCAAAATATATCTCACAGCAGAATGGTTAAAATATAATATACTCAAAGTATAGCCTTACCGTATTAATAATACTGCCTAACCAGTATACAAAGCTATCATGTCTCTGCCAAAAACCTAACCTGCGAGTATGTTATGAGGAGGGGGTCAGAACACAGGTTCTAGTGACTGGATTTAAATTATACACTTTGGATAACACTACATATACTATTCAATCATATTTTCTTATTTATTAGGTTGCTTGGGTTAACAACACTCAAGGCTTACACACACATCGCACCCATTTACTTCCTAGTGGATTAACCTAATACAATATATGTGTAGCTACCCCCAATATTGAGGTACACCCCACAGTACCCCACTCGCACGGTCTCTACCGTAATGCCATAGAAATGCACGCAGTCCCTCATCCTACGCCGGAGTGACGTACGGATCTCTATTTAACAATGTTCCATATATATCTGTCATTACTATGCTATGTAAGCGTGTGGACTGCCACCGTTGATCGAATCAGATTTCATACCAGAGTTGTGCCCTCAAGTCTACGATGCACCACCTAGAGCCGACATGCATGTATCTAGACTGTCCCACGTACGCATCATCAATTGTAGCTCGATGTCTTAACCGCATGTCCTCTAATGTGCACCAGGTTCCGTGGTAGGGCGATACAAGAAACACGGAACGCAGTCGGGAGCTTTTCCAAATCTGTACAGGCCCGCCTTTAAGAGCCTCAAAATACAGATATTCCTAGGGTATGTTTTTCATGGTGGCTATGGCCCCACCTCGGCCCCTCCCTCAACTAGTAAAGACTACAAGAGTTAAGCGACATGCCCCTAACAACAAAGAATCTAAACATCTATTTGGCGCCTCCCCTCAACCACCGTACCTCGATAGCGAAAGGTGAATGGTCTATTGGGTTTAGCTCTAGTCTTTTCGCATCCCACTGGCTTCCGATGACGAGTATCCGACGATCTACTATCCTTGTTGGTCGTGACCCTCCGCTCGTTGTTGAGGGAACCGCTGAATCACCCTGGTGTCACCGCGTCACAGCATTCTGACTGCAAAGCTGCTCTTGTAGTCAAGGTCCACCCACCTAGTAGTTACGTGCAGACCCAACCTCTACGAGCACAGCCTAAACATCTTCCACCGCACAGAGGACTACAAGGAGCACCTTACGTATCTCACGAAGCCGCGTGCTTCCCCTTCCAGTCCTTCGGAGCCGACAGAATAATCATATGAACGTGCGCTCCCCTCGTGCCTTATAACACTACGATGATCTACTCCGTTGGGTTATTCACCCTCAAATGTGCGGACTGGGCCAAGCACCGCATTTTAACATGATATTAGATCCTATGTCTAAACATTCTTTTATGCGCTTTCCTTACCTTATCAGGTTTCCATTTAACTTGGTTATTCCCATTCACATTGAATTCTTAATCAAGTTACCAAGTTCCTCTCGCTTATTAATTTCAGTCATACAGCTTAACCCATTTAAGTTTATTAATAAGCCCACGACATGTTATTTCCTTGATTGTGATCCGAGGTCTGTAATCCACAATCCTTTTATGTTTTTGTTTGATTTCAAGGTTACCATAACATGTTCTATTTGATATATTATTAAATATATCTCAATTCACATGTTTTCTAATTAACATGTCACTTACCATTTATGATCAAATATAACTTATTTCAATTCATAAGTTTTTCTCATTCTTTCTCATTTAATCATAATTCCATCTTATATTGCCACTACAACTTATCGTTGTTTACTTATCAACTTAGTTTTCTTAACTAAGGTCCAATAATAAGTTTCTCTTCCAATAACTTATGTTGTCCTCATCCGTAGATTTCATACTCTTGTTCTAACAAATAACTTAATTTACAATTAAGTACAATTTATCTCTTAACATAAGTTATTCCAATTTTCTTATTGTTTTCTTATAACCTAAGTTATAATTCTCAATTGTCCCTAGGACAAGCCTTAACATGTTATTCTTATCAGCAGATTTTTTATTTCCAATTTTACAGATTACTTAATTTATAATTAAGTACAACTTCTTACATTCCATAAACTTTCCCCCTTTTCATTACTTATTTCAAACAACTGGTTTCGGTCTTCCCCATTTATTGATTACTTAATTTACAATTAAGTGCCACTTACCTCATTTCACCAGTTATCTCATTTCCTTACTAGTTTATTATAACCTAAGTTATAATCTTTACTTGTCCCTAGGACAATTCTAGCTATTATATGACATTCTCATTCATGCAGTTTATTTATAATAGGTTACTATCTCTTAGACCTAAATTTGGGCCTAACACCCATACTTTATGTGAAATCCTCACAAATCACATATTACAGGTAAAAAGCAGTAAAAACAAGGAACACACGAGATTTTTATAGTGCTTCGGCTCAATCCAAGCCTACGCCCACTTTATAGTTTCTCATATCCTGAGGAATTACAATTACAATGGTGTCTCACAATCCGTGAGATTCGATTATACACAACAGCCTTGTGTTGTAATGAAGAAGAGGAGAAAAGAGATTGAATTTATGCATGATAGCCTCGTGTTTGATTGAGTTGAGGAGTAGCCAAAGTCCTTGAATACTTGGTAATGGAGGTCGGGAGGTGTTAGTGCCGGCCCAATCCCTTGAAATGACCATCTCGTGGTGTATTTATAGGCGTAGAGAAGCTGGTAGGTGCTCTGAACCGGTTCGGATCGGGTGGACACGTGGCGCGTGGCGAGGCTATCCCGGAGATAATGAAGAACGTGGTCTCCAGGTCGTATGCAGACAGGTGGAGCTCGATCCACATTTGTAGGAGCGGTTATCCCTTAGAATCGGTCAAAGCTGTTGCGTCTGAGTAGGTGCAAGGGGTCGGTTCGGGTTCGACCCGAACCGGATTGGTGTCTTCAAACCGAAGACGAACAGCACTTCGGTGCAGAAGAAACTAGGCGGATCGGATCGTCCTACCCCGATCCGAACCTAAAGAGATGCATGCCAGAATTTCAGGTGCAGAAGCAGGTCAGGTCAGTTCGGATCGGATCCGAACCGAACCAGTTTCCTGGGCTGAATGCGTGTGTGCACTTCTGTTCAGATGTCCAAATCGGATCGGGTCTTCCTATCCCGATCCGAACTGATGTGTGCCAAGTTTCCAATGCCACTTTATCTCATCCGAACCGACCCTTCCAGGGGTGATCCGATCTGAACCGATGCGTGGTGATGTCTCCGATCCGAAGGCTGGAGATACTTCAGTGCGAAACACTTCAGGCGGGTCGGGTCTTCTATGCTTCGATCCGATCCGTAAGGGTTGTGCCAATGCAAGATTCCAAGTTCCTGGTTCTGCACGTGTTCACGGAAACGGGCATAACTTTCAAACCGTAAGTCCGATTGAGCTGAACCAAAGCTCAAACTGAAGCTAATTCAGAGAGCTACAAGAGTTACAAAGCACAGCTTCGTAATTGCTGTTTTCGGGCCCAGAAAAGGTCATCTTGTAGGTGTTTTGGGTCATTCTTTGTTTGTGATGCGATTTCAACCAAATCACTTCATGTCTTCTGACGATATTCCCAACACTTGAGCGTATTGTTGAGAAGAGATTCCATGTATGACTGCTTTGACTAAAAAGCGGGTCAACACTATCATTCCCCATTTCCATTTACTGTAGTTATCACCTTTCATTTAGTTCCATTTATTACCATTAATTACAATTAACGTTGTTTATCAGTCCTGCCATTTATATATACTTATGTACTAGACCACTCACATTAAGCCTACACTTGTGGATGCTGGATTTTTCGGGCGGTTTCGGGCATACTTCTTCCACAAGTTGACTTAACCTCGTGTCTTAGCACCGTTACATGTTTTAGTTATGCACTTAGACCCCTCCACATTAGATTTACCACTTGTGAATGCTGGATATGTCGGGCAGTTCCGGGAAGACTTCTATCACAAGTGAAATCTAACCTCGTGTCTAAGAGCATTACAGTGTCAAATTACTGTAAATCTTCTATATAATCTAGGAATATCTGTTTCTTTCAAATTTCCACCGTAATTTATAATTTATAGATTATCATATTATGCCTATTTTATGCCATATGTTCTTTCCCACATATAATCAATTCCTTTCTAACATGTAATCAATTAATCAGATAATTGTTCAAATCACATAAACTAATATGTAATGTTCTCAATTTCTACCGTAAATGGCCTGGGTACACAATTATCACAAACTAACATGGAATCGAAACAATAGTAATTACTACGCAAAATTTGATAAGCTTATATTCAAACATATAAAATAATATTTTAGCATATTGATTATTCCCACATGTCATACTTATCACTTTAATCATCATTAACATATGGTTAAACATCATATTTCAGTTATACATAATGGGGAATGCTAAATGATAACATATTATTATCTAAAATGCTATAGCTTAAAACCACTCATCTCGTAAGCTTTCCAAATCCTGGATCTGGTCCAGATCTATCATTCCATGGTTTTCCCCTAATTGGATTCAGAACCTAATAACCATGGATTTATAATTTTTACTAAAAGAAAAAAAGGGAAGAAAAAAGAAGAGAATTGGAAAATAGACCAGATCTAGGAATTACCTCACTTCGATAAGAGATCTAATTTTAACGTAGATTCGCTGCGATTTGATCTAGAAAAATAGAAGAAGGCTTGCAGATTTCTAAACTTGAATAACTTGATTGCTGAAGAAGAATAAGGCTTGGTTTAATCTGGGCAGAGGCAGCATCTAGTCCTCCATTACTTTTGGTGTGGAGAAACAAGTGAAATGAGGCCATATATATAGCCAAATCACCAAAACCCAAATCTGCCAAAATCTGCCGTAGGGGGGTCGACCCCCTTAGGGGGTCGACTCATGGGTCGACACTCCCCTTGAGGGGTCGACCCAGGGGTCGACACCCCTGAGCGGGAAATATGCCACCTCCCCAAATTCGAATTTTGAACCGATTTTTGAATTTCTGGACCTATTATATATATATATAATTCTCTTGTGCGTATACAAACTTCAAACCTTAATAACTTCTTCATACGATGTCCGTTTTACGCAAACCACGTGTCTTTCTTGACCAGAATTTCGAGACGGACGCAAAGGCTTAGTCCATTTCACTTAATTCTGAATATTTAATTATGTTATTCTTATTTTATTATCTTGAGTTAAAAATGTGGGGTGTTACAAATATAGAGAAGTTGGAGTTGATCTTCTGAAGGGAATCAGCGCAGTTGTAGGTGCGCTATCTCGCAAGCTTTTAGAGCTTCAAGATCGTCAAGGAAGTTACTCATCAATCTATGATCATCCATCCATAGCTTTAAAATTGATGACTTTCTACAATCCCTTACAAACCATATTGTATACTTAATTCTAGCATATGAATCCCACTTTGGTAACATACAGGATCATAAAATTTTAATGTCATTGGGATTTATTGAACTGTAGTTTGTTAACTTCGTTCCCACAAAAAACTTATTTGTTTAAAGTACTCAAATCAAAGCGAGGATGAGATCAGGTGAACTTTGCAGAATCTCAAGGAGAGCTATGCTGAAGATCAGCTGATTTGAATCTTAAGGGGAGCAGCCAACGTAACTGAAAAGGTATACTTTTAACACCGTTCATTTACTTAATCAGTTGGTAGGTAAAACAATAGACCATGAAAAAGCTGAAGCTGTAACATGTACTGTATCTTTCTATGTTCATTTCTGATTTTGGCCCCAAAAAAATTGTAATTTCACCATTTGTGGAATAGTAACCGCTTCCATATTACAGGCATAGAACTTAGCATGGTGAGAACTTTTCTTGGAGAGCTTGTTTTGGGTGGAGCTCGGTTTGAATTTTATTTTTAAATTATGTATTTGATCGTATGTGTTGCACTTGTGGTATATTTGAAGAATTGGTACGTATATAGAATATTTTTGATGGTTTCAATGTGATGATGAATGTTTTGGATGAGTTTATTCTATGTACAAAACTGGTACTGCAGAATTTTTAGTTAAAGTGTTGTATTTGTTTTCTTCAAATATAGCATTTGCCTTCTTCTACTGTTGCATTTTCTTTTTTTTTAATGTTGAATTTCAACGTAATGGTGTTGCATTACAAAATATTTTTATTAATTCCACATGGCACGTGGTACCCGCAGCTGACGTGGCATGTGACATATGGGCAGTTGATGTGGAGAGCTGACGTGGCGTGTAACACATGGACAACTTACGTGGAAAGCTGACGTGGCCCCACTATAGTGACCTGGCAGCCAGGCTCTAACTTATGCTTAAGGCAACGCTGTATTTTGTTGCATTACGTCTATAATGCAACACTTTCTTTCCGTGGCAGTAGATAGGCAAAAGTGTTGCCTTAGAGAGCTAAGGCAACGGCCGTAGTTGCCACGCCCCTCTGGTGTTGCCTATTTCAAAAAACGGGCTAATGCAACGTTTTTTGATCTATGGCCACATAAAACTAGTGTAGAATTTGCCCACTTTTGTAGTAGTGGAAGGAGAATCAACAAAAGCTTTTACCAGGTCAGGAAAAGAAGACTTTGGAAGGGGAAGGATAAAAGAGATAATGATACTGGCAATAGTAAGAGGAAATAGAGAGAGACCTAGTCTCTTTTGTATTTCCTTCAAAGAAATAAAAGAACTAGAAAGATCGATGTGCGAAAAATGATCTTCTCTAGTAAGAGCAGCCATTACAAATTTTCTCTTTTGTTATTCAACTAGGAACTATCAGAAGGTTGTTTGGCAACCATAATAGTAATTGTCACACTCCTGCCCTCCTCCTTTGAAGTGGAAATAGATACATAATTGATCATTTTAGATTTCTTACTATATTGATCTTTTAATAGGGATTCAAACAAACTTTTTTTCCATTGCCTCTCTGATACCAAAAGTTTAATATCCTTTCCTGACTTTTGAGATGAAGGAGACGCAGCACAGGAAAGAGGAGTAATAGGCTAGGCAGCTGAGACAGTAGCTGAAACGAAAGAATGAATGATTGGAACTAAAAAAAGAGTTCTTTGAAATATTGAAAGATAACTCAAAACTTACTCGAAGGGCCAAGGCTTTTAGGCGACATGCTCGAAAAATTATAAGGATCGCCCCTTGCCAAAGGGGGAACTACCTTCAGAGAACATCGCATCATAGGAGGATGTCCAAGTACCTTCTAGCCCAGGGGAAGAATGGAACGTTTTATGAGCATGTTGAAAGTTAACATTGAAGCCCTCATTGTTAGGGATTGCGGATTAAGGATCTTATTACGTGCATATAAATCCTTCATATACATATATATGTGTGTGTGTGTGTGTGTGTGTGTTGGATAAAAGTGTTAGTATATATTTTATAATCAATAATGATTGAAACAAGGTTGTTGTCATCGAAACATCATCAACATTCCATTCTCCAACAAT
Organism: Allium sativum; assembly: GCA_030737875.1. Lineage (NCBI taxonomy): Eukaryota > Viridiplantae > Streptophyta > Magnoliopsida > Asparagales > Amaryllidaceae > Allium > Allium sativum. The sequence goes on from CM060920.1 coordinate 968,823,266, forward strand.
CTCCCTCTTTTTAATGATGACAACCTTGGTTTATAAAATATTCGTATCTGATATTACTTATTGATCTACTTTTTTGATCACTCCCCCTTTAATTATGAATTCCTCCTGACTCCCCCTTAAACTATGCATGTCTTGACTATATTTTATAATTTCTCCCCCTTTGTCATTATCAAAAAGTATATCTATCTAAACTCAGAATAATCCTAGTGACTAATTCTATATTTAACTCCCCCTAAATCTATAACTCTCCCTAAATCTATAAATTTCTATGGATCCCTCTAAATCTATGACTACCCTATTGTAATACATACATTGTATAATTTAAACCAAACAAGCAATTCAGACAATATTCAGACTAATAATTAAGTCAAACTAATTCAATACAAACTTTTAATATAAACAAGCATCCAAATAATCCAAACAAATTTAAATCTTAGTTATATTCAAATTCAAGTTTTAAGTTAGTCAAACCTCATCATTCTTAATTATGTGTAGATTATTCCAACTAAATCAACAATCCAGACCAAATCAACTAAATCAAAATAATATATGTCAATTCAAAAACACTTATTGAACCTTCAAGTAATCCTAGAAACTATCAAACTCCCCCTTAATTTAATACAAGACTAAACCTAGCCTGAACTCTAATTCCCTTAAAACTATAATAAGACTTTAATCTAGACTAAGAAATAATTCTGATAAGATATCATTAAAACTATGATACGACTTAAATTAATATAATTTAGCTAATGACAATTTAATCCAAACAATCAACAAATTTAATTTTTTGTTGTCACAAAACATCAATTCAAATAAATTCAAACATAAAGACAAACATTTCTTGTAACTTCTATTTATCCTAAGAACCTATAAAACTCCTACTAACCACAAATGCATAAGCATTTTTCTAACAAACCAATAACCCACTAATGAAATTCAACCATGTCAAATAAGTTAATCAAGTTATTCAAGTCAAACAAATAAAATAAGTCAATTCAAACAAGTCAATAAAGTCTAATAAATAAATCAAGCCAAACAAGTCAATCAAACAATCAATTCAATCAAGGCAAACAAGTCAATCAAGCCAATCAAGTCAAAGTAAATATGTTATGTGTTTGATTAATAATCCTATATATTTCTAATTTTACAAAAAACTCCTTATATATATACTTCTTGTGTGTGGAGTTTAAAGTTAACATGTAATGTAGTGTGTGCAACATGTTGGTTATAATGCAGTATGAACTATATGTCATACTGCGTGGAAACCCGTGCGATGCACGGAAGCATGGACTTTTAAGTGTTTTAGTTTGCATTCATCAATAAGCAATGAGAATCGTATTGTATAGTAGCATATATGTAGATGATGCTCACAGGTAGATGATGCAACCAATATAGAAATGAGAATTGATAATAAATGAACATGCTTGAAAAAACCTCCAATAAATTGATAGTAAGTATAATTTGTTATCAATCTAGATTGCGCCTCATAAAAGTAAACAGTACAAAAACTGATTGGATCTCTTTGTTATTATAGAAATAACTTGCAAAAGCACTCTCAAACACACTTCTCTCTTTTGCATTTTTCCAATTCAAAGCAATAAATAATTGGTTACACCTAAATGCTAGAAAAGAGAACGTGATATTTATATTACTAAGTTTGGTTTCATGTCCTTTACATGTTTGAATTCCTTTGACAATCAATCTGTTTGCTTTGTGAAGCACCACAAATGTAGCATAGTTTAAATTTGGCCCTGCGTTAAAGAACTTGACTACCATATGTCGTTACATCATACTAACATGGAAAATAATGCAAACCAACTAAATAAGAAAAAGCGAGCAAGGACCTCATAATAAATACATGCAAATAACTATGGCTATATTAACATATGAATACTTTTAAGGAAGACCAAATCCATTGCATCAGTTTAACTTTACAAAATACTGTGAACTTCCAGGTCGTTAAGGACCTGGATGTTATATTGAAAACATGAACAACCACTAATACTACAACAGATTTAAAGCCAATCATTCTGCAAATTAGTCGTTGCTACGTGCTCGATGAACATTGTTAAATCCAATCAAATTTGATCAGCGCAAATGTGTTTATATGAATTAAGCATAATCTTTCTTAGGAGCTTTAATACTAATGTTGGAATTTATTGAAACCAAACTTAAGAATTTAATACTAAAGTTGTAAATGATATCAAAACCTAATAATCGTACCAAAATCTTCGGTTCAATTACAGGAAAAGAAATTTAAATTGACTTTTATTTATTGGATAATCTCATTTTAACATCAATGTTTATACAATATGTTACTGAGATCAACGTGGATGTAATATTTAGTACTGTAAATTCAAACATGGCAAAGGAGGAAGCACAAAGAGAATAATCTCTGACCCATCTTTCATATGTGATTTGTGTAGGACAAATTTATGCTATGTAGTTTGAGCATACTGGAATGTGGAATCCAACTTGTATTTACCCAAATTAAACTATATTGAGAACTTCTCCGTGGTATTGGCAATGTCACGGAAAGGTATTGATCCTATTTGTAAATCAAAAGGTAAAGTCATATGCTAGTAATAATAAACATAAGAGATGAACTGCATATGGAGATAGATTATTGGGCTTTAGCAGGTATGTTAGAGAACCCCGAATTATCACCAAACCAATTGGTAATGTGAAGGGTGAACTCATTATAGTTATACAGTATTCATTTTACAAATTCCCCAATGTGGGACTTGTCTCAACACGCCCCCGCACGTGTGGCATATTATGAGCCTAACACGTGGACCTTTATATTGGGTGACGTGGATAAGTGTGGCGTTGTGCGCACGAATTAAACCCGCTCTGATACCATGTTAGAGAACCCCGAATTATCACAAAACCAATTGGTAATGTGAAGGGTGAACTCATTATAGTTATACAGGATTCATTTTACAAATTCCCCAATGTGGGACTTGTCTCAACAAGGTATACGTTTGTACTTGCATTATAAACCATCAGTGGTTTAGTACAGTTTGACTAAAAAGCTTTTAGCAAAAGTTCCAATATTATGCAATAGTGTTCTGTTTAAAATGCAACTTTATGCAACATTTTTCAAAGGCATTACCAATTAAAGTTGCCTGACAATTGTATTGGAAATATAAATCAGGATTATTAGTAACCTTTTAGATCTATTCATGCAACAATGACAAAATACCACAAAAGCTTTCAAAAATTACATAGAACTAAACTGTACCTTATTAGCCTTGTTTAGCAGTCTGTCGCCGTTGCCATCTCAGAAGAATCATCATTGAAAATCCACTTTCCTATTGACATATCCACTCGCTTATAGAAGAGCTTCCAAATTCATTTCCTTATGGCAGTATTTTTTCCTATTTTTAAACTGTGATGGATATATATTTTAAACTGTAACGCATATACATTAGCCAAGGTTCAGGTAGACATAAATGTTCATATTAAGAATGCCTATAAATGATAACAATATCACAACATCTTAAACTGTGAGGAATATGTCCATATCTATATTCTTTTTTTCGGTGTATATCTATCCACTGTTCAGATTTGGATGCGGATGGATTTTGGATTTTTAGGGTACACATTAACAGGCCTATCCAGGTAGAATGTGTTTTTACCATTTCACCACTCATATTGCTAAAATACACAATATGCCATTGTTTGTAGGTAAAAACTATCCTACTATTATACATTAAAAATGAAATTAGACTTCCTACTTCATAAAGGTTACGCATGGGATACAACTGACATAATGCCGGAAGCCTTAAGAAAAATTAAAAAGTCTTAACAGGTCAACAATATTTCTAGCGGAGCTAAAATTTGGAATTTATTATCCTCTATAGAGAAAACAGATAGTGAAAGCAGGTAGCTCGGTCCACTGCCAGCAAAACTGGTAATCGACAACAACATAGATTATAACAACATGCTATTATAAAAGTTGTACCTGATGGAAAAATAATCCGATTCGTAAAAGATTTGACATGAAAAAGCTCGTTGAAATGATCCAATTCAACTTAGCATTACATATAAGATGGGTGGAATTTTGTCAGCAAATCAACAGTATGGTTGAATTAAACGATAGTGGTGAAGAGAAAAATCCTTTTTTCCTTCCTTTCTGCCGCATCAAATCCAATTATACAGTCATGTACTACACATGTGGAAATACATCTATATTTTTCAAGAGAGCATGTAATGCGAGTAAATTTAAATGTAAATCATACACCAATCTCTTGTCAGAAAATTGATGTTCTTACCACATCGCTATCTAAAAAAATCACGAAATTGAAGCAGGAATTAATAGTTGATGAAGTCTAGAAATAATTTGAGGATATAAATTAAGTACTCATCTTAGTAGATCTTCATGGAATCAAGGCAGAAGTTAAATTCTTGGCGGTCTAAAGAGAATCTGAAGATCGGCTAATTGTTCTGAAGTGAGGATGCTCACAGTAAATCAATGTTTTGAAAAATTCTAGGACAGTGAAAAATTCTTCTAAAAAACAGTTACAATCCCGAAACTGCTGCAGCACTTTGAGATAAGCGAAGGGGAATTGTTTACCAAGGGACTGTCAAACAAAGTCAATTTGCTATTGGTCATGGAAATAGAACTGAAACTGACTTACAATTGGAAAATAAATGAAAAGAATAAACTGTCAGTATGATATCCCACTTTCAAAGCACCATTTTAGAATTTCCATCATAATATCAATAACATTATTTCAAACGCAGCATAATTCTAAAGATGTACTTATATTATGCAAAAAAATATTTTCGTAATATTTTGATTTTGAATGCATCTAACATTAGGTTGGATATCTAATCATGATCTCATTTTCTTATATAGACATATTTAAATGCATTTAAAATGTGGGTAAGAGATTCAATATAGGGTGAATATTGATGTATATTTTGAAAGTTAGACAATTAATAGTGATCACATTTTTTATATAGATAATAATGAAAATGTGGTTTAAAAACTAATAGAATTTTATAGCTTTTGGGGCAAACGTAGCTCAAAAAATGACTGTAAAGAGATACTCCAAAGAGGTGTAAGATTGTTTTATGAGTTATCATAAAAAGGTTGCCGACACACATCTCTCAAATCTATCAAATATATGGTTTAAGCAACTGAATTCGATTAGAATACAGACTTGTCTTTTGTGTTCACCATGACTGCAAACCTCATTTAACGATAAAAGCATATATAATTAGCGAAGAACTTGTAGAAATCAAAAACACCATCAATTTCGTGAAAAGCAATTAAACTCTGGAAACAGAAGTATAAGGCGTCGATATGATTCATGACAGAATTTTGCAAATAACAAAAGAGAATGCCACATGCCATAAATTGATACTTACTACAGTAAACCATCAATACAATACATCAACTGTTAAAACTACCACTATTACGTGTGTTATTAAATCACATTTTCTACAGGTCAAGATATGTAGGCTAAGATGATCGCTATATGCATATCAAATAAAAATATAATAAAATCACCTAAAATGTAGGCTAAGACTTTCAAGTAGGTGATGGCCCTGGAGAAACATGGCGAAGAATTTTAGTTGCATTGCATCTCCCACACATTGACGTCACCAACTTGTCATGGAAACTGATGATATGGAGCAGAATATTTCAGGAATATCGTACTGGCAATATATCTTGTAATAAAAGATTCAAATTTTGAATTCGTGCACTTTTTGTTTCTTATTTTTTTAATAGTAGAATAGGCGATTTTGGCATGAGCTTGTATTTTGAAATGTATTTCAACTACAGAACGGAGTACTGCTTTTCGGCTTCCGGTCATGTAGGTTTTGCGCTGAGGTTTGTTATATTTTGTCTGCTCATACAATGTAAATGTCGTGTGCTTAAACGTTTACAGTTCTTTTTTCCTCTATTTAAAAAAAGGAAAAGGAAAATAAAAATAAAAAAGACACAGCCTATCCAAAAGCATTATTTACAATTTTACGATTAAATGTAAAATTGGAATTCAGTTATAAAAGTAAAAGTTAATATGTTGCTAAATGAATAATGCATCAGTCCCCGCTTACCTATCAATTAAACTACTTAATCGACACTCCTAGATCATTTGAATAAACTGTCAGTATGATATTCCACTTTCAAAGCATCATTTTAGAATTTCCATCATAATATCAAAAAAAAAAAAAAAAATTCAAACGCAGCATAATTCTAAAGACATACTTATATTATGCTAAAAAATATTTTCGTAATATTTTGATTCATTTGAATGCATCTAACATTAGGTTGGATATCTAATCATGATCTCATTTTCTTATATAGACATATTTAAATGCATTTAAAAAGTGGGTAAGAGATTCAATATAGGGTGAATATTGATGTATTTTTGAAAGTTAGACAATTAATAGTTATTACATTTTTTGTATAGATAATAATGAAAATGTGGTTTAAAAACCAATAGAATTTTATAGCTTTTGTAGCAAACGTAGCTCAGAAAATGACTGTAAAGAGATACTCCAAAGAGGTGTAAGATTGTTTTATGAGTTATCATAAAAATGTTGCCGACACACATCTCTCAAATCTCTCAAATATATGGTTTAAGCAACTGAATTCGATTAGAATACAGACTTGTCTTTTGTGTTCACCATGACTACAAACCTCATTTAACGATAAAAGCATATATAATTAGCGAAGAACTTGTAGAAATCAAAAACACCATCAATTTCTTGAAAAGCAATTAAACTGCTGGAAACAGAAGTATAAGGCGTCGATATGATTCATGACAGAATTTACAAATAACAAAAGAGAATGCCATATGCCATAAATTGATACTTACTACAGTAAACCATCAATACAATACATCAACTGTTAAAACTACCACTATTACGTGTGTTATTAAATCACATTTTCTACAGGTCAAGATATGTAGGCTAAGATGATCGCTATATGCATATCAAATAAAAATATAATAAAATCACCTAAAATGTAGGCTAAGTCTTTCAAGTAGGTGATGGCCCCGGAGAAACATGGCGAAGAATTTTAGTTGCACTGCATCTCCCACACATTGACGTCACCAACTTGTCATGGAAACTGATGATATAAAGCAAAATAATTCAGGAATATCGTACTAGCTATATCTCTTATAATAAAAGATTCAAATTTTGAATTCGTGCACTTTTTGTTTGTTATTTTTTCAATAGTAGAATAGGCGATTTTGGCATGAGCTTGTATTTTGAAATGTATTTCAACTACAGAACGGAGTACTGCTTTTCGACTTCCGGCCATGTAGGTTTTGTGCTGAGGTTTGTTATATTTTGTCTGCTCATACAATGTAAATGCCGTGAGCTTAAACGTTTACTGTTCTTTTTTCCTCTATTTAAAAAAAGGAAAATAAAAATAAAAAAGACACAGCCTATCCAAAAGCATTATTTACAATTTTATGATTAAATGTAAAATTGGAACTCAGTTATAAAAGTAAAAGTTAATATGTTGCTAAATGGATAATGCATCAGTCCCCGCTTACCTATCAATTAAACTACTTAATCGACACTCCTAGATCATTTGAATAAACTGTCAGTATGATATTCTACTTTCAAAGCACCATTTTAGAATTTCCATCATAATATCAATAACATTATTTCAAACACAGCATAATTCTAAAGATATACTTATATTATGCTAAAAAATATTTTCGTAATATTTTGATTCATTTGAATGCATCTAACATTAGGTTGGATATCTAATCATGATCTCATTTTCTTATATAGACATATTTAAATGCATTTAAAATGTGGGTAAGAGATTCAATATAGGGTGAATATTGATGTATATTTTGAAAGTTAGTCAATTAATAGTGATCACATTTTTTGTATAGATAATAATGAAAATGTGGTTTAAAAACCAATAGAATTTTATAGCTTTTGGAGCAAACGTAGCTCAGAAAATGACTGTAAAGAGATACTCCAAAGTGGTGTAAGATTGTTTTATGAGTTATCATAAAAAGGTTGTCGACACACATCTCTCAAATCTCTCAAATATATGGTTTAAGCAACTGAATTCGATTAGAATACAGACTTGTCTTTTGTGTTCACCATGACTGCAAACCTCATTTAACGATAAAAGCATATATAATTAGCGAAGAACTTGTAGAAATCAAAAACACCATCAATTTCGTGAAAAGTAATTAAACTGCTGGAAACAGAAGTATAAGGCGTTGATATGATTCATGACAAAATTTTACAAATAACAAAAGAGAATGCCACATGCCATAAATTGATACTTACTACAGTAAACCATCAATACAATACATCAACTGTTAAAACTACCACTATTACGTGTGTTATTAAATCACATTTTCTACGGGTCAAGATATGTAGGCTAAGATGATCGCTATATGCATATCGAATAAAAATATAATAAAATCACCTAAAATGTAGGCTAAGACTTTCAAGTAGGTGATGGCCCCGGAGAAACATGGCGAAGAATTTTAGCTGCACTGCATCTCCTACACATTGACGTCACCAACTTGTCATGGAAACTGATGATATGAAGCAGAATATTTCAGGAATATCGTACTGGCTATATCTCTTATAATAAAAGATTCAAATTTTGAATTCGTGCACTTTTTGTTTCTTATTTTTTCAACAGTAGAATAGGCGATTTTAGCATGAGCTTGTATTTTTTAATATGTATTTCAACTACAGAATGGAGTACTGCTTTTCGGCTTCCGGTCATGTAGGTTTTGTGCTGAGGTTTGTTATATTTTGTCTGCTCATACAATGTAAATGCCGTGTGCTTAAACGTTTACAGTTCTTTTTTCCTCTATTTAAAAAAAAGGAAAATAAAAATAAAAAAGACACAGTCTATCCAAAAGCATTATTTACAATTTTATGATTAAATGTAAAATTGGAACTCAGTTATAAAAGTAAAAGTTAATATGTTGCTAAATGGATAATGCATCAGTCCCCGCTTACCTATCAATTAAACTACCTAATCGACACTCCTAGATCAATCCTGACAGGAGGAGGTACCAAAAACTCAATATATACATCTGTATATCCAAGAATAGTCAGTATGTTAGACAGGAAATCAAAACAGTAACATCCAATAGTAGAAGAAAAACAAAAGAGTTGAGTAACATGTCATCGATCTTCAGCAATGGATAACAATTCTTAATGCCCAACTCGTTAGCTTGCGATAGTCGGCGCAAAGCCCAAGAGGGTCATCAGATTTCTTCAGAAATACAACATGGTATCCCATAGTGAAGAGATAGACTGAATAAACTGCTTCACTTCAATCTCCAACAGTTGCATTTTGAGTTCCTTATTCTCTTTAGTAAGCATCTTAATAGGACGTCGACTAACTGTTTGTGCACCTGAAATCAAGTCAATGCGGAACTCGATAGTCCTCTTGAGTGGAAAACCCAAAACAGACTGAAAGATATCAACGAAGTCATTAAGTACTGGGATCCAAGATTGACATTCTCAACTCGGGACTCGAGAGCATATAAAGATCCTTCTGACTCGAAATCGACATCCAGAAGTATAAGTGATAACTGAACTGGTGAGTTGGGATGCCGAAGATATCGGATCTACTCAGAACATAAAATCATGGCCTCGTATCGCACGATCCATTCCATATCCAAGATCATATCAAACCCAAGAAAATGAATCACGTGCAGATGCACACGAAAAGATAAGTCACATATAAATAGCTCAACATCCTTACAAAACATGCTAACGATTGCAGATCCCCCGATATGATTCGCAATCCATAAAGAAGTCATCAAACATGTAATATCTAAAGATAAAGCACCAACTAGTTCTTTCTATATGAATGAATGTGACACACCCGTATCAAATAAAACTCGAATATATCGGCAAAGAAATAGTAAAGAACTCTTAAGAATGGAAGGAGATGTACCTTGAGGCTGAGATGAACCTCCTGATGCATTAGCTACATAAAGATTCCCAGAACTAGAGTTCCTTTGCTTCTTAGGACATGTAGAAATCAAATGCCCTTCTTGCTTATAGTAGCAACATTTACGAGGCTTGAGACATTCTTTAGAAAGATGGCCATGACAGCCACAGTTGCAACGCTCCAAAGTCCTAGACTGTTGGGGTGCTACATGAGAATGCAAACTAGAGCCACCTAACTTCTTCTAATTTTGCTGAAAGGGTTTGCACTTATGAAATAGAAAGCGCTTCTTGTTCGGATTTCTCTGAAACTCTAACTCATCGCCACTCTCCTTTTCATTCTCAATCGCTTCAAGATGAAGGGCCGCATCCATAAGCTCCTCTAAAGTCAACTTTGAGTTGCAACATAAGAGATTTCTTAAGATACTTCTTAAGACTATTCACAAATTTGAGGTACTTTTTGTAAGGTGTGTTATTACATGCGAGACTATATTTCGATAAGGCCTTAAAAGAAGTAACATACTCGAACACGGTCGACTTCCTTTGCTTCAAATCAATGAAGCCTCGAGATACGATTCTTGGACTCCGGCATGAATTTGAGTTTAAAACGCTCTTGGAACGCTTCCACTCTAAGGTGGACTCACCGATCTCTTCCATTAACAACGTATACCAATTCATCGCATGCTCTAGTAGCATGCTTGATGCTACAAGAACACAATGGTGGTCCATTATCTTCATACAAGTGAAAATGCGCTCTCAAGTACATAGTAACACCTGAATTTCTAATGCTAACTCGGAGCCTTCGATCGACTCGCCACTGAGGTGTAAGTGAAGTCACTGCACATACGTGCAAATACGAATTTGTGTGGAGGAGAAGAATGGGAAGGAGCTAAATGCTAAGTGCCTCTAATTGAAACCAAATCTTTTCTTAACCAAACCGAACTGAATAAATTTCGCTAAATTCGATCGGTAACCGATCTAACCCAACCTGAAGGATATATTATTATGTAAATGATGAATTCACTCAAAATAAGACATAAATTCATGTTTGGAGAAATTTTATATAGTAAATTGTATGTTTATTGTAAAATTTGATCTATTTGCAACAAATGCTTATGTGTTATATCATCAATAATTATTTAAAGTACTACAACCCCATAAAATTAGATAATAAATTAAAAGTCTGGTGGTTAAACCGATAACCAAAATAATTTATTCTATAAACCGATTCAGTTTTAAAATCGAACTGAACCGACCGAAATGAAATGGTTTGGTCGGTTACTTCGGTTTGAACCGAATATTGCTCACCCTTAATGTTGTCTAATAATACGGAGAACATGGAGTGGTTAGGAGTGACCATCCATAATCTTGTATTAGACAAGTATCAAATATGTTGATAAGATGCTCATTTTTTGTTTTTCTCAAGTGGATACACATACTTAATTCTCGTCTAATACAATCCTACAGTGGGTATAGGATGAGTTTAGAACAAAATACAGAAATAATAAGATAGGTCATAGAAAGGCAAAAAAGATCACACATACACACATACACACACACACACACACACACACACACATATATATATATATATATACATGCATCAAATACAGTACATAATGTCGTGTGCAGCGGTTATACAAACCATAACATATACAACATTGAGCCTCCCAAAAGAATATGCATATAAGTATCAGAGTACGAAGCATCTATAAGGTACACTACATAAAAACCATGCATAACGGGTCTAAAAGATGTCCGGAATGAGACAGCTAAGCAATGACCAAAGATAATCCTATCATGCAACTCGGTCTGACCCGAGTACATAGAATACATGGGTCAGTCTTACATAAATAAGATGATTGGTATGTGATAAGTACAGAATAATGTCGTGGTCGGGGATAATTCCTTTCATAAATAAAGAAATCATATAACTCGGATTTTCACATGATATATGTGAAGGGAACTCTAAATCGACACATAAGCATCTCATGAAGGTCAATAGATCACTCAGATGTTTCCATCGGTTTAGATTCCTCTGATTATACTATTATGATTTATAAATTAAAAAAAACATATAAACCACATGATGGAAACCACAGAAAACCCAGAAATCTCAGAAACCGCAAAACTCGAGGACTCCGTTAATAGTTCAAAACACAAAACTACATATAAATCCTCAGATAGTATCAGGCTATATATAAAATGATTATGAATTCAAAATGGTAAAATCATAAAAAGAATTCAGAATCTAAAAATCATCAATAGTGAATTTTGGAAAAATAACTCATATTGGATCCATGACTCAGATGGCAAGCCGAAGCAATGTCGCACGTACATAACATTGATGGTTGAAGTCTACAAGTAATAATCAATTTACAAGTAATGATACTCTCTTCAAATGACCCGAATGCCATAAATATATTAGATGACCAGAAAGACCATCTCAAATGACCCGAAGCTCTAAATATCTCAGAGGACCCAAGGCTATAGTACTGATAATGTCTCAAAACGTATCACAAACTCTCAAATAGTAACCCAGACGGTGATCACGGTACATCTCATACCGTACGTTCTGACCTATCAGTTTACTGCTCGTTAGTTAATTCCATAAAAAAATAGCTAAATAAAAATCTCAAAGTAATAGTTGTGATCGGACAAGTCTAGAATTTACCAATATAATAAACCAGTGTGTCATGTACCACATGGCCTACTACATAGTTTAAATCACAACCTCTCCTTCTCGAAGGGTGCAAAATCATGTGGCTTTTATATATAGAAATACTTAGATTTGAGAAGACTAGTTCGCAAAATGATTTTGTAATCATTTGATTTATTCTTTGAAAACTTTATATATCACTCAGGTCGACATGTTAACTTCAAAATTCACAAACATACAGGAAAATAGCCAGCATCCCACAAGTTAATGGGGTCGACCCGTGATATCACTCAGGTCGACCCTAATATGCTTGGGTCGACCTATAGGTCGACCCAGAGGAACGCATGGGTCGACCTGGGTATGGGTTTTTAACTATGTCAGAATTCTCTTTTGATTACAACTTTCAGACCTGATTTGAATAACTTAATGACCATGGAATGGTTTGAAAATTAATGTACACAAACTAGAATAATATATCTACCAACTAGAAAAAGTTTCATGGGAATCCGATATAAAATACAAGATATATATACAAACATGGACAAGGGAAGAATTTGACTATAACTTAGAAGTACTGAGAAACAAGTCACAGACAATACGATTTTTCATAAAGTATCAGAGATCAACATTTTCTAAGCTCGCACCAGCTAGATGTGTGAGAATACTCACCTCTTTGGTTGAGTTCTACTGTTAGCAGCGAAGATTTGTGGCAAAGCTTGCAAATTTAGGCTTAAAGAGAAGCTATAGTACCGTAAACAACATTATAGACATATGCAAGACACAACAAGTATGAAATCCACAATTTAGATAAAGTTCACTGAGATTAGTGATGAAAATACTCATGGATTTGTAGAGATTTACCTACAGTACTTAGATTAATAAGTTTTCTGTTCTTTTCTCTTAAGATTTAGGTTGATATTTGGGTTTTAGAGGATTTTTAAACTTTTCTTACTGTATTTTGTTTATACAGGATGGAGAATAAGAATATTTCTTCTTTTTTGAAAGGATACGTACTAGAGAATTGTCTCCAAACTTTTCCTTGATTAAACTTTAGTTGGGCCTAATAGTAGCTCAATTAGGCATTAACACTTGTTAATTAGGCTATGTTAACTTAAGTAGGCTATTAGTTATTCAAAATGATTTGTTAACAACATGTTTCAATTCTCTTTACACCAAAACACACAACTTAACATTGTTTTATGCCTGTTAACAATTTTACAAATGTTAAAAAACTTTCTAACAACATTTAATACATATTTTAATATTTTCAAACCGGTCCTCAGAAGTTTGTCCACTGTAGACTTTTAATATTTTAATAATTTAGATAAAGCTCCCCAAAACTAAAAGAATATGTTAGATTTGTACAAATGCAACAGTCTTTAAAAAAAATTACAACTCGCCTGGTTAAGAAAACATGTAGTTTGCCATCCTGGCAAAATATATATAACGGAAGTTCTAAAACATGTAATAGAAAATAAAAAACTGATTGCAGAAGATAGTAAAAATTTATCAAACCGGCCATCAGAAGCTTGTCCACCGTAGACTTTTCAAACCGAATTGCGTAAATCTAAAAGAATAAAAGGTATAACTGGCAACTAGCAAGTCCTTATAAATATTTTCAAACCGACTTGGTTAGAATGAAACCCACAACTACCCAGCCAGCTTTCCTTGCAATAAGCAAGCAATCAACATTTTCATCATCACAACATTGAAGATAAAAGGAACCGCTGCCACAATGCAAACAATCAACCAAAAATATAGGTCACAACATAAAGAGCGTAGCGCAAGGGATGTTGTTGCCACAACTCCGAATTTATTAAGCCATCACCCAAAAAACGCGTAACCAATTTGACCCAATAACGCGTCAACAAATGTGTCATTGAAGGATTGTTCCATTGTATTATCAGAAATACATACTATTTTGATGTCGATGCACCTGTCTGTGTAGATGGCACACCAGGCAACATGTGTATGGATAAAGTAAACTGAAAATTACCAATAGTAAAGAAAGGATTTTATTAGTGTACGTGGATTTCACTTTAAAAAACGTATCAACAAAAAAGTATAGCTGGTAATTTCTTTCATCCGTGTAGTAGTAAGTCTTCCTACTATTAGTTTTGGTTATAGCATAAAACTCAAGTTAATCTTCTAATATGGCCTTCATTCCTTTTTAATGCATTTAAAACGGCCTGCAATTAATCAAAGAAAATATGTCAGAACTTTATGTAGTCATATGTTTTTTAAATGTTGCATCAACATATAAATAACTAAAAGATAAATTTTTACTCACAATTCTGCTGCATCAATGAACTTTTTAAAATCAGAAGCAAATTTTTCTTCGGCAGCTTGCGCATCTTTCTGCCGGTCCTTGACCCTGATCTCCCTCACTGATACATCAGCCGCCAACTTAAGCATCTCGGAACGACGTTCTGTCAGCTCCAAAGCTTCAGTCTCCGCGGCACGCACCATCAAGTTTCTCTCATCATTAGACTTCTTAGCATCATAGAGCATATTTCTGACCTGCGTAAGGTGATCCTTGACTGGAGCAACCTTGAACCCGAACTCCGAGAAATGGTCCAATTCCATGAACCATTCATCAAATTCCTCGTCTGATGTATCAAGCGATACATTCCTTATGTGTTTCATCAGCTCAGCAAAACTAACTCGACAACCATAATTCACCGCGTTCTTCTCTGCTTTTAGATTGGCGTTTTCTTTCAAATAAGAGTACGGCTTCAGGTCTACGAGTTTCTTAGCTGGTTCCAGGAGCGTGGCAATTTCATTCAGAGTGTTCAGAGATGCAATGTTAGTTGATGAGGAGGATAGCAACGCCAGAGCACTTGAAACTGGTACAAAAGATAATAGAATGTGATTGAGCAATCGAAACTGGTACAACAAATAATCAGACTTGCTTTTTATCCCTACAGGAGTTGCTTTGAATATATCATGAGATTATCAAACTTGGTTATAACATCATGTTGCTTATTATCCCTACAGACATCCTTATCATGTTAAGAAAGAGCCGGAAAAGTCAATCCGGAGAAGTTAACAGAGGAAATGCATAGCATGAATAAATCAAATATTCTCTTAACAAACTAAAAAGGGCAGAGATCAAGCATGAAAATCATAGCTAAAACCAAGTGTTACCTTTTGGAAAAGAAGCGGCGCTAGATTTGAACCTGAGATGAATAATAGTAGTTTGGATTGTATTTATTGGGATGCAAATAACATCCCCTATTTAAACTAGAATATCAACAATTTTTTCCCTAACAGCAAATGGAACATATATAATGTAAGTTTAAATGATATGAAAACAATGATGCCACATTTTTATGACCAAATCCAACTACAGTTTACACCACCAAAACATGAACCGTAAACTGTCAGAACCATCATGCAAATGGTATGTTTAATAGATGGAAATTGCCAAGCCTTATGTCTGTTGACAATAAACAGATAATAGCATTTCAGTTTAAAATACTGCTTTTAATGCACATTCTATTTGCAAATGAAAACAGGCCAAAAGAATAAGCTACCAGTGAAACAAATCAATAAAACCCAAAAAATAAACTACCAAAACAGGCCAAAAGAATAAGCTACCAGTGAAACAAATCAATAAAACCCAAAAAATAAACTATCAAACATTAAAAATCAATATCAACGACCAAACAAAACATTTTAATACATACAACAATATCTCTTATAACATGTCAGGTAGGAAGGTTTCAACAATCAAGCAGCACCATTTAACTTTATTTCATGTTGTTCTAAAAGTTGTTCGGTAATGTCAAAGGATATGATTGAATTGGAAGATTCATAGTTTAACACATTAGGGAAAAAAAAAAAAAAATTAGGCTCATTTGAAGCAAAAATTAGGCTCTAATGTCACCAACACTTTAATTATTTTTACTTGCTGATCAGTATAACGCTTATTTTATTAGGAATTTAACCAAAAATTAGGAATTTCGACTATAATGCTTATTTTATTAGGTTGAAGTCAAAATTCTAGCAACCTGTCTATGGTTTGTCTACAGGGTGCTGAGATGATGCAGTAAGTAAAAACCAGAATTTCGTACAGCTAAATGGTTGGAAATTCAAAGAAACCAAACAAGTAACTGTATGGCTCGTTGATTATAAGTTCAAAGAAACCGGCTTGCGTAACGTTTTATTGCAAGAAAGAAAAGGACATTAGTTGCTATTGGTGATGTATACATTTTTTGCAAGAAAGAAAAGGACATTAGTTGCGCAACGTTGTTCGGTTAATGTCTATGGGTTCCAGAATCCACAGTGTTTTCTATAAGCCCCAATTGAAGCAAAAATTAGGCTCTAATGTCATTGTTAACCCGGTTAAAAACACTGGATCGGCCTTAACAATAAGGATCGGGTCGGTCAATAACGAAGAACCGGGTCGGTCAGAATCAATGGACCGGATCGGTCAGTATCAAGGAACCGGATCGGTCACTGCAACGGGTCGGTCATGTTTCCGCAACAGCGGGTCGGCCTATTATGCAAAGCATTGGGTCGGTCCCTTTCATTCAGAACGGACTGGGTCGGTCAATACCAAAATGTCGGGTCGGTCGGTTGCAAAGCACCGGATCGGTCACTACATTGGGTCGGTCATGTTCAGTCAATAGGACGGTCGAGTACCATTCACATTTGGATCGGCCTAGAACTTGTAGTTTGTGTGCGCATATGGAGATGTGCACATTAACCTATTTTTTAGTCTAAATTCATTTTGAATTTTGGGCCTAATTGCTGAATGGTTATCTGATATGAAAGTCTGACAATGTCCCATGTGAATTGTATAACTAGTGATGGGGATCATGTAACAAACCAATAAATCAATAAGTTGTTGATTATATAAAAAATTATGAAAATCCGTTAATATTTGTGTACTTACCGCCTTTTAGATCAGAGGTTCAATAATGATGAACTTCTCGAGATTTTAAACAGTAGTCAAACAAAGGAGAAGTACTATTTATTTTAGATGTTTCTGTGCAAGTAGGAAGGTAACTATTAAAGGACATGATGTAAAACAAAAATTGACATAACACATTAAGAAACGTATTACCGTCTTTGTCATAAGAAGGATGCGATTCATGACCGGAATTGCCACCGTCGGAGCTAACCTTTAACATCAAATCAGATGAATCGAGTGATCATCAGTAAATTCATTGTTATAATCAAATATTAAGAAGATTCCACGTACCTTTTCCAGTCTCTTCAAAGGTGTATCAGTCTCCCCTTCTTCTGAGCGCTTGGACTTTTGACCTGTAGCCCTATGATCCGCTTCATCATCCTTACCCTAATTAAACCCGCATGTAAACATCAGATAACATTATTTTCCTTCTTTGAAATTTTATACCCTTTAATGCGACAGATGCATAAATCATAATTATGAAGCATAAAGCAAATCATACCGGAGAATTCAGATTTTCCATTTTAAAGGTTTTTTCGGGTACTGGAATTTCGGATGACAAACCCCAAAATTAGTTGGAAGGAGAAGAATGGAGTAAACCGTAGAAGAAAACGGATTAAAAAGGGGATTGTTAAAGGGACTCCACGTTTGGTTAAGGAAAGGACCAATTTTTATTTATTGTATAATTGTTATGGGGAGGACAAAATAAATCAGTCTCCCCTTAAACATATAAATTAAAATTCCGATATTAACCCCCTATAATCCTCATTAAAATAAACCATTTAACTTAAACCTTAATTAATGCTAACAATTTAATAATGCACATAAAAATAAAAAGACTAATTCTATTTATACACCAAAAATTGCTAAACATAAACAAAAAATAATAATATAATAAACTACTATACACCATATATTATTTTACATACACCGTTTCTTTTACTAAATTATCAATGTTCTCATCTTATTATTTTTTCCTCTTTCAAACTTAAAACACAATTAACCAAAATTAGAAATTCTGCATCAAACTGAGTAAAATATAATAAAATGAAATTTATTTCTTTTACTAATACTGTATTTTTTATAAACTTTTTGAAAAAAAAATCAATTTCAACAAAATTACTGTAATTTTGCAAAATAAATCAACATTTCTAAATTAAACATTATTTCTGAATGTTTTCTTAATTGAAATTTTAGATTTCATGATTAAATAATTCATTAACATCTTTGTTAACATATATTGTTTGCATCAAGTTTTAATACTTTTAAGAATAATTTGACTTTTTATATGCAAAAGTTTTAAAAAAGTAACTATGAGAAAAGAGTAATTTAGTAATATAATTTATAAAAAATAATGGTGTATGTTAAGTGGTTTTCGGTGTATAAATAGAATTTGCCAAATAAAAAAAGATGTATTTAATATAACGTAGACATAAGAAAGCTTCATGGTGATCAGAAGGCATTAGATTAGGTAATTAATTTTAATTTCGTATTAGAATTAGTATGGTTAATTTAAAATAAATGCAAAAAAAAAAAAAAATTAATCTAATTTGTTGTATCTAATTTGAGTAATTGATATGTTTAGTAATTTCCAAGTTTGTTATTTGCGTTGAATTTAGTAAGTTAGAGTTTAACATAAGCGACAAGCCTTGGGTAGTTTGGTCTCGTTTTGTTTTCTTTTTCAAATAAACCAAATCCCCCTTAACAGCAAAAAAATAAGCCGGAGTCCCCTTAAAATTGTCCTCCCCTTAACCAAATGTGGAGTCCCTTTAACAATCCCCTTAAAAAGCTGGTTTGTGAAAAGGTAATAAAACTAATTCTCGGCCCGTATCAATGCCAGACGCGTCGTTTGACCCAACGGTCTGCTACCTTTAGCCGAACACACCCTTCATGTTAACCCATTCATCTATTTCCATCTGAATCAACTTAAGACTAAGGATATATTGTTAATGTATTGATTTGGATTAGTCACAAACACATACATACATTTTTATTATATATCAAGTCAGATCAATGTAATCTTGACGTTTAGCTATTTTCCAACTCTAAACCATTAACGGATTGAATAAATAAAAAGGAAAACGAAACAAATATAAGGTCAAAATATATTATCGTATCAATAAATATTTAGTTGAAATAAAAATAATATAAGAGCAATATAATAAATAAATCATAACTTATTGAATTAATTTACTTAAATAAATAACTTAAAAGTACCATTGTTATTTAAAAAATTAAAACTGTTGAAATAAAAATACCAAAGATAGAACTAAATGTTGAACTGCATCTTTTTTATGTTTCTTCTAACAAGAAGCTTGATTAGACTGAATGATCGATTATTGATTACGTTATGACGGTGATCTTTTACTTTTATTCGTTTGTGTACTCAATCTGAGTCACGTCAACACTAAAAAGATCAGGAAAAAAAAGGGAAGAAATCGGAACATGAAATTTTAAAAGAATAAAATTTCTTTAAATGATTGAATATATATTCATTCCTTGCTGCATTTATAATCATATGGCTCATATTTTAATTATTAAACTGTTACATAGCCCAGTATGATGGTGGAAGTAACAAAATTGACATATTCTAAGTCAATCCCTACATATGGTATGTCATAATATAAAGAATATAAATATCATTAATGATATAATATAAATGGTATGTCATAATATGAGGGAATAGTATAAATATCATTAGTGATATTATATAAATCGTATGCCATAATATGAGGGAATAACCTAAATATCATTAATGACATTATTCCATAATTGTAGCAGTACGTATGACTGCATGCATCTTGTAACTTTATATATTTGTGATTACTGAATGGAAAAGTAATCCTTCTCTTCAACTCTTCATCATGGTATCAGAGCTCTGATCCAAAACAGTTCAACTTTCTCTTCTTCAGTGGCTCTCATTAACCAAACTTCATCCTATCAGATTCTAAATGGCAGCGATCTCACAAAGCCATACACTTTCCTAGGTAAATGTCAATGGTGCTGAGAACAAGGACATATGATTACTCATTGTCCTTTATTCAAGCAAAAGTTTCCTAATGCCATTCCTCCTTCAAATTCTCAACCTCCGTCAAACCGATTCACACTAAAACCTCAAGCAAACTTCGCAAATACCTCTATGTAATGGCGCGACTTTCGACGACCTCGGAAGTCGTGTCATTATTAAAGAAATAGAATAGATAGAGAATGAACTAAACAAAACATCAGAATCTCACAGTGGAATTTAACAAAATACATAATATATTACATAACAGAGTCTGATACATCATAGTACATCATCATCATAATACATCATCATACATGATTTCTAGTTTAATACATATATTCAAACTGGATACTTAGAGATAGATATAACTAGTAGACGGATTCTTGGACTCGTACTCCACAATACTCCAAAAGGGTTCCATTAGTTACCTGGATCATGTGTCTACTCATAACAAGTGTTATGAGTACCCAAGAGTTTAGGAAAACGAGAAAAATAAACTATGGGTCAGTCAGGGGACTGGTGTGAGTAAACAATTTTTAAAACAGCTTGGTAACGAGAAAATATCATAAACAGATTGATTTAAGTTTAGAAAACCTTTCGAAAGAAAAGATAATAGTAAGACCAGCCCACACATAAACACGGACGGTTTTTACCTTACTATAATCCAAAATATTTTGATATCAAAATCATCTGATATTACAATAGTTTTTATCAAATAAATAACCATCTAGTGGAACGCTTGCGTCTCACGCTCCACATATATAATATAAAATCAAAAACTGCAGGCTCTTCTTGGCGATTGGATTCCAACTATGACAAGGTACGGGACCACCTGCCGATTAGTGTACTCTAGAGGGGATACACTGGGATTCAACAAGAACGTCTTGCAACCCGGCCACACATGACCGTCCACTCATTTAGCTTGAGTGTAGCGAATATATTATCACCAACGGTTGGGCTCAAACCACCGTGTTCCGAAAGCTACAGCAGTGAAAAGAGATTAAGAAACAAATAGGAATTTCCCTAAATGGTGATAATATACCCTGCTTGGGTATGACCCACCTAGCCATGCTGCCTGCCCGATTTTTGTCTTTTCCTGATTGTGAGGCTTTGAGGCTACGTTCATATTCCAGAACATCTGGTCACCATTCACTTTGAATGCCACATCGTCAAACCCGTCAATCGCTAATTGATCTTCCCAAAAATATTACGGGTATAAAAGCTAAAAGAAACGAATTTCTCTGCCACCAGACGTAATACCTTGAAATAATCGTCTTATGTGATCTATTAGGAATACTCTGTCAGAAATTCATCCACACAAGTTGTCTTGGGACTAGACAAACCGAAGGCACTATAAAAATAGCCCTTGCATATCTCTGTCTTCAATTATCTTCAATAATTTCTGATACGTAACGTATAGATCGAATCAAAGTGGAAAATAAATTCTGGTTCCTTTGAGACGACCAGCGTACGTCTTTTAAGGTCAGATGATATTTAAGGAAACAGATTTGCATAAATCTTTATTTGAAATCATTTCTTGATTAAAGGAAACAATATCAACTTAAAACGATTGAAAAACAATTCTGCATTTTTATAATCACTTGGCTCAATATGGATGAATTTACAGATCACTTATAATTCAACACTACTGAATTATTATTCTATTTCATTTATAAAATTAACAAATCATAAATTCTTATTATATTTGTATATTTATATCCTTTAACTATCTTATATACTTTAAAATTCCCATTTTTCTTTTATTTCCTTCTTTATTTTATAATCTTAAAAATCCACATTTGATTTCATTTCTATTTAAATTTACCGGCCCAATTACTTTTCAGCCCAACACCCTCTCTTCCCATTCCCACTTATTTCTTCTTTCCTATTTAATTTCTTTGGCCCAAATGTTTCGGCCCAATTACTTCCTTATATATATTTTTCCTTCCATTGCTAATTTATTATCCTGGCCCAATTATTTTCGGCCCAAACAACTCTTGCCCACGCACCTTTCCTTATTCTACTTCTACCAACTTCCCACTCCTGCTTCTTTCCTATGTTTACATGCTACGGCCATAATATCCTTCTCTCTTTCTTTGTTTTTCTCTTTTTTTCATTCGATAAACTAGGAGTTCCCGCAACATCGTATAACCCTTCCTCTAACCTTACTTATTTAGCAATACATTGACCAACCCATTTGCGAGTTGCAACAGTGTATTTATCACAAACAGGAGCATCTGAAAACCAAGTAAGTACATTCCTTTGTGAGACTAGCATAAATATCGTCTACCATTTTGAACAAATCAGAATTTTCTAAACACCTTTCTCTCATCTACAGGTATCCTATTCCTAGTGACACAGATTGTCAACCCAGTGAAAGGAGCCGTATCTTTATTTCTTACATCCCCACTTTTGTTGTCTTCTTAACATATCATGTCCTATGTTTTCTTTTGATTCAACATGTTTTTGTTGGTCTTAACATTTCGTATATCTATACTAACCCAAGAGCTCGAACCATTGATTAACAATGTTATGTACGGCTTCTTCTTCTTCTTCGAGAGCTTGCTGTTTATCCATGGTGCAGACACACATATGGTGCACGTGCACACACCCTTCACTACAGATCAGGCTCCACTGATCATCCTCACAAACTCCAATACACGCACCATCACTATTTCCACACCCAGATCCGATCACCTATCTGTCTACAGTATTTTCTCCCTTCAACTTCATCTTCACAAAAAGTGCGATCCAGGAAACTCATGCTGCTACCTCCTCGCGCTTCCAGGACACGCCGTACTTCGTCCATACCGCGTTGACAACCTCCAGCACCCTTCCTTTCGGTGCACAGTCTCCATTGTCCTCCTTTTCAGAGCAGTTCGAAGGTGCTCGCTGGTTTTAAACTACATCCAAAACCATATTTTCATCTTGTTCCCACAAACTATACATTAGAAAAAATCTTGCACATTTTTCCCACACTCACCGACCCGACACGTTCCTCTAAGCTCCTTCGCGTTGAACTCGGTGGCTTAGATCGCCAGAATTAGCCTAAAGAACGGATTTCGTTCATCTCCCACTATCTCGACAACCCTAATCTTAAAAATCACGAAATGAACCTTAAAAATCATCATTTCATCTTACGATCACGTCCATATAATCAAATCTTGAATTCGTGCTACATGAAACTCTGCATTTTTTTTTGTTGATACGGGAAAACATGTGCATCTCTAACCATATAACTTAATAAATCCTAAATCTATTTTTGTCGTATACTAGGAACCTAGATGAACATCTTTTGTGTATAAATCAAGCCCTGGAACTTGTGTGAATTGAAGTTATAGATTTTTTTAATAAGGCTTGTCTTTCATTTGGGAGATATACAGAGCAATATTTATTGGCTATAGGTCTTTGTAAATGATCAGATCCATGTTTATATATAACAGTATATCATTTATACCAATCATAAAGTAAATTTCCTACTCATGAACATACAACATAAACTCAGAAAGAGTTTTTAAACCAAAATAGAAATGAGTTTACTCGTAAGTTTTCTCTTCTTTGTTCTTGTATATTTGTTGTTGTTTGATCACTCTGGTTTAATTGTTTGTGTGAGGAAGTATGGAAACTCAGGTGCTTATTTATAGCCTAGTTTCCTATTAAACAATACACTTTCTTTATAATTTTAGGTTGTAGGCTCTTATTAAAAATTTACAATATGGAGTTGCAGTATACTATGGCTATTAGCCTTCACCATTTTCCTAAATCCTATTTGATTTGGGTTTCCAGAAATATATGCATGGTATGTATAATTTATACCATATAATCTTGTCTCCTTCCTATCTTTTAGAAGTCCTACATTATTCAAAACCCATACCTCATAAATGCATTCGAATGGTCATCATAGACTTTGTTGCCACATGAAAACAGAATTTGTTGTAATTTAAAAAGGGGATTGTTAAAGGGACTCCACATTCGGTTAAGGGGAGGACCAATTTTTATTTATTGTATAATTGCTATGGGGAGGACAAAATAAATTAGCCTCCCCTTAAACATATAAATTTAAATTCCAATATTAACCCCTTATAATCCTCAGTAACATAAACTATAAAGCCAAAACCTTAATTAATGGTTACAATTTAATGTTGCACATAAAAGTAAACAATGGATACAGTTAATGTAATAGAGACAAGAAAATTTCATGGGCAATCAGAAGGCATCGGATTAGGTAATTAATTATAATTTCATATTGGAATTGTTATGATCAATTTTAAATACAAAAATGAAAATTTTGTTCTGATATGTTGTATCGAATTTTTGTAAGACAAATTATATTCATACACCGAAAAATACTTTATGTACACCACTATTTTGCTAAAAATATATATTACTAAATTACTCTTCTTTTTATTGCATTTTTTTTTACCTTTTTAATGATAACCCATCAAACTAAAACATTGTAACTAACAATATTTGATTAAATCTATGTAAAACAATTTGAAGAACATAATGTATTTTTAAACATGAAACCTAAAATTTGAATTACGATAACTTTTACAAGTAAGTCATAATTTAGAGTTATTTAATTTAAAAGCAGGGTCTCTTTTGCTGAAATTAAGAAATTTTTTTAGCATAATAAATTGTATACCGTACACTAAAAAAACCATTTTACTAAATTTTAACTTTATTTAGTGCTATAGGTTTCCTATTATTTGTAAATAACTTTAAAGTTTTAGAGAGGGAAAAAGAAGAAAAAAAAAATAAGGCTAGTATTGTAAAAAAAAACGGTGTATGAAAAGTAATTTTTAGTGTTTAGTAGTTTATTTTATTTTATGATGTATGTAAAGATGTTATTGATGTATGAATAGAATTAGCCTATTTGTAATTGAGATGTTTTGTAATTTGCACGTTTGTTAGTTGCACTAAATTTAGTAAGTTAGTGTTTAACATTAATGATGAATCAAGGGTAGTTAGGTCTTTTTTTTCTTTTTTTTTAAAATAAATCAGACCCCCCTTAACAATAAAATATTAAGCTGGAGTCCCCTTAAAATTATCCTCCCCTTAACCAAATTTGGAGTCCCTTTAACAATCCCCTTTAAAAATACTAAATGTGTTATCCTATTAACATGGCAATAGCTAAAAGATTAAACTATCATGTTTTAGGGAATGGCTGCGTATTTATAGCCATACTATTATGGATATTAAATCCCATTAAGGGCTTGACTTTTGCTTGTTGTTTTATGAGAAATATACTTGTTTTATTAGTTATGGCATTTCATCAAACACGTGATGTTCATCCTACTCTATTTTATATTCAAACATTTGTGTTGCCGTGATGATCTCTTGCATATGTTTCCTTTTACTGTCTACATTTGTTTAGAGATTATCTGCACTTCTAAGTAATATATGTCATATCACATTATATACCTAATGTTAAAATTGTAAGTGTATGTTTCTAGTATATGATTTTGATTTTAAAAGATTACATTAATTTCCTTAAGAACTAAAATATCAGGTTCTAATAAAAAGTGATATCTACTCATTATCCTAATATATGTATAATAAGCAGTATATTTTCCCATAATACATTCATTCAGATATTTATATACATACATGAGTTTTAAATAAAAAGGTTACTTAAGTTTGTCATCACTAAAATTAAATTCCATTTTAATTTAATTAACTCATAAAAATTAATGTTTATTATTAAACAAAGTCATTTAAAAATCGGGACATTACACTCTACCTCTTCATCCTCTTCAACATGGCCTCTCGAAAGTGGTGCTTCCCACCACGTCATGACAGATCTAAACAATCTATCCCTCCATGCTCCTTATGATGGAACCGAAGAGTTGAACGTTGGTGATGGCAAATGCCTTAAAATCACTCACGTCGGTTCTTGTTTTTTATCATCACTCAAACTAAATAATGTCTTAGTTGTTCTATGCTATGTCTAAAAGTATAATTTCTGTTTCTCAACTTTGTCATGATAACAATATCTCAATTGTCTTTTCTTCCACCTCTTTTCATATGAAGGATCTCAAAATGGAAGAATCTCTATTCCAGGGGCTGGTTGCAACAGGCATTTATCAGTTCAAATCCACAACCCGTGCAGTCTATGCAAGCACAACTAGTTCACTTGATTGACATCATCGTTTAGGGCATCTGTCTCGTAATGTTTTTAGGCAAATTGTTTCCAAAAATAAATTTCATGTTCCTAGTATCTCCACTTTAGATTGTGATTCATGTGCTTGCAATAAAAGTCATAAACTTCCTTTTTCTACTTCCTCTATTGTGTCTACTGCCCCACTTGAGTATGTTTATTCTGATCTTTGGACATCACCAATTTACTCTCATGATGGATTTAGATATTATCTTATTTTCGTTGATCATTTTTCTAAATACATTTGGTTGTATAATTTGAAACGAAAATCAGATGCAAAACATGTATTCATTCGCTATAAAGCTCTAATTGAAAAATACTTTCAACTGCCTCTCAAAACTCTCTACTTGGACAACGATGGTGAGTATGAAAGCCTATGTAACTACCTGTCCATCGGTGGAATTTCACATCTCACAACCCCACCCCACACCCCTAAACCCAATGGCTATTCGGAGCGACGACATCGACACATTATTGAGAAATTTCTATCACTCTTAACTCATGCTTAAATGTCCCTTTGAATATTGGACAAATGCTTGCTCAACAGCTGTTATTTGATTAATCGACTTCCCACGCCAACTCTAAACAATGTGTCACCCTACTTTAAATTATTCGGCCAACATCCTAATTATTCCAAGCTTCGAAGTTTTTGGTGTCTTTGCTACCCATGGCTTAAACCCTACAATTCTCACAAACTTGAACTCAAATCTCTACCACATATTTTTGTTGGTTATTCACCTACTCAAAGTGCATATTATTGTCTCGAATTAAATACTAATCGTGTCCATGTTTCTCGTCATGTTCACTTCAAAGAGAACATTTTTCCTTTTTCTGAACTTAATAATTCAACTACCTTCTTGTCTGGCCTAGTGGAACAATGGGCACCTATCACATTATCTATATTATCAAATACTCAATCTTCCTCTTCTCAGTTATTGCAAACTAACTCACCTTCCAACACACCTTCTACCTTATTCCCCACTTCACCCCTTTCATCTCCTATATCCGCAACAAACTCATCTCAACCTCTGACTACCACTCCTGAGCTTTCCTCTACTTCACCTCAGTCAAACCTTGATATATCCACATCTACAAATTCAAAACCCAACAATCATGTACATTCTTACAACATGGCATTAGGAAACCAATCAGTAAACTGAATTTAAATGTGGAAGTCCATGAAACAAAGATCCCAAAAAATATCACCAAGCATTAAAAAGCCCTGTTTGGTGTAAAGCTATAGATGAAGAGATTAATGCATTGGTGAAAAATAGAACTTGGGATCTTGTACCTTCATCTATGTCACAAAATGTAGTGGGATGCAAATGGATTTTTCGAATTAAAAAGAATAAGGATGGTAACATTATTCAGTACAAGGCTCGCTATGTTGCAAGAGGATTTAATCAAAGAGCTGGCATCGACTACGGTGATACTTTTAACCTCGTAGTTAAACCCGCCACGGTTCGGCTTGTGCTCTCACTTGCGGTTAGTCAAGATTGGTCATTGCGCCAACTTGACATAAACAATGCTTTTTTATAGGGCACCCTCACTGATGATGTATACACCATACAACCTCCTGGGTACATAGATCCTATACATCCAACACAAGTATGTAAATTAAATAAGGCACTGTATGGGTTAAAACAAGCTCCAAGAGCTTGGTATAAAGAATTACAACAATATTTAATTGAGTTGGGCTTCAAGAATACGATCATTGATTCATCCTTGTTCACATTGCACAAAAATGGTGACATCATTTATCTGTTGGTTTATGTGGATGAATGATGGTATTATTATTACAAGTAATGCAACTCATGCTCTGGAAGCTTTTATAAAAGATTTGGCGGCACGTTTCTCACTCAAAGAACTTGAAGAATTGTCTTACTTCCTGGGAGTGGAAGTAGTGCCTCGTCCAAAAGGTATTTTCTTGAGTCAACAGAGGTATATTGCTGATATTTTGTGCAAAGCTAATATGGACGATGAAAAACCAGTTGCAACACCATTAGCAACTCATCCTCTGTTAACTATACATGGAAATCTTCTCAACGATCCTACCGAGTATCGTACTCTGATAGGTAGTTTACAATATTTATGTCTCACAAGGCATGATGTGGTATTCGCAGTGAACAAGTTAGCTCAATATATGCAGCGTCCAACTGAGGAACACATGCAATCTCTACATCGTCTTCTTCGGTATCTAAGTGATGCATCTAATATGGGTTTAATTATACACAAAGATTCACCTCTCACTCTCCATGCTTACTATGATTCGGATTGGGCTCGTGACAAAGACGGCTACATTTCTACAATAGCATATTGATCGACGCTAGTCTATGAATTAGAAAAGCGCGACATTTGTAATAAATTCTGCAAGCGTACAGTTCGTGTAGCAAACAGGTCGAACACAGGGAGGTGTAATTAAAAATTATTATCTATTTATTCTTAGGCGAGTTAGACAGAACTTTGGGGGTTGTTTTCAATGTTGTTGAAATAATGTTATTGAAACTGCTACAAATCTGAATCTAATCAGACGTATCTCAAATTCAACAACAGGAAAGTAAATAACAAGTACTAGCAAAAACAACAAAAGTAAACAATAACTGGAACAATAACAGAGAATTAAAAGTAGAGTTGCTGTTGAAACTAATCAAACAGTCAACACTAGTATGCAGTAACAAAGACAATAACAATAGGTGTTCTACCGAATCTAATCGTGTAGATACACAAATTGTTTTAAAAGAAAAGTGATTAACTAGAACAAGAAAATTTTATTAAACTAATGGCAGTACAGAAAAAATGAGAGATGGTTTTTACAATGGTTACAACACATATTTATAGATGAGAATGGCAAAACCCCAATTAGGTCTATGAATAAATGGCCTCCTTATTCATGAATATTTCTTGCCTTCCTTGACTAACTTGATTGAAGAAAATCTGGGCATATCATGGTAAATATTTTCCATATCTTTCAATTCTCTTATGTGGCTAATTGATTTGGTGCATGAATTGATTCTTCCAAACAAGGATGCTTATTAGAATCCCAAGACACAGAGGAAAAAATCTTCACAATGGATCTTTTCTTGGCAGCCATTCAATCAGAGATTCTTCTAATTGAATTTGAATGATTTGAATTTACTTCCATGATGAGAATATGGCTATTGCTGAGATGTTAATTGGTGCACATCATAAATACATACACATGAATATGTGTATGTATATATATAACATAACACTAATCCAGATATTTCTCAAAGCAAAGGGGCCAGTGTGAACGCGCTCCATTTCTTTGGCAAAAAGTGAGCTTGACGGGGTTCAAACTCAGGTCTCTTAGCACCAATTCCTATGCCTTTACCAGTGAGCTACTACTTCTTTTGCAATTGAAATGAATTTGATGTGAGGAAGTAGCTCCTTCTTGTAGTTGGCCTTTGATTTGAATTGAAGGAGGCATTTCTTGACATCCTGTAAAAACATACAAAAGTAACCAAAGTATCATTTATTTATTTACAAAAGATAAAGCATAAGAGTAATAAAATAAACACTTTTCAGTGTCAATCAAATACCCCCACACTTATCTTTTACTCGTCCTCGAGTAAAAAAAAATGAAAAACTAACTAGATAAGTCGCACTTTCGTAGGAAACACGATTGCATTGAGCGTATGCAACAAGCCGTTAAACCTCTAGGTGTCCCTAGTAGGACGAGTGGTGTCTCGTGAGGGTTTTCAGCGGATACTACCCACAAAATCCAAAGATGCTATGATTCTAATGAAACTACATGAATGCAATGGACATATGCAAATAAAACGAAAAATGAAAACACGACTTGTTTCAGGAAAGTGGTACAACAAATTAAGTTAACAATTTCTAATCAGTTGATTTTATTTTAGATACCTCAACTTGTCACAAATTTTCAATACAAATCAAGTTTTCAAATGTTAAATTCCAGTTTGGCCAGTTAGTTCGGTCGATAACATAGTGCAGCCATGAAATAAATTCTTAGTTTGCTTGGCACAGTTTGCAAAGTGGTTTTCTAATTTTCTCATGTATGGCTAGTCAAATCAATAAGGTCAAGAAGTGTTTGGGTATCATCGCTTATTCTTTATTCTATAAAATTTTAAGATTTATGATTAAGTACATACACCTAACTAAAAAGACCAATGTTTACCACCTATGCACTGCCTCGCGGACTAACGGAGAGTGGTAAAGAGCTTGGCGGATTGTGCAGGCCGACTTTGACTTTGTCAACAACGTGTCGGTAATCCTTAGGTGCCCAATCTCATAAAATGAGACCAAGATATTCCAACTTTGACTTTGTCAACAACGTGTCGGATAGAGCTTGGCGGGTTTGCACACCAACGCTCGATATACAAGCAATGTTGGATACCCTTGGAATACTATTATTGTTATTATCGAAAATTTAAGCACAAAAGAGAGTTGCGCGAATTCAACTTAACACAACTTAGTTTTAAAGATTTGAAAAGCCAATATAAGCATTTTAAGTCCTCCACTTATTTAAACAAAGTCTACAATATAGAATAGATTTCATGGCCATCACCTAAGAATCTCCCTATGTACCGGTTACACTATTATCCCTCAAAATTAAACTTTTCATTATATTTCCTATTCGATCTAAGTTGAGAGAGAAAAATACTATCAACTGGCTAAAAATTGTAAACTTATTTTGCTCTATCAATTGAAAATGAGTCGTATTTCAAAAAAAAAATGGCATGTTACTATAGTCTAAAATGCATGATGGTCCTATTTAAATGATGAAAATAAAAGAAATAAAAACAAAGAAAAATGAAAATGGATGAAATGCAGACTCCCCCCCCCCCCCCACACTTGATTGAGACAGTGTCCCAACTGTCTAAGGCAGAAAAACAAAAATAAAATAACAAAATGAAAAAGAAGAAAAAATAAAAGAAAAAGAACGTGTACCACCTGATTTCATGGTGGATGATCATGCAGATCGATAGAGTCATCTTCGTCATATTGCTCGAATTCCAAAAATGGTTTCAGTCGTTGACCGTTTACTTTGAAGACTTGTCCACCCCTAGGATTTTCAATTTCAACCGCTCCATGAGGGTATACTGTTTTCACGACATAAGGTCCAGTCCATCGAGATCTAAGTTTTCCTGGAAACAAGTGAAGTCTAGAGTCGTATAAAAGAACTTTTTGACCTACGTTGAATTCCTTACGAAGTATGTTTTTGTCGTGTTGGGCTTTGGTTCTTTCTTTGTAGATTTTCGCATTTTCATACGCCTCATTACTCAATTCCTCTAATTCAGAAATTTGTAACTTCCTGTGTGAGCCGGCTTTTTCTAAGTCAAAGTTCAAAAATTTTATGGCCCAAAGAGCACGATGCTCTAATTCAAGAGGTAAGTGACAGGCCTTTCCAAAGACTAATCGATATGGTGACATCCCTAGATTGGTTTTATAAGCAGTGCGAAAAGCCCAAAGTGCATCAATTAATTTTACGGACCAATCTTTTCTATTGGAATTCACGGTTTTCTCAAGAATTTGTTTGATTTGTCTGTTGGAGACTTATACTTGCCCGCTAGTTTGTAGATGGTAGAGGGTCGACATCTTGTGTGTGATTGAGTATTTCTTGAGCAAGGACTCAAAAGCACGATTACAGAAATGAGTGCCATTATCGCTAACGATAGCTCGAGGTGTGCCAAAGCGTGAAAAGATGTTTTCCTTGAGGAATTTGACAACAACCTTGTTGTCGTTGGTTTTGGTCGGAATGGCTTCAACCCATTTTGAGACATAATCTACCGCAAGTAAGATGTAAAGATTCCCAAATGAATTAGGGAATGGTCCCATGAAATCGATGCCCCAAACATCGAATAACTCAATCACTAAAATGGGGTTGAGAGGCATCATGTTCCGCTTAGATATTCGACCCGTTCTTTGACATCGCTCACATTTAGAGCAAAATTCGAAAGCGTCACGGAAGAGTGTGGGCCAATAAAAACCGCTCTGCAAAACTTTTGCAGCAGTTTTTCTTGCTCCAAAATGACCGCCACAAGCATGGTCATGTGAGAAGGAGAGAATACTTTGGTGTTCATGATCGGGCACACACCTTCGAATGATTTGGTCTGGACAGTATTTGAAAAGATATGGGTCATCCCAATAGAAGTTTCGAACTTTCGAGAGAAATTTTTGTTTATCTTGTTTCGACCATTCAGCGGGCATTTGTTGTGTGACAAGATAATTCACAATGTCAGCGTACCAAGGGGTGTTAGAGATCGAAAGGAGTTGTTCGTCAGGAAAATAGTCATCGATTTGGGTGTCGTTATCATTTTCGTGCACAATTCGAGAGAGATGATCAGCTACGACATTTTCAGAACCCTTTTTATCTCGTATTTCTATATCGAATTCTTGGAGAAGAAGGATCCAACGAATCAAGCGGGCCTTGGCATCTTTTTTAGAAAGCAGATATCGTAGGGCAGCATGGTCAGTGTAAACTATGACTTTGGATCCTATGAGATATGGCCTGAATTTCTCAAGAGCGAAGACAACTGCCAAAAATTCCTTTTCAGTAGTTGAGTAATTCAATTGGGCCTCGTTTAAGGTTTTGCTAGCGTAGTAAATGACTCGAGGAAGTTTATCGATACGCTGACCCAGGATGGCTCCAATAGCAAAATCAGAAGCGTCGCACATAAGTTCAAAGGGTTGAGTCCAATCAGGAGGTTGAATGATGGGAGTTGTGGTCAAGAGTGATTTAAGAGTTTCAAAAGATGTTCTGCAATCATTGGAAAATTCAAACTTTATGTCTTTGGCAAGTAAATTCGAGAGAGGTTTTGAAATTTTTGAGAAATCCTTAATGAATCTTCTATAGAATCCCGCATGGCCAAGAAATGAACGAACATCTTTGACAGACTTGGGAGGAGGTAAATTAGCAATCAAATCGACTTTTGATTTATCGACTTCTAGGCCATCTTTGGAGACGACATGACCTAGAACTATCCCCCTTTTTACCATAAAGTGGCATTTCTCCCAATTAAGCACGAGTGATTTCTCCTTACAACGCTTAAGGATGAGTTCTAGATGAGTGAGACATTGGAAAAAAGATGATCCATATATTGAAAAATCGTCCATGAATATTTCCAAGAATTCTTCCACCATATCAGAGAAAATACTCATCATACACCTTTGGAAGGTCGCGGGGGCATTACAAAGACCGAAAGGCATGCGACGATAAGCAAAGGTTCCAAAGGGACAAGTAAAGGTGGTCTTATGTTGATCCTCTAAAGCAACAGGGATCTGGTTATAGCCAGAGTATCCATCGAGAAAACAGTAGTACTCATGTCCCGCTAAGCGTTCGAGCATTTGGTCAATAAAAGGCAAGGGAAAATGGTCTTTTCGTGTGGCTGAGTTGAGCTTTCGATAGTCGATGCACACACGCCATTTGGTTTTGATTTTTGTTGGGACGAGTTCATTACTGTCGTTTTTGATCACTGTGACTCCCGACTTCTTTGGTACAACTTGTACCGGACTCACCCAAGTACTATCAGAGATGGGATAGATGATGTTATTGTCTAGACATTTGATTATCTCCTCCTTGACCACTTCTCTCATGTTCGGGTTTAATCGCCTTTGAGCCTCACGGGTGGGTTTAGCCTCATCAACTAAATGTATGCGATGTTCCACAATTGATGGGCTAATTCCTTTTATATCGCTAATTTCCCACCCCAAGGCATCTTTATTTTCCCGCAAGGTATCCAAAATTCTTTCTTCTTGGTCCTTGGTAAGATCGGAAGCCAAGATTACGGGAAAAGTTTTTGAAGAGTCTAGGTAGGCATACTTAAGGTATGGTGGCAAGGGTTTGAGGTCTAACTTAGGAAGTTCTTGTGTATCGACGCTAGTCTATGAATTAGAAAAGCGCGACATTTGTAATAAATTCTGCAAGCGTACAGTTCGTGTAGCAAACAGGTCGAACACAGGGAGGTGTAATTAAAAATTATTATCTATTTATTCTTAGGCGAGTTAGACAGAACTTTGGGGGTTGTTTTCAATGTTGTTGAAATAATGTTATTGAAACTGCTACAAATCTGAATCTAATCAGACGTATCTCAAATTCAACAACAGGAAAGTAAATAACAAGTACTAGCAAAAACAACAAAAGTTAACAATAACTGGAACAATAACAGAGAATTAAAAGTAGAGTTGCTGTTGAAACTAATCAAACAGTCAACACTAGTATGCAGTAACAAAGACAATAACAATAGGTGTTCTACCGAATCTAATCGTGTAGATACACAAATTGTTTTAAAAGAAAAGTGATTAACTAGAACAAGAAAATTTTATTAAACTAATGGCAGTACAGAAAAAATGAGAGATGGTTTTTACAATGGTTACAACACATATTTATAGATGAGAATGGCAAAACCCCAATTAGGTCTATGAATAAATGGCCTCCTTATTCATGAATATTTCTTGCCTTCCTTGACTAACTTGATTGGAGAAAATCTGGGCATATCATGGTAAATATTTTCCATATCTTTCAATTCTCTTATGTGGCTAATTGATTTGGTGCATGAATTGATTCTTCCAAACAAGGATGCTTATTAGAATCCCAAGACACAGAGGAAAAAATCTTCACAATGGATCTTTTCTTGGCAGCCATTCAATCAGAGATTCTTCTAATTGAATTTGAATGATTTGAATTTACTTCCATGATGAGAATATGGCTATTGCTGAGATGTTAATTGGTGCACATCATAAATACATACACATGAATATGTGTATGTATATATATAACATAACACTAATCCAGATATTTCTCAAAGCAAAGGGGCCAGTGTGAACGCGCTCCATTTCTTTGGCAAAAAGTAAGCTTGACGGGGTTCGAACTCAGGTCTCTCAGCACCAATTCCTATGCCTTTACCAGTGAGCTACTACTTCTTTTGCAATTGAAATGAATTTGATGTGAGGAAGTAGCTCCTTCTTGTAGTTGGCCTTTGATTTGAATTGAAGGAGGCATTTCTTGACATCCTGTAAAAACATACAAAAGTAACCAAAGTATCATTTATTTATTTACAAAAGATAAAGCATAAGAGTAATAAAATAAACACTTTTCAGTGTCAATCACATATATAGTCTACTTGGGCAAGAATCATATCTCTTGGACGTAAAAGAAGCAACGTACAAGAGCTAGATCATCTAACGAAACCGAGTAGGCAGTGACAAATGCTACTGCCGAAATTCTTTGGGTAGGAAATTTATTCAAGAAGGTTGGTCATAACCTCACTCTCGCGCCAATCATATATTGTGATAATGTTGGAACAACATATGTGAGTGCTAATCCGGTTTTTCATTCTAAAATGAAGCATCTGGGATTAGACTACCATTTTGTCAAAGAGAATGTGCAAAGTGGAAACTTGAGGGTCTCTTACATCTCCACTAATGACTAGCTTGTGGATGCCCTCACCAAGCCACTACCACGTACCTCCTTCACAACATTGATTAGCAAAATCGGTCTTTCATCTTGGCCGTTCGTTTTGAGGGGGCGTGATAAGGATTGACATATTCTATGCCAATCCCTACATATGGTATGCCATAATATGAGGAAATAGTATAAATATCATTAGTGATAATATATAAATGGTATGCCATAATATAAGGGAATAGCATAAATATCATTAATGGTATTATATAAATGGTATGCCATAATATGAGGGAATAACATAAATAGCATTATTGATATTATTCCATAATTGTAGCTGTATACAAACGGTGCTCGCAGTGATCGACGTTCCAAAGCCGGAGTTGTAGTGTTAACTCCTGAGGGACGATCGATCTAGTATGTCTTAAGGCTGAATTTTACCGCTACCAACAATGATTCGGAGTATGAAGCCCTGATTTTCGGGTTGAGGCTCGCGAAGGAATTGGGATTAGTTGTGTTTGATATTTTCTATGACTCTCAAGTTGTTGTGTTTCAGGTTGGAAGGATTATCGGGCAAAGGGACCACGCTTTGCTGCTTACTTGGAACTGGTAGAACAGCTGTTGGATGGCTTTGAGTACCATAGTACCCACATCTTGCGGGAGAAGAATCAGAAAGTTGATCGGTTAGCCAAGCTGGCCAGCTCTGATAGCTCAGAAGAAATAGAAATGGTTCCGATCGACGTCCTGAACGCTCCAAGCCTTGATCAGATGAAAGTTACACTACACCATAATGTCAATTTGCCACCCCCAAATGCGGAACAATTCCCGTGGTAATTTTGGAACAGCTTTGGGCCGCGGCAAAGTGGATTGGCATGGCCATAGGCCGTGGTAGTTTTGGAACGGGTTATGCCCGTTCTAATGCTAATGGGAATATCTTCACCCTACGCGTACTCTATGTACCAATTATTTCACACCCCCAAAACAAAAGCACGCTATCCCCAAAACC
Source organism: Allium sativum (assembly GCA_030737875.1). Lineage (NCBI taxonomy): Eukaryota > Viridiplantae > Streptophyta > Magnoliopsida > Asparagales > Amaryllidaceae > Allium > Allium sativum. Next base: position 968,860,319 of record CM060920.1, read on the forward strand.
AGCGTCTTCCTCCCAAAACAAAAGCGCCTATCCCCAAAACCAGCGTCTTTCTCTCATTCGATCTATCTTCTTGCGATCCGGATCGATTTAATTTTTTTACAACCGGTTAAATTTTAAATCGAAACCACATCTTCCTGTCATTCGAAATTCTGATTCAAGTGCTTTTCGGGTAATAAATCGAAACCGTATTTATATGTTTAATTGTCTAAAGTTCTTTAGGGTACAAATAGTTGTTATCATACCGTCTCCATTATATTTTTTTCATGGTGATCGCTAATTAAAAGATAATCATGATTTGTAATGCGGTAATTCATAGTGCAATCCCTGTTATATATGCATTAGGCACTATTTTACTTCATGGTTCCAACTTCTGAAGTATACTTTAACTGTGACGAAGTTAGCTGGAAATCCCTGTTGTAGAATAATACTCTAGCATGTTTTATTTGTGTGAATTTATGGAATTTTTTTAATACTATTTTTCATTTTTATATTTGGATGTAAAGTCAATGTTTATTTTAAAGCATGCATAATGCTACTATGTTCGGTAAGTGACAAATAAAGATTTATATGTATCAGGTAAATTATTAAGGATCATATGAAAAAAATTACATTATATTTAACATTATATGCCTGGTTTAACGAAAAACATGTTCTTCTATGGTAACAATCAGAATCCTAAAGTATCAAGTTTTCATCATTTTGCACTTCATTTGTGTTGTTGGACACGTCCCCTTTATTCGCATTTTCACCGTCTACTTTCGTTGTTGAACTCTGCATGTTATGCTATCTTCACTTGTGACATTGATGATTCAACCAAAATTCTTTTTCATTTTCATTTGGTGGGACCACTTCACAAACTGATTGTTTCCCACTTCTTCTCTACCGTGCATTTTGACACCTTGAATGCATAACACAAAATTTGCTAAATCCATAGTATACAGAGCTATATTAACCAAAAGTGCATTTTTTGACCAAATGAAATATTTAGGTCTCTCAAAACAAAAACAAAAAAAAAATGAGAAAGACGAGAATGTTTCAAGTGTTAGGAGAGTAAGGGCATTGGAGAGGACTGCTGTAATTGTTAGAGGATTATTGTAGGTGTATTGCTTGTTCTACTGGTAGTAAGTAAGGGTAATGTAGTTGCATATTAGTGAATTTTAGTGCTGTGTTGTTTGAAAAATTTATATGTGAAGGTGGTTTGATTGGTGGAATAGCTCTGGTGAAGTGGGTGTGTATGAGATAAGGCTGAGGTGGTTCACTTTGAAATGAAGGGTACAACTGTAGAAGATGAGGATGGTGGTGATTTGATTGGTGGTAGTGTGATGAAGGCAGTGATGTAGATATAGGGAATAATTTGACGTTTGGGGGACTTGCAGTTGTAAGTTGATTAAATGTGAATAGGAAGGTAAATAGAGAGTTGAATGTAAACAAAGATGCTGAATGAAATGCAAGGAACAGAGAATAGAATGCAAAAGAAATTGCAGTGCGTAGTGAAATGAAAACTTTGTGAAATTAATTTTCAGTGCACAGTGTATTTTCCCTAGTTCAATGAAAATGCAGCCAAATGCCTATATTGAACGAAATGAAATGTAATAAAAGGTGAAATGAAATGTAAACTGAAAATCAAACTGCTGCCTTTTTCTCTTTGAAGATATGTAGAAATGCAAATTGGTTTATCCTTTTAAGTTATACAGAAAAATGATAAGTTCATTTATCATTATTTTTGTATCTTTTTCTTGAAAATTGTCCTTAAAACTAATTTTTTTCAAAAATGTTGTGTTTAAACTTTATTATCCATAACAAATAAGTCCTTTAAATGAAAATCGCCTACATAACACCGGTTATATTTAGCATTTTCCTGTTTGCTTTTTTTTTGTCCATCGATTTAGAAATGGAACTTATACACTTTAGCGTTTTTTTTTTTCAAAAATGGTGCTTCATGCATTCAGTAAGTGACATATCTCACTAGATAATTAAAATATTACTAACTATTCATTCCCTTTACATTCCTTTGGATTGACTTTCAGTCAGAAGCCTACATTCTGGTCTCTTGAAAGAATGTTGGAAAAGCATAAATATAAAAGCCAGATTCAGGAGAAAGGGAGATACCTGCTTCGACACGTATATTATCTATCTGTGTGAACTTCTTTAGCATATTATCTACCTGTGTGAACTTCTTTAGCAGTTTAGTCAATTGCTTTTTTAAACAAAATTGATGTTAGGATTTCCCCGAGATCACTACACAATTAAATTTTGAAAGAGCGAAGAAGATAACAATAACAAGCAAATTCCACCAAATAAACCTTTATTATTCCACCAATTAATTACAAAGAAAGACCTAAAATTGAGAAGATATCTCAATCCCTAAAAACAAAAACAAGTTTTTCTCCCTTAAAAGTACACGAAAGTCTATCCCTAATGACATGCTTATATAGGCAAATAGAAAGTATATGGAAATTCCCTAAATTTCCTCTAGATCCTAGATATTCTCCAGATCTGAAAATATCCTCAAATATCCTCCTCAAAATTTGCATAAAATAATAAATCTTTCTCTCCTTAAAACCCTCAAAATAAATATTTCCTAAAAAATCTCAATAGATCCATAAAATCCGCAACAGATCCTTAAATTCCGCATTAATATCCATGTGATAAATATCACAAAACATAACAATTGAGGATAATTTTTTTAAAAGAAAAAGTGTGAACTTATTTAGCCAAGAGAGATAATCATATCAAATTGTAATCTTTGCGGTTCCTTGGCGCTGAATTTTAGTTTAAAGATGGAAAGCGTAATTACGAAAGACAGAAAGGGCGATTTAGTCAGAAAAAAAATAATAGTCTAGATTTAACAATCTAACGTTAAATACTGCAATAGATATTAATTGCCTATTATAAGCAGATTTGTGCTTTCATTCAAAATTCACTCAAATTAATTACAAACTTTCCTCTTTTGCTTCCCGTCTATATATGGACTTCCCATTTATGTGTTCACATTGTGGAATTTTCATTTGTTTTTACATCAATCCATCTCCTTTCGCCGGGTACAAATACTTCCCATCTTTTGCTCGTAATTTATCGGTTATTTCATTTTTTTTCCTTTTGCCTTCGTACATCATCAGACCTTGAACTTCTTCAAAGTCGGAAAATGAGTAATGAAATAAAAATGGAAGATGAGAAAGATGAATTTCCAATTGGGTTAAGAGTGCTTTCGGTGGATGATGATCTAGTCTGCTTAAGGATTCTGGAAGCAAATCTGATACAGTGCAAGTACAAAGGTATGTTGTGTTTTGCCTAGCCGTATGAATTTTGATCTGTGATTGAAATCATAGTTTGACATAATATATGTTATTTGAGAATTTGTGCTTACAAGTAAAATTAAATTAGAAATTTTTGTATATACTTGATGCAGTGACGTCAACTACTTCAGCAATTGAAGCTTTGAATATGTTGAGACAGAACAAAAACAATTATGATATTATCATCACTGATGTTCATATGCCAGACATGGATGGGTTTAAACTGTTGAAGCATGTAAGCCTTGAAATGGACCTTCCATGTATTGGTGAGTTTCAGCATGTTTTTTTTCCTTTTTGCAAAAGTTGATTTGTTCTGATTAGGAATCATAATTTTTAAAGCATGTATGTTGCAATTTTGTACAAGTTATAAGAAATTAAGTCCTTGTAAAATATCACCAGCACATCGATATGACAGTAGTAAAAAGTTAAGAAGAAATTTACAGGAACAGTTAGAATGCTCCATTGTAGAAGAAGAGTTGGTTTGTTTGCTTTGCTACTTTGTTTCGTATGTGCATGTTCAGTCTGTATAATTTCACTTTTTATTCCTTCCATGGTATTCAGATAATTTTATTGATTTAATTTGAAAAGCATATTAAAGTTAATATTTCTTTTCAGTAAGAAAAAAAGCAATCAACTGCATTCAACAAAAACCATTTAACTTAAAATCATATTCCATGAAGCAAATGCTTGTTAAAATCTGTTTGAAAATAATTTTGGATGACAATTTTGAAGTGGTTCTGAGTGAGTAGTAAAAATTGAAGTGGCAAATTGTAAATATTGAAATGTTGTGTATGTTTATGACTTGTCAACTTATTTGCTACTTCTAACAAAAAAAATAAAAATAAAACAAAATAAAAGGTTGTTGCAGAACGCTTCAAATTACTTAAAGTACCCTTTACATAGAAAAAGAAAAAAAATTAGTTGTTGTAGAACACTTCAAATTACTAAACTAGCTTTTATGTTATTGTTGCTATTCGTAACATATTGCTTAACACTTTTTGAAATTTATGTTTCTTTCCTGTTCAGGTGGCTTAATTAATTATATTCGTAGAAAAAAAAAAACATGTTTTAATTATCCACATTTAGATAAGTCCACTTATTAAGTACAGCCAGTTAAGTATAAATCAATAATGTTTACATTGTAACATTCAACTTGGACTTTTAGGATATCGCTTGAGGTCTTATACTACAAGAGATACACCAGTATGTGTGTTTGTAAAATAACAAAGAAGAACTGTATAGTTTAACATGTGTATTTGTAAAATAACAAAGAAGAACCATGTATGCTCAAACCCATATTTATTTTTCCGTAGTTTAAATCTTCACAATGTTCCCGTTTCACATTAGGAAATACATTAGCTGAAGCCATGTCAATTTTAAAGATCTCATTGATGAACGCGTTTTTTTTTTTTTTTTTGGCAGTGTTGTCTGCAAATGATGATCCAAATACTGTGCTGAAAGGGATTGAACATGGTGCTTGTGGTTATCTTCTAAAGCCAGTTAGAGTTGAAGAGCTTAAAAATATATGGCAACATGTCATCCGTAAAAAGAATGGTTGTAAAAAGCATATTAATTCTAATAATACAACTTCTGATGATGTGAAAGGAGGCAACATTAATAGGAAACCTCACACTAAAAAAAGAAACCAAAAAAATGACGACGAAAAGGAGAAAGATGAAGAAACTATATCTGCTATTGAATCTGTGTCCACGAAAAAATCAAGGATTGCTTGGACTCAAGAATTGCATCAAAAGTTTGTGGATGCTATTGAAGTTATGGGAGTAAACAGTAAGTCTTTTATTAATCTTTCTAATTAAAAACCAAACAATGTTAAAAATATACACTGAATACTATTGAAATCAGTATAATAGTCTGTTGGATCATTTACGTATTCTTGGTAAGGATCAATTTGAGTTATTCAAATGTATCAGAAGTACGGTGTAAATGTATTCCACGTACTTTTTTTTTTGCAGAGGCAGTACCAAAAAAGATACTTGAGATGATGAATGTTGAAGGGCTCTCAAGAGCAAGTGTTGCAAGCCATCTTCAAGTATGGTTCATCCTTTACTCAGTAGCTTGTATTGTTTATCATGTTTCTATTAAATGGGCACGTGGTATATCTTGGTAGTTAATGTAATTTGGAGTTACCGATCTCAGATTGTGTTCTCAATAAGTATTTCCTGTTGTAAATGTTCTTTATCAATTTGTCTTATTTAGGTTTGCATCTTTTTTTTCTAGCTTTATGCAAATTGTAAATGCCAACACCAATGAATTACGATCCTATATTTATTGGAAATGATGTATATGACCACTGTGGGTCGACTGCATTGGTTTAGCCTTATCCTTGAATTTTTCTTTAATTTTGTCCTTGTATCTAAAACCCTAGTAGCTAACCTCTGATTTTTGGATCCTAAACATTTTTTTTCATCATTTGTTGCTCTATTCCTTTTTCAATGATCAAATAAAGATCTGCCTTATCTCTATTTCCTTGCCTCTCCTTTTTCTTTAGATATATGCAAACAAAGTTCTTCAACTTTTATTATCCAAATTATCTTGTTTGTAGTCTATCATGCAATAATAAAGCTGTATTAGTGCATTTTCACACATGGAATAGATTCATTGATACACATAAAACCAAATTTTTTTGGTCTAAAAGTAAATTAAGTATTAATTCCTATATAATGTAAAAAGTGGAGATTCATTGCTATTACACTGCGTAAGTTCTGGCTCAACTCCACAATTTTATGTTTCCCCTCATCAAATTTATTATTGATTTATATTTATTTTCCTATACAAATGAAGTAAATTGTCAATTTTATGAACACAGAAATACAGGCTTTACTTAAAGAAATTGGAGGACAAAGCAAATGTAATAGCTCTGATGGGACTGAGGGATCAACACTTAAATACCGCTGCATTTGATAGCCACAAAGATTTCCAATCATGTTCATCATCTTCAAATCATATACAAACTCTCCAACCTTACCAACAAAACACTCTCGGTAAAGGCAATTCACGCATGGCACTGGGAAACAACAATGTTGCTCATGGTTTAGCTCAAGTACGTCTCCCTCCACATATCAACAATCCAATTAACAGTCATGAAAATAGATTTCATCAAGGGAACATTCATCGACAAATGCCTCCAACTTCACAAAAAAGACTGTTAATTCCTGAAAAAAACTCTTTTAACGGGTTTCAAAAACCATCCTACACCTACTGGCTCTCACATGTTAATGGAAACATTTCAATGCCCATGAGTTCAACTATGATCCATTCTACTGTTGCATCAGATTCTTTGCCTATGAATGTGAACGCATGTATGAATAATGTGAATTTTGCATCTACCAATGGTTCGGTGCCTCATTCTACTATTGGTGTTTATAACAGCCGCCCTACTGTTGACCCTATGCCTATGGTGAATGTAGCAAATGATGGTTCAAATTACTTGAATTTTGGAAATGCAAGTCAAAGCCGAAATCGAAATATTGCATTAGGTTCTCAGTTCGATTGGCAGCCCTTATTCGATCCCTATTCTTCTCATAGTCAAAGGTTAAATGTTGGATCAAACGACATAGGTACGAATTCTAATGAACACCAAGACTACAATAATAACATGCCACTTGCTCAACAACAATGTAAATTTATTAAGTCGAGCCCTGACAACCCATTTAAGAATGGGGATGATATTTCCTCCTTGGACAACTCATTTTTGCAAGGGGATCTAGGTCCAAGCGGATGCATCTTTCATGGACTCGAGAACTTGATCCAGCAGGTTAGACACTCTTCTTTCTACATATCAGTCAGTGATGCACATTAGTTTCTTGTTAATTTTATTATAATTGTACACTGAACATTGTAAGTTGCTCTAGGGAAATTGTGCTCTAAGCAAATCTCCTTTATCCATAAGACCATGTTTCCATGTACCCAACCAATTAGAATTTTCGATTTTCACTTTTTTGCAATTAAGTCAAATTAAAAAAGAGGATTTAATTGCAAAAAGGTGGAAATCATGGAGTTTTGATTGGTAATTGGGTATAGAGGGACACAGAAGATTTTGGGTACAGAGGAATTGATTTGAACTTATACTCCACTATGATATGAGGTTTGATTTGGATATTGCTGTGAATACTTTACCAAATGAAAACAATAAAACTACTCACCAGTATTTGGAACCTTTGTGCTTAAGTGGGAAATCATGTTTAATGGCAGCAATCATTATTATGCATATGAATTTGAGATGTTAAGGGATAAGCATGAGGACAGAAAACAGAAGAAGAAGAAACTGATTTGTAAACCGAACTCGTAGAGATTTCCAAAAGCCTTCTCGTTATTTTTTACCATCATCTCTCACCTTTTCATGCATAATTTGTCAATTTAAAACTTTGAAAACCAGAAGTCATGTTAAATTTGATTTGCTCAAGTTACCGTATTAGAATTAATTAAGTGATTTTACGTTGGCTGGTATTATCTTGTACATAAAGTGGTAAGGTAGGAACTCCCTTTGATTTTGATTTTTTTTAGTTCATGGAAAGTTAAGTTATAAATTCATATCTAATGATATGCCAATGATATCATATAATCATATTTGAGACCTTATTTTCCAACTATATTACACAATTTACTTGGAATTTGACAACACTTTCATAAACATATTATTATTAGGTCAAAATTTTCTCTTTCTTTGAATACAATGTAAGATAGAAATATGCTAATTAATATAACATATGAAATGATATTTTATGAGTCCTGTTATCTGCACTTGAATTCTCTTGTCCTGCAACAAAACTTTGAAAATACAATTAAGTTAAAACACCTTGTAAATCATATGTGAGCGTTAATAACCAGGAATAGGAGCTTGTTTGTATATCTCAACTTTATATATCATGTGCGTGTGTGTGTGATAATACAAGTGTCTTAACACTCACACGTATTTGTTTTGTTCCATTTGCATTAGTAAAAACTTCTAAATTATGATCCATTCATATATGTTTAAATACAGAAATAAGCATTTGGTTCACCATGGTGTCTCTGACTTAAAGATGGACTCCTTAAAGTAACAAGATATCATTTGCATATATAGTCTTGATCTAGTGTTGAAGCTGACTTTATATCTAAGTTAACCAAAGGCCGTGAGAGAAGGAAGACGATTACAAATGTCGTTTGCTATGATAGTGTATCAATTTTATTGTATACACTACATTTCCATGTTAGAAACTTGATTGGCCGAACCTGTCATAGATGGTGTTAGTTTAACACACAAAAAATGGTGCGTACAAATCTTAGTTTAGTGGACGATCCTTTTAAGGGTCTTTTCATTTTAGAAGTAATTGTTAGAATAATTTGGATTCTATATTCGTGGTTTAGATATTCTAAAAGATTGTAAAAATTATGGGATTTGGTTATTTCGGTTAAGCTTTAGCCCGTAAGAGTTTATGTTAGATTCTTCTTTTATCAAGCATCTTGATTTGTCTGGGTATAGTGCATTTTGTTACTTACTCAAGTAATCTTTACATAACTTCTTACATATTCTGATATTCATTTTTGTTTATTGACGACATATTCACTGGAAATTAGGAATAAGGGGTATTAAGTCTAAGTAAGTTTCTTGGATAACACATCGAAATTCATAATTTTAACACTAAAGCTTTAAAAAAAAAAATCATTTTATATGAAAAAGACAGATGAGACTAATGAGAGTGTTGCTTGATCAATATTTCTTGGAAGCTTCACACTTTCTCTCTATCCATTTGTACCGTGTACCCTTTAATTTTGCTCGTTATGCTCCAGTGGTAATTCCATGCTAGCTCTTAACATGACAGACTATTTCATGCTGTAGCTTTCTCATTTGTTACTATGCGCTCTTAGTTACTGTCATAGATTATAATGGAATAAGTTGGTGCAGCTTCATTGTTGATCATAAAGTTGGTATCTAATTATTTCGTTTGATATTAAAACAAAACGAATGATTATCTTCCTTGAAATCTTCTATTCTACGTATATTCTGATGTTAAGATGAATTAATGTTTTGGATGATGCTAATAATTAAGTACATATATCATATATACGAATGTTCAAGCACTACTGAATTTAATTTTTGGTTTATCTGAATTAGCGAGGACTATAACATTTTACTTTAGAATAGTTTTAAGAAACACAAGAATGAAAAACTGCAAATTTTAAATTATAAATGTGCACTGTGTTTTGCAATAGTATTCTAAGCTATATAGGAGTTAACAATGAGGATGAGGTTTGGTTTGATGAGTAGTGGCCGCTACAAAACTAATAGAAGTAACTGAACTATGGATAGAAATGCTAAGTATGTTTCTTTTTCCTTTAGGGAAACATACTTGAAAAAGAAAAACCGTTCGGATCGGACCATAAAAGAGGTAGGGAAAACCGAACTAAATCCTCTTTCTAAAGCAGATATCCAAACTAAACCGACCAACAATAATACGGTTCGGTTGCAGTTTGAGTTGTTGACTCAACCGTATTAAATCAAACCGAACCAAATACATACACCGATAATCTTATGATAAAAATATAACTAATTCATATCTAGCTAATTTTTTATTTTAGCTAGGGTTATATATTCTATTTTCATTGTATGTTGTTGTTATATTAATAATAATCGTTATCACAAAGGAAAATCTTATAGTTTTAATATAATAGTTTCCATGTAATTTTTTGGATAATGCTAGTTACAATCTTATTTGAGTTATCTACTTAATGTTTACGCATTAGTTAATGCTGATGCTTGGTTAACATACTAAAACAAATTTATTTTTCATTAGTGTACTGCTAAAAGCACCCAAGTTTGTGCTTTCTAACACCATGGTGTGGTAGCCAAAAGCACAAAACATGGTGTCATTAGCGTTACACCACCATGTGAAACTAAAAGCACCCAATTTTATGCTTTTGGCTACCACGCCATGGTGTTAGGAAGCACAAAGTTGGGTGATTTTAGCAGTACACTTTTTATTAAACGTAAAATTGAATTATTCATACAATTAGAAACTAATCTTTCAATTCAGGATAACTCGCTACAAGAAAAACTGCATATAGCAGCGGCAATATCCGCTTCTAATCCGTCGCTAAATTGGCATTAGCGACGGATTTCCTGCATAACACAGTGGTCGGTAAAAACCATGACGGTAATTGTGTCAGATTTTGCGACGGAATTTAGAATGAGTTTTCCGACAGTTTTCCGTCGTTTTACTAATTATATAATAAAAATAAAATTTTATTTATTAATTATTTTTAATTTATGTACCGACTATTTACCGACGGATAAATAATTTATAATAAAATATTATTTATAAAAGGTGTTGGTAAACCCTCACTAATTACCAAGGGATTAGCGACGGATTTTAATTTATGTAACTAGTTAATCTAGCATCATTCGTCAGTAATCTGTCGCTGTTCCCCTTCAAATCTGCAAATATTATATATATATATATATATATATATATATATATATATATATACATACATACATACATACATACATACATACATACATACATACATATATATATATATATATATATATATATATATATATATATATATATATATATAGACACACACACACATGCACATACATACACACGCATAAATACATACATATGTATATTTTCGAACTAATATCAATCACCTATGAACACTGAAATAAATAGCATATCCAAAAATACAAAGATAAATATGCAGTTATGATTTATTTCTTCGTTCAGTACATTTAACTTTGACGACTGCGTATGTCTTGAACTTTTTAATACGTCCAAGCATACACTAGTAATATACATTTAAACAAAAGCATAACCATCTAATATTACACCTAAAATTATAAGAGACTATTGCTCTATTACCATCCAAAGAAGTTTCTTTTTGACTTGGGGTCTTGCTTCTAAAAGAACATCAAATATTATTGCTCTTTCATTTTGTGCTTTCGTACCTCCAACAAGTAAAGTTGTATGTCTCTCTTTTCCGGTCCTAAGTTCTTGAAGCATTTGCTCTATGTCACCTATAGATAAGCAGTCCCATGTCAATTGAAGCTATATTCATAGTGAATTCACACTTGATAGATGAAAATACAAAAATATAAAACTCAAAATATAAAACTCACCAAATATGCTCGACTTCGGATTTCTTTAACATGGGTACTGACAAAATTTCCTATATTGCTGCATGTAGACACAAAACATGAAGTTATTGTTGAGTATGAGTATGTCCCTCACAACGTGATTAGTATGGAATTTTCGGGCACAAAACTTCTATATACATGAAGTGGAAAAAAATTCCAAAATGGGTACCAAAAAATGTTTCTGACCAACCCTGTTCTTTTGCTATTGATCCTGCTTCTACATCATAAGAACACCTAAGCTAATGATGATATTGTGCTTACCTCCCTAAACCCTGGATTGCCATCAGATCTAAACTAAAATGAATTGCACCATGTGACAGACGTAATTTCAGAAGAGCGTGCACAAGAAGAAACATCAAACATGTCAGGTTTTGTTTCCAAAAAACCCAAATATTTCAGCCATGCAAAAAACCTACAAACAGTCCACCCTCTCCTGCATCAATTTAAACTAACAATTATTAGTTTAGCAAAAAATAAGCTTAGCAAGGCAAATATGAATTTGTTCATAGAGTGCCTTACATTGGAATTTTATTACTAATAGTTCTGACGAGTGCACAGGTGGCATTTTATTGTTATGGGAAACAAAAGTGTCATCAGTTCATATGATTTCATCACCTCCATCACCTTACTACCTATGTTGAAAACACTGGAGGACTCTTCCGACTTTTACAACTATTTATGGAGGTAATGTTTTCACTGAGAGACAACAGCCGTGGCATTCGCTAGTATTTGAATCAAAAAATATTTTCACTGTTTGGCTACTAATAGGAGAATTTATTGATGCTTTATCTCCTCTTGATAAGAAGGGTGTTCTTCCTATCCCTTTCCAACATCTTAGAGACTTTGAAAATTGTTTGTTGCAATTTGGCTTATTATAAATTAAACTCTTGGCTTCCAATACACATGGTAACATAAGGGAGTTGCTACACATATTTATACAATACTAGTAAACAACCTCTTTCTTAGAAAAATTTAAACTTGAAAGCTCTATCGGTGTCACAAATGATCAGTGACCTCAACCAATTCTCACTTGATTTAATTCCTATTTCCTCGGTCAAGGGACATACATTTAAATATGATAATGAGTGGCATTTGCAAAGTGGATATTTATAGTGTGTACACAAAAGTTTACAAGCTGCAATATGAGGTTTCCCCAGTTATCAGTTTCAATGCAAGTAAACTACATGCAAATAAGAGCTAAATAAATGGAATAAGAAAAGGATTAAACATTATGACCACTTACATGAGGTAGAGCAACATTTCGATGCTCTTGAAGTGGCTGTGACCGGTATCCTAGCAATGTTTATTTATATGATGAAATGCTTTATGTCAAACAACAGCAATTACAACAAAGCATAAAATTTTGAGGGATCAAACAAAAAGCAAAGGTCGCATGACTTCAACAAGAGGATACAAACTACAAAATCTAAAATGACTAGTCGACGAGTTTTCAACAACATCAAAGCTTTCATTACCGCAAATTGGGGATTTTGCAAACTGAGTTGGTAAAACATATACTTTGATATGAAGTACTGTTCACACACTTAAGACTAAGAAAGAGAACAAAAAAGAACTCTGATCAAAATTCAAACCCAAAAAAGAATATTAATGAGCTTAACATCCATACCACAAACATATATCACTGCTTCTTTTATGTTAACACCTGTTAAGATACTGATATACCCTAAATAAACAAAAGAAATCAATTGTTAAAATCCAAATATTGCAGTATTGAATCAACACGAATTTTTATTAGTAAAACATTACCTTTCTTCAATAGCTATTGATCCTCATCCTCAGTTTCAATTTATGAATATCTGTCTTCTTCGATCTCTGCATCTGTAAATGTAAGAGCTCTTTGAAGTTTTCTTTGACATAGTATTTCTACATCTGCTGTAAAAATAGCAGTAACGGGTCTATGATCCTCATAAAATTAAGTATCAACAAACATGAACACAAATGATAAACTGCATAAATCGAAGTCGAATAGACAAAAAGAATTATATAGACACAAGAATTCATACCACTGTTCGAAGAACACTTCACATATCGAAGTCGAAGTCGTTAGTTGAAATCGAAGTCTCGTTGTTCCTGGAGATGCTGGAAATCGAAGTCGGCGAGTTTCAGATGCTCTAACAGGGTTGTGCTTGAAAATCGAAATCGCTGGAGAATAGTGGTGCTCGAAAATAGAAATGGCTGGAGAACACTCGAAAATTGAAATCGCTGGAGAATCATATGCTCGAAGTCGAAATGGAAGACGCCATTTTTTTTTGGAATTAGGTTTTAGAACGAACGACAGAAAGAATGGGTATGGGAGTGGCGGCTGTATATTCGTATTGGATATTTGGATTAGGGTTTGTGGCAACCGCTTGATGTTAGACAAAACAAATCCAACGGCTGAAATAGTATTTGGTTTTCTAATTATTCCATTTGGTTAGTTGAAAAATCAAGTATAATTTAAAAATAAAAAATGAATATTTAATTCCACAACGGTCGAATACTTTTGGGATATAGATAGTGTTATAATTTACGAATAATCACTTGTTATATAAATTATAAATGATCAATAACATTATATTACAACAGGCAACCATAATTTACGAATAAACATTAATTATTGATCATTAATTATGTGCACAGTATTAAAAATTATTTATTAATCCTTGATTATTAAAGATTACTTATAAATATTTATTATTAATTAATATTGCCTCTTAATTATTTAGTAATTATTAATTAATCGATACTAACTATTGAATTTTATTTACAATTAATAATAACTATTTATTATTTTGTTATTCGTATATATTATTGAATTTAGGAAACATGTATACTGAAATCACATTATACACTAGTATAAAAGAACATGATATCATGTATGTATGTATAATCTTACAGTTTAAATTCTGATCTTTATAAACTGAAAATGTGTTGTCTCACAATATATTAGAGATAAGTGCACTACTTAAATCTTATGCTCAGCTATAATTAATCACTAATTAAATATTTATTATTAATTATAGATGGGAGCGGCTATTGGGACACAAAATAAAACACACAACTTTAAACACAGAATTTTGACCATTGGATTCTTTTGTCTTTACATGAGAGGGGCAAATCATGGGAAGATCTAGTGGTCCAGATTTTGTGTGTTTAATTTTATGTTAATATTTTGTGTTCCTATAGACTTTCCCATTATAGATTACCAACAACTAATTATTAATAGTAGATATTAATTTGTAATAACTATTATATACTTATATTAACTATCACATATCAATTATTAATTATTAAATAGTACATTAATATGCATGAAAATAATAACTTGTATGGTAATGTTTGAATTTTTTGAATTTCGAAATTCTTTAATATTTATTTTACTTCTTATTTTTAAACTTTGACCATTTTGTTTTTCTTAATTACTAATTATTTATCAAATAATACGTACCAATCAATTTCTTAAAAGCAAATATGTATTAATAATTTCTTGATATTAGTTTAATTAATCGTATTAAAGACTATTAAATAATCATTGATTATCAAAACAAATTTAATAAACATCGAACAACAATGTATTTTATTAATTACTATTACCTCTTATTTATATTATATAGTAATTAATAATTAATTAAAATTAATTTTCAAAAAAAAAGTTAATCAGCATTAACTATTGAATTTTATTTACTTCTAGTAGTTATTATTTATTATTAATTACTAATGTATTATTAACATTAATTATTTAAAATTTAAATTTACTAATTAATTACTAAGTAATAACACAAATTTAAAACATTTTATAAATAATAAATATAAAAGTTCGTTTCAAATCTCTTGGAAAACTGCAGGAAAATAGCTTCAAAATTATGTCGACGGTAATCTGACTCTATTAGCAACGGAATTTAGCGTTAAATATTATATGACGGTAAAGAGCTGCAATTTCCATTGATTTAGCGACAGAATTAGTATTCGACGGTAATAATTTATAATAAGATGACATATAAAATCCAAAATATTTTCTCTTACAAAGCCCACGGAAATCCGCCGCTAATTAGCGACGGAATTTTCCGCTGCTAAAAATATGTCGCTAATCTCGGTTTTTCTTGTAGTGACTCTATGTGTTTTAATCTCTAAGTGACAATGTCACACAATCGTAAATTGATTGTTGATGGAAGTAATTCTCTTATTTCATATTTAATACGGGTTCGAGGGAATGTCACACAATCAATAAGCCTCTTCAAGTAAATGTGAGAAATACTGCATTGCCACTGTAAACAAATATGGAGAAAGCGGATCCCCTTATAAACAAATATATATGTGTATATATATATATATATATATATATATATATATATATATATATATATATAGAGAGAGAGAGAGAGAGAGGCACGCTCCAGGGCACCCCATTTTTTTAGCCTTCCACTAGCACCTCAATTTGAGACACGTATTTATAGTAAAATAAGTTAGTGGGGGAAAAGAGAAGTAGTGGGAGGAGAGAGAAATGAGAATGCATGGTGGAAATCAAGGGCTAAAGGGGTGCTACACTGTTTGGGATGCTCCTGATCCTATCTCTCTCTCTCTCTCACTCACACACACACACACATATATACACACACATATATACATACATACATACATAGATATACCTCTGGTACAACAAACACGAGTCACATCCAAATTAGGTTCATATGAACTGTATACAAACGAGCCTAAAAAGGGTTACATATAATAAAGCACAACTGGAACAACTACAACACTGGGGTAACTCCAAAGCATAAAAGGACAATCTATATCAAAATAGTAGACAAGTATCATCAGGAAGAGCAAACTAAAAATAAACTCAGTCTGACCCGAGTATAAATACACGGATCAGTCTAACTTAAACATATCAGTTATATGATGATGAGTGTAAAGTGATATCATGTAATAAATAAAACCTTTCAAGGAAGGGGAGTACAACGTGTGCACGATCATCGTAGGATACATGAGATAGGTTCACTAACTCATGCACATGGATCTCACACGAAAACAAATGCAACACAACGCAAGTACCTCCATCGTTTAAATGATATAAGCCACAATACTCGATGGTCTAAAGAAATTCCACACTTAAATCAAAGTATACAATGGAAATTGCATAAATACGACACATCGAATTAGAATAAGAGTTCGTGACACAGTGGTTAAATTCCTAAATCAAAATAACTAGATAGCACCATAATCAGGTATAAAACTCATTCCCCATAAAAAGATGAAACACCAAATCACCATAAATATTCTAGAAATCATATTCTATTTGAATCTTGAAATCTAGAAATCATGATGCCACACAGTCTCGGGGGAATATAGAAACAACAAAACCATACAGTTTGGATCCATAAGGCGAGACTCCATCATTCCTGCGCATATTCCACATAGTCTTCCAAAGCCGCCCAATACTAACCATACAACTTAGCACCCTATACAGTTATCTAGCATTAGCGCCCTCACAGCCCGGATAAATGTAGACTCTCAACCTATGTAAATGGCCTTAACGACCTAATATTGGTACCACTAAAACACCCAAAAAAGACCCGAAGGCACCAACCGCAGACTTCCCACAAACCGAATAGTGGTAACGATACATCTCATACTGCACGTTTCCACTCAAAGGTTTACTCAAAGTTAGCTGATTCCACAAAGAAGCTTCAAACGAATAAGTCCAAAATTAACCAATATAATATTCCTTCATGCCCATACCACAAGTTGTATCAGATCAGGTTTCACTTTCTCGTTCCCTCGAAGAGTGCAAGAATGTTTAATTTTATATACAGAAAATATTTAGTTTCAAAAATGCGCTTATAAAACGAGTTGGAAAACGTTAGGATTATTTGTGTAAAATATGAATATTCCAAAAAATATTAATTATACTATTGCTTTGAGACAATTTTATTTATAAAACCAAAACGTAGAAAAAAACAGTTGTCTCAAGGCTAATAAAATATTGTATATATAGAAATTTTTGTTCAAAACTGTATTTTTTTTGAAAACGTGTGCAGTATGCTTGAAAATCATCTCAAAAGAGAAACAAAAATGCACACTAGAATGTGTATGAAGATTCATCCAACAAACCATGAACTCACCAAGATTTTAACCATTAAGTAAACCTCAATGGAAACAACAATCCTAATAACAATCAAGGGAATTAAATGGAAAAACGAAGCATGAGTAAGCTTTATTGGCTAAGGAAAATACTCATGAAGCAAAGGATATTGGGTAGGTTACCGGCAAAACATGCCACACATGTGTCGACACAGGTATGCCTATATCGACAAAGTCACATGAATTGCTATAAGCAATTCACCTGTGAGGACCTCGCTTTTGAGCGAATATTCCAATGACTTGCAACATGAATTTGAATATGAAAGTTTGAAAATAAGAACTTCAACACCCCGATAATAAACCAGAACAAGAATCACATTAATCAGGTGTAAAAAGAAGAAAACCATTCTCTCAAAGATGGACATATGACAGTTTTGCACAGAGACAAATAGCTGAAACACAACTACAACTACAAACAGCAGCAAATTTACTCGAAAACTTAATTAAACTTTGATATAACCACATGCAAGCTAGAAGGTGTGAGTTTTTGCAAACTTACCTTATTGTTGTAGCAGAATAGAACACAAAATAATGTTTTTTGAGAAGATTTGGCCTCAAAATAACTCACTAGCACATGAAAAGTAGCCTACTGAAAGGATGATTCTAGTAACTAATTACAAGCTTTAAATTGGAGCTTTGATTAGATTTGTGAAATTAGAAAAGAGGGTTTCAATTTTCGTGTCTATATCTTTTTATAGAAGGAAGGAGAAAAAGAGGATATCATAGGGAAGATGAATACATACTGAAATTATTATTCTAGAAATTTTCCTCCTTAGTCCACACAAATTATGAGCCTATTACCCCAACCAAATTAGATCGTTAGTGCTTGGTTAGGCTTTTATTTAGCTTAGGTGATCTAATAATCATTGTTTCTAAACCATGTTTTCACTAGCTTGCATAGATTAAAACTTAGGATTTGTAATTTCTTCCTTATACAAATTTATATAATCTCTACCATTATATTCAAATTCATTTTAAACTTTTTTATCCTCATTTAACAAGTTTCCAACTAGAAATTTACTTCTTCTAATAAACATACATTTTATACAATTTCATGTACAAAACACATGATTTAACTTCTTAAATTGTTCTAGCTCCATAATTTGACATCAATAATTTGCACAACCAAGAAAAATTACCTGTCATATAAATATTAATTTCTCATCAATAATCACAATTTTTCTCTTTTTTTATAACTCAATTAAATCTAAGGAATAATGTTTTTCACCAAAATTCATTATTTACAATAGTTTACAACATTATTATTTCTTGACTAATAAAATTGTTTAATATTTTTTTAGTGCACACATCCACATTCATAAAGTATAATCGACTTTTTTTCCATCATACTTAGATTTAGTCAACATTTAATTATTAAATTGTGCCTTCAACTAATATTATTCAATTTTATAGAACCTTAAATTCGACACATCATAGTCTTATCACATACGATAATTCAAATTAATACTCAAGCTTGTGTATGTCCTAAGAATTCATACACTTTGAATGATTTTAGAAATCATTCCTTTTCTCCAATTTATTTAATTCACAATTAACAAATTATAATCATCATTGCTATTTGTTTACCTAGTACCAGAAAATCCAAGTTGGTACAGACTTCCCCTATAAAGAAATTGCATCCCCGCAATTTCCTTAAGAAAACACATTATAAAAAATTTAGACCTTGGTTATCTCTTTCAAAATTTTCTCCTCTTAGAAGAGCATTATTTCAAAATTTTGCATTTTATATTTTTAAACTATCTACATATACCTAAATGATCTATTTACAATAAATTAAGACCATTACATCTTTATTTTGCTCATAGCACATATTAAAAATAAATACTTGATTTCCGACTCCAAGTTGGTTAGTGACAATACCTCACCATTTACTAATATCGATTGTTCCATCAATGACTGCAATTTTGATTATAACAACAAAACGGCCTCGCCATTTACATTCATCTTGCATATCATTTGCTCGATGGTTGCATATGTTAATTAAACCATGAGAGTATACTTTTAAGCATTGCTTATGTTAAGATATTGTTATATCCCTTTTACACGTAGAGAGCAGTGTGTGTGTGTGTATTGAAAATATATTTTCACTTATCGCAATTTATCAACCTAACTAAAATAAAGTTGAGCCACTAAATTTTATTATTCTCGTGTGGCTGCACATCGATATAATTTCAATGTTATCTCGCCATGCTCAATATTTTCCTCAATCTATTTAATGACTCAACTCTACTTTGATTCAAGTCTTTTCCTTAATTAGTTGTTATTCCTTATGTCGAAACGTCATGCACAACGTTTAATAATCCCTATCGATGACACGACGTCCCACATATCGACCAGAATCCTTAAATTTTTTTTGGATAAGTCATTTAGTTTTATTTATCTTAGTTACCACCAAACCATAATTATCTTAGTTTTAATAAATACAACTAACAATTTACTTTCAATTCCCTTTCGACTATGTATTTACACCGCCAATAATCTCGTGTTGTGATTACTAGCTACCTTACTCAACTGATTCATTCAATTCATTTCCGCTGCATACTCTGATGGGTTTTTAATTTATGCACGCTAATTGCCCCAAACATAAGGCTTTAACTATCTTTTCGGTATCAATTCATTCTTAGGGATTTATATGCAAAGTTGAACTCAACGATAATATTTTGATAAAGCTCTTATACATTAACACTGCAATCCCATAGGTTAGGACGAGATGTTAACTAGTAGAGCATGCGACTCTACACAAGGAAATAATCACTAATACCATGAAGGAATAGTACTACTAGTTCCATGTTCCTGTTGGTAGTAACACCTGGGAAGAATCAACACAAAGCTCAATCATCCACTCAGATAGACATAGAACAGATTTGTTTTTAGAAGAGAATTTTCCAATATAAGATATTGAGACGTGTCATCTCAATCTTGAACTTTAAATAGAACCAGGAAATTGGAACCCAATATCAGTATTCGAAATGAGGAACTGATTGCACATAAGAAGCAACTCGAGACACGAATTCTTACATATAGGATTCGGGTCCACCACAATTGAACCGTTCCGTGAAAAAGTAAACTAAGCCCTAAATAACGAATTACATCTACCGATGCACAAATAGAAAAGTCAAATGGATAACTTTTAGTGTTAACCCAAGCATACACTATGTTATGAATTATCACATAGAGTTCACAACTCAAAAAGAGACTCATAAGATTTTTTTTGTTACTTACGAATTTTCCCAATGCGAACGAACATAACCCTTACGTGTAGGGGAATTCTCACAGAATAATTACAAAATAAATATAACTTTAGATTTACAAAAAGGAAATACCTCAAGGCTGAGAGGGTTTGCTCGAAGCATCCATCACAATAAGTTTTCCTAGATTAGAATTCTTTGGAGATTTTGGGCATGACATAAAAAGGCGTCCCTCTTTCGTAAAAATACGACAGGTGCAAGGCTTGGGAAAATCTCTAAGCAAATGATCAAGGGATTTACAATTGTAGCAAGTCCTTGATCTAAGTTGTGATTTGCAAAATGGGAACCGGATCCGCCATGATTTTCCATTTCTTATTAGGCTGAATTTTTTTTGGATTAGATATAGACTGTTCTTCTTGTTCGAGTTATCTCGAATTTCTAGCTCATCGCCAATATCCTTTTCTCCCTTGATAGCTTTAAAATGAAGTGCTGCATTAACTGGTTCTTCAAAAGAGAGTTAGAGTTAGAGTAAGAGGACCCTCCTTAGATACTTTTTAAGGCCACATAAAATTTTAGATTCTTCTTATATGGCGTACTAATATGCTCGATTTCGTATTTGGATAAGGCTTCAATAGTAGACACATAATCCAAAATAGAAGATTTTCCATGATTCAGTTCAAGGAAACGACAAGCTAAGAAGGCTTTCTTTGACTCTAGAACGAATTTCAGCTCAAATCATTCCCTAAACCACTTCCACTCTTCACCAATCTCGGCTATAGGGAGGTT
Organism: Allium sativum; assembly: GCA_030737875.1. Classification (NCBI taxonomy): domain Eukaryota; kingdom Viridiplantae; phylum Streptophyta; class Magnoliopsida; order Asparagales; family Amaryllidaceae; genus Allium; species Allium sativum. Next base: position 968,881,894 of record CM060920.1, read on the forward strand.
ATACCAGTCTAATGCTGGTTCTCTCACCATACTCGATGCCACAAAAACACAATGATGATCAGATAACTCCATGCGTGAAAAGATGTGCTCACACTTATGCATCTATGCGTAGACTTCCATAGCAGACTCAGAGCCTTGAAAACACTTGACTCCTAGATCTAAAAAGTCACTACATATGCGTGCAAAGGCAGTCTTGCATGGGGAAGATGATTGAGTAGGCACAAGAGGCTGAACACTATGATCTATCTCAATAAGCTGCTCAATATGCATATAGTTTCCTTCTGGGTGTAGGCCAGTGGATTACCCTTCCCTAGTAGATTTATCTATGACTTCTTCAGCCATATATCTAAAAGAGAAAAATAAGATAGACTTCTCAATAGTAACCCAAGTAGTGGTAACGATACATCCCATACTGCAATGTTCCCACTCAATGGTTTACTCAAAGTTAGCCAATTCCACAAAGAAGATTCAAAAGAACAAGTCTAGAGTTAACCTATATAATATCCCTTTATGTCCAATACCATGAGGTGTTTTACATCATTTAATCCACTTCCTCATTCCCTCGAAGAGTGCGAGAATGTGTAATTTTATATACAGAAAATATTTGGTTTGAAAGATGCATTTATAAAATGAGTTGGAATTAAACATTTGGATTATTTTGGTAAAATATGAATATTACAACAAATATTAATTATACTATAGCTTTGGGATGATTTTATTTATAAAACCGAAAAATAGAAGAAAACACAGCTGTCTTAAGGCTAATAAAATTATATATATATAAGTTTGTTCAAAAGTTTTTTAATGTGCGCGGTGTGCTTGAAAATCATCTCAAAAGACCAACAAAAATACACACTGGAATGTACATTAAAATTCATCCAACAAACCAAGAATTCACCAAGATTTTAACCATTAAGTAAACCTCAATGGAAACAAAAATCTCAATAACTCGATGAAGGGAATTAGATGGAAAAACGAAGCATGACTAAGCTTCATTGACCAAGGAAAATACTCAAGAAGCAATGAAAATTTGGTAGGCTATAGGAAAAACGTGCCCGCAATTTACACTAGCTATGTCGACATAAGCAAGCCCCATGTGTCGAAAAGGGTCTTTTCTATGTCGACACAGTCATGCGAATTGCTACAGGCAATTCGCCTATGATGACCTCACTTTCAAGCAAACTTTCCTATGACTAGCAACATGAATTTGATTAAGAAACTTGTATGTGCCAGATTTAGTCGATTGACTGCCACTGGTCAGTCGGCTGATCTGGTATCTAATTTCGAGTTAACTTTCCTATGACAACCTCACGGGTCTTGTCTATGCCAGATTCAATCGATTGACTGCCAATGGTCAGTCGACTGAACTGGTGAAATATGTGCAACATACACACGTGCACGAGCATATGAACTTCAATCGACTGGTACTAAAATTTTGTCAACTGAAAATTCTATATCTGCTATTTTTCTAAAGAGTCGCCTCCATTTATGAAGTGCTATGATCAATACAAAGAGATATGGATATTTCAATTCGATTGAATCTCTTCATAAATGGTTGCAACTATTTAAATACTATATATATGTGTTTATTTCACAATCCAACCAACTAAATTTAATCAATTGTGAATTTCTATACTCTCCAACTATATGCTCTCTGAGCACTCTCAAACTTACAATTGCTTAATTCCGTAAATTAAAAATATCAATTCTTCGGTTCTGTGCAATATTTTCCTTTCTTTTCTTCACACACACAATATATTTACTTAAGGTGAAGATTATGGGAAGGGTGTACAATCAGTAATATATTTGTGTTATCAAGAACACAAAGAGTCAACTATTATTTATATTTGTAGAAATCGCGTTCTATTGCTCAGTCACATTAAAGTACTCTTCAGTAATTGAGGCGTAAAATCCTGTTTTGCGGCTCATGTGTTGTATACCTATTCCTCCGGGTTAAGTGAGGGCTTGTTGTTTTAGTTGAAATTCTAAAGGGAGTCTAGAATTGGACGTAGGACGGAGTTTAAAACCAGTATAAAATTCCTGGTGTCATTTATATTTTCTATTGCTATTATATTTATATTGTTGTGTGATTACCACGCTTCAAATTCTACATATAATTATTGGCCATCATCGATCCAGTGCATTACGACTATTCATTCATTGTCTAACAATTGGTATCAGAGCAAGGAATTCAATTGATCGTCACAACATTATAGAATAATGGTCAGAAAGAGATGTGGTCAAAATACAATAAGAAAAAATATAGTACAAAACAAAGCTACAACATGTGAGGACTACAAGAAGGTACTTTCTAATATACAAATTTTAGTACAAAATAATGATGAACTAGTTAGTAGAAGCGATAAGAATTCCAAACTTAATTTCACTATTTTAGCAAAGATGAAATCTGTCGAACTTGGAAATGAGAAAAGAAAAATTAGATTTAGAAAATCAATGTGCTACTTTAAAAAAATAATTTTATGGATTTTAAAGATTTTCTCGATGAACAATATACTATATTTGGAAAAGAAAAGGATTTTTTTTCAAAAGACATTTGTGATTTGAAAAGACAAAATAATTTATTATAATCATTTTTGTATAATTCATAATCTTGAATTTATTGTCTCAAGAATGAGAACAGTACGTTAAAGAAGGAGAATTTTGAATTAAATAAGGAAATTAATGATTTGAAAAATAGCAAAATTTCTTTTGAAAATATCAATCGTGACTTTGGAATCAAATTTGAAAAATATACAAGTGAGTTCGTGAAATTTAAAAAAGGTGAAACTGATTTAAATATGGTTTTATCTAGTTCTAGATCTTTACACGATAAAAATGGTTTACGATATAATAAAATCAATCATGGAAACGGTACTAAACATGTTTTTATATGTAAAAAAATGTTAGTACTAGTACTAAATTTTGAATAAATTCTATATCCAAATTTTGTAGAAATTCAAGTACTTCTATGAGTAAAAATGTATATAATATTTCTAGAGATACAAAATTATTGATAGGAAAAATGAACAGAAAGTATCTATGTACTTGGGTTCCTATTAGCTGGAAAAATAGAGAGAAATATATCAATAATTATTTTGGTTTAGTTTTTAATAATGAAAAAACTATTTTAAAGGTCATATTAAACCCACTTGGGTATGGATACCTTCCATCCAACCCCTTGGATCCTAACGGAGAAAGTGGATACCAAAATATATGATTCATTTTGCAGGTAGCCAAGAAAGATAAAAAGATGATATGAATTTGACATGGCAAATGTTCTTAACATATAAAGGAAAACGAGCATTTATGGATAATATAACTGCAGCAAATTCGGGATATCTAATTCATTTTTTATTTATTTTGGGGTTGTTGTTTTTAATTTTTGTAATATCGTAACATTAAAAAAAAGTGTTATGGAATCGTCTAATATAATATACATCCCAAATTCAATTATTACTTTCATACTTTTTGTCGATGACAAAGGGGGAGAAAATTAAGCACATTGACATGGGGGAGTATATAAATTTAGATGAAGCAAATATTGAGGTAGAACAATACAATATTATTTATTTACATAATTGTATAGTTGTCAACATCAAAAACAGGAGAAATGTTGAAAACACGATTTTGGCGTTTTGATGACAACAACTATACGACGTTGTTACTAATGTTCTTTTTTGTCGATGACAAATGGTGAGAAATTTTGTATACTAACCATTTCATGCAGGGTATAATATGTCGCAATATACACAGAGGAAGTAAGTATGTAATTTTTATAGCATATATCATCATTGTATACAATATCTTCATTTATAGATTATCATTAATCAAAAAGGAGGAGAATATTGAATCATGGTTTTGACTCATGGCAAGGAACTCATCGTTGAAAAAGGAATTCGATGATTAGAGCAATAAAAAGAGTATCACTCATATTAGTTATAACTATAAATGAGACAAGACTACAAACTAATATATAGAGAGTTTATTCTTTGAGTTTTGAGTCTTAGTTGTGTTATATCTTCGTTAAAGTCTATCGTCAAGCACTTTATAATTTGAAGACACGCGTTTTTATAACTTATATATATGTGTATATATATATATATATTAAAGTGCTCATTGTGCATTTTTCACCAGTTCAGTCGACTAACCACTGGCAGTCAGTCGACCGAATCTGGAAAAAGTGTGCACCATGCACACGTGCACGAGCATGTGAATTTCAGTCGACTGGCACTAAAATTTAGTCAACTGAAAACTCTCTAACTGCCATTTTTCTTAAGAGTCACCTACATTCGTAAAGAGTTATGATCAATACAATGAGATATGGATGCTTTTATTCGATTGATTCTCTTCATAAATGGTTGTTACTATTTAAACCCTATGTATATGTGTTTATTTCACAATCCAAACAACTGAGCATGATCAATTATGAATTTCTATACTCTCTAACTCTGTACTCTCTAAGCACTCTTAAACTCATAATTGCTTAAATCCATAAATTAAATTTTCGATTCTTCGATTTTAAGAAATACTTTCCTTTCTTATCTTCACATGTACAATATATTTACTTGAGGAAAATATTATAGGAAGGGTGTACTATCAGTGACATATCTGTGTTATCAAGAACACAAAGGGACAACTAGTGTTTATATTTATAGAAGTCCTTTTCTGCTGCTCAGGCACGTTAAAGTTCTCTTTGGCTACTGAGGCGTAAAATCATGTTCAACTGCTCAGTTGTATTCCTATTCCCCCAGGTTAATTTAGGGTCTGTTATTTTAGTCGAAATTCCAGAATGACTCTAGGATTGGATGTTGGACTGAGTTTCGAACTAATATAAAATTTCTAGTGTCATATATATTTTTTGCTCCTATTTTATTTATATTGCTGCCGCTGGAATTACTGTGCTTTAAATTCTACATATATATTTTGGCCATCATCGATCCAATGCATAGCGACTATTCATTCATCGCCGCACTGACTTAACAAATCTTGGACTTTGGCAAAACAGGTTCTATCAGATTCAATAATAGTGAATTATTTTATGATGTCAAGTTCCATGATGGTCAAACCTATTATATAATCGTGTGAGCTAGGAATGCATAGCATGCAACTATTTGAAATTATAATATTATAATGTGATTTCAAAAGTTAGCCTATTTATATGATGTAGGTTTTCTATAAATCAAGACACATACTTCATTTATAAAAATAACTTAACCTTAAAATAAAACTTCCAAACGCCACTTTCTCTTCCCAAATCCTAAGATCATAGAGCATCCTGGCCAATAAAAGGCAATGTAGGTCACAACCTCAACTACAAAAGTGCACGCTAGGAGGATGGAAGTTCTTTAGATAGTTGTATTGGCTCACAATTGACGGAATTGGACGAATTTTTTATTTTGACTAGCGTTCTATTTTTCATCTAAATTTTTTACGTTAGAAAGGAGTTAGATGTCATAGCCTAAAGAGGAGTTATGGAGGAGGTTAAGCTCATTGTGTTGGTGAAGTCTAATGGTAAATGGTGGTCATAGGGGCTAGAAAGGTGAGTTGAGTAGAAACGGATAAGGGCTCATGTTTTTAGTTTTTCTCAAGCTATGGTGGACCATAGAAGGCGAAAGCTGTTGTTTGGAGGTTCGTCGATGGTCGGAGGATCTGATGGAGGGGCCATAATGGCTAGGATGAGGATGGAGGTGCCATAGTGGCGAGTTGATAATCACTGCAAAGTTACATCATGATTATAAATCATGGTTAGGGTTGGTTTAATCATGGTTAATTAACTTACTGACAGTCATTAACGGAAGTTAAATTTTAATTCATGTGTGAACTTGTAATAGTAATAACTATTTATTATGAGGTCGAATTTGGATACGGTTGACTCCGTTGAATTCGTAATGACGATATCGCACATATGAGCTGGATTGGATCCATTTGGTGCTTGTTGGAGTTCTAACTGATTTCGAACATTGTTTGAAATAAGATTGAAGTAGAATGTGAAAGTGTTAAATGGAAATTATAGTAAGTTAAAACTCACACATTTAGAAATAATATTATACCATATAATTGTATAAACTGGTTGATCATTGGTTACGATGAATTGCTATGCACTTGTAATGACCTGGCTTTTCGACCGCTTCAAGTCAGTAATAAAACCAACTCAAATCGTCGAAGAAGTAGATTGTTTTAACTATGGGGTTTAATGAATCAAATCACAGAATCACAGACATAGAAAAGCAGAATATCTCGCAGCGGAAAAAATAAAATACAATAGTAGTTCATGAAGCTACTAAATAAAATTTAAAACTTGTACGTAATATCAGAGTTACAGAGTCAATACAGCGGAAGTCTAAATACAAAAATTTCTAATAAAAAGGAGAAATAACCAGAACCAAAAGATGAAGATGATGTCTTCAACAGTCTCCAGCTTTGAAAGGTGAAATCTCGATACTGCAATACTCGATCTGACCCGAACAATAATGCAAAAACAAAACATTCGGATCAGGACTAACATTCTTATATTAGTGAATCAACTCAAGTGAAATATTCAATGAAATGAATCAGTAAATTAAAGGATATTTGGAATTCCATCCTCTAAGGATCCGTCAAACTAGATATCATATAATACAATACTCTATTATAATGGTGTCTATGGTTAAATATACTATTGAAAACAACGTATGCAGGATTACCATTATTATCCTTACACCGTTTATACCGTTGGCGTACAGGTTGCATGTAACACACCAATGCGTCGGCGGATAGGGATGCGCCGTGATACGACAACGTTAAATCAAAGTCGTAGGGTCTCGATCAGGATAATATGACAAGGCCCACGAGGAATACCCACGGTAGGATTCTACCGATGCACGCCCGGACCGGAGATAATGCATACTCGTGACTACCGCCCACCTCGAACAACACTCCCATAATCAAGGGTGGATCCACCAATCAAATCACAAAGTAATAGATATGGTTCGAAGAAATGCGTTCGATGGAGGAGAGACCTTACTTAATCACGGTATAACACATGTTTTAGTCATTTTAATTATGACCCGAAGGTCAAAGACATCCACCATCATTCTCTTTCTTCAAATCCAGTAATCACCTCCAAACCAACCTACTCCATTCTGGATTCTCCGTCACATACATAGTTATTAAAGTGGAATCGGTATTGACAGTGAGTATGTTAATACCGACTCCGGTCTCTTTAACAACCAAATGCTTATTTCACACATGGTCATTTATATATTTGAAATCGTATTTTAAAATATCATGAATTAGCTAACTCCAAATGTTGGTTTTATAAACAATTAAGTTCAAATATTCAAACGTCATAAGTTTTATTTCAACTGATTCATTATTTGATTTCATTTAACGTTTCAAATTTCATATTTGCAAATAGTTCATTAACAAGAATTATAATTCAATTTCAAATTTCTATCATGATTATAGTTATTTAAAAAATCCTCATACTGAACATTTCGGATCTAATAGCTCAGATCGAAATTAGACTTATATTTAAAATAATTAATATACTATAAAGTAGTTTAATTTAAAATAAATATATTTCTATAAAATAGTTCGGTTAAATATTTATAAAGTAAGTATAATAGTTTAATATTTAAACAAAATAGATTTTTAATAGTTATAAGATGTTTAATAGTTAAATTAAATATATATAGTTATAAAATAATCTAAATTAGTTTTGTATAAAATAATACTAGTTTTAAAAATTAATTTTTACATAATAATCCAAACCATATATCCATATGTTCAGTTTCAACTTATAATCAATTCATTTGTCAGAACTTCACTTCAAATTAATTTCAACTTAATAGTATATTCTAATTTCAATACATTTCAACCATTATTCAAGTTAGGTGTACATTTATTACTTCAATCAAATTCTTGCAATTTCAAATTTATTTTACATCTCATCTTTACAAATTCAAGCTAATTAAATCAAAATTTCCAAGTTTAATCAATTCTAAATATTTAACTTCAAAACATTTAATTAACAAATTATTATCAAATTGATTTTTCCGGGTTTCATTATCCTAATCGCATTTCATATAACTCATTTCATTATTTCTAAATCACATTTTGAATCAATTAAGCATAGTTTTGAAATTTTATTTCAATTAAGTCATTAAACACAATAACTTACAATTAAATTCCAAATCTCTCTTTAAACCTTCCTTACTATAAAGTATTAAGAAAAATCTATATTTATGTTTTTTATAAAAACTATATTTTAAAATAATTTAAATTTTAAAAAAAATTGTAATTAAAATAGCTTTGTACATCAAAATATATTTAAACTCTTAAAACTATTTTTTAAAATAGACTAACGGTGTCCGTATATAATTTTCTTCCTGGGCTAAGTAATAGAATATGTATCATTTCAATCCGTAATTTAAATTTTGAATCCCAGGTATATATCATTCCAACCCGCATCCCAAATCGATTCAATTCATTTTCTAAATCTATACAATCATTCAAGTATGTAACATTTCAACCCATAGAGAACTTGCAGTATGAAAATAAATAAATAAACAACATCCATAAACTAAACATATCAAACACATACAAGAAGTAAGCTCAATCAAACATATACATGAAGTAATACATGTCACATGTGCACGTTCATATCATACATATCAATCGTGTCATAAATGAGTGTCATCTGTGCACAACATATAATAAGATTTACTAAAACAATCCTATACGTTTCACAGTATTTCCAATGTGTTGAATTTCACTTCTATAAAAATGTAAGTCAAGTGTGAGATAAACCCACCTTTTGTTGTAACGTCCTAGATTTTTCTGCCATTTAAATTGGAATATTTAAATCTGTTTTTATTATATTGGAAATATAATGGACTTTATATCGAAATTATTTTATAAAATGGAGTTCAAAAATATATAATTTCTAATATAATTAAAACGAGCTCGAAAAGAGGCGGCAGTTCGTAATATTGAGTTTCGAACTTTAGTTGAATATACAGGATCCGATATAAGTCGGAATTCTGTGAAACAAGAACCATTTGAATCCATTTGATAATATCTTTCTAATAAAAGAGAAAAATCGAGATTTCATCTTATAGATTGCAAGTTATGTCCAATTCAAATTTTAAAATAGTCGCTATGGAATTTGTTAATAAATGATAACGTTTATTTAATAAATATAAAAGATTTATATATATATTTGAATATTGTTTAACCTAGAAATTTTAAATATTGAGTTTAAAATATAAATAAGTCCATTTCGAAGTTGTATAAATTTTATTTGGAGATACGCGTTAATAATAATTTATTTTTATTTAAATAGAATTGTTTTGAATTTAATATTATTTTACCAATATTTTATAGGCTTTAGAAATAGTTTTATATTCAGACAACCTCCGTTTTAAACGAAACAAGTTTTATTGGAATGCGTACAATTAATTATTGCTAGTTTTCCAGTTTAGAGCAAATTGAAGTTGTTTTATCAGTACGCGATATTTTGAGGTGAACCGATAAATTAAAATATCGCCATTTTTGCAATCAAAGTCCATTTTCGATGAAATTAATATCTATGGGACTGGAACGTTGGGACATAGCAGTGTATTTATTTTCATTAAATTTGGAGTTGGTGTTTAGCGGTGCGGATTTAATGTTAACGTTAAGTAGTGGTACCATGTTAAACTAAAATACAACCTACCCTATAAAGCTAAACCCAAGCTTTCTTTTCAATTAAATGTAAGCCATACAGACTATACACAAGTTGAATAGAAATTACAATGCAGACATTCACTTCATATTAAAAGAAACGTGCTACCCTTAACGAGTCTAATCAAATTAAAAACACAGCAATGCAATGTCCACTCACGCCGACTTAGGAAAATGGAAACCATTCTCCCCATATTGTATAGCTTCAATTTTCTTCTCCTGCACATGCTATGAAAGGGACAGCCTAACCTTTACACAGTACGAATTGAAATAACAGCGTTTTTATCCCACTTCATTCCTTTCTCTATAAATACATAAACTTGGTCTGCCCATTCTTTTTGAAGCAAAACAATGAAGAAACGATACTATATTCCTTCAAATAAATCATTCTCTTCACCATTAAACTAAACGCTCCCACAAATGAAACGAAAAGCTTCATCCAGAAGAATTCGATACTGTTACTCCCTTCACCATTTAGAAACCAAACTTATACGAAAACTGGTGATAGCAGTGAGGCTCGATAATGGAAGGAGCGTCGTGATCTGTGTGTTCGTGAGTTGGAGATGCAGATGTAGGGGGTGGACTGGCGGTTGCGGTGAGTTTCGGGTGAACGAAGGTGGAAATGCATAGCAGTGATCAAGTGTTGTCAGGCGTGTGTTTGTGACAGGGCATGGTGTGAGGAGGTTCACGTGGTACAACGTGGTTTGACGGGGGAAGGCTTTGAAGGAATTGCTGAACAGAAAAGCTACAGAAGTAGGAAGCAAGAAGAAAAAAATAAATGAAATGGTGGAAGCGGTTGAAGCTGTTGATGCAAATAATGTGCTACAGAGAATAATGCGTGAAAGGGGAGCGATTGGTCTGGTAGAAAGGGGGCATGCAAGGAAATGTGGTTGTTGATCTGTAGCATAGTGGTGAGTTTGGTTGGTAAAGAAATGAGGGGAAGGAGGGGCGTGAAAGTCAGCCTGTAGTAGAAGTTTAAGGGGTCACGTTTTGCATGGGGGATGTTTCCTTTTCGTGTGTACATGTGGAGCTGAAAGGTTTAACGAGGAGCAGCAATCAAATGTAGAAGAAGAGTAAAACAAAGGTGGGCTGAGTTTTTGGCGTGGGATTTTGGGCCTCACATTGTTCTTTTAAAAAAACAAAGAAAAAGAAAAAGGAAATATATAGAAAAGAGAGGGTTGTTGGGATTGATTTAAGTTGGGGATGGATGCTGTTTGAATAAGAGAGAGATGTCGGGTTTCAGAAGGCTTGAGGAAAAAGGCACGTGGAACATTATCGGGGTGACATGGACAGACGTTTAAGGTAATGACGTGGAATTTAATTAATAAAGGTGATTAGATTTTTTATATTTAATTAAAATTAGTTTAACTTATAATGATCGTAACATATTAGTACATTATCAGAATTCAGCGGAACCAGACACGTTGGAGTCGCAATGAATAACATTACGTTGCTAAGTCGGTTCGGAAGAGATCGGACGCAATCAGAATTTCGCTGTTTAAAATTAAATGAAGCAGCGCTGAAATCATCGACTGGAAATAAAGGTGAGTTAATTCTCATACTTTTCTGGAATCTTGTGATGTGATTAAATTCATATAATTAAATTTAATTATTGATAATTGGTTGTTTGAATGCTTTGGATTCCTATGGTTGATTTAATGGTTGACATGAAGTATATTATCGTTGTTTAATATAAAATTTTAAGCTGTTATGAAATACTATGATAATATGTAATGCAGGTAAGAACAGGTTGTAGAAATCAAACTGGATTCCTCAAATATTTAGTATGCTGGTTATTTATATTATATATGAACTGATTGAACCCCCTTTTGACTTTAAAGCCGTTTGGTTGTTGAATGTTGTGACTTGAAGCAATATACGCTATTGATTAAGGAATTGACAGCAGATGGCCTGGAATTCATATTTTTTATTTAAAACGTTGATTTGCCGTTAAGCGGATTAACGAAGTTAAATTATAAAATTTAATTCATAACTGAAGTAGGGTTTTAATTATATTTTATATTATAATGGAGCTTAAAAAATGAATCGATATTTATAAATTGGTTTATAAAATATTATGAAATGATTATTTAACGTTTAAATTATGTTTGTAAGCGAAATAAGTTATAATTAACCTTCGGGTTAATATTTGATATAATTATATTTAAGTAAACATTTAAGTAAAATTATTAGATTTTTTTTATTAATCTAATATGAAGGAATTGAATAATATAAACAGGGTTATTAAGAGAAGATTGAGCTAATGCGACAAGTACCAATTAAATATTTTATTTAACTCGAATTGAGGTAAAAGGGAAAGTTTTGCAGAATATAAAAGGGATTACTTGTAGTGACCCTCCCTCTCGGTTCATCCAAATCGATCGTTAAACCGACTTAAATCGAACCAAAAAGGCGGATATGCTAACTTTGGGCGCACAACACATCAGAACAAACAACATAAGACTTTTATAATCATCATAATAATGTTACATCAGAGTACAGAATATCAGAGTATCGAAAATAATATACAGTGGAAAATGAATTTACAATAAATGCAATACAATGCAGCAGAAACAAATAAACTAACACAGCGGAAGACTATCAATGCTCTGGACACAGCTTTAAGCTTCGATCCAGAATCCTGCTAAATGAAATAATCTGCAAAACCAAAACTACTAGCTTCCCGTGTGGAAAATATGGGCATCCAGAGTTTAGGTAGAAACAATAAACTCCGAATCAGTCATGGGACCGGTGTGAGAACTCAAAACAGTTATTAAACTTTACTTTAAAATAAGGTAAATCACGGGACTACGCCGCCTGTCACGGAACGAGTTTATCCCCCATGAATACTAGAAAACAAGCAACGCAATGCTAAATAAAGAAAAATGAAGCTATTATAAGACTCAGGTCCCATCACACAATGCAACGCAAGCCGGAGGATAGAGTTCTACCTTATAATAGCCAAATATGATTGGTACGCGAAAATTTTCTTTTATTATAACTACAAGTGAAGAAATCAACTTCAAATATAAATGTATCAATCATAGGCGGCATAGGTACCATATATTATGTCGCTATACATAGGTTTACAACTAAAACCGCAAAATGTCGTATTAGAAGTTTGGATTTCCATACTGATGGCTCCTGATTCGAAAGATCTATCGTGTAGTGCAATACTCCACGGCCTACGTCCCGGCTAGAGAAAACACCGCTTACTCTATCCCTCTGTGAATCCGGGGTATGATGGTGAATTGATGGTTTGATCGGTATGCTTCAGAGATGAGGATAGAAACCTTTAGGGTTGTCACGGATTCGGTCGACCGAGATGAGCTGAGTGTGGTCGCTCCACGCTCAGAGGGATAGGGCACACCCCCCGATTCCCAGAGGGATAGAGTAAGCGGTGTTTTCTCTAGCCGGGACGTAAGCTGTGGAGTATTGCACTACGCGATAGATCTTTCGAATCAGGAGCCATCAATATGGAAATCCAAACTTCCAAAACGACATTTTGCGGTTTTAGTTGTAAACCTATGTATGGCGACATAATATATGGTACCTATGCCGCCTATGATTGATACATTTATATTTGAAGTTGATTTCTTCACTTGTAGTTATAATAAAAGAAAAATTTCGCGTACCAATCATATTTGGCTATTATAAGGTAGAACTCTATCCTCCGGCTTGCGTTGCATTGTGTGATGGGACCTGAGTCTTATAATAGCTTCATTTTTCTTTATTTAGCATTGCGTTGCTTGTTTTCTAGTATTCATGGGGGATAAACTCGTTCCGTGACAGGCGGCGTAGTCCCGTGATTTACCTTATTTTAAAGTAAAGTTTAATAACTGTTTTGAGTTCTCACACCGGTCCCATGACTGATTCGGAGTTTATTGTTTCTACCTAAACTCTGGATGCCCATATTTTCCACACGGGAAGCTAGTAGTTTTGGTTTTGCAGATTATTTCATTTAGCAGGATTCTGGATCGAAGCTTAAAGCTGTGTCCAGAGCATTGATAGTCTTCCGCTGTGTTAGTTTATTTGTTTCTGCTGCATTGTATTGCATTTATTGTAAATTCGTTTTCCACTGTATATTATTTTCGATACTCTGATATTCTGTACTCTGATGTAACATTATTATGATGTTTATAAAAGTTTTCTGTTGTTTGTTCTGATGCGTTATGCGCCCAAAGTTAGCATATCTGCCTTTTTGGTTCGATTTAAATCGTTTTAACGATCGATTTGGATGGACCGAGAGGGAGGGTCACTACATATGGATAGAGTAAGCGGTGTTTAATCTAGCCGGGACGTAAGCCGTGGAGTATTGCACTACGCGATAGATCTTTCGAATCTGTTGCCATCAGTATGGAAATCCGAACTTCCAATACGACATTTTGCGATTTTAGTTGTAAACCTATGTATGACGACATAATATATGGTACATATGATGCCTATGATCGATACATATATATTTGAAGTTGATTTCTTCACTTATAGTAATAATAAAAGATAAATTTCGCATACCAAGCATATTTGGCTATTATAAGGTAAAACTCTATCCTCCAGCTTGCGTTGCATTGTGTGATGGGACCTAAGTCTTATAATAGCTTCATTTTTCTTTATTTAGCTTTGCGTTGTTTGTTTTATGCACTGGTACTCTTGGGGGTAAACCCGTTCCGTGTTATACGGCGTGTTCCCTTGGTTTACCTAACTTTAAAATCAGATTAATAACTGTTTTGAGTTTTCACACCAGTCCCATGACTGACTCGGAGTTTATTGTTTCTACCTAAACTATGGGTGTCCATATTTTCCACACAGGCAGCTAGTAGTTTTGGTTTTCGTAGATATTTCTTTTCTCAGGATCCTGGATTACAACTGGAGCTATATTCGGAAAGCTTTGTATCTGTATATTTCATTCAGTTGTGTTGTAGATGTATTTTCCGCTATACATTATAGTTATACATTTTATTTCCGCTGCTTTATAATTTAAACCTCTGATATTTTCCAATGTATATTATTTATTTATACTCTGATATCTTGTACTCTGATGTAATTGTTGTAATAGCAATGAAATGTTATATTGTTTGTGTTTTGATGCGTCGTGTTCTCAAAGCAATTCGGGCTTTCCCGTAAAGGGAAATTTGGTTCGTTTCATTTGGTATCAGAGCTTTGGTTTACAGAGCTAGAGAACAAGGCACATTAGAACCAAATGAAAGAATTCATCGGAGACAGGATTAGTAATATCCTATGAGAATAACTCGTTAGAGATAGGATCAGTAGTATCCTAGAATGAGTTTGAAAAGTGTTTTTTAAAAAATCAAATTAGATTTTGAAAATTTATATCTTATTATTCGTATTTGAATATTTATTTTATATTGAATTTGGACTATCGGGTATAAGAAGATTTTGCATATACGCCTTGCAAACGTGTATACAAAGCCTCAAATATACTAGATAGATATATAATCACACTATAGTCGCCCGGGGATGATTCTGATGATGATGCCTCATCATTAGTGTCTATGTTCGAGTTTCAAAAGTGGGTTATCTATATATTTCGAATTGACTGGTGTGAGAACCAAAACTTAGTTAGAATTTATTGTTTGTGATTTGGCACTAAAAATATGATTTTTAATTATATATAGAAAGTTATATGTTTGAAAAGCTAATCAACTGACTGATTGCTGGTTGTGTTGTGTGATTATTAGTTCAACTAATAAAAATATTGGAATAGTAAAACCAATATGAAAATGAAAGGTAAATTTAGCCAAATCAATTCAAATATGGAACTAAATTGAAAATTTATTGAAATTGCATACATATACATGTATATGTGTTAAACAGGTCATAACATGGAAGCTAAGAAGAAGAATAAAATTGTATGTCCGACAAATAGGTACATGTTTACTATATTTCTTGGGTTTTGATGATTTTATGAGCCGAACGGCTAGCCGCTTGGCTTTTTCTTTTTCTTTTTGATTGATGAGGGCCCTATGAGGCAAGTTGTGGTTTTACCGATCAGCCCGTACAAAGGAGGTTATGGCGAAAATTTTCGAAAATTTAGGGTGTTAGCCAAATTTTTGAGAAATTAGAAAATTCTTAGAAACTGAAAAGTTGAAGAATGAAAGCCAAAATGAAAGTTGAGTTGGTTGGTTAAACAACTTTCAGCTCCGTTCCTTTTCGAGGACGAAAAGGTTTTAAGTGGGGGAGATTGTAAAAACCCGGAAATTCTGAACCAATTTAAATTTTTTACTTTAGCTATTTTAATGGGTTTTGAATATTTAAAATGATTTATTTTAAATAATATCGATTAAAAATTTATTTAAATCGAAGTTAGAATGTATAAATTTAAAATTTAATTAAAACGAACTCGAAATGGCGCGGTAGTTTGAAAATTCGATTTTAAACTTCAATTGAATATACAAAATTCAATATAAGTCAGAATTTGATGAAACAAGAAATATTAGAATCTGTTTAATTATATCTTTCTAACGAATGTGAAAAACTGAGATTTCATAATATAAATTGAAAGTTATGTCCAGTTTAAAATTTTAGAATAGTCGCTATGGAATTTATATATATTTTAATATAATATATAACCCTTAAAAATAGCCATTTTGCAAACGACCTCCGTTTTCAATAAAACCACTTTTGTTGGATCTGGAATGTCAAATTATTGTTAGGTTTCAAATTTCATAATTTTTGGAATTAATATGTGAGCGTGGTGAATTTAAACGTGTTTTGTCAATTCTGTTTAAATTTAATCGACTGGAAAAAAGACCATTTTTCAAACGGTCTCCAAATTCGATAAAATTAGTTTTGTTAGGACCGTATCATCAAAACATAGCTAGATATAAATTTTCTGTGATTTTTGGAGTCAGTATATGGCCCCGGTAAATTAAAATGTACGTTTAAAATGCAATATATTGATTTATATTTTAATTTAAAGAAAAACTGATCAAAACAGTCGAATTAGCTTACGAACATATCCCATTGTGTTCGGAATGAGGGTATTTATCTAGTGGCGACAGTCGTTCGGTTTGATTTGGAGTTCGGATCGTTAAATTCACATTTAATTAATAAATAAATTAAATATTAATATAAATGGGGATGGTCAAACCCTAGTCCTCTTCATACCCGGTCAAAATTTCGCAGCCGCCCCTCTCCTATGACGGACGAACGAAATGCTCCATCTTCTCACCCAAATTCCTCCAAATCCATCAATTAATTTCGAATGCTTATAACACGTAAATTGAAGTGCTTCTCATGATCTTTCGATCCATACCCAGATGTTCCTCTATCGTGGAGGGATGAGCTCGATTTTTCCCGGTTTTCGAGGCGATTTCAGACGAGAAGGGGGGTGCGAGTGGGCCAGGGGCAGCGACGTAGGTGGAGGAGGGAGGCGACTATCGTATGGCGTTGGCTGATCGTCGAATGGTGGCTTGATGGACGTGCGACGGCGAACTTCGGAGGTTGAGAATGTTACGGCAGTTTGCCTGGAGAAGGAAACATAAGATGACAGAGAGGGATAATTAATTATGGTTAATTATTTATTTAATTATTCTTAAGTAAATTTTTAATGATATAAATGTATATAATCCCATAACTTTGTCATACGAGGCCCAAACGCAATGATTTCAGTTGCATTGCGATTGCGGGGGTGAACACTACATTTCAGAACTGACCAGAACGGATACATAGCACATGGAATTTTTGAGCTAAATTAAACGATCGTTTAATTTAGTCCAAAAATAAAAATTCAAAAATAAAGACTGACGGAGTGGAATCCAAAGTGAGAACTCCTTCTCACTCAAAATTATTTTATCATGTTATTGTATTCATGTATAAAAATATATAGAATTGCCAGTGTAGATTTTTATCAGTTTTAATCATTATAAATTGTATACGGTGTCTGTTAGCTCACCTCCCTCGTCCACAAACCATGGACGATTTAATTGACTGTATTGTGTGTTGAAATGTTTGACATGTTGAAAATAATGTTAACATTAATGTGGTAGTTGAAATTAAATTATAAATATCTATTTATAATTTTAAACAGTGAAAATTGGCTAATTAGAAAAATAATTCAAACCAAATTAGAATTGGTTAAATTTGTTAACCAATAATTTATTTAAATAAACTGTTGTTGTTTGAAAACCCCACACTGGTCTGGGGATGATAATTTATTCACATCTCCCCTGAATTTAATTATATGTCAATCGATGGATCGACAGACTGTGATAAGCGTTATTTAATTATTTAATGCTTATACAGTAGTAAATTTCACTCTGGATGTGAATTGGCTGTTTAATAGTTGTTTAACACTATTTTTGAATACATGTGATGTATGAAATCCATATTAATAAAATTATATGGTAATTGATTGAGTCTGATTCCGATTCAGAAATAACAAATATTTTAAAATAACAAATATTTTAAAATAATGAATATTTTAAAATAACGAATATTTTAAAATAATATTCAGTGAAGAATCAAAATATGATTTTGATGTCCGAGTTTGGATGGACACGAAAATATATAAAAATATATGAAGCCGGGTTAAGTATAAGAACGCAATTTTAACCCGAAAGGGTTTACCGATCGATTTTATTCATTTTATAATGAATACAAAAAGGAATTGGATTTCAAAATCAGATATTTTGAAAATATTATCATTTTAATATTATAATGAAATGGAATACTCAATTTTGATTTAAAATTGAAAATGAAGTTGAAATCGGTTTGAAATGAATTTGTAAACGAATTTGTAAAATACATTTTAAATGGAAATCGACGAAATATATATAATATATATTATATATATATATTAAATGGCTGGAATAGAACGCGCCGCGCAGCGGCCGTTCGCGAATTTCGACCATTGACTTCAAATTGATGTAACTAGAGATCCGACCGTCAGATTCTCCTATAATCGGAACCATTGGGTTCGTATTGAAAAGATCTTGCCAATGAATATAAGAGATCTAAATTTGAACGGTTGGATTTTAAGATATGTCCAAATCAATTTCAGAAAAGGTTGTTATGGATGTAGTTCGGTGGCCGTTATTGGAAACCGACTGTAAAGGCCCTAATAAAATTATTAAAAATAGGGGAAAATTATGTAAAATCAATATTAATGGTTTGGAAAAATTTTGGATGAAAAATTCCATATTTGAAAAGATAAAAATGTATTTTTATCGAAATGAACTAGTTAATAACTAGAATAATAATCCAATTATTTTTAGAAATAAATAAATTGGATTTGAAAATGGTTTTAAAATAACCAGAATTTTCCCACGAATAAATTGGAATGGATTTGGAATGGAAATAATCTTCGGAATATTTCAATATTGGATTCCGTGATTATATGGATATTGTAGAGGAATTTGGAAGATATAGATATTGTTATTCCCAATACGATATCCATTGGTTTCAGAATTTGATATTGAATATAAGCCGATATAATTTCTATTCAGAGCCTTATATTAATATCAAATTGGATTTTGGGTTCATCGTGAACGGTGTCTTAAATAACACTGTTCTTAAACCCAGTTGAGAAAAAAAATAAATCTTTAAATTAAGATTTAGTGAAGTTTTCCAATTAATTAATATTTAATTGGAATTGAATAAAAGAATTGGATTTTTGGGTTTATCGTGAACGGTGTTTTAAATAACATTTGTTCTTTAACCCAATTAACAGTGAAGAATATGATTTGGAATTTATAATCTTTTAATTAAGATTAATGGAATTTTCCAAAGTAATTTTTTTTCAATTTAATATATTAAATTGGAATTGAATGGAATTCGATTTGGTAACAATCGAGATGATCTTCTGTAAAGGAAGACCGTTACTATACATGGAATTTAAAAGGTTTTGCCGTTATTTCAATTATAGTATTGATTTGATACGGAAATTTATATCGACTATATACTGTTATGATTTCCGTGAAGATTCCATTTTGATGGAAGATGATTTTGGGTTTATCGTGAACGATGTTTTAAATAACATTGGTTCTTTAACCCAGTAAAGACAGGATTTATTTCCTAAATTTGAATAATCATTAAATAATGATTTTTGGAGATTAAAACTAAGTGGAGTTTTAATGAATCTTTAATTAGATTTAAATGTTAATGTGGTAATTAAATTTGCCAAATTTGAGAAGTGTTCGAGAATGGAGTATCACCAGTTTTACTTCATGTGATAGTTAAATCTTTAATTAGATTTGAATGTGAAATGGTAATTGAATTTACCGGTAACATAGTGGTGTCAGATATGGAGTACTACCAGCTTTGCTCCATGGGATAATAAAATGAATGATTACTTCGGTAAGGCGTTAATCCCGACTTGTTGATAAACCTTAATTTGATTTAAACTGTGAAAAGATACTATAAAATCTTTTGAAATTATTTCCAAGGAAATGGATTAAACAATGTGTTTAAAAGTGATAATCTTTCATATGATTAATGAAACCTTTCCAGAATAAAGAAATATGAATAAAAGAATATTCTGGATTGGAATGAGGCGTATGATGTGTTGTTATAGCACTTGATTATAAGATACGCGAGTTATTCGGAAAGACTGGGTTTAACCCATTCTGAATAATTGATACGACGACTAACAGTCGAAGAGATTGAAGACGGTGTAAGACCGACGATCTTCACATCGAATGGATGAGTTGCTACTAATGCCCATGATTAGAGTAGCTACCTTGAAGGGGCTACATTGGTAGCCGTTCGGACGTATTTGTTGATTGTTCGGATATGTGAGGGCCTCTCTCCTGTATTGGACATACGGGACGAGGAATAAGGTGCCTCTGGTTTTGTTTAGACCCAGAACGGACTTGTAAATGGATGGTGTGTCTGACATTGGATTCCTTTATACTGTATTCGTTGATCTCTGCTAAATATATATCTGTTTGGTGGTGGAGAATTTATTCTCTTTCTTAACACCCTTCTCTGAGACGTACGAGCTTAGAGGTTATATATGGGCAGAAATCAATGATATGGTATGGATTGACAGTGTGACATGCTGAGTTGTAGTGATCCAAGCTTTGTTGAAAAGCAGAGCTTGGTGGATGATGATCAAAGCATAACTTTAATTAGCATAGCTTTGTGTAGCATTAATTCGCGAGCCTCACACATCGGTATGATGGTGAACTGATGGTTAGATCAGTATACTTTCGAGAGGGAGGGTCACTACATTACTTATGGGTTTGGGTAAAGAAGTAAAAATGGTTTTTGTTTATAAAGATTCAAGATGTAATTGTCTTGGGAAAAACATTTGGAAATATATAATTCTAAATTAAATTGGATAATGAAGTTTAGAACCATAAGTTGATATTAAAAATGATTAGAATAGAGCAAGATTTTTAGAAGTAACGATATGGTTTATAAAACCATATTTTAATTAAAGAAATATGATTTGATTGGTACTATGGATTTTGAGTTACGAACTATTATTCATCTCGAGATAAGAACGTTGTCGACCAAGGTCTGAGAGGTAAATAAAATATCCCAACTTGGATGGCTTCACTATTATCGAGAGATGATATTAGTTTGTGACGGTAAGAGATGTTTAGATTAAGTTTATTATTCCATAAAAAGAATACTTCGATGGTATTTACAAGATTGTTAAAAGGTTATAAATTTATTGAGTTTTAAAGCAATGATGTATACTTAAAACATTGTTTGGCCAACTTGAAGTATAATGATATGTATATCATTTGATTTCTTAGATAATGAAAAGAGTTACGGTGATAAGTAAAGATAAATTGATAGAATACTGGTAACTATGTTGATTTTAAGAAGTCGGAATATAGTTAATATTTCAAAATTAACGGGAACAAATATGATTTTTCGAGAATAGTAAATGGAATAGATTTTAAGCAAAGGAATGGTTTTTGCGATTCGATTAAAGAGTTAACGAATGGTTTGAATAATAAGACCTCAGCTGCCAATATACTTGAACGTACTATTTTGATATTGATTGTTAAAACACCGACTATCGATGAAATATTATTGGACCTTTTTGACGTGTTGTTTCGAAGAGACCGGGATGAGAACTAGTCCCAAAACCACTTCGAATCAACGTAGCGCTTGAAACTAATCTATAGGGATAAAGATGGAGCATTGAAGACCATAGATCTTCATAAAATGGAAGAATTACTTAAAATATCTAGCTGATCCCTAGAGATACACTGTGGTTCTGTCGTGATTGAAATATGTGGATTGCAAGGACTACTCGCTACTGATCTATAGAGTGATTACTAGGATGCGGTAGGAGGGTGCCTTCAGTTCATCCTATTCCTGGATGACTTGTATGGACGAATGTTTGACAAAGTATTTCCCGAAACTCATGTACGTTGATTTTTACAAATATACCAAGTTTGGTGGCGGAGAAATTCTCTTGCTTGACACCCAGAGTATATTTGTGGGCTTCAATTAGTGAATTGACGGATCTGACGATGTGACATTCAAAGTGAATGATTGCTAGATGAAATAAAAGGAAAATCATGACTTCAAGCCTCACAACCAGGAGATGACAAAAATCGGGCAGGCAGCATGGTTAGGTGGGTCATCCCAAAGAATGGTATATTGTCATCAATCTATAGAAAACCCTTATTTGTTCTTCTTTCTCTTATGTTTCTCCCGGGAATGGTCATGTCGATACCGACCGTGGGTGACAATATAATCGATACATTCAAGCTAAATGAGTGGTTGGTCATGTGTGGTCGGGTTGTAAGACGTTCTTGTTGAACCCCAGTGTATTTCCCTCTAGAGTACACTGGTCGGAAGGTGGTCCCATACCTTGTCATAGTTGGAATCCAATCTCCAATAAGCACCCTGCGGTTTTTGATTTTTTATTATATATATGGAGCGTGAGATGCAAGCGTTCCACTAGATTATTTTTTATTTATGGTTTGATAGACACTATTATAATATCACTGGATTTTGATATATCAAAAATAGTTTGGGTTATAGTAAGGTAAAATCCGTCCGTTTTTATGTGTGGGTTGGTCTTACTATCATCCTTTTGTTTCAAAAATGATTTTTAAAGTTAAACAAGTTGTTTGTGCTATGAATTTATCACTGAAAGTATTCTAGATTGATCCGAGTGAATTTTGCTTTGCTTCAAATGTGCTCGGGTCAGACCGGGTATATTTACAAGTCTGATTTTGCTTGGAGTTCCAGAAAAGGAGTTGAAGTCGAGACGTATTCCATATATACTGGTACTAGTTTATTCCGTTGTGTGTATTGATTGATATGGATGTATACTCTGATGTTGTAATATATATACAGTTTTTTTGAATAAAGTTTTGAAATATTATACTTTGTCCATTTCGTTGTGAAACGCTGATATGATCTTCTTATTCTTCTATTCTAATAATTCTTTCTTTTCTCACCCTCTAACTTCTTTCTATTAGCTTTCTGGGTTTTCGATACTAGAGTTTGGTTACGGGATGTATTAGTTTCTGAATTCGAGTGTAGAAAATTTCCGGGACGCCACAGTTGGTATCAGAGCTATTTGTTTACTAATAACCTTGGCTATGTGACGTAACTCGACAGAGATAGGGTTAGTAATACCCTAGATTGGGTTTGAGTGTATATACGAGAGAGCGTATTTGTAAATTTTATATAAAAATGTTTTATATTGTGTAGATTGATCGGTTCAAATATTGGGAAACCATATGGAACTGGAAATTGAGACAATATTGTTTTATAAAGAGGGTAAATGAAATAATTTTGCCTAAATTATATTTTTATAGAAAAAGAAATAATTTTCTATAGTATAATAATATTGGTTGGTTGGTTGTTTTACTTGATTTGATTGGAATTCAAATGGAATAAAATAAATTTGAAAATTTGCAAATCAATTGAATATTAATCGATTTATATTAAACCAAAATGAATGCAGAACCAGTAAGTGTAATGTTGAATATAATTCAAACGATCTGACTGTTTGTTATTTGGATGTTGGATTGATTAAATAAAATACATCGAATGGGGCAATAAAGAAGTTGAATGAATTGAAAATTAATTGGAAATAGATTCGGTTATAAAATAAAACCGAATGATTTAACCTTGTAATTGTTACTTGCATTGTAAGTTGAGTAAAGTGCAGATACTAGAAGACTATGGGAATTGGCTTGATTACAGAGAATGAAGTACGGATTGGAAGACAAAGTGCAGTTAGTTGTTATGCCTCGAAATTGGAATTGAGTTGCCTGACAAAAAGGTAAACCTTAATATATGGATTGGAGTGACTAATTTTTATACCGTTGAGTTGGGTTTGCCGCTGGGCTTTTCTTTTCTTTTTATCGATGTGAGGCCCGGAGTGGCCTGTAGAAGAAGTTTAAAGGGTCACGTTTTGCATGGGGGGCGTTTCCTTTTCGTGTGTACATGTGGAGCTGAAAGGTTTAACGAGGAGGAGCAGTCAAATGTAGAAGAAGAGTAAAACGAAGGTGGGCTGAGTTTTTGGTATGGATTTTTGGGCCTCACGTTGTTCTTTTAAAAAAAACAAAGAAAAAGGAAATATATAGAAAAGAGAGGGACATTGGGATCGATTTAAGTTGGGGATGGGTGCTGTTTGAATAAGAGAGAGATGTCGGGTTTCAGAAGGCTTGAGGAAGAAGGCGTGTGGAATAGTATCGCGGTGACGTGGACAGATGTTTAAGGTACCAACGTGGAATTTAATTAACAAAGGTGATTAGAGTTTTTATATTTAATTAAAATTAGTTTAACTTATGATGATCGTAACGTATTAGTACATTATCAGAATTCAGCGGAACCGGACATGTTGGAATCGCAATGAATAACATTACCTTGCTAAGCCGGTTCTGAAGAGATCGGAAGCAATCAGAATTTCGTTGTTTAAAATTAAATGAAACAGCGCTGAAATTATCGACTGGAAACAAAGATCTCACACTTTTCTGGAATTCTATGATGTGATTAAATTTATATAATTAAATTTAATTATTGATAATTGGTTGTTTGAATGCTTTGGATGCCTATGGTTGATTTAATGGTTGACATGAAGTATATTATTGTTGTTTAATATAAAATTTTATGCTGTTATGAAATACTATGATAATCTATGATGCAGGGAAGAACAGGTTGGAGGAATCAAACCGGATTCCTCAAATATTTAGTATGCTGGTTATTTATATTATATATGAACTGATTGAACCCCCCTTTGAGTTTAAAGCCTATTGGTAGTTGAATGTTGTGACTTGAAGCAATATACGATATTGATTAAGGAATTGGCAGCGGATTGCCTGGAATTCATATTTTTATTTAAAACGTTGATTTGTCGTTAAGCGGGTTAACGAAGTTAAATTATAAAATTTAATTTATAACTGAAGTAGGGTTTTAGTTATATTTTATATTATAATGGAGCTTTAAAAATGAATCGATATTCATAAATTGGTTTATAAAATCTTATGAAATGTTTATTTAACGTTTAAATTATGTTTGTAAGTGAAATAAGTTATAATTAACCTTCGGGTTAATATTTGAGATAATTATATTTAAGTGAACATTTAAGTAAAATTATTAGATTAATTTTATTATTCTAATATGAAGGAATTGAATAATATAAACAGGGTTATTAAGAGAAGATTGAGCTAATGCGATAAGTACCGAGTTAAATATTTTATTTAACTTGAGTTGAGGTAAAAGGGAAACTTTTCCAGAATATAAAAGGGATTACTAATGGGTTTGGGTAAAGAAGTAAAAATAGTTATTGTTTATAAATATTCAAGATGTAATTGTCTTGGTAAAAACATTTGGAAATATATAATTCTAAATAAAATTGGATAACGAAGTTTAGCACCAAAAGTTGATATTAAAAATGATTAGAATAAAGCAAGATTTTTAGAAGTAACGATATGGTTTATAAAACCATAATTTAATTAAAGAAATAAGATTTGATTGATACTATGGATTTTTAATTACGAACTATTATTCATCCCGAGATAAGAACGTTGTCGACCAAGGTCTAAGAGGTAAATAAAATACCCCAACTTGGATGGCTTCACTATTATTGAGGGATGATATTAGTTTGTGACGGTAAGAGATGTTGAGATTAAGTTTATTATTCCATAAAAAGAATATTTCGATGGTATTTACAAGATTGTTAAAAGGTAATAAATGTATTGAGTTTTAAAGCAATGATATATACTTTAAACATTGTTTGGCCAACTTGAAGTATAATGATATGTATATCATTTGATTTCTTAGATAATGAAAAGCGTTATGGTGATATTTTCGAAGTAAAGATAAATGGATAGAAGACTGGTAACTATGTTGATTTTAAGAAGTTGGAATATAGTTAATATTTCAGGATTAATGGGAACAAATATGATTTGTCGAGAATAGTAAATGGAATGGATTTTAAGCAAAGGAATTGTTTTTGAGATTTGATAAAAGAGTTAATGAATGGTTTGAATAATAAGACCTGAGCTGCCAATGTACTTGAACGTTCTATTTTGATATTGATTGTTAAAACACCGACTATCAATGAAGTATTATTGGACCTTTTTGATGTGTTGTTTCGAAGAGACCGGGATGGGAAATAGACCCAAAACCACTTCGAATCAACGTAGCGCTCGAAACTAATCTGCAGGGATCCCTAGAGCATTGAAGATCATAGATCTTCATAAAATGGAAGAATTACTTAAAATATATAGCTGATCCCCAGAGATACACTGTGGTTCTGTCATGACTGAAATCTGTGGATTGCAAGGACTACTCGCTACTGATATATAATGTAATTCCTAGGATGCGGTAGGAGGGTGCCTTCGGTTCATCCTGTTCCTGGATGACTTGTATGGACGAATGTCTGACAGAGTATTTCCTAAAACTCACGTACGTTGATTTTTACAAATATACCAAGTTTGGTAGCGGAGAAATTCTCTTGCTTAACACCTAGTGTATATTTGTGGGCGTTAATTAGTGAATTGATGGATCTGACGATGTGACATTCAAAGTGAATGATGTCCAGATGAAGTAAAAAGATAATCATGACTTCAAGCCTCACAACCAGGAGAAGAAAAAAATCGGGCATGCAGCATGACTAGGCAGGTCATCCCCAAGCAGGGTATATTTTCATCAATCTAGAGAAAATCCTTATTTGTTCTTCTTTCATTTCTGTATCTCCTGGAAACGGTCATGTCGGTACCGACTGTGGGTGACAATATATTCGATACACTCAAGCTAAATGAGTGGTCGGTCATGTGTGGCCGGGTTGCAAGACGTTCTTGTTGAACGCCAGTGTATTTCCCTCTAGAGTACATTGATCGGAAAGCGGTCCCATACCTTGTTAAAGTTGGAATCAATCTCCAATAAGCGCCCTGCAGTTTTTGATTTTTTATTATATATATGGAGCGTGATATGCAAGCGTTCCACTAGATTATTATTTATTTGTGGTTTGATAGACACTATTGTAATATCACTGGATTTTGATATATCAAAAATGGTTTGGGTTATAGTAAGGTAAAAACAGTCCTTGTTTATGTGTGGGCTGGTCTTACTATTATTCTTTTCTTTCAAAAATGATTTTTAAAGTTAAACAAGTTGTTTGTGTTATGAATTTATCACTAAAAGTATTCCAGACTGATCCGGGTGAATTTTGCTTCAAATGTGCTCGGGTCAGACCGAGTATATTTACAGGTCAGATTTCGCTTGGAGTTCCAGGAAAGGAGTTGAAGTTGATACGTATTCCATATATATTGGTACTAGTTTATTCCGCTGTGTGTATTGTTTGGTATGGATGTATACTCTGATGTTGTAATATATATACAGTTTTTTTTTAATAAAGTATTTGATATATTATACTTTGTCCATTTCGCTGTGAAACGCTGATATGATCTTCTTATTCTTCTATTCTAATAATTCTTTCTTTTCTCACCCTCTTACTTCTTTCTATTAGCTTTCTGGGTTTTCGATACTAGAGTTTGGATAAAGGGTGTACTAGTGTCTGAATTTGAGTGTCGAAAATTTCCGGGATGCTACATTTGTGGTACGATGGAGACGACAAAATGATACGATGGTGAATGAACGCAAACACAAATCAGCACGACATGATCTTGATGATCACGAACCAAGCAATGACAAGTCTCAAGTTTGAAAAACCGTATCCGCACGAAAGATCACCAGTCAGATAAAACCAGCCCAAGTTTCTTTTTTTTTCTTTTTCGTTGAACGATGCAAACCCAAACTCTCGGCACCAAACAAATAAAATAAGGCACGTTTGGAACCCATCTCAACACAAAAAACACTTCTTCTTTTTATTGCCTGCGCATGTATAAACTAGTCATTCATTGTTCAAGTCCGCCTGAAACCCGACAATCTTTCCCATGCTGCCCACCTCGCACACACCCATGTTTTTTGAAGAGAAAAGAAAAGGCTATGTTGCAAAGTGAAATCATTTTCTAGCTGAGAGAAGTAGATGTTTCACGAAGTATATTTTTGAATGTGTTATCTATTATAGAGAAGAGAATGAGTTGTGTCTCTTTCGTTGCTTTGAAATGCTAAAAGAATGAATATTTGTTACCAGTGAACAAAAATGGGAAGATAAGAAAAATGAAATTATGGAACTTTAAAGAGCGATACAAATTAATTTGGGGAAGAGAAATAAAGAATAACTTTTCTTTTTCATGAAGTAAATGCAAGGAATATTAATGGCATGCATGCCTTTTCAACGCATATTTGTTTCATCTTTTTCTTCTTTTTTACTTTCCTTTTTTTCTTTAGTTCCAGTCTCCGAAGAGTTATTTGCGTGCATTTATCTCACATTTATGAAGTATGAACGGTAAATTAAATATAAATGGAACGTGCATTTATCTCACATTTGTGGTGTATGAACGGTAAATTAAATATAAATGGAAATGTGCATTTATCTCACATTTATGGTTTATGAACGGTAAATTAAATATAAATGGAAACATGCATTTATCTGACATTTATGGTGTATGAACGGTAAATTGAATATAAATAGAAACGTATAATAGAGAAAAGACAGAGGTTTGTGAAGAATAAGTTAGGAAAGGAATTAACGTGGGAAGGTGGAAGGAACATAATTTATACCCAACGCATGCATGCACATACATGGGAGAAGGGAATGAATTGTTTTAAATACCATGTTATTAGAAATATGCGGGTGTACATACGATTATCCGAATGTTCGAATTTTACAAAACGAAAAATGACGTTCTCATTAAAATACAGTCTCGTATTTTAGTTTAAATTCACCCAAAATCCAATAACGTTTTATTTTAAAAATGATTTATTAAATGTTTAATTTAATTAACGCGTATGGAACAAACTTGCACTTTTTTCTATGAAATTCATTCCTCCGCTATGTCTTATTAGACGCATCTCAAATATTAAATTTCAGATCTTTCTTGAAATTTTAAATTATTATTATTTATGATATATCGGTTGCCGCTACCGCAATAAATCATCAAAAATCGATTCAAACGTAGCAAGCAAACTTTGACGTTTTATTTATATAATTGTTTAAATCACTTCTAAATGAAAATAATAAATTTTAAGGATCAATGTTTCAATATAAATTGATTTCATATTTTAATTTCTAAACAAAGTCATTCTTAGTTACGTTTATCATTTAATTCTAATTTTAAAACCATTCTAAATTCAATAATTAAATTAAATTCAACAACTAAATTGTCGAAATTCATGGGATGTTACAGCATTGGACCGATGATCGTCAAATATGTATACATAATTGAAGAGCGGTAATCACGCAACAACAATATAAATGTAATAGTAGCTGGAAATTAAAATCACACGTTCGATATTATACTGGTTCGGACCTCCAGTCCTATGTCCAATCCAAAATTCTTTCTGAATTTTCACTAATAACACCCTCAGTTAGCCCAAAGGAATATGCATTCGAGACCCCAAATAAGATTTCACTACACTTGCTTGATAGCCGAACGAGACTTCGTTGGAGAAATTGAATCTGACTTCAACCTTGCTTGAGCAATTAAAGAGGATTTCGGCCTTGCCTGAGCAACCGAACAGGATTTGAATATAGGAAAGGTAATTTTTTTACTTAGTGTGTTCTTTTTATAACAAAGATTAGTCTTCTCAGTACACCTTTCTTATAATCTTCTCATTAGTAGTACATATGTGTGTTTATGGAAAACAATTGATCACTTTAATATATTAAATGAATGTACATGTGATCAAATTTGTATAAATTTGGAGGCATAAGAGTTCATAGCAAGACAGAGAGATTGGAGAATTAGAAAACCATGATTTGATTTTGAAAACTATATATATATATATATATATATATATAAGGAATTAATGGTTGCAACCTCTGGTCAAGAGGAATTATCAACGAAAAAGATTGCAGCAATTAACGAAGACGAATATCTCTTCACTGAAAAAGATGTACCTTCAAATAATTAAGAAATATGACTATTAGGTAGATTTAGTCAACTAAATATACAATCTCACTTGATTGAATTTGAATAAAATATTACGTTTCTAAACAGGAAAGGAAACAATTTAGAATTATTAAGATTTTGGTAGGATTTCTCCATCCAGTTGATTGAACTAACATTTAGTCGTAATGAATATTTTTGCAATTACTGTGGTTCGCTTGACTGCTAAGGTTAGTTGAATTTTGTTTAAAACCAAAAGTTATCTTAACTCAGCCGGCTAGAGCATTTGCTCTCCGAACTAACAAACCGAGTTTGAGGCTTGCTTCATGTATTTTTGCATTGTTTGTGTGTCTCATGCATACCATTCCGAAGATATCTTAACACAATCTAGACATGACACTCTATGACTACTAGTACTTCGTTTATCACATTTTTCATTTGTATCATGTATATCTCTTCTTATATCTTCTTCTGTATTGTATACCTTAATTCTGAAATTAATTTTGTCCCTTTTTGATTGATATCTTTTCCTACATATGTGGTTAGCATACACGACATATTTTTGTATAGTTTTCATTATCAAAACTTCCAAATGTGAGGTATTAACATCCTCCCACCTTTCAATGATGACAACTTATACAGATTTAAGAATATATATAGAACGTCCTCTTACTAAATCTATACTCCCTTATCAATATGGTTATGTTTACCTAATTGTTATGACAATTAATATAACTCCATGCTCTGATAGTGGATGCTTATCTTCTATATATTTTGATTGTTTTGTTATCAATATATAGATTATTTTAAAATTTTCGATGCTTATTTGCTTTGTTTTGTATTAAAGAGATAAAATTGCTAGAAAAGTGGTTTTTAATAGATGTAGAGTTTTGGTTTATGCCCTCGGTGCATTTTTGGTAATTATATCCCCTAGCTATGAGAGGCCACTTTTGGGATTTTATTTTCTTTTGGTTGATCAGGCAATTTTTAGCGAATTGTAATTTTTTTGAATTGAGTAGCGCAAAAAAGGTACTACCAAAATTTTCAATGAATCAAGCCAAGGTTGAAAGAAATTCAACATAGGATATTTATTTAAGTAGTCTTCCAAGCGATAAGTTGTCACTATGTTTTTCATTATTCGTTCATTTGGAAATAAGTGTACAACTTAGATGTTTGTTTTAGCTATGCAGATGCTGAAATTAATTATGATCGTACTTAGAGAAGGGAATAATGGCTCCATGAAAATTATGAGTCTACTTCCTTTGTCGATATCACTTCCACTAGTTATTGCTATGAGATAATGATTGGAAATTCATTTGTGTCCTTGCTTGCTGGATGACAATGGATTGTGTTGTTCAGTCTTTGAGGATTTAGGGAATGAGAGCCATTAAAAGGAGAAAAATAACAACTCGTATCATAACTGTTAGATATTTAAATACTTTATTTGAAAATTAATCATTAATTAATTTACGATTCCAAAATATTATTTTTCACATATGAAAGAATCAGATCTCAAAACCACTTCCAATGAATCCAGATGACTTGTTAGGAAAATAAAAAGTACAAGGATCGTTATATTTCGAGAACAAATAATCAAAGGGCCAAAGCGGTCTTGATACGCATGTAAGTTATTATTTTGAGGCATAGTCTCCAATTGCAATAAAACTTATACCATCAGAACCTTAATAGTGACATGGTACACGTTGTAATGTTTCGCGACGATTGGGTGCAACGTTGGATCCTACAAGTGCAAAATGCACGTTGATTTCAATTTTGAAATTGAACACTTGAAAAAGGGTTATGTTCCACATATGATGGAATGGGACATCGATACATATCCTATTGCCTTTAGAAAGCCCTTTAACATAAGGATTGCTTATCGATACACCTCTTTTGAAGTAAATGCAAATTCGGCCTATTTTGGTTTATTAACTATATATATAGGCACACGCTTCAATAAATAATATTATTAGAAACCCTAACCTTGATTTTCCAGCCACCATCAATGAATAACCAGAGTTCACTGAACTACGTTGTTCAATTTCTCTCAATCCGTTCATTGAAACACCTCGATACTAGATGGAAAGTTGTAAAGCTCGATGAAATCTTCAAGTTATGTTGTTGAATAAAGCTAAATGTGCATGAACTCCCTAGAAATCGACAAAGAAAGAGGCTACTTTTTTTGAGGTTGCGGGGGATCCAAGCGGTGGTGGAGGCAACGAGATTTTCGGTGAAGATGGAGTTTGGCGAGGCAGTTCGTGCGACATGTCCAATTGTTGGTAGGGTGACCGAAGTGGATGAAAAACAATGACAATTAGATACGCTATTTCTTTTGTATGAGGGTGATTGTAACAATCTAGAATTTATAACCAATTTAAAATTGGAATTTTTATTACTTAATTTGAATTCAAATTTGACATAAATATATATGGATAAGAATATTTAATAATTTTGATAAGTTATATGATAGATTTTACTTGAATTATAAATGAGAATGATTATTAATGAGTTTGGATTTATTGATACTATTTGTCGTTCGATTGGATTTTTCAAACCATAACATGAATTAATAGCATTAGAATTAAGTGTTGCCCTTATTTTTCATAGCATTTAAGGGAAAATGCTACCAAAAGTTCACTTTCTCTCCTTAAGACAAGTGTAAGGACACTTGTATTTTTGCATGCCTCCTTCCATGCATGCCTTCCACTTGCCCCCTTAGGTGTCATTACCTCCTTAACTCCCCATTCCTATATAAGGAGGTCTTTTCTCCATTTTCTTACCATTCCATTCGATTTCCTCCTTTCCACCTTCTTCTTAAAGCTTATGGCCATGGTTTCTATGGAATAAGTCTTCCTCTTTTCCACCACCACCTTGCCAAAGTTCGTCGTCGTCATCCTCCTCCTCCTTCCCTTATAGAGAGAGAGATTAATACATAGTGTGTGTGTATATATATATACATATATATATATATATATATATATATATATATATATATATATATTGGTGAAGAAGACGTTGCGCCGAAATACTGTCCGACGGTTCGCTTAGCTAGGCTCGCCTATCGTGAAGATTTGGAAAGATGTTAGGTGAGAACTGTTTAACCATGGTTTATATATTTAATTAGCAGTTAGACTAATTTAAATATAGTGATGGATTATTAGTGGTTAATGATGGTTGATGTTTGTTATGATGGATGATGGATGCATAGTTTAGAACACACACTATTAAGCGTTAGTGTTATAACGCTTGTGCACAATTATGATTTATTTAATCATGTTAATGATGGTTGATGTGGATGTTTATAATGGTTGTTGTAACACCCCATGTATTTTATAACTGTGAAATTCATAAATTAAACAATAAATAATTTTAAACCAAAGAATTAAGGGAAACGGGATACGCCATTGCGTTCGTCTCGGAATTCTGCTTGAGATAGAGTCTGAGTTTGCGTAAAACGGATATTGTATGAAGAAGTTATGGACGAACGAAGTTGGGCGAAAAACCGGAAAACGGGTCAGAATGCACTGGCGCACTTGGGAAGTGCGCCAGAACAAAAATGCACTGGCGCACTTGGGAAGTGCGCCAGTACATTTTTGACCTGGCGCACCTGCCAAGTGCGCCCAGGTCAAAAATGACCTGCTGGCCAGGTCTGGTCTAGTCCTGGCTGGCCAGGTCTGTGTTTGGTCGATTTTCAAAAGCTTGCTTTGTCATTAGGGCTAGGTGGCAGGCTCTAATTGGTCTCTCTTTCGAATGAATGGCTACGATCAATCCAAGCAACATCGATGGTCCTAATCAGTTCATAAACTCTATAAAAATGACCCTAGACTCTACCTAACCTATTCATTCAAAAATAAGAACAAAGCCATCATGCTGCTGAGGAACGACTAGGAGTAGCCACCAAATTTGAGAGAAGATTAGGAGGCAAATTCTAAAGCATAAAGCAACTTAGACAAATCAAATCAAACGCCTACGTCAAAAGGAGACGCATCTCCAAATTCCTAAATTGGAGAATTCGCCACACAATTGTAAGTAGAGTATTATTTTGGTATGAACAAATAACTGTGTTGGTTTGTATACTTGATTTGTGGTGATAAAGTAATTCATATTTTTGCGTTACTATGATTCTTATCGATTTGGAATATTGTATACGTTTGGATATTCTCAAATTATGTTATTCATTATAAAAACTACATGTTTGCGGTAGTTTTATGCAAGTATGACGTTTGGATATTCGCAAAATATGTAACTCATGTTGAAGCTACATTTAATTGAAATTTATGCAAGATTGGGGTTTTGCTACTATGCCATCATGATGTGTACTTTGGTACAAAAATCATTTTGTGTGTAATTGGAACAAATTTGGGTTATTATGGTTCATATGAAATATTGGAATTAGCATCATGATCTATGTATTAAGTCATACTGTTAAAGTAAGCCTCTTTGTGAACTTATGAATATGACTAGGCTATGATATTTTGCATAATTGAAAAACATGTTAGTCCTATATTGTTCACAAGAATTATATGATAATATATGTGACACATAGCTAGGCTAAATTTACAATCCCCTTTGCAAGTTTGTATGAATAAAGTAAAAACCATGATTTCGTTTTTAGGAATATTTATGCCATAAGTTTATTTAAGCCATGGTCATGTGAATAGATTTAAAACCATGATTAAGTTGGAATAATTCTAGTGGAATTATACTTTTGTATTAGTAACAAAAGTAAGCACCTTTGTAAACATGTAGTAATCTTATAAACATGATTTGCTTATGTTTGACATTATGCCTAAATAAAAATATAGGTTTATGTTGTAGTTAAGGCTATGCGTCAATAGTGACATACAATTTAGATTCTTAACTTAACTACAAGTTTACATGGTTTGATTCATGTCACTTATGCTTTATGACCAAAGTATATGTTACTACTATGCAAGTACACCAGTTTCTATTTTGTAGTTCCAACGCTATGTTGCAAGTTCATGCGTTCACATTCCCCTTTTTGTGTATGTAATCACGCTTTAAGCCTCCCCTCTTTCGCATGGCTAAGTTGGGCTTAAAAAGGTTAAGCCCAACATATATATAATAAACGAACGTATTAAACGGGGGAAAATAACGTTGGGCTAAATTAATTAATAAATGAAAAGATAAAGTAGAGGGGCCCAAATTCAAGAATGGGTTGGGCCCATGATTGGTGTAACCTTCACACCATTGATTTTTAATGGGCCGCAAATATTTACATATAAGAAAAATAAAGAAGAAAGACAAAATATGTAAATGTAGAAAATACGATGTGTTTAACCCGAGGTTGGATTGAGTTGTGATGTAAACCTGCCCGGAACCGCCCGGCTGTCCAGTAGTCACAACAATACCTATCCAATGTGGGTGGTTAAACATGGAGCCGAATAAGGACCCGAGGTTAGACTGAGTTGTGGCGTAAGACTGCCCGGAACCAACCGGCAACAGGCAGCCACAACAATACTTGTCTAATGTGAGAGGTCAAGGCTTTAATAAGACAATTAAAGCTGAGTCAGGTTTGTTAGGATTAAGTGGACTAAAGACTTAATCAAAATGGAACATGCTAAACTAAACAGACTGATTGGGGTTAGGTTATAAAACACTTAACCAACTTAGCATGTTGGCTAGAAATAGAAAACCTAGTAGCGGGGGACCCTTTTCAGCAGT
This sequence comes from Allium sativum, assembly GCA_030737875.1. Lineage (NCBI taxonomy): Eukaryota > Viridiplantae > Streptophyta > Magnoliopsida > Asparagales > Amaryllidaceae > Allium > Allium sativum. The sequence continues at coordinate 968,917,689 of CM060920.1, forward strand.
AACCCTATAAGGTGTATCATGATACCCTGAAACTAGGCAGGGTGGGGCACGATTACTGGGCTGATTGTAAGAGGTCAAATCGACGGCGGTGGTGTAGCAGTGTAGGTTCTAACGGGGTGCGGGCGTGCACACACTCCGGCGCAGAAAAATAAGGCACTGGGCACCAGTAGCATACCTGTGCATTCTAGGGTTGTGTCGGGTCGCCGCCATGGGACTTGATACACCCCATGGTGGGACCAGCATAGGTAACTACAACATCGGGGGCCGTAAGACACATGTAACTATGCGAGTAGGAGCCGATCATCGTAAAATGGATCACTTCACCCTGGTTATGGGGTGCCTATTGGGAACTAGTTTATATGGGTACAGAGATTAATATGGGGTACGATAGTATATTCGACCCTAGACAACTTAACCAAGTTTATAGTGCTTTCCCCATTTCTAGTTTATACTTATCATACCCAGTTCTTTATTCATAGACAGAGTAGTCATCGACTTACTCAGGCTTTATGTCTGACTCTACTTTTCTTTCGTCTTCTTTTCTTCCGTTCCCCCCCCCCCCCGGTCCACAGGGAGGGAATACTGCAGCTTGACCAGCCTTCATATCCAGCTTGAAGAGAAAGAATGTATTGCTTGGACCTTTCCGTTTTGAACTATGGCTTTGGACAACAACTATGGGGCTTTTGCAGTTTATTTATGTTTTCTTTATGCTTCTTTAAATAATGTAATCAAGACAGTTATGAAGGTGTTATGTTTTTTTTTTTGAAAGGATGTAAGACAATCATGGTGATGTTGCTGTAACACGTATTTCCTTTTATGAAATAAAAGTTGCTGCTTTTCTGCTATTTACAAATATGTGTTCTTATATCTGTCTTGTATATTTGTGACTTATACTTATAAACCTCTACAAAAATTAGGGCATTCCCTTTGAGAGTGACCCTAACGGAGGTGGGGTGTTTCACTTGGTATCAGAGCATAGGTTTACCTGATAAGATAAAAAGTTTTGGAAAATTTATTTTCAAAAAGGAAATTTAAAGAAGCATTTTTAAAAGATAAAATATTATTTTGCTTTAAAAGGCAAAGTCCCTCCAAAGCCATAGGTACTATCTCTTATCCTTCGTTTTGAATCTATCCTTTTTGTTTCAGCATGTCCGAAGAACTTAACTTGCCAGAGGGTGTACCAATACCTGGTTGGTTTAGACGGTTCTTAGAAGCAAGGGCCACTCAGCCAGGTCCTACCGTTCCTCCTCCCCCAGCTGCAGGAAATCATCCAGCTGCAGCAGCGCCTCTTCCTCCACCTCCTCCACGGGGAAACACGTTTGCTAAGATATGTAAAGATTTTAAAGCTATGGGAGGAAAGGATTTCCATGGAACTGAGTCCTTCGTGGCAGCTAGAAATTGGCTGAAAGAAACTGAGGACCTATTCATCATCTTTGAGGTAGAAGATAGACAGAAAGTACAACTGACAGTGTGGATATTAAAGGGCGAGGCTTCCTACTGGTGGGAAGTCACTAATGCTGAAAGACCAGTGGAGACATGGGAGGACTTTAGGGCAAGGTTTGAGACTAAATTTCTCTCAGATGCGGAAAGGAGTTTGCAGTTGGAAAAATTCTTATTTCTTAAGCAAGGGAACAAGACAGTCAGAGAGTATGTGAATCAGTTCGATGAGCTGGCTAGGTTTGGGCTGGACCTAGTCAACACCCCGCACAAGAAGGCTCTCCGTTTCGTCAAAGGGTTGAATGAGCCATTACACAATTTGGCCATGACCCATATACCCATGGGAGCCACGTATGAAAGACTGGTGCAAATGGCATTGTTGAACGAAGAGGATAAGGGCAAGAAGGAGATAAAGGAAGAAAGCTCTCAAGGGAAGAAAGAGGGTTTGCAGCCTAAGAAGACAGACTTTAAGAAGGGCGGGAAAGGCAACAAAGAGAAGAGGAAGTGCAATTTCTGTGGCAAAGTGGGGCACTTAGTAAAGGACTGCCGGAAAAAGAAGGCCAAGGAGAATGGTGGGTGCTTTTCTTGCGGTGAGACGGCCACAGGGCTAAGGACTGCCCAAAGAAACGAGGACAGGGGCAGAGGGCTGGATCCACCTCAGGGGCACAAGTTCATGTGCTAGAAGCGCCACCTTTGCAACAGCGAGGTATAAATACTTCTGTAGAAAGTGTAGTTTATCTTTATGATCACCCCGTTCGCACTTTATTTGATTCTGGCGCATCACACTCCTTTATCTCGTATGCTTTAGTAGAATCTCTGCACCTAAAAACTAGTATGGTAGAGGACCCCTTAATTGTTTCAAACCCAATTGGGGGCCCAGCTCATTTGTTTATGATCTGTTTGGGATTGAAAATTTCTATTCTAAGCGTAGAATTTCAATGTAGTGCCTTTGTTTTGGGCTTTTCGGGGTATGGTTTGATTTTGGGTATGGATTGGCTATCCGGTAATGGGGCCATCCTTGATTGTGAAAAAAGGGTTGTCAGGCTCCTAACCCAGCTCGGTAATACTTTGGAAATTTCTTGTAATCCCTCGTATGCGGTTATGCTTAGTTATCTTGAATCGCTAGATGCCTCTGTTGAAAATTTGCAATCAGTTAGAGTGGTTCGGGAATATCCGGATGTCTTCGAAGAGGTGAAGGGCTTGCCTCCGAAGCAGGAAATAGACTTCCGCATATATCATGTAGATAATGCAAAGCCCGTTGCGTTGCCCGTTAGAGACATGGATCCACGAGAAAGGAAAGATCTCAGTAAACAGATTAAAGAGCTTCTAGAAAAGGGGTTCATTAGGAGGAGCATTTCAGAATGGGGCGCTCCAGTAGTGTTCGCTACAAAGGCGGATGGTTCACTCCGTCTATGTGTTGACTATAGGGAGCTCAACAAGCTAACGAAAAAGAATAAGCACCCTCTCCCTAGAATTGACGATTTGTTTGATCAGCTTGTAGGAGCGTCTGTTTTCTCCCAACTCGATTTAGCGACCGGTTTTCATCAGCTAAGGGTGGCTGAAGATAGCATCGATAAAACGGCATTCAGAACCCCAGACGGCTTCTTTGAATGGCTTGTCATGCCTTTTGGCTTGACAAACGCACCTGCTTACTTCGTGGACCTGATGAGTAGGGTATTCAGAGATTTCCTCAACAAGTTCGTAGTGGTCTTCGTAGATGATATCCTTATTTTCTCAAAGAGTGAAGAGGAACATGCTCAACACTTAAGGGCAATCATGGAAACTTTGCGAGTCCATCAACTAAAAGCCAAATTCTCCAAATGCCACTTTTGGAGAGAAGAGGTGAGGTTCCTTGGGCACATAGTATCCAAACAAGGGTTAGCAGTGGACCCTGCTAAGGTAGTGGCGGTACAGGATTGGAAGACACCAAAGAATGCAACTGAGGTCCGAAGTTTTCTAGGACTAGCAGGTTTCTATCGAAAGTTCATAAGGGATTTTGCGAAAATCTCAGCTCCGCTCACGAAATTAACCAAGAAGAATCTAGTGTTCAATTGGGACTTGGATTGCGAGTTTGCTTTCCAACGACTGAAAAGGGCTCTTACAACAACCCCAGTTTTGACGCTGCCAGATGGGAGCAAGATGTTCACTGTTTATACGGATGCATGTGGGACAGGGCTAGGCGCCGTCTTAATGCAAGAAGGAAGGGTAGTAGCTTATGGCGGGAGGCAGTTGAAGGTGCACGAAAAGAACTACCCGACCCACGATCTTGAGTTGGCCGCCATCGTCTTTGCACTCAAGTCTTGGCGACACTATCTCCTAGGTGAGAAGTTCGAACTTTACACTGACCATAAATCGTTGAAATATCTTTCCTCGCAGAAAGATCTTAACTTGAGGCAACAGAGATGGATGGAGTTTCTTGCCTCGTACGATTTCGAAATCTCCTACACTCCGGGCAAAGGCAACGTAGTGGCAGACGCATTGAGCCGAAAGAAATTGACCCTAAGCCCGTTGTTTGTTGAAAGACAAAGCCTAGAGTTTATAGCCAGCTTCGACTTTAGGCCTTCCTACGATTTTGTACCAGGCTTGCTAGCATCTCTCGAAGTGCGCCCAACTTTAGTGGATTCAGTAGGGACAGCGCAACGCGAAGACCCTCAGCTTGTGGAAATAATTGATAGGCTAATTAGGGGTGAGACTTCAAGTCACCTCAACAGATACTCCATCAACGATAAAGGTTTGCTAAGACGAGACGGAAGACTGTGCGTCCCACGGACAAAAGATTTAATAAAGAAGGTTCTCGAGGAAGCACATCACTCCAAGATGACGATACACCCTGGCGGAGATAAAATGTACAAAGATATAAAAAGGACTTTCTTCTGGAACGACATGAAAAAGGACGTGGCAGAATTCGTTTCTAAGTGTATGGTGTGCCAACAGGTTAAGGCGGAACAGAAAAAGCCTGGCGGACTGCTACATCCTCTGGAGGTCCCGCAGTGGAAGTGGGATAGCATCTCAATGGACTTCATCGATGGGCTGCCTAGGTCTAGGAGAGGCAACACTAGCATTTGGGTAATAGTGGATAGGCTTACTAAAAGCGCCCACTTTTTACCTGTTAAAAGTAAAAGAACTGCCTCATCCCTAGCATCACTTTACCTCAAAGAAATCGTTCGACTCCATGGAATACCATCCAGCATTGTTAGTGACCGAGACCCCATCTTCACCAGTGAGTTTTGGCGGAGTCTGCAAGAAGCAGTAGGAACGAAGTTATGCTTGAGCACAGCCTATCATCCCCAAACCGACGGCCAAACAGAAAGAGTGAACAGAGTTTTGGAGGACATTTTAAGACTGTGCGTCCTTGACTTCGGAGGGACATGGGAAGACCACCTTCCTTTGGTGGAATTTGCCTACAACAACAGTTATCAAGCAACCATCGGAATGGCGCCCTTCGAAGCTTTATATGGAAGACCGTGTCGATCGCCCACTTGCTGGTGGGAGTCTACTGATAAACTCATACTTGGACCAGATATGATCCGAGAGACTTCAGAGAAAGTAGACTTAATACGAAGAAGGATGAAGACGGCCCAAGACAGACAAAAGTCCTACGCCGACAAGAGGAGAACCGACCTTGAATTTGAGGTTGGGGACAGAGTTTTTCTTAAGGTATCTCCGCTAAGGAACGTTGTTCGTTTTGGAACCACAGGAAAGCTAGCGCCAAGGTTCGTAGGGCCATTCCCTATCATCAAGAAAATTGGGAAAATGGCCTATAGATTAGAGCTACCCGAGAAACTGGCCGGAGTTCACAACGTTTTTCACGTTTCACATCTCCGAAAATGTCTACATGAGTCTGCTGAAGTGGTAGAGCCAAATATCCTAGAAGAAGCAGAGGTGGAACGCGAAGCAACCATAAGGAAAGTTCCAACCCGCATATTAGGAACGGAAGTGAAAAAGCTACGCAACCGCGAAGTCAAACTCGTCAAAGTTCAGTGGAGCGATGCCGAGGGAGACGCGACTTGGGAAACTGAAGCTAGAATACGCACTGCCTACCCTTTTCTTTTCGAGGGTACATCCTTGATCTTTCTTTTTCCTTAAGTTGCGCTTTTATCTATCTTTTTTTTAGGTATATCTCCTCGACCCTATCTTTTAGGTAGAAACTCTTTGGATGAAAACATGTAATTGAAACATGTTATGGATGATGGTTGCAAGTGGTTGCAAGTGATTGCTAGTGGTTGCTCGTGGTTGCATATACACACACAATCTAGGTTTTAGATCGGCTCAGTCACTTCATATTGCATATGCATATATGTTTGCATTCGTATATGGTTGAACTTTAATGTGTTGTCATATGGATGTTGCATGTGTATAAATGATTGTGCACTCATGTAGAATCATGAATAGGGGGATTTGCATTTATAATGGATTCATAGCACTTACATAATTCGCATTAAGGAGGTCAACTGAATCAGTAGACCGCCTGATTTTGCATTAGATAAGTACATGTACACACACACTTCGCATATGATCATGAAGCATTAGAAGTCTTTTAAGGACAGTGGATGCTCGTGTTTGATGGATGAGTAGATGAATGTTTGGACGTTAAGATGTACATTCTTCCGGAACTTGAAGATTTCGGGGACGAAATCCTTTTAAGTGGGAGAGAATGTAACACCCCATGTATTTTATAACTGTGAAATTCATAAATTAAACAATAAATAATTTTAAACCAAAGAATTAAGGGAAACGGGATACGCCATTGCGTTCGTCTCGGAATTCTGCTTGAGATAGAGTCTGAGTTTGCGTAAAACGGATATCGTATGAAGAAGTTATGGACGAACGAAGTTGGGCGAAAAACCGGAAAACGAGTCAGAATGCACTGGCGCACTTGGGAAGTGCGCCAGAACAAAAATGCACTGGCGCACTTGGGAAGTGCGCCAGTACATTTTTGACCTGGCGCACCTGCCAAGTGCGCCCAGGTCAAAAATGACCTGCTGGCCAGGTCTGGTCTAGTCCTGGCTGGCCAGGTCTGTGTTTGGTCGATTTTCAAAAGCTTGCTTTGTCATTAGGGCTAGGTGGCAGGCTCTAATTGGTCTCTCTTTCGAATGAATGGCTACGATCAATCCAAGCAACATCGATGGTCCTAATCAGTTCATAAACTCTATAAAAATGACCCTAGACTCTACCTAACCTATTCATTCAAAAATAAGAACAAAGCCATCATGCTGCTGAGGAACGACTAGGAGTAGCCACCAAATTTGAGAGAAGATTAGGAGGCAAATTCTAAAGCATAAAGCAACTTAGACAAATCAAATCAAACGCCTACGTCAAAAGGAGACGCATCTCCAAATTCCTAAATTGGAGAATTCGCCACACAATTGTAAGTAGAGTATTATTTTGGTATGAACAAATAACTGTGTTGGTTTGTATACTTGATTTGTGGTGATAAAGTAATTCATATTTGTGCGTTACTATGATTCTTATCGATTTGGAATATTGTATACGTTTGGATATTCTCAAATTATGTTATTCATTATAAAAACTACATGTTTGCGGTAGTTTTATGCAAGTATGACGTTTGGATATTCGCAAAATATGTAACTCATGTTGAAGCTACATTTAATTGAAATTTATGCAAGATTGGGGTTTTGCTACTATGCCATCATGATGTGTACTTTGGTACAAAAATCATTTTGTGTGTAATTGGAACAAATTTGGGTTATTATGGTTCATATGAAATATTGGAATTAGCATCATGATCTATGTATTAAGTCATACTGTTAAAGTAAGCCTCTTTGTGAACTTATGAATATGACTAGGCTATGATATTTTGCATAATTGAAAAACATGTTAGTCCTATATTGTTCACAAGAATTATATGATAATATATGTGACACATAGCTAGGCTAAATTTACAATCCCATTTGCAAGTTTGTATGAATAAAGTAAAAACCATGATTTCGTTTTTAGGAATATTTATGCCATAAGTATATTTAAGCCATGGTCATGTGAATAGATTTAAAACCATGATTAAGTTGGAATAATTCTAGTGGAATTATACTTTTGTATTAGTAACAAAAGTAAGCACCTTTGTAAACATGTAGTAATCTTATAAACATGATTTGCTTATGTTTGACATTATGCCTAAATAAAAATATAGGTTTATGTTGTAGTTAAGGCTATGCGTCAATAGTGACATACAATTTAGATTCTTAACTTAACTACAAGTTTACATGGTTTGATTCATGTCACTTATGCTTTATGACCAAAGTATATGTTACTACTATGCAAGTACACCAGTTTCTATTTTGTAGTTCCAACGCTATGTTGCAAGTTCATGCGTTCACATTCCCCTTTTTGTGTATGTAATCACGCTTTAAGCCTCCCCTCTTTCGCATGGCTAAGTTGGGCTTAAAAAGGTTAAGCCCAACATATATATAATAAACGAACGTATTAAACGGGGGAAAATAACGTTGGGCTAAATTAATTAATAAATGAAAAGATAAAGTAGAGGGGCCCAAATTCAAGAATGGGTTGGGCCCATGATTGGTGTAACCTTCACACCATTGATTTTTAATGGGCCGCAAATATTTACATATAAGAAAAATAAAGAAGAAAGACAAAATATGTAAATGTAGAAAATACGATGTGTTTAACCCGAGGTTGGATTGAGTTGTGATGTAAACCTGCCCGGAACCGCCCGGCTGTCCAGTAGTCACAACAATACCTATCCAATGTGGGTGGTTAAACATGGAGCCCAATAAGGACCCGAGGTTAGACTGAGTTGTGGCGTAAGACTGCCCGGAACCAACCGGCAACAGGCAGCCACAACAATACCTGTCTAATGTGAGAGGTCAAGGCTTTAATAAGACAATTAAAGCTGAGTCAGGATTGTTAGGATTAAGTGGACTAAAGACTTAATCAAAATGGAACATGCTAAACTAAACAGACTGATTGGGGTTAGGTTATAAAACACTTAACCAACTTAGCATGTTGGCTAGAAATAGAAAACCTAGTAGCGGGGGACCCTTTTCAGCAGTAACCCTATAAGGTGTATCATGATACCCTGAAACTAGGCAGGGTGGGGCACGATTACTGGGCTGATTGTAAGAGGTCAAATCGACGGCGGTGGTGTAGCAGTGTAGGTTCTAACGGGGTGCGGGCGTGCACACACTCCGGCGCAGAAAAATAAGGCACTGGGCACCAGTAGCATACCTGTGCATTCTAGGGTTGTGTCGGGTCGCCGCCATGGGACTTGATACACCCCATGGTGGGACCAGCATAGGTAACTACAACATCGGGGGCCGTAAGACACATGTAACTATGCGAGTAGGAGCCGATCATCGTAAAATGGATCACTTCACCCTGGTTATGGGGTGCCTATTGGGAACTAGTTTATATGGGTACAGAGATTAATATGGGGTACGATAGTATATTCGACCCTAGACAACTTAACCAAGTTTATAGTGCTTTCCCCATTTCTAGTTTATACTTATCATACCCAGTTCTTTATTCATAGACAGAGTAGTCCTCGACTTACTCAGGCTTTATGTCTGACTCTACTTTTCTTTCGTCTTCTTTTCTTCCGTTTCCCCCCCCAGGTCCACAGGGAGGGAATACTGCAGCTTGACCAGCCTTCATATCCAGCTTGAAGAGAAAGAATGTATTGCTTGGACCTTTCCGTTTTGAACTATGGCTTTGGACAACAACTATGGGGCTTTTGCAGTTTATTTATGTTTTCTTTATGCTTCTTTAAATAATGTAATCAAGACAGTTATGAAGGTGTTATGTTTTTTTTTTTGAAAGGATGTAAGACAATCATGGTGATGTTGCTGTAACACGTATTTACTTTTATGAAATAAAAGTTGCTGCTTTTCTGCTATTTACAAATATGTGTTCTTATATCTGTCTTGTATATCTGTGACTTATACTTATAAACCTCCACCAAAATTAGGGCATTCCCTTTGAGAGTGACCCTTACGGAGGTGGGGTGTTTCACTTGGTATCAGAGCATAGGTTTACCTGATAAGATAAAAAGTTTTGGAAATTTTATTTTTAAAAAGGAAATTTAAAGAAGCATTTTTAAAAGATAAAATATTATTTTGCTTTAAAAGGCAAAGTCCCTCCAAAGCCATTGGTACTATCTCTTATCCTTCGTTTTGAATCTATCCTTTTTGTTTCAGCATGTCCAAAGAACTTAACTTGCCAGAGGGTGTACCAATACCTGGTTGGTTTAGACGGTTCTTAGAAGCAAGGGCCACTCAGCCAGGTCCTACCGTTCCTCCTCCCCCAGCTGCAGGAAATCATCCAGCTGCAGCAGCGCCTCTTCCTCCACCTCCTCCACGGGGAAACACGTTTGCTAAGATATGTAAAGATTTTAAAGCTATGGGAGGAAAGGATTTCCATGGAACTGAGTCCTTCGTGGCAGCTAGAAATTGGCTGAAAGAAACTGAGGACCTATTCATCATCTTTGAGTTAGAAGATAGACAGAAAGTACAACTGGCAGTGTGGCTATTAAAGGGCGAGGCTTCCTACTGGTGGGAAGTCACTAATGCTGAAAGACCAGTGGAGACATGGGAGGACTTTAGGGCAAGGTTTGAGACTAAATTTCTCTCAGATGCGGAAAGGAGTTTGCAGTTGGAAAAATTCTTATTTCTTAAGTAAGGGAACAAGACAGTCAGAGAGTATGTGAATCAGTTCGATGAGCTGGCTAGGTTTGGGCTGGACCTAGTCAACACCCCGCACAAGAAGGCTCTCCGTTTCGTCAAAGGGTTGAATGAGCCATTACACAGTTTGGCCATGACCCATATACCCATGGGAGCCACGTATGAAAGACTGGTGCAAATTGCATTGTTGAACGAAGAGGATAAGGGCAAGAAGGAGACAAAGGCAGAAAGCTCTCAAGGGAAGAAAGAGGGTTTGCAGCCTAAGAAGACAGACTTTAAGAAGGGCGGGAAAGGCAACAAAGAGAAGAGGAAGTGCAATTTCTGTGGCAAAGTGGGGCACTTAGTAAAGGACTGCCGGAAAAAGAAGGCCAAGGAGAATGGTGGGTGCTTTTCTTGCGGTGAGACGGCCACAGGGCTAAGGACTGCCCAAAGAAACGAGGACAGGGGCAGAGGGCTGGATCCACCTCAGGGGCACAAGTTCATGTGCTAGAAGCGTCACCTTTGCAACAGCGAGGTATAAATACTTCTGTAGAAAGTGTAGTTTATCTTTATGATCACCCCGTTCGCACTTTATTTGATTCTGGCGCATCACACTCCTTTATCTCGTCTGCTTTAGTAGAATCTCTGCACCTAAAAACTAGTATGGTAGAGGACCCCTTAATTGTTTCAAACCCAATTGGGGGCCCAGCTCATTTGTCTATGATCTGTTTGGGATTGAAAATTTCTATTCTAAGCGTAGAATTTCAATGTAGTGCCTTTGTTTTGGGCTTTTTGGGGTATGGTTTGATTTTGGGTATGGATTGGCTATCCGGTAATGGGGCCATCCTTGATTGTGAAAAAAGGGTTGTCAGGCTCCTAACCCAGCTCGGTAATACTTTGGAAATTTCTTGTAATCCCTCGTATGCGGTTATGCTTAGTTATCTTGAATCGCTAGATGCCTCTGTTGAAAATTTGCAATCAGTTAGAGTGGTTCGGGAATATCCGGATGTCTTCGAAGAGGTGAAGGGCTTGCCTCCGAAGCAGGAAATAGACTTCCGCATATATCTTGTAGATAATGCAAAGCCCGTTGCGTTGCTCGTTAGAGACATGGCTCCACGAGAAAGGAAAGAGCTCAGTAAACAGATTAAAGAGCTTCTAGAAAAGGGGTTCATTAGGAGGAGCATTTCAGAATGGGGCGCTCCAGTAGTGTTCGCTACAAAGGCGGATGGTTCACTCCATCTATGTGTTGACTATAGGGAGCTCAACAAGCTAACGAAAAAGAATAAGCACCCTCTCCCTAGAATTGACGATTTGTTTGATCAGCTTGTAGGAGCGTCTGTTTTCTCCCAACTCGATTTAGCGACCGGTTTTCATCAGCTAAGGGTGGCTGAAGATAGCATCGATAAAACGGCATTCAGAACCCCAGACGGCTTCTTTGAATGGCTTGTCATGCCTTTTGGCTTGACAAACGCACCTGCTTACTTCGTGGACCTGATGAGTAGGGTATTCAGAGATTTCCTCAACAAGTTCGTAGTGGTCTTCGTAGATGATATCCTTATTTTCTCAAAGAGTGAAGAGGAACATGCTCAACACTTAAGGGCAATCATGGAAACTTTGCGAGTCCATCAACTAAAAGCCAAATTCTCCAAATGCCACTTTTGGAGAGAAGAGGTGAGGTTCCTTGGGCACATAGTATCCAAACAAGGGTTAGCAGTGGACCCTGCTAAGGTAGTGGCGGTACAGGATTGGAAGACACCAAAGAATGCAACTGAGGTCCGAAGTTTTCTAGGACTAGCAGGTTTCTATCGAAAGTTCATAAGGGATTTTGCGAAAATCTCAGCTCCGCTCACGAAATTAACCAAGAAGAATCTAGTGTTCAATTGGGACTTGGATTGCGAGTTTGCTTTCCAACGACTGAAAAGGGCTCTTACAATAGCCCCAGTTTTGACGCTGCCAGATGGGAGCAAGATGTTCACTGTTTATACGGATGCATGTGGGACAGGGCTAGGCGCCGTCTTAATGCAAGAAGGAAGGGTAGTAGCTTATGGCGGGAGGCAGTTGAAGGTGCACGAAAAGAACTACCCGACCCATGATCTTGAGTTGGCCGCCATCGTCTTTGCACTCAAGTCTTGGCGACACTATCTCCTAGGTGAGAAGTTCGAACTTTACACTGACCATAAATCGTTGAAATATCTTTCCTCGCAGAAAGATCTTAACTTGAGGCAACAGAGATGGATGGACTTTCTTGCCTCGTACGATTTCGAAATCTCCTACACTCCGGGCAAAGGCAACGTAGTGGCAGACGCATTGAGCCGAAAGAAATTGACCCTAAGCCCGTTGTTTGTTGAAAGACAAAGCCTAGAGTTTATAGCCAGCTTCGACTTTAGGCCTTCCTCCGATTTTGTACCAGGCTTGCTAGCATCTCTCGAAGTGCGCCCAACTTTAGTGGATTCAGTAGGGACAGCGCAACGCGAAGACCCTCAGCTTGTGGAAATAATTGATAGGCTAATTAGGGGTGAGATTTCAAGTCACCTCAACAGATACTCCATCGACGATAATGGTTTGCTAAGACGAGACGGAAGACTGTGCGTCCCACAGACAAAAGATTTAATAAAGAAGGTTCTCGAGGAAGCACATCACTCCAAGATGATGATACACCCAGGCGGAGATAAAATGTACAAAGATATAAAAAGGACTTTCTTCTGGAACGGCATGAAAAAGGACGTGGCAGAATTCGTTTCTAAGTGTATGGTGTGCCAACAGGTTAAGGCGGAACAGAAAAAGCCTGGCGGACTACTACATCCTCTGGAGGTCCCGCAGTGGAAGTGGGATAGCATCTCAATGGACTTCATCGATGGGCTGCCTAGGTCTAGGAGAGGCAACACTAGCATTTGGGTAATAGTGGATAGGCTTACTAAAAGCGCCCACTTTTTACCTGTTAAAAGTAAAAGAACTGCCTCATCCCTAGCATCACTTTACCTCAAAGAAATCGTTCGACTCCATGGAATACCATCCAGCATTGTTAGTGACCGAGACCCCATCTTCACCAGTGAGTTTTGGCGGAGTCTGCAAGAAGCAGTAGGAACGAAGTTATGCTTGAGCACAGCCTATCATCCCCAAACCGACGGCCAAACAGAAAGAGTGAACAGAGTTTTGGAGGACATTTTAAGACTGTGCGTCCTTGACTTCGGAGGGACATGGGAAGACCACCTTCCTTTGGTGGAATTTGCCTACAACAACAGTTATCAAGCAACCATCGGAATGGCGCCCTTCGAAGCTTTATATGGAAGACCGTGTCGATCGCCCACTTGCTGGTGGGAGTCTACTAATAAACTCATACTTGGACCAGATATGATCCGAGAGACTTCAGAGAAAGTAGACTTAATACGAAGAAGGATGAAGACGGCCCAAGACAGACAAAAGTCCTACGTCGACAAGAGGAGAACCGACCTTGAATTTCAGGTTGGGGACAGAGTTTTTCTTAAGGTATCTCCGCTAAGGAACGTTGTTCGTTTTGGAACCACAGGAAAGCTAGCGCCAAGGTTCGTAGGGCCATTCCCGATCATCAAGAAAATTGGGAAAATGGCCTATAGATTAGAGCTACCCGAGAAACTGGCCGGAGTTCACAACGTTTTTCACGTTTCACATCTCCGAAAATGTCTACATGAGTCTGCTGAAGTGGTAGAGCCAAATATCCTAGAAGAAGCAGAGGTGGAACGCGAAGCAACCATAAGGAAAGTTCCAACCCGCATATTAGGAACGGAAGTGAAAAAGCTACGCAACCGCGAAGTCAAACTCGTCAAAGTTCAGTGGAGCGACGCCGAGGGAGACGCGACTTGGGAAACTGAAGCTAGAATACGCACTGCCTACCCTTTTCTTTTCGAGGGTACATCCTTGATCTTTCTTTTTCCTTAAGTTGCGCTTTTATCTATCTTTTTTTTTAGGTATATCTCCTCGACCCTATCTTTTAGGTAGAAACTCTTTGGATGAAAACATGTAATTGAAACATGTTATGGATGATGGTTGCAAGTGGTTGCAAGTGATTGCTAGTGGTTGCTCGTAGTTGCATATACACACACAATCTAGGTTTTAGATCGGCTCAGTCACTTCATATTGCATATGCATATATGTTTGCATTCGTATATGGTTGAACTTTAATGTGTTGTCATATGGATGTTGCATGTGTATGAATGATTGTGAACTCATGTAGAATCATGAATAGGGGGATTTGCATTTATAATGGATTCATAGCACTTACATAATTCGCATTAAGGAGGTCAACTGAATCAGTAGACCGCCTGATTTTGCATTAGATAAGTACATGTACACACACACTTCGCATATGATCATGAAGCATTAGAAGTCTTTTAAGGACAATGGATGCTCCTGTTTGATGGATGAGTAGATGAATGTTTGGACGTTAAGATGTACATTCTTCCGGAACTTGAAGATTTCGGGGACGAAATCCTTTTAAGTAGGGGAGAATGTAACACCCCATGTATTTTATAACTGTGAAATTCATAAATTAAACAATAAATAATTTTAAATCAAAGAATTAAGGGAAACGGGATACGCCATTGCGTTCGTCTCGGAATTCTGCTTGAGATAGAGTCTGAGTTTGCGTAAAACGGATATCGTGTGAAGAAGTTATGGACGAACGAAGTTGGGCGAAAAACCGGAAAACGGGTCAGAATGCACTGGCGCACTTGGGAAGTGCGCCAGAACAAAAATGCACTGGCGCACTTGGGAAGTGCGCCAGTACATTTTTGACCTGGCGCACCTGCCAAGTGCGCCCAGGTCAAAAATGACCTGCTGGCCAGGTCTGGTCTAGTCCTGGCTGGCCAGGTCTGTGTTTGGTCGATTTTCTAAAGCTTGCTTTGTCATTAGGGCTAGGTGGCAGGCTCTAATTGGTCTCTCTTTCGAATGAATGGCTACGATCAATCCAAGCAACATCGATGGTCCTAATCAGTTCATAAACTCTATAAAAATGACCCTAGACTCTACCTAACCTATTCATTCAAAAATAAGAACAAAGCCATCATGCTGCTGAGGAACGACTAGGAGTAGCCACCAAATTTGAGAGAAGATTAGGAGGCAAATTCTAAAGCATAAAGCAACTTAGACAAATCAAATCAAACGCCTACGTCAAAAGGAGACGCATCTCCAAATTCCTAAATTGGAGAATTCGCCACACAATTGTAAGTAGAGTATTATTTTGGTATGAACAAATAACTGTGTTGGTTTGTATACTTGATTTGTGGTGATAAAGTAATTCATATTTTTGCGTTACTATGATTCTTATCGATTTGGAATATTGTATACGTTTGGATATTCTCAAATTATGTTATTCATTATAAAAACTACATGTTTGCGGTAGTTTTATGCAAGTATGACGTTTGGATATTCGCAAAATATGTAACTCATGTTGAAGCTACATTTAATTGAAATTTATGCAAGATTGGGGTTTTGCTACTATGCCATCATGATGTGTACTTTGGTACAAAAATCATTTTGTGTGTAATTGGAACAAATTTGGGTTATTATGGTTCATATGAAATATTGGAATTAGCATCATGATCTATGTATTAAGTCATACTGTTAAAGTAAGCCTCTTTGTGAACTTATGAATATGACTAGGCTATGATATTTTGCATAATTGAAAAACATGTTAGTCCTATATTGTTCACAAGAATTATATGATAATATATGTGACACATAGCTAGGCTAAATTTACAATCCCCTTTGCAAGTTTGTATGAATAAAGTAAAAACCATGATTTCGTTTTTAGGAATATTTATGCCATAAGTATATTTAAGCCATGGTCATGTGAATAGATTTAAAACCATGATTAAGTTGGAATAATTCTAGTGGAATTATACTTTTGTATTAGTAACAAAAGTAAGCACCTTTGTAAACATGTAGTAATCTTATAAACATGATTTGCTTATGTTTGACATTATGCCTAAATAAAAATATAGGTTTATGTTGTAGTTAAGGCTATGCGTCAATAGTGACATACAATTTAGATTCTTAACTTAACTACAAGTTTACATGGTTTGATTCATGTCACTTATGCTTTATGACCAAAGTATATGTTACTACTATGCAAGTACACCAGTTTCTATTTTGTAGTTCCAACGCTATGTTGCAAGTTCATGCGTTCACATTCCCCTTTTTGTGTATGTAATCACGCTTTAAGCCTCCCCTCTTTCGCATGGCTAAGTTGGGCTTAAAAAGGTTAAGCCCAACATATATATAATAAACGAACGTATTAAACGGGGGAAAATAACGTTGGGCTAAATTAATTAATAAATGAAAAGATAAAGTAGAGGGGCCCAAATTCAAGAATGGGTTGGGCCCATGATTGGTGTAACCTTCACACCATTGATTTTTAATGGGCCGCAAATATTTACATATAAGAAAAATAAAGAAGAAAGACAAAATATGTAAATGTAGAAAATACGATGTGTTTAACCCGAGGTTGGATTGAGTTGTGATGTAAACCTGCCCGGAACCGCCCGGCTGTCCAGTAGTCACAACAATACCTATCCAATGTGGGTGGTTAAACATGGAGCCCAATAAGGACCCGAGGTTAGACTGAGTTGTGGCGTAAGACTGCCCGGAACCAACCGGCAACAGGCAGCCACAGCAATACCTGTCTAATGTGAGAGGTCAAGGCTTTAATAAGACAATTAAAGCTGAGTCAGGATTGTTAGGATTAAGTGGACTAAAGACTTAATCAAAATGGAACATGCTAAACTAAACAGACTGATTGGGGTTAGGTTATAAAACACTTAACCAACTTAGCATGTTGGCTAGAAATAGAAAACCTAGTAGCGGGGGACCCTTTTCAGCAGTAACCCTATAAGGTGTATCATGATACCCTGAAACTAGGCAGGGTGGGGCACGATTACTGGGCTGATTGTAAGAGGTCAAATCGACGGCGGTGGTGTAGCAGTGTAGGTTCTAACGGGGTGCGGGCGTGCACACACTCCGGCGCAGAAAAATAAGGCACTGGGCACCAGTAGCATACCTGTGCATTCTAGGGTTGTGTCGGGTCGCCGCCATGGGACTTGATACACCCCATGGTGGGACCAGCATAGGTAACTACAACATCGGGGGCCGTAAGACACATGTAACTATGCGAGTAGGAGCCGATCATCGTAAAATGGATCACTTCACCCTGGTTATGGGGTGCCTATTGGGAACTAGTTTATATGGGTACAGAGATTAATATGGGGTACGATAGTATATTCGACCCTAGACAACTTAACCAAGTTTATAGTGCTTTCCCCATTTCTAGTTTATACTTATCATACCCAGTTCTTTATTCATAGACAGAGTAGTCCTCGACTTACTCAGGCTTTATGTCTGACTCTACTTTTCTTTCGTCTTCTTTTCTTCCGTTCCCCCCCCCCAGGTCCACAGGGAGTGAATATTGCAGCTTGACCAGCCTTCATATCCAGCTTGAAGAGAAAGAATGTATTGCTTGGACCTTTCCGTTTTGAACTATGGCTTTGGACAACAACTATGGGGCTTTTGCAGTTTATTTATGTTTTCTTTATGCTTCTTTAAATAATGTAATCAAGACAGTTATGAAGGTGTTATGTTTTTTTTTGAAAGGATGTAAGACAATCATGGTGATGTTGCTGTAACACGTATTTACTTTTATGAAATAAAAGTTGCTGCTTTTCTGCTATTTACAAATATGTGTTCTTATATCTGTCTTGTATATCTGTGACTTATACTTATAAACCTCCACCAAAATTAGGGCATTCCCTTTGAGAGTGACCCTAACGGAGGTGGGGTGTTTCAGTTGTTGATGTTGTTTTGCACACACTATGACGCAACAATTATGGTATCACATTGGTGATCGACAATTCTCCTTCGTAATTAGAAACAATATTATTATCGAAATTGAAGGTTAATAATTGGGAAAGACCATATGTATGAATTCATATATGTGGATAAAGTTCTTTAAACGAGTTATAAATACCGGAACATTCTAGGATGATAGAGAGGATGGTGTCTAGGATTGGGTTTGGAAAATATAGTTTCCTGCTTTCCCTGGCTATCCCTATCTGATCCGACGCCTGGGAAGGTTAATTTGAATTTATTTGAATTTAGAAATGAATTGGAATTTGATTTATTAAGTAAAAAATAAAAGTTGAATTTTGAACCCGAGATAATTTGGAAAGTCAATGTAAATTACCTTAAATGATTTTAAATGGTATTTAATGGTTTCTAAGGTATTTTGAAGTACTGTGGAATAATTTTTATTGCGGTCAAAATAGAGTGTGTCGCACAATGGCAATTTGCGTATTTTAGTTACAAACTTTAAACGCTTATAACTTTTGCAATCTAAATTAGATTTCTTAGAAACGAAAACATTTGATTTATATTAACAAGAGCTTTCAAATGAGTGAAAGAAGATTTTAATTTCGAGTTATAATTTTCAAGTTATGTTTAAACCCGTTTCAGGAAAAGGTTGCTGTAAGAGAAGTTATCGACCATAGTCATAAACAGCCATTTTTAATGTTTCTAAAAATATGGAAAAATTTTGTAAAATCATTATAATTTATGTAAAAATATTTTGTATTGTAAATTTTAAGTTTTGACTAAGATAAACGATGATTTGATCGAAGTAATTAAGATAACTGTTTTGTAACGCTTTTGAAAATACTATTTTAACTCTTTCTTTGGAAACAATCTATTTTGAAGTTTAACCCGCAAGTTGTTTTATGAACGATAAGTAATCATTTTTAAATGATTTGTGGAATGTTTTCAAAGGTTCAAAAGTATTGAAAATATTTTATATGGAATTTAAATTGATTTATTTAATATTAAAACGGGTTTTCAGTAATTGGATATGGTTGGAGATAAATCTTCGGATGTTTGATATTAATCCGGTAGATGATGACTCTTACTATTTGAGGAATTTAAATGGTAGTTCACCATTATTCCGCTTATAGTGTGAGTTGGATACAGAGATTAATATTAAGGATAAGTTGATGGAATTTCTATCCAGATCTAATGTCAAAGAGTTGGATAAATCATTTAATTAAGATATGGGTTTCATAATTTGATTGGGATAAGTTGGATAGAAATAATCTTCGGATATTTGATATGAAATTCTTTGGTGTAAACGTATACTATTTGAGGAATTTGGAAGATATTATTATTATATCGTTATTTCACTTATAGTATTTGTTGATTATGAGAATTAATATCGAATATAAGTAGATACAATTTCTGTGTAACTTATATTCAATATCGATTGATTTGGGTTTTGTTGTGAAACCTATCTTCAATAATATCATTCTTGAAACCCAATGAGATTGAGTTATGGAAATTCATATCGTAATTTGAGGATTTAATCAGATCTTTCATTTGAGGAAATTAAAAGTGAGGAATTGGGAAGGAAGAATAATCTTTTAGTTAAGATTACAGAATTGAATGTTCGGAAACCAATTTAATTGGAAACTAGGGTTGAAATGTGGGGTAAGGGTTTTCAAAGGAAACTGGGTTATTGATAATGAGTTATCAAATGGAAAATTAATTAAGGTTTTGAAGCTAAATTATCTTTGATTTAAGGGATGTGTTTTAAAAGAGAAAGGCTAAATATGGATTTTGTTATAATTTGAAAATAGATTTAAAGAAGTTTAATTTAACAAAATCCAAGATGGAAGGAGATTTGGTAGAAAGCCTGTGTGTTCCGTAATTGTGTTTTTAATTGCACTTATTATTTGGAAAGACCGGGATCGGAATTATGTCTGAAAACCATTCAAAGTAATAATACTACGTTGTGGAGCAATTGAAGACATTGGAGGCAACATTGAAGGCCGGGACCCTTCATGTCGTAAGGGCGACTTGCTTAATGTCTCGAATGGCTGGCTCCCATTCTCAGATGAAATTTATATATCAATTAAGTGGCAAGAAGCCCGAACGAATGTGAAGGAATTCAGATTTTTGTTTCGTTCAGACCCAGAACGGACATGTATGGATTGTGTGTCTGACATTGTAATTGACTGCGTAGCACTGATCTTTATTAATATATATCTTCTTGGTGGCGGAGAATTTATTCTCTTGCTTAACACCCTTCTCTAAGACGTATGAGCTTATAGATTACATATTGATGGAAATCAGTGATGTGTAGTGCATGGACAATGTGACATACTTAAGTTATGTGATGAGCTATGGATGATCAAATCATGACTTATTTAAGCGTAGCTTTGTGTATATCGTGACCTCGACAAACCTCACACCCCGGATTGATGGTAAACTGGTGGTCAGATTTTTATGTTCGTTTCGTATGTTCGGTGCACCGAGATGTGATGATGAAAGGGTACTACAAAGTCCCCAGTCTGGGACGCTATTCGTTAGGTACTCTGATTCATGTATGGTGGGTTAGTATAACGGAGTCCGAGTCTGGACGTTATCAACGAGTACTAGGATGATGCGCACAAGATAGTTTGTGAGCCCACAAATGGTCTTTCGTACCAGGAACCATCATGTTGGAAACCCAATCTCCAGTACGAACCCATACGGTTTTGATTATATAACCTGCTGGTTACTGGCAGGATTACGTAAGCATAATGGGATGGGGCATTATGTTGGCTAGGTTTAATACATTTATTTGATAAAATGGTTTTCACACTATATATAGTAGTAAAAGATGATTTTAACATATGAAGGCATTTTTGGTTATCATAAGGCAAAACTCACACACCTGGTGTGCGCTTGCATTGTGTAATGTGGGACGAGCTTATGATAGCTTCATTTTTCAAAAAGTCATTGCAGATTTCTATGCACTGGTATTCACATGGAGTAAACCCGTTCCGCATTAGCGGCGTGGTCTGGTGAATTATCTAACATTAAAATAAACCCTAAAAACAACTGTTTTGAGTTCTCACACCAGTCTCATGACTGACATGGAGTTTATTGTTCCCACACCTAAACTTTGGGTGCCCATAATTTTTACACGGGCAGCCTAGTAGTTTGGTTCGTAGATTTAGTCTAGGAGTTGGTTGGAGCAGGATTCTAGTTTTAGCTGGAGCTATTTTGTCTTGGAGCATTCGCATTCTTCCGCTAAGTTTAGTATCTTTTCCGATGTGTAATCGATGTACTCTGATGTACCTCTTGTAACTCTGATGTAATATTATTTTAATGATAATGGAAAAGTTCTTTTTATTTTGTGCAAATGTGTAAGTGCCCTTAACAATCCGTCTTTATGAACGGTTTAAGTTGGTTTAATTACCGGCGAAAACCGGGCAAAAAGCAGGGTTGTTACATTTGGTATTAGAGCTTTGGTTTATAAAAAGCAATGGGGTACGACACATTGAACAAAAGGAAAGACTCATCAGAGTTATATATCTCATTAGAGATAAGGTTAGTAATGCCCTAGAATGATATTTTGGAGTATTATATTTGAGAGAGCATATTTGAAAATATGAAATGAGTTTTGAAAAGTTATATTTTAAGAAAGAAACATATTTTGAAAGTATATGGTTAATTATAAACCTGGATGCTTAAACAAACGATTAAGGTTAAGTTTACATTTTATGATTATAATTACACATAAAATACTTCTTATGGCATGGTAATTAAGACCCTTCCACTGATCAGGAAAATGATCCGAATACGAATGCCTTTTGGATTTAATTTCACTACTGGGTAACATTTCGAAATATCGTTAAACTTGGGTCAAATTTGTCAAGGTAACTAATCAATATGGTTAGAAATTAAAAATTAGAATTTGAGTATTGTATTTGATGTTGAGGTTGGACTATCGAGTATAAGAAGATTTTGAATATACGCCTAGCTAATGTATATACGAAGTCCTGAGTATACTAGATAGATATAGAATCACACTCTAGTTGCTTGAAGATGATTCTGTTGATGACTGCAACATCATCAGTATGTATTTTCAAGTTTCGAAAGTGGGATGACTATATGATTCCAATTAAACATCAATATATACTTAAACCCATTTAGATAAGTGTTTGAATTTTTTTGGTAAATTGATGTGAATTTAAATAGAAAAGTAGGGCATGTAGTCCATGATTGTCAGTTAAAGAAGGGAGAAAGACCAGCTAAAGCAACACCACCCGCAGTCATAAGTGAAGACGAAGGAACGCGAGAATTATGTAGTCAAAGCAAGCTTTTTGACCCATAGGGAATTATCTCTGAAAAGTTGGATTCATGAATAAATGTATGTATATGATGTTAAAAAAAATTTCCTTTACAAATCTCTTTAATATATTCTATCATATATCCAAATAGATCCAATTCTAATGAAAAAGTTATTGAATTTAATTAAAGGTATAGATAGGAAAATTGGAATAATCGGTGATTTTGGACAAGTCGATAAGTTCTAAAGTATATTGTGGCAACAAAAGGAACTGTTTAAGTGAGCATGGATACCTTATGAATTAAGTTTCACAATTTGATTAAAGGATATTTGGCAAGCGAGAATAGTAAGTAGAAATTGCATAAACTGAAACGTTTAGACAAGCTGAGTTCGGAGATGATCAAGTTTTTCGTGTAACGAATATTAGTAAATTTTGGAAACTGAAAAGGAATAAGTTTCATAACCTTTGTATTTGCAAAATAAGATCTAAGAGAATAAATTTATAACTCTGAATTTTTTTGAAAGCAGTAAATGGTGGAGTATAAGTAATTGGCCCTGTAAACGATGAATCAAATATAATGGGGGTAACTGGAGGTTATCGCTGGAGGACATGTAGATATGGTTATCCGTTAATATATGTGAGAACAAGGAGCTTTGGTATAAAGAATTTTAATCTTAAATTTGTCGAATGAGTAGTTACGATTCCCTTTCCTTTTCGAGGACGAAAAGTTTTAAAGGGGGAGTGAATGTAACGATCCAGAATTTATAACCAATTTAAAATTGGAATTTTTGTTACTTAATTTGAATTTAAATTTGAATTTGACATAAATATGTATATGGTTAAATATATTTAATAATTTTGATAAGTTATACGATAGATTTTACTTGAATTATAAATGAGAATGATTATTAATGAGTATGGATTTATTGATACTATTTGTCGTTCGATTGGATTTGTCAAATCATAACATGAATTAGTAGCATTAGAATTAAGTGTTTCCCTTAGTTTTCATAGCATTTAAGGGAAAATGCTACCAAAAGTTCACTTTCTCTCCTTAAGACAAGTGTAAGGACACTTGTATTTTTGCATGCCTCCGTCCATGCATGCCTTCCACTTGCCCCCTTAGGTGTCATTACCTCCTTAACTCCCCATTCCTATATAAGGAGGCCTTTTCTCCATTTTCTTACCATTCCATTCCATTTCCTCCTTTCCACCTTCTTCTTAAAGCTTATGGCCATGGTTTCCATGGCATAAGTCTTCCTCTTTTCCACCACCTCCTTGCCAAAGTTCGTCGTCGTCATCCTCCTCCTCCTTCCCTTATAGAGAGAGAGATTAATATATAGTGTGTGTGTGTGTGTGTGTATATATATATATATATATATATATATATATATATATATATATATATATTGGTGAAGAAGACGTTGCGCTGAAATACTGTCCGACGGTTCTCTCAGATAGGCTCGCCTACCGTGAAGAATTGGAAAGCTATTAGGTGAGAACTCTTTAACCACGGTTTATATATTTAATTAGTAGTGAGACTAATTTAAATATAGTGATAGATTATTAGTGGTTAATGATAGTTGATGTTTGTTATGATGGATGCATAGTTCAGTACACACACTATTAAGCGTTAGTGTTATAACGCTTGTGCACAATTATGATTTATTTAATCATGTAAATGATGGTTGATGTGGATGTTTATAATGGTTGTTGATGTTGTTTTGCACACACTATGACGCAACAATTATGGTATCACATTGGTGATCGACAAATCTCCTTCGTAATTAGAAACAATATTATTATTGAAATTGAAGGTTAATAATTGGGAAAGACCATGTGTATGAATTCATATATGTGGATAAAGTTCTTTAAACGAGTTATAAACACCGGAACATTCTAGGATGATAGAGAGGATAGTGTCTAGGATTGGGTTTGGAAAATATAGTTTCCTGCTCTACCTGGCTATCCCTAACTGATCCAACGCCTGGGAAGGTTAATTTGAAATTATTTGAATTTAGAAATGAATTGGAATTTGATTATTAAGTAAAAAATAAAAGTTGAATTTTGAACCCGAGATAATTTGGAAAGTCAATATAAATTACCTTAAATGATTTTAAATGGTATATAATGGTTTCTAAGGTATTTTGAAGTACTGTGGAATAATTTTTATTGCGGTCAAAATAGAGCGTGTCGCACAATGGCAATTTGCGTATTTTAGTTACAAACTTTAAACGCTTATAACTTTTGCAATCTAAATCGGATTTCTTAGAAACGAAAAACATTTGATTTATATTAACAAGAGCTTTCAAACGAGTGAAAGAAGATTTTAATTTCGAGTTATAATTTTCAAGTTTTGTTTAAACCCGTTTCAGGAAAAGGTTGCTGTAAGAGAAGTTATCGACCATAGTCATAAACAACCATTTTTAATGTTTCTAAAAATATGGAAAAAAATTGTAAAATCATTATAATTTATGTAAAAATATTTTGAATTGTAAATTTTAAGTTTTGATTAAGATAAACGATGATTTGATCGAAGTAATTAAAATAACTGTTTTGTAACGCTTTTGAAAACACTATTTTAACTCTTTCTTTGGAAACAATCTATTTTGAAGTTTAACCCGCAAGCTGTTTTACGAACGATAAGTAATCATTTTTAAATGATTTGTGGAATGTTTTCAAAGGTTCAAAAGCATTGAAAATATTTTATATGGAATTTAAATTGATTTATTTAATATTAAAACGGGTTTTCAGTAATTGGATATGGTTGGAGATAAATATTCGGATGTTTGATATTAATCCGGTAGATGATGACTCTTACTATTTGAGGAATTTAAATGGTAGTTCACCGTTATTCCGCTTATAGTGTGAGTTGGATACAGAGATTAATATTAAGGATAAGTTGATGGAATTTCTATCCAGATCTAATGTCAAAGAGTTGGATAAATCATTTAATTAAGATATGGGTTTCTTAATTTGATTGGGATAAGTTGGATAGAAATAATCTTCGGATATTTGATATGAAATTCTTTGGAGTAAACGTATACTATTTGAGGAATTTGGAAGATATTATTATTATATTGTTATTTCACTTATAGTATTCGTTGATTATGAGAATTGATATCGAATATAAATAGATACAATATCTGTATAACTTATGTTCAATATCGATTGATTTGGGTTTTGTTGTGAATCGTATCTTCAATAATATCATTCTTGAAACCAAATGAGATTGAGTTATGGAAATTCATATCGTAATTTGAGGATTTAATCAGATCTTTGATTTGAGGAAATTAAAAGTGAGGAATTGGGAAGGAAGAATAATCTTTTAGTTAAGATTACAAAATTGAATGTTCGAAAACCAATTTAATTGGAAACTAGGGTTGAAATGTGGGGTAAGGGTTTTCAAAGGAAACTGGGTTTTTGATAATGAGTTATCAAATGGAAAATTAATTAAGGCTTTGAGGCTAAATTATCTTTGATTTAAGGGATGTGTTTTAAAAGAGAAAGGTTAAATATGGATTTTGTTATAATTTGAGAATAGATTTAAAGAAGTTTAATTTAACAAAATCCAAGATGGAAGGAGATTTGGTAGAAAGCCTGTGTGTTCCGTAATTGTGTTTTTAACTGCGCTTATTATGTGGAAAGACCGGGATCGGAATTATGTCTGAAAACCATTCCAAGTAATAATACGACGTTGTGGAGCAATCGAAGACATTGGTGCCAGCATTGTAGACCGGGACCCTTCATGTCGTAAAGGCGACTTGCTGAATGTCTCGAATGGCTGGCTCCCGTTCGCAGATGAAATTTATATATCAGTTAAGTGGCAAGAAGCCCGAACATATGTGAAGGAATTCCGGATTGTTGTTTCGTTCAGACCCAGAACGGACATGTATGGATTGTGTGTCTGACAGTGTAATTGACTATGCAACACTGATCTTTATTAATATATATCTTCTTGGTGGCGGAGAATTTATTCTCTTGCTTAACACCCTTCTCTAAGACGTATGAGCTTAGAGGTTATATATTGATGGAAATCAATAGTGCGTAGTGAATGAACAATGTACCATACTTAAGTTATGTGATGAGCTATGGATGATCAAAGCATGGCTTATTTAAGCGTAGCTTTGTGTATATCGTGACCTCAACGAACCTCATACCCTGAATTGATGGTAAACTGGTGGTCAAATTTTTATGTTCATTTCGTATGTTTGGTGCACTGGGATGTGATGATGAAAGGGTACTACGAAGTCCCCAGTCTGGGACGCTATTTGTTGGATACTATGATTCATGTTTGGTGGGTTAGTATAACTGAGTCCGAGTCTGGACGTTATCCGCGAGTACTGGGATGATGCGCGCAAGAAAGTTTGTGAGCCCACGAATGGTCTTTCATACCAGGAACCATCATGTTGGAAACCCAGTCTCCACTACGAGCCCATACGGTTTTGATTGTATAACCTGCTGGTTACTGGCAGTATTAGGTTAGTATAATGGGATGGGGCATTATGCTGGCTAGGATTAATGCATTTATTTGATAAAATGGTTTTCACACTCTATATAGTAGTAAAAGAGGATTTTCACATATGAAGGCATTTTTGGTTATCATAAGGAAAAACTCACCCATCTGGTGTGCGCTTGCATTGTGTGATGTGGGACGAGCTTATGATAGCTTCATTTTTCAAAAAGTCGTTGCGGGTTTCTGTGCACTAGTATTCACACGGAGTAAACCCATTCCGCATTAGCGGCGTGGTCTGGTGAATTACCTAACTTTAAAATAAACCCTAAAAACAACTGTTTTGAGTTCTCACACCAGTCCCATGACTGACCTGGAGTTTATTGTTCCCACACCTAAATTCTGGGTGCCCATAATTTTTACATGGGCAAGCTAGTAGTTTGGTTCGCAGATTTAGTCTTGGAGTTGGTTGGAGCAGGATTCTGGTTTTAGCTGGAGTTATTATGTCTTGGAACATTCGCATTCTTCCGCTGAGTTTAGTATCTTTTCCACTGGGTAATCGATGTACTCTGATGTACCTCTTGTAACACTGATGTAATATTATTTTAATGATAATTGAAAAGTTCTTTTTATTTTGTGCAAATGTGTAAGTGCCCCTAACAATCCGTCTTTATGAACGGTTTAAGTTGGTTTAATTACCGGCGAAAACCGGGCAAAAAGCCGGGTCGTTACAGTGATGATGTGGCGCAAAATGATCGGTCAGTGAGTGTTTTTCTTATATTTCAATTCAAATTTCATACTTCTAATTTGCATAAGTTTTACATATGAGTTCCGTTTTGAAACCTATTTCTTGTGTTATACTCAGAAGTGATAATGTCTCTTCTGAATTATAAGCGTAGTATAAAATATATTTTTACTAGATTAAAACGGAATTTCTAGGATAGTTAAACTTAAATTGTATTGCATAAAAGAATTAGAATGCCATTTAAATAGTTTTGACTGAAATATCATGTTTACCCATTTAAGTGCTATACGCGTTATTTTGATATTATTAATAGATTCAGACTATTTTGACACTTATCCCACAATAATTTCTTAAGATAGGTTCTATGGATTTTATTTATGTCACCATGGATGTTTATATGCTAGTTTATATATTCGTATGACTACTGGTTTCTTGTTTGCGTTGTGTAGTTGAAAATGTCATTAGTAAGCAATATTAGACTAAGAAAAATTATTTTACTAGAACATAACGTGTCTTGATAAAATGCACAAGTTGATAGGTTGACTTAGTGTACAACTTATGATAGATTCAGGCAGATGATATAGATTAATGAAAAAGCATCAGAACATGCATGCTGATCAGAAGACAGAGAGCACCGAAGCATAGGAACTGAACAGAAGATAGGGTAGCATTGGAGCTTGTTGACTGATAAAGGCGAATGATGGACTTGACGATGAGCTTTTATTTTGAGATGAATGTTAGACATTTTTACTTGGTGTGTATTTAACTAATCTTGGATAAATACACGACCAAAGTGGCCGCTGTTAATTAATATGGGCTGAACGATATCGACTACAATTGATGATTGTCATTTTGTCCAATTTAAGATGGATGATGAGACTTTGAGGAGTAGGAAGTGATGGTTCTTTGGATAGTGGTTTTGATGTTATATGTCTTCAACCAGTAGTTTAGGCCTGAGGGGGTGTGGTGCTTCAACGTAGTGATTTTTCATTTGACAATGATGATTCCATGATGGGAAGTGATGATTTTCGACGGGAGTCTTATGGATAGTCTTAAGATGGATTATGTTGCGGAGAACATGTGGAAAGATAGTAGTGATCCTCATGATTTCATATACCTTTGAGGGAAGGATAAGAGGAAAGATCAAAGTTAATTGATGTTTTAGATCTGATCTGCCTAAAGCTCAGAGTATGTTGACGTTTTGGACTAGATAGGTTTATCCACTAAACTCCGTTAATGTTGTGATATAGTGGGTATTCTAGTAGAGTTTTTCAATGCTAGAACATACCCGCTTTTTGAGGGATTACGTGATTAAGTGTTGAATATCAATTATTTGACTCGCTAAAGTGAATGTGAGCACGAATGATGGATGCTATATATTACAACATTAAGGATGCCACATGGCATATATATCACTGATGAGTATATTTAAAAACCCTTAGTACTTTGATGTAGGGTACACCCATGATGATGATGATCATAAAATAATATATATATATATATATATATATATATATGTGCTAAGTCAGTGGATGCAGGGACTGATCAGGTATGATTCTCCATACCATGTGTTTCATTTACTATTACGACCTTTATATAATTTGGTAATTGTTTATAGACTTTTGTCAGACCCCGATGTTTCATATTTCGTTTATTACCTTGGATACTCATTGATGATGCTAATGAGTAGGCCAGGTAACATGTTTTTATGGATTGGAAGTGTAGTGATTCAACATTAAAAAAAGTACCTGTTCATTTGGAAACTTAACTTACTACGGGGAGCAATGATCAACATTATCACCACTGCCAACTTGTCCAAACTATACATGCATGAAGATAGAAGGACACTTTAGCATGGAAGTCGGAAAGAAAAAACAACAATCAGTAATCTCATTAAATTATAAATTTGCAGAAATTTATTAGCCCTATTCTGATAAACTTATTCAATTGTGCAGCAATGTTATTATGTGAATATGAACTACCCAACTTATGGCAAGACATGAACCTTATTCCAACGCCAGTACTAAACATGTCCATCTGATGTAAGCGCCATTGTATGTCTCTAGCCACCGGAAATCTAGAATTGTGCATTCACATGTCATTTTATATATAGTTTTCGATACTGATTTCACTGGTATCACTGATCATATGCAGCAAGTCAAATTTCCAAAGTAAAACAATAATTAATCAAACCTCAGATATGGATCTATCTTTTGAGGCTTCCACCTGATGAGGAATTAGATAATCGTTGAAATCTCCATGCCCTAGCTGGCTATATTTGCTCCATCCATAAGTTTATAAGCTACCAGTTGAAGATACTGTAATCGTATGCCGCCACCCACATGCAATTAGTACCGTTTTTGTTCCCTATAACAATTGAAATATACACAATATGCAACATGTATAAGCATAGACCAAAACAGAAAATCCAAACTGAAGCATAAATGCATACATTGACCTATTGTATAGAAACAGATAGTTTTGATGAAGAATAATATTTAGAAATCGGGACAATTTGACATACATCTTGGTAAAGAACCTTTTCTAGAAGTAGACAATCACTCAGTCACCAACGCCCAAATTAACATATCGTCCCCAAGCCCATCCATACAGCTCACCATCCTTTTTAACAAAAGCAGTGTGCTCAGCACCAGTAGCAATCATTTTGACAGGAATTCCCTATAATTAATCAAGCTATCATGCTCATGAAATCATTGTAAAATCAAACATAAATAATAAAAGCAATTTAAGTTCATAAAGGTTAAAAACTGTGAGTCCTTTATCAGGTCTTACTTCGATTAGAGTCAGATAGGAATAAAAGTGGCCACGGAAAAAGAACAAACTCTACTACAAGTATTACACACAAAATTGTAGAAAAGTCCTCACCAGATATGGATATAACAAGGTTAAAACTATTCAGTCCTTTTTTGTGTTCTACTTTGATCAGAGAGGAAATAAAAGAAATGGTCGAGAGGAAAAAAAGCACCCACTGATGCATGTATTTTGTACAAAATTGTAGTAGCATGCTCAACAGGCAAAAATGTATTATTTAGTAACTTTGTTTATAGATTATCATAATCTAGAGTTCAAAGTGTATATTCTTTGTATAAAATGTATTATTTCCATTTTTATTTGTTGTTGTTTCTTTTAAAAAAATGGTAAAATATAAATAAGATAACAACTTAAGATTAAAGATTAGTAGGAGGTAACAAATTCAAATTGAAAGATGTGGCAATGATACTTCCAATATGGATCACTCCATATATTAATCCAAGCACAACATAAGGGTCATACCAGTCCATCTTTTGGAATTTAGAAACAAGAGCAAAAATAGAAATAACCCAAATTATACTCCTTATATACGAATCCGACCATGTGAACTATGCTCCAGTAGATCGTAACAAATGCTGATGGAAGAATATGGCCATGGTATTTCCAGTCTGGTTCTCTTTCAAACAAGAACAAGCCATTGTATTTTATCTCATTACTCTGACTAAAAACCGCCAATGGTAGCAGAAGTATGTCTGTGGAAGCCTGCTTCGCTTTTGAACAAAACCGATCCAACGTTAGGTAACTGGAGGTAGGGAGAAGCAAATCAACTTGTGGATCGGTTCCATCCTCATCAGTTCGCTAAATTAGTGGATCCATCCATATTCGTCGTTAGCAGTCAGTGTTTGTTGAGATGCGAGTTTGTCTAAGGAAGGAAAATTTGGGGATCGATGTTGATTTGGGGAAGAGTAGAGGAAAGGTCGGCCAACAAATATAAGACACGAGTTACTTTGCACTGGGCTCATCTCATGGAGGTGCTTGCGAAAATGTAGTTGTGTTGTTGTTGTTCGCCGCAATTAATATACTGGGCATTCCCCAGCATCATCCCACACAGAAAGAGCGCGGAGCCCCGGCCCCGGGTCCGCTAACGTAAAGCGAGGAGTTGAGCCTGAACTGGCGAACCGAAGTCACTTTCGTAACCATACTAAAATTTTCAAATTTAGCGCGCCAAAATTTCGTCCTTCTACGTTAAGATGACCATCAGATTTTCGTGTGTCATTACCAAAATTTCACTAAAATTTATTGAATTAAATATTATAAGTTTAAACTGATAAGTAAAAATATAATATGGATTTCTTAAGATTACTTTTTATTAAAATAATATATATTACTTATTAATAATATTTTCTATTAACTATTACTTATTTCTTCTCAGATATAATTGATTCTTAATTATTAAAAATTAATTTTTATGTATATGTTATTAGTTATTGACTACTATGAGCTGTGCTAACATCAGTCACGCATTAAGAGACTGATCTAATACTTGCTTAGGTATTGATCAAATAAGTTCTAGTAGGGTCCATTTTAGTTGAATTTAAAAATATAAAAATATGTCCAACCAATCAGCTGAGCGAGTATATGATGACTTTAGGCACGCGTGACTAATGCTAGCAATTCCCTGACTACTAAATATTTAACCATAATTATTGAAAAATAACTACTTTTTATTAATTATTAAATATTAGTTATTAAATATTAATTCTTAAATATTAATTATTATTCATTTGTAAAGTTATTACTGAATATTAATTATTATTAATTTGTAAAGTCATTATTGAATATTAATTACTAATTATTTTTAAATATTAATATAATTAATATTAATATTATTAATATTAAATATTAGTCATTATAAGTATTTAATAGGCCTCTATTACAACAAGTAGAAAAAAGAACTTATGAAAATAAGTTTATGCAACTTTCTAATAAAAATATTTTAATTATTAATTATAACTGACAAAAAATAAGAGTTGTTAAAAATAGACATCTATTACCACCGATAAAAAAAATGTTGTAATAGACATCTATTACAAGCAGCAAAATAAAAGAGTTTATAAAAATATATTTATTACAACTTTCAGGGAAGGACAATTGTAAAAAAGTTTTATTACAACTGTCATTTTGTGATAGTTGTAAAATTAAAGTTGTAATATGGTATTTTTGTTGTAGTGGTCTGGACAATCCAGTAGAATCTACTGAGCGGATTTTTAGTTTGATCACATGGAGTAGGAATCCAACTTTTGATGGATGGTACTTCCCATATCCTTGATTTTCAATCATGTCATACTATATATAGTATCTTTCATTTCCTAAACTTTGCATATAAATCTTGTACTTTTAAAAAAACTCCATTCATATAAGATCATTTCTTTCCAAATCTAATAATTTCAAAATCAATAATTTTCACATCATACTTATACAATTTCTTTTTATATAAGAATCAAAATTCTTAAAATCGAATCTTTGTCGAATTCAAAGATCTTCATTAATCAATAGACTCCCAGAGTTATTCTAGTTTTATACTTATGTAAATATAAGATTTTTTTATTTTTTGAAATTGAATATTTCAAAATTGATAGTTTTGGATTTGCTTCATACTTAAAACATCCTTTCAATGTTTCAAAGAACAATTCCTTCTTGTTACAAATTCAAATAGGGAGGATTTACAGATAGGTGATATATAATCTAAAAAAAAAACTAAAGAAACACATGTAATCTTATCAAAATAAAAAATCTTCAAGTTTCATTTTTAGTATTTAATTAGTGAGTACAAATAACTAAAGTTAAACGATCTCATACCACCTTCGTTTAATTCTACGCTTTCTTTAATGGCGACAGGGTTACTTTCCCTTTCTTTAATTCTACGCTTTCTTCCCCGCAAATCTCTACCACCTTCGTTCTAAATCATTTCATCCTCCTCTGACTTTTCATCTCTCCCCTTATTTCGCGTGCGTAGCTCACCTCAGAACCACGATTTAGATTTTCAGACCTAACCCCTTCAGATCCTCCTTCTATCTTTCCCCCTCTTTGGCAGATCTCGTTGTTCCCATCCAAGCTCCTCCCCCTTATCTTGCTGTGTGTGGCGATCATTATTTGGAGGTCTCTTACCACTATTTCGATCCACGACACTTGTTTTTGCGTGGGCCACCTGAACGATTCCTATAATGCGCTTCGCCAGGAATCCTCATGACTACGTGTTACACTTTTCTTGGTGTATATTGTCCTGCGATAGTATGACTATGTCAGGAGGTTGGGGTCAGTGTGGTGTTTGCTGAAATTATGTTTTGGTTTCGAAATTGTGTCAGGTGTTTTTTGGATGATGGTTTCGGCTTGCACAATGAGAGAAGGTTATGGAGACTACGCGGAGCTCCCTCGTCGAGCAGTAACTTCATTCTCTACCTTGCTAAGCGTTTCACCCTCGAGTTGTAATGGTGCATAATGGAGAACGATATTCAATGTTTGGTTTTGGGTTGTCGTCTTGTAGTCTCTGTACAGTTGATGGTGGTATGGGTTGATGGTTGTTGCTATGGAGTTTATGGGTTTTGTTTTTATGCTGTTGGAGCTCTAGAGTTGGGTAGCTGGATACAGAAAGGAGGTGGATGTTGTCAACTGATTAGGCAAACATGGTGAAGTCCTTGGCCCTCGAATTGCTTGGTAAGTTGGTGATTACTACGTGTTCTTCTCTGTCTGGCTACTATGCCATGATACTTGCTATATGTCAAAGCTTTTCGGTTTTGTTGGGTTGTGTTAAGACGGTGCAACCTTGTTTGGAAGCTGATTTTGACAACGTGCTATGCAATTCTTGATATAGATACACTGATTCGGCAAGTTTGATCTGCCTAGAAGTGATCATGATCGCCGGAGGCTTTCCTGATGTGGTCACGTAACTATTAGCACTACTGCCACTAGATCTACTTTGGTGGAGTTGGTGTGGCTATGTGATGGAGTGTGTCAGCTTGCTCTGGCACTAGGATATGTGATGTTTCTTTTCATGACAATGGTTGAAGGTTTTGTAGTGCAGTCATGTTGGCTGATGTACTTACTTTTGCCTAGCTAATTGTTTATTTTCCTCCTTGCGTGGAGTAGAAATGCAATAGCAGTCTAGTATTAAAATAATAGCTCCTACGATAATCTAGAATAGGGACAATGGACAGTCCACTTAAAATGTCTTAGGTAGTGGACGAACCACTTTAAAAACCGTAATAGTGGTCTAGCAAACTGCCAAACTCCTGTAATTATTGTAATTATTATTTGTTATAATAAAATGTGTTACAGATCACTATAAAAACTGGTCGGCTATGCCAAAAAAATATCTTCAAGTTTGATTACTTACCAAGTTTATTCATAGGGTTTTTTATTTCCTATAAATTAAATTCATTTATGAATACTATTCTAATATTCATTTAATATATAATTCACATACATATTTAAGTGATTAAAAATTTTATGTTCAAATCAATGTCTTGGTTTTATTAACGTTCAATTTAACTAATATCATTAACTAATATTTAGATTGATATTATTCTCAATTTTTTCTATCATTGTCTTAATTATTAGTTGTCGTTTACTAAAAAAATCATTTCGTAGTAAATTTCAAAATTAGCAAATAACTTAACATTGTTTATTCCATCCTTTACAAACATTTTTAGAAACCATTACACATAAATGACATTCATCATTACAAGCAACTAAAGCTAACGGGTTTGTCCCGGTTCAAAAAATTTCTCATTGCATAAGCATGTTAAATAAACTGCTAAGTGGATCTTACGCTCAACAACATTATGTAATCACCTGTACATGATTCATACAACCACGAACAATTTAAAGTGTCATTTTTCAAAATCTCATAAACCAACAAACATGCTATTCAAATATTTATTAGGTCCTGTACGATGCACATATATCATCCGTTACAAAATATCAAATCTGATCATTTGTCCGATCTCAAATCTGATCATCCGTTACAAGTATGATGCGCGCGCGCGCACACACACACACACATATATATATATATATATGGGTGGGATACATTTTCAGACTTTGGATGCCCTAAAGTCCTCGTTAATAGCATCATACTTAGAGGTGGATGGAATGTTACTAGTTTACCTCTAAATGAAGATATTAAAGGCATTATCTCAAACATGCAAATTCATTCAGATAGAGAAAGTGATCAGTGGGTCAGGAAACACCATGTAGATTTTTCGATTAAATCAGCGTATAATTGTGTCCGAGTGTCCGAGATCAGGGGGAAGTATGTGTGTGGGAAAAATTCATTTGGTGCAAAGCAAATATACCCAAAATGGCGTTCACAGCACTTAAAGCGATTAAGGGGCGGTTACCAACAAAAGACCGATTATGCAGATGGAATATCACTACAGAAACTTAATGTGTTTTGTGTGATAATTCAGATGAATCACATCAACATCTGTTCTTCGAGTGTAATTACTCAAACCAAATAGTCATCAAGTGTTTTCAAATGTACGACACGCAATTAAGAGATAATAATATGAATCGCCTGCTAAACTACCTGGTCAGCCAGTGGCATGCCAAACACGTGGAATTCGAAGAAGATAGCTCCGTATTCACAGCTTTGATTTGGTGGATATGAGAAGAACGAAACCGCCGATTGTTTCAATCAAAATCAAGATCGATTGAGGAGGTTAGCAAATTGATTTACCACGATGTTGAAATCAAATCGAGGAGCAAACGAAGGAGGTTTACCTTAAACCCGGAAAGCAGAAGAGCTGGTAGTGAAGGCAAAAATCCAAGGGAGTTGAGCGATCAAAACCAAAGTACACTATTCCGCCGTCACCCGCCATGAGTAATTAGGGCAAGAGGACTTCGAAGTGTTATTTCCTTGTTTAAGAGATGCTAAGTTGTCGATTGTATATTTGTATATACGGTACGTTGTAAGTGGACTGTAAATGGTTTTGGGCTTGTTGGATCGTAATAAAATATACCAATTTTCAAATATATATATGTAATGTCCCGGTTTTTCACTAGTATTTGTTAACGATAAATATTGATTTAATAGGTAATTAAATCATAGAATATGTTTACTAAAAAAACTAGAACGATTATAAATATATGTGAGTGTATGTATACACTAGTAATATGGTTAGTTATGTTTGAAAACATAATACGAGTATGCAACTAAAACAAAGCAAAGACATTGCAACTAAAACTTTAAAACCCTTACATGAAAATGATAACACAATATTATAAGGGGTTTTTGTCACTTTAAAAATATAAGGGATCTTGAAACAAATTTGTTAACAAAATATCTTATACTTATAGATTAAGTAAAACATTTTATATTGCATACAAAATCCAAGAATGATCCGCAACATTAATGTAATGATGGCTAAAATATGAAGAGTCATCACCTAAGAACTAGGAATAGCAACTTGCAAGTATTTAATTCATATTAACAAAAATATTTTGCCAAACAAACCATTTTATTATTGCAAATGAAATCTATGGAAATATAAGACATGTGCAGCATTTAAAGAAGTAAGATTTTGTTCTAGAAGGAGAGGCAAGGACAAGAAATAAGTAAATATCCTAATTAAACAATTCATTTCTTAATGCATGAGTCTACCTTAACAAAGGGTATAGGATTAGAGAGGGGTAAGTCTAACCTATGGCTTAAAATGTAAGTAAAGTATTTTATAATAAAATGCACCTATAAATAACACTAGGAACCATAACATTTCTCCACACCAAAATGTTGAGTTCAAGCAAACTATTGGCAGTAAAAACTAGAAGAAACTATTAGGAAAGGAAAGCTTTATGTGAGTAAACATTCCCCTCCATTTAGTTATTGATTTAGTATAATATAGTTATATACTTGTATACATGTTTTGATAAGTTGTATAAGTAATGATATACTATGTAGTAGATCTAGAAATGGATGAAAACCTTAGACTAGAATTAAACTAGAATTGAAAACAGAGAACAAACAATGAAAAAATTTGTGAGTAAACATTAAACTTCTTTACTGTGTGTATATCTGAATAAATATCAGTTGTTTATGTTTGATGTTTGATTCATGTCATGCCTAAGTAAATGGTCCAATGAGGAAATGAGTCTCGTTCATGGAAATACTGCTATAGGAAGAACATAAAATAAAAATAGAAATAAAAGTATAAAGTTCATATACCATTAGAATAAATTCACATGTAAGTTCATAATATCATTATGTGAAAAGTACACAACAGTTTGGTCTTCCGGTTACCATACCAGTTAGCATATGCTCCTCTAATAATTCATCCATGTATAAAGACTACATTGCATAACATTGTTAACAACAGAAATATCACAAAAGTGTGATATCATAATAAAGTAAACAAATATAGCCAGTGTGAAACAGAGGGCGTCCCAAAAAGGAAATTTAAAACTCAACCATTGGAGCAAGTGTTATAGATGCGGTTAAAATTTAGTATAGTTGAAGTAGACAGGGGACTGTGCAGTCGCAACTTAGTTTATCTATGCAGGGTTTTGCTGTACTTTGTGTGTGATAGATAGTTGGATTCTTGAGAAGCATTAAGTTAACCAAATATACAAGAATCTGGGAGCATATATACATACCTGAATTAAACTGGCAAAACGAGGAGTTTGTATGGTGGTGTATCGTTTAGCGTCAGTTCAAAGACTCAGATTTTGGTATAGTGAATCATAGGGTTTTCTGGCGAAAGAACTAAGATGAGGAAGGTGAATGTAACCTACAGGGGTAGTCGGAGCGTCGAGATGTCGGTGGCCGAGATGTCTGTGCATATGCATGGTCGGCGTGGTGCACAAGTGAAGTTGGCAGAATAAAAATGTCCAGCGGAACGGATGAAGATGGGGGTGTAACGGTTATTCAATATGTGTATACATGGGAAATTAGTAAAGCAAGAAATAGGAAATAGAAAGGAGAAGAGCGGAAGACATTTTCCTTCTTTTATTTCTGCAGGATCGACCAGTATGGTATTTGATTACTGGAAGGTTGATCAGTCTGGATAAACAAAATTAACAGTTAACTTCTTACAATAAAAACATAGTGATATATCACCACCTAAGCAACTTTCACGGACAGTTCAATCTATAAATTGATAACTAGAAATAGGGAAAACGAACCTATTAATTGTTACCGGTAAATATTCTACAGTCTTGAAATTGACTATGAAACGATGAAGAAGTGGACACCATACTTGAAGATGATCAAACAGAAAGAACAAAGGAAGAAATAGGAGAATTTAAGGCTAAGTACAGTGCTGGTCCTTCAATAAAACATGATAGATTAATCATATAAAAACGAGTGGTTGATAACATAAAATCATGGATGCAACGTATCTGTTTCCTATACCAATGATAAACTCGACGTTAGCATTCTTGAAAAAACAGATGGTACATTGGGGTCTGCATCGTAAAGTTTTACTTTGCGAATGTTAAGAGATTGAAGAAGTTGGCGACTCTCAGGTAGGTGTTAGAACATGGTAACTGAAAAGCAACTACAAAGTAAACCATATGGAAATAAAGGAGGAGTGGATATGGACGTTTGCAAAAGTGAAAATCTGCAGTTGTCTGGGCAGAGTTGTTTGCACCGAGTTGTTTACACCACGGTGCCTGATGTGGTGGTGGCTTCGGCAGTTGACCAAGCAAGAAGGAGTGTTACCACTGTTGAAGGAGAGAAGTGGAACTGATGGAAGTTTCGTATGGAGGGTGGGACTGTTTCACGTTGGGGATTGAAGTAAGGCAGTGGATTCATGGAGTTACAGGCAAAGTTTGTGAGGGTGCACAAAGGTGCTGTAGCAAATAGTTGAAGAAGTGATGGGTCTGTGCATCATACACGATGCATGAATAATGGAGCGTGGCGTCTGTTAATACGGGTAGAAGAAGAGCAAACACAGTGGGAAGCATTGATGAGAGGGTGTTCGAAATACATGAGTGAAATGGGGTTGAGCTTATTGCGGAAATGAATCGAAAGGAAGATGGGATCATGCTCAACAATGGAGCAGTTCGCAGCAGGAGGGTGACTGCGAGTGGTTAAGCAAGGTGGGGGGGGTCGAACAGAGTGTGGTTGCTTGGAGGAGAAGTGTGCTGATACGGTAAAGAGAAGGAAGGGGCGTAGCACATAACGTGTGCATGGAGCTGAGGCAAGTTTCGGTGGTGTATCCGTGCACATGATGTACACGTTGAAGAGTTTCAACACGTGTTCAAAGGAAATTGTGGCGTAGAAACACAGCTTGGCCATTCACGTGTCAGTAGAAAACTATTTGGGAGCTTCTTGTTGTGTCAATAGGCGTTGCTGAGTAATTGGCGGGTATGTTGAGATGGTGAAGTTGAGACTGGTGGCTTGGATGGACTGTGCAGCGTGCACATATGTGCACTATAATGTCACGACAGGTTTAAGGGGAAGGGAAACCAAATGAAGGTAGCAGATCGAAGTAAAGAAAAAAAAAGATGAAATGAACGGAAGAAAGAACAGCAGCAGGAATCAAGGAAGGGAAGAGTGTAAGAAGAGAAATCACGAACCAACAGAAAAGGATAGGAGAGGAGAATCCGCAGGTTTAAGCAAAAGAGAAGGTGGACGGCATGGGCTGCAAATGGGCTTTGGGCTTCGATTTGGCTGTAGTTCAAATTAAGGAAAATATAAGAACTAAAAACCAGAAAACAATTGAACATAGACTAGTGAAGATAGGGAATGAGGAGAATAGGAATAGGAGAGGGTGGACAACATCAATCAAAGAAAAGTGGGGAAGCAGATATGGGTGGCAGGCGATAGAAGAAACAAGAAGGGGAAATGAAAATCGGGCTTGGAGCTGATGGGCTATGGGCTGAAAAATAAAAGAAACAAAATAAAATGAATGGAGAGTTTGGGCCTGAAATTTAGATGGGCTGCGAAAAAATATGTAAAATAATTAAAAGGAAATAGAAATGAAGAATTAAAATAGAAAATAAAGAAAATAGGAAAAAGGATTTTTAGGAGGAATAGATTGATAGTAGTTAAAATAAAAGAATTCCTTTTAAAATATAAATATAATATTAAGAATATATATACATATATCTATGTAAAATAAATGAATAAGGAAAATAGGGATTTTACTTAAATCATAAGATCAAGTCCAAGTATGAATAGTTGAACTATAAATTTATGTTATGTCTAATCGTTAAGCATATTGTGTGTAATGAACTCAACCATTCAAAATAAACATTTAAATATTACTTTAAGTCGTAATCGACTTAGGTTGATAAATATATTTTAAATCAAGAAACGATTTAAAAGTTAAATTAACAAACTAACATTATTGTATTCATTTCCATGTGCGAAGCACCGGCCTTTTAATTAGATAATCAAATGATGCATGTAGTTGATCATTTACAAATATAAAGAGGTCATAGTTAAAT
The DNA here is from genome assembly GCA_030737875.1 of Allium sativum. NCBI lineage: Eukaryota > Viridiplantae > Streptophyta > Magnoliopsida > Asparagales > Amaryllidaceae > Allium > Allium sativum. The sequence continues at coordinate 968,958,309 of CM060920.1, forward strand.
ACCTGGATTGTAAACAATATAGAAAGATCCAATTCTGTTTTGGTCAAAGTTATTAAAAGAATATATGATCGATTTAATATATGAAATGAAATAGAAATGCAAAGGCTTGGAATGATAGAAATTTGATCGACTATCTGTGTTATTTGTATTGAGCCAAAGAAGTTAAAATATTGAATTGTCATTCAATCAATTTTAATTGATTATTGGACTGTTTCGTATTAAAGTAAAAAATTTATATAAATCAGTCTCCTTAAATATCATATGACATTAAAAGACACCACGCTGATCGTTTCGAAGAGACCGGAATAAATATTCCACTTTGACTCGAAGTATACGACGCTTGTCAGAAGTATTGAAGACGGAAATATGCAAGGACTATTTTTAAATAGTACCTTCGGTCTGTTCAGTCCCAGAACAAACCCGAATGGACGAGTGTCTGACAACGTATATCAGTTAGATTCTTCACATCAAATTTACATAAGTATATTACGTTGGTGGCGGAGAAATTCGTTTCTCTTAGCTTTATTGCCTGCAATATATTTGGGTAATCGAATGAGTGTTTCTGACGGATATGACGATGTGGCATTCAAAGTAATTGAAGAAATGAATCTGTCAGAAGAATCAACGTGACCTCAAAACCTCACAACCAGGAAGTAACAAAAGTTGGGCTAGGAAGCATGGCTAGTTGGGTCATACCCAAGCAGGGTATATTATCACCATCTAGAGAATATTCATATTTCTTACTTCTTTTCAATTCTGTATCTCCCGGGAACGGTTATGTTGCTAGCAACCGTAGAGGTGGTAATATATTCGTTACACTCAAGCTAAATGAGTGGACGGTCATGTGTGGCCGGGTTGCAAGACGTTCTTGTTGAACCCCAGTGTATCCTCTCAAGAGTACACTGATCGGCAGGTGCTCCCATACCTTGTCTTTTGGAATACAATCTCCAATAAGCGCTCTGCGATTTTTGATTTTATACTATATACGTGAACGTGAGATGCAAGCGTTTCACTAGATGATTATTTATTTGATAAAAACTATCGTAATATCAAACGTTTTGATATAAAGTACTTGGGTCATTATCCATATATTAGTTATGGATTGGTCTAAAGATTTCTAAATTAAATGAATCGAGAAAACCTTATTTCTTACTTCCCTGTTTACATCTTTTAACTGTGTTTACTCACATCAGTCCCCTGACTGACCCAGAGTTTATTTTCTGTGTTTCCTAAACTCTTAGGTACTCATAACACTTGTTATGAGTAGACAAGTGATCCAGGTATCTAATGGAACTCTTTTGAAGTATCGTGGAGTAGGAGTTCAAGAACCAGTCTAGAAGTTATATCTATATCTAAGTATCCAGTATCACGTATGATGTTGTATTCAAATGATGTACTCTGATGTAACAAACTCTGTTATGTAATATATTGTGTATTTTGTGAAATTCCGCTGTGAGATTAATTCCACTGTGTAATTCTGATGTTCTTCTTACTCTGCTATTCTATTAGTTCTATCTTTTCTATCTCATCTTCTAAATTCATTCAATAATGACACGACTTTCGAGGCATCGAAAATCGCGCCGTTACAATATATATATATATATATATACATATATATATACATAAATATATATATATATACATATATATATATATGCGTTGTGAAATTATATATATGCGATGTGAAAAATATATATGCGTTGTATAATAAAATATATATGCGTTGTATAAATTATATATATGCGATATATAAAATGGTCATGATATGGAATAAATGTTTGTTCGTTAAAAATATTATTTTTAACATGTATATGCGATATATAAAATGGTCATGATATGGAATAAATGTTTGTTAGTTAAAAATATAATTTTTAACATGTATGTGCGATATATATAAAATGGTCGTGATATGGAATAAATGTTTGTTAGTTAAAAATATAATTTTTAACATGTATTTGCAATATATATAAAATGGTCATGATATGGAATAAATATTTATTCGTTAAAAATATTATTTTTAACATGTATATGCGATATATAAAATGGTCATGATATGGAATAAATGTTTGTTAGTTAAAAATATAATTTTTAACATGTATATGCGATATATATAAAATGGTCATGATATGAATAAATATTTGTTCTTTAAAAATATTATTTTTAATATGTATATGAGATATATAAAATTGGCAATTATGGAAATAAATATTTGTTCGCTAAAAATATTATTTTTAACGTATATATGCGATGAATAAAATGGTCGTGTAATGAAATAAATATTGGTTGGCTAAAAATATTATTTTTAGCTTATATATGAGATATATAAAATGGTCATGTAATGGAATAATTATTGGATTATTAAAAATATAATTTTTAACATATATATGCGATATATAAAATTGTCATGTAATGGAATATTCAATTTTGATTAAAAATTGAAATGGAAGTAGAAATCGTTTTTAAAACGAATTTATAAATGATTTATAAAATACGTTTTAAATAGAAATCGACGATAAATATATTATATATATTAAATGGCTTGAATAGAACGCGCCGCGTAGCGACCGTTCACGAATTTCAACCATTAACTTCAAATTGACGTAACGGGAGATTCGACCGTCGGATTCTCCTAAAACCGGAATCGTTGGGTTCATATCGAAAAGAGCGTTCCAATGATAATAAGTGATTTAAATTTGAATGGTTAGATCTTGAAATATATCCAAATCAATTTCAGAAAAGGTCGATGTAAATGCAGTTCGATGACCGTATATGGAAATCGACTGAAATGGCGATATTAAAATTATTAAAAATATGGAAATTTTTTGTAAAATCATAATAAATGATTTGGAAAGATTTTGGATGAAAAATTCCAGTTTTGGAAAGATAAAAATATATTTTTATCGAAATGAACTAATTATTAACTAGAATAATAATCCAATTATTTTTAGAAATAATAAATTGGATTGAAAATGGGTTTTAAAATAACCAGAATTTTCCAACGTGTGAATCGGAATGGATTTAAATGGAAATAATCTTTGGAATATTTTGATATTGGATTCCGTGATTATACGGATATTGTTGAGGAATTTGGAAGATATAGATATCGTTATTCCCAATACGATACCTGTTGGTTTCAGAATTTGATGTTGAATATAAGCCGATATTATTTCTATTCAGAGCCTTATATTTAATATCAAATTGGATTTTGGGGTTTATAGTGAACTGTGTTTAAAATAACATTAGTTCTTTAACCCAATTAACAGTGAAGATATGGTTTGGAATTTATCGATCTTTTAATCAAGATTTAATGGAAATTTTCCAAAGTAAAGTTTTCCAATTTAAAATATTAAATTAGAATTGAATGGAATTCGATTTGGTAATAATCAAGATGAGCTTCTATAAAGGAAAACCGTTACTATATATGGAATTTAAAAGGCTTTGCCGTTACTCCATTTATATTATTAGTCTGATACGGAAATTTATATCGATTATATATTGATCTGTTTTTTGTGAAAATTCCATTGTTAATGGAAGATGATTTGGGTTTATCGTGAATTGTGTTTTAAGTGACATTGATTCTTTAACCCTGTTAAAGGCAAGATTAATTTCCAGAAAGTTGAACAATCATTATGTAATGATTTTAGAGATTAAAACGAAGAAAAGTTTCAATAAATCTTTAATTAGTTTGGAATGAATGAATGGTCATTAAATTTACCAAAACATGAGATGTGTTAGGACCAAATATACTTGGTTGTTGATATTGATTGTGATTAATTGATTGTCTGGATTGTGCTCGACCAGTTTATGAGCCAATTATGCTTTTACATTTAGCATTGGGTTGGGTAGAAATATTTGTATGCTAACATCTTGTGAAACACTTCACGATTTGACTATGAGATGGTTCGCAATGTTGTTGAGTTCATTTCAATTTTAGTGATTGATTTTGAAATGATATTTTCTTTTCCCGATTTTGGATAGGGAATGTTTTATAAAAATGTTTTATAGAACATAAAGGATTTCGAGGGCTAGACCCGATGTTGTCGAAATGATTTCGAAATGTATTATGTGTTTGACATTGTGGTTCATCACATAACCGATTAGTTGCTATTGATGATGTATCTGTTTGGTGGCGGAGAATTTATTCTCTTGCTTAACACCCTTCTTTGAGATGTACGAGCTCAAAGGTTATGTGATTAATAATGACTGATCATATGTGTGAATTGCTAAAGTAAAGTACTATATTTTGGAAAGTACTTGTGATTATTATGTTGTGAAATGATTTTCCCTACTTCGGGATATAAAAATGATTTAGTATGTGGCTAAAGATTCTGGTAACCCGGACGACTAAAAGTATGAGTGAGATGGCAGTGTTGTCCCCGAGGGCGTGGGATTATGCATCGTCAGTGTAGCCTGCTCCATCGTGGGAGGTGCACATTTATATATCGAGTTGGTAAGGTGCGTATGTAACATCCCAGAATTTTAACTAAGTTTGATTCGGATTTTTATTTATATAATTTTGATTTTTCTGAATATAAATTGATTTTATTAGGTTTGAATATGAATTTTTACCTTGTATAAGTATTTTGTTTATTTAAAATAATTTTTATAAGAAAACTTATTTTAAAAAAAAATATTTATGTTTAAGCAATGATATTTTTCTGATTTTGGTAATGTTGATTTGTAAAATATGAATTTGGTAAAGGATAATTTATTTTTAAAAGATTTCACAAGAATAAATTTTATTTATGATGTTTATAAAATTTTATTAAACATTTATTTCAAACCATTTTTTTTGTATAAACTTTGGTAAAATATATATGTATATATGTATATTTGGTGAATAATAAATATTTTTGGAATATTAATAAGTGATAAGCATTTTTGATAAACTTTAAGTAATATATAAGCATTGAAATTTGGTTACATTCATAAGTGTTACATCTTTGTTTCTAATTTAAATAAAAAAAAGAAAAAAGAATAAAAAAGCCTTAAGATAAGATCCAAGATGAGTTGTCCTCCTACTTGTCATGATGCATGGAGTAGTTCATGTTGTAAAGACATGTAGCATATAGGTGTAATGGATGCATGTAATGGAGTTTATGAAGAGTACAAGTGTCCCGCGATGAAAATGACTAAAACACCCTTGGAAAATGCCTATTTAAAGGAAGGCTAAACCCCATTTTGCTCCACACTTCATCCATTAACCACTTCAGATGAATTTTCTCACGTCATTCTCTTTTTGTTCTTTATTTTGAATTTCCTGTACATGAAAATGTACATTTCTCTTCATTTAAAAATCCAAATCTCTCAATCCGTTGAGTTTTTGCTAGTATGATCTGCGCGAAAGTTGTTCAGATCATCATTTCATATTTTTAGAAAGTGACGGATCGAAATTACATCGAGAATCGAGAGAGTTATCCCCAAATTACAGTGAATGTAAGAAATGTGTTCAAAACTTCGAAAAATCAAATCTCCCAATCCAGGAAGAATCGTTCAACGCCGTCAGCGCCGTTGCGATGAGCGAGGAAAGTAGTATTTTTGGTGCGAAGATGGTTCGTTTCCGTATCGATGATTTGAATTGTTCAAAATTAGGTTTTGAATTCGTCGATGGAGGAAGCAACGGTTGGCGAATCGGAGAATTGCGTTGTGGCGAGCGAAGAGAGAGCTTCGAAGCGGTGTAATTTGATGGAGACTGAAGAAAAAAAGTGTCGATACTTTGTTGGTTCACGTACGCTCCAGTCTTCGGCATTGGGTTCGGATTTTGCAAAGGGGTTCCGGAGTCGAAGAGAAGTAGTGCATTAAGACGAGGAGATGAAGAGAAGTTCGCGGGCGGTTTCGGATTGAAGTTCGATAGAGTTTTTGGGTTGTGCGTGTGCACAAGATGTGCGTGCGTTAATGGGTTTAGGAGGAGCAAGAATAGAACGTGAGAAGAGGAAGAAGAAGAAGGAGAGGGAGCGGACCGAACGTTGAAGTTTGGGCTTGGGCCAAGAATCTTGGTATGTTTTATTTATATTCAAGTTATATTAGTGCAAACTTTAAACACTCATAGAACGCTCGTTTTAAATCGGATTTACTCGCCGTCACAGGCGTTAGAATCATATTAGAAAGTAGAACGCAGAGGTATATAGTATTGGTAATTTTGTTAAGTATAAATTTATAATAAAATAAAAATAAATGGCCTTATATATATGTAATATATATAATGAACATCGTTATTTATTTAATTCCAATATATAAATTAGCAGAAAATCATCAACTGCTAATCAAAATGGATCGAGGACAGAACGAGTAGCGGTGGTAGTGTTCGTTGATCTGTTCGCTCTGGTAATGAAGATTTTGAAGCTCGAATGGTCAGAACTTCTAATTTAAATTATTTATTTAAATTAGTTAATTATAATTTACTGAGATTAATTATAATTTGTTGATGATGATTGTGTTGTGGATATTTATGTTTGAATGTTTGCTCATGTAATTAGATAATACACTGAAAACGAGTAAGCGTTATTGATTGTAGCGCTTGTGCACAGTTAAAATGTTTGTTGTGATAATGAATTCGTATCCATCTGATCGTATGGTTCATTTGGATAGATATGATTGCATTGTATGATATCACACACACACACAAACACACCGTGGTTGTGGAAATATTTGGGTGATCGATCTAGAATCACCTTTCTATACACGATTTTATTTAATTATTAAATAATATTTAAAATTTTGGTTTTGAATAAAATATCAACTTTTAAATATTAAATCAGGATTTGGAAAATGATTTGAATTATGTATTGATTTGGTATAACGATCTTTATATCTATTTGAAACCGGTTTTGGTAAAAATATTTTTAATTTAAATTCGAAATGAGATTTTTGAAATTTGAATATGGTTATATATATATTAACGATGTCTTTTTATAATAATGATATAATATACACCAGAACGTTCTAGGATGACAGAGAGGATGGTGTCTAGGCTTGGGTTTGGAAATTTAGTTTCCTGCTCTCCCTGGCTATCCCTAACTGGTCCGACAACGGGATGGTAAATTCGAAATCTAATTTGAAACTGTTTTTCAAATGATTTGGAAATATAATTAAAATTGAAAGGGACGTGGAAATTTGTAATCATTATATGGTTTGAATAGAACGCACTATGATGCGACAATTCGTAAATATCGATTTCAAACTTTGAATGGCTATATTACTTTAAATTAACTTGACTTGGAATGAGGCGCGTAGGATTTCAAATAATAATAGTGTTTGAATAGAAAGGAAAATTCGATTTCTGACATATGATTTTTCAAGTTATATCCAAACAAATTTGAAATACGTGTAGTTGCCGATCATAATCGAATAAAACAAGTTTATTAAATCGGAGAAATTTATGATAATTCCTTAAAAGGTGATTAGAATTGGAATACTTGAATTTCGAATAATTTTAAATCTATTTGATTTAAAGGGCTATTTTTAATAGCAGTACTTTGGTAACATTTCGAAATGTTATTATTGATTTTTGAAATTTATAAGCATGAACTATAATTTGATTATAAGAATGATTTATAAAAATAGTTTCGAAGATCATTAAAGTATTGGAAGTATTTATATGGAATTGAAATGGGTTTTCTAATTCTAAAATTTGGATATGGTTAGAGATAAATCTTCGGATGTTTGATATTAACTCGGTAAATGAGAACTCTTATTATCTGAGGAATTTAAAAGGTAATTCACCGTTATTCCGCTTATGATATGAGTTGGATACGGTAATTAATATTGAAGATAAGTTGATGGTATTTCTATCCAGATCAAATATCAAAGAATTGAATAAATCTTTTAATTAAGATAGGGGTTTTCTCCACCTGATGGAAATAAGTTAGATAGAAATAATCTTCGATATTTGGTATAAAATTTCATGGTGTAAATGAATACTATCTGAGGAATTTGGAAGATAGTATTATATCGTTATTTCACTTATAGTATTCGTTGATTATGAAAATTTATATAGAATATAAGTGGATAAAGTTTCTGTGTAATTTATGATTCAATATCGATTTGGGTTTTGTCGTGAATCGTATCTTCAATAATATCATTCTTGAAACCCGATAAGATTGAATGGTGGAAATTCATATCGTAATTGGGGATTTAATCAAATCTTTGATTCAAGGAAATTAAAAGTAAGAAACCGAAGCGAAGGTATAATCTTTGATTCAAAGAAGAGTTTAAAATGATAACGAGATGTATGAAATTAAAGTAATTCAAATCTTGAGTTGTAATTGATAAATATTTGGGAGGAGATTTGAATTTGAAAAGCCTGTGTAAACCATAGCTACTGTTTTAAGTGCGCATATTACTTGGAAAGACCGGGATCGAGTATATGTTCGAAAACCATTCCAAGTAGTAATATGACGTTATTCAAGACTTGGTAAACGACGAATGGATACCGGAAATATTTGAATTGTTTAGATTGATTGTTGATTAGTTTCTCGGTTGGGTAGGCCACCCGATACGAGGTATGAGTTGCATGAGACATGAACATATTCACGTATTTTCGGGTTGTTGTTCCGTTTAGACCCAGAACGGACTTGTATGGATGGTGTGTCTGACATTGAAATTGACCGCATAGCACTGATTTCCGTTAATGTATATCGGATTTGTGGCAATATATCATCCTTATCTCTAAGTCATATGAACTTAGAGGGTATGCATTGATTAAAATCAGTGATATGTCGTGAATTGTCAATGTGGCATACCCGAGTTATGAAACGAGCGTGTGATGATCAAAGAATGGCTTATCGAAGCATATGACGTGACATCGACAAACCTACACCTCGGATTGATGAGAAACTGGCGGTTAGGTTTTGTACTTATATATGAATTGATGATGAAGCTGTGCAGCAGTGGGAAACCACTTATGAACCTAGAGAAGTTGGGTATGTTCGGGGGGCCGTGTCTGGTCGAAAACCGTTGATCTGCCCTGATGATGTGTAGTTGGTGTCTGCGATGGATGAAAAAGCCGTGAGGCACTTCGTTTTGTAACCCTGATTGATCTTTCGTGCCAGGAATCATCAAGTTGGAAATCCAATCTCCAATACGAGCCATACGATTTTGATTGTGTGTATATATATATATATATATATGGCGACATAATATTATGGGTATTATGCCGTCTAGGATAAATACATTTATTTGCGAAATTGTTTTCCATGCTATATGATAATATTAAAAGAGGATTTTCACGTATAAAGCATTTTTGGTTATCATAAGATAAAACTCGCCCATCCGGTGTGCGCTTGCATTGTGTGATGTGGGACGAGCTTATGATAGCTTCATTTTCCCAAAGTCATTACGAATTTATATGCACGGGTATTCACGTGGAATAAACCAGTTCCGCATTAGCGGCGTGGTCCGGTGAATTTCCCAACTTTAAAATGAATCTTAAAGAAAAATAACTGTTTTTCAGTTCTCACACCAGTCCCACGACTGACCTGGAGTTTATTGTTCCTTTCTAAACTCTGGGTGCCCATTAATTTCCACATAGGCAGCTTGTAATTTAGTTTTGCAGTTATAGATGGTTGGAGGAAGTTTCAGAGCGCTTTACAGTTGGAGTCCACGCTAGAGTTTGGAGCTTCCGCTACATCATAAGATTTTTTCCGCTTAGAGTATATATTTCTTTTCTTCCGCTGTATGTGTTGTAACTCTGATATTCTATGTAACTCTGATGTAACATTTTATTTTGAAATGAAAATTTCGATTATTTTGTTCAATATATGTATGTATCCATAACAATTCGTCTTTATGAACGGTTTGAGTCGGTTTAATTACCGACAAGAACTGGGCAAAAAGGCGGGTCGTTACAAGTTGGTATCAGAGCTTTGGTTATACAAAGCTATGGGCTACGTACATATTTGGACAAAAGAATAGGACTCCTCAGAGTTATATTATCTCATTTGAGATAGGGTTAGAAATACCCTAGAATGAGATTTTGGAATATTATGATGAGAGGGCGTATTTTTGAGACCTATATAAGGTATTTTGAACAAGTAAATCATTTTGAAAACGATGATTATTTGAAATATATTTTGAAATATAATTGGAAATAAGGATTTCGAGTGTTTTATTCGACGTCACAATCAGACTATCGAGTATGTAAGGATTTTGAATATACGTCTGATCAACGTATTTACGAAGTCCAATATATACTATGTAGATGTAGGGTCACACTCTAGTCGCTTAAGGATAATTCTGTTGATGATCGCGAAATCACATATTTTTATTTTCGAGTTTCGAAAGTGGGATGACTATATGGTTTCGATTAAGACATCGAGGAATACTTGAACCATTTCGATATGTCAGAAATATTAAAAGAATATAATGGAAGGACAATATGTTATAAAACCAACTATTTTGATAATAACAAAAAGGGGTATTGTAGAAGTAAACTATACTTAGGAATTAGAAAGAACACGTAAGTGTAAAAATTCATTAAGAGATTATATCAATTCCACCCTCAGGGAATCTGAAGATGATTTAGACTTAAGTTAAGAATTTGTTTAAAGAGACGATTTTGACATAAGTTAGGAATGAGTTTAAAAAGTTAATTTAAATCGTAACAAAACATCAAAGTAAGGAAAAATTTGGATCCTTGATTTGAAGAAGTGAGTTCTGAAAATGTTAAGATTAATATTTGGAAACAAACCTAGCTTGAACCTATGTATGCATAATCAGAGTGCGCAGAGAAAGCGTGATGGTAATTTAAATAAACTGTTTTAAGAGATTTTCTAGCTAGTTGAGTAAGGGAAATTTTCTAAACAAGATTGATGTTTAAACAAGAATGACAAAGAGTTATGTATATTTTTGAATTTTAAAGTAGATTTAGAAAAAGTGTTAGTCGATTAGGTGAATATGACAACCAAAATATGAATATCAAATGAGTATAAATTTAACTTATAAATGAGGTAACGATTGGAATAAAATTTGAAATTGAACAAGTATTTCGGAAATATAATTCTATCTCTTCCCTTGTCGCTGGGTTTTTGCTCGAACCATTGTCATCTTTTGAATATCACCCGAATTGTCATGCTTGAAATTTTAACTCTCCAACTTTATCTCTGAATTCTTCCTTTGGCTCTGCTCTGATAAAGCCATGGACAAGTGAATTAATTTGGATTTGAAACTAGTATTTTGAATTATCTCTAAAATTGAACTTGAATTTGTATTGAGAGCAATAGAATTTCTAATACTGAATTTAGCCAAGATGTTATTTGAATGATTAACTGAGAATTTAGATTTAAATTTCTAATTTAAGCACTTAGTCCTATAATTGATAAGAATACCATGGGTTCCGTGAGAGTAAGTTCGAAAGATAATTTCCAAACTTTAAGATTTTCTTAGGGTCATAGACCTCTAAGTATTAGACTGTATCTTTCCCAGTTTCTCCTTAGTGGTAGGATAGCAGCTCTGAGTCTAACTCAGAGAATTTGATTTTAAATCAGGACCAGCGACGACCCTAGTAATCACAAGATCATAGAAATTTCCTTAGACTCTACCTTTAGTGAGAATCAGACAGAGTACCCTAAGAATGACATGAGCCGTGGTTCCGACCATTACATTTCTGACATATTTAGTGAGAAATTGGAATTTAGATTTTGTAAAGAAGTTTAAGTTACTCGACTTCCTTTTCGAGGACGAAAAGTTTCTAAGAGGGGGTGAATGTAACATCCCAGAATTTTATCTAAGTTTGATTTGGATTTTTATTTATATAATTTTGTTTTTTCTGAATATAAATTGATTTTATTAGGTTTGAATATGAATTTTTACCTTGTATAAGTATTTTGTTTATTTAAAATAATTTTTATAAGAAAACTTATTTTTTAAAAAAATTATATTTATGTTTAAGTAATGATATTTTTCTGATTTTGGTAATGTTGATTTGTAAAATATGAATTTGGTAAAGGATAATTTATTTTTAAAAGATTTCACAAGAATAATTTTTATTTATGATGTTTATAAAATTTTATTAAACATTTATTTTAAACCATTTTTTTGTATAAACTTGGGTAAAATATATATATATATATATATTTGGTGAATAATAAATATTTTTGGAATATTAATAAGTGATAAGCATTTTTGATCAACTTTAAGTAATATATAAGCATTGAAATTTGGTTACATTCATAAGTGTTACATCTTTGTTTCTAATTTAAATAAAAAAAAAAAAAAAAAAAGCCTTAAGATAAGATCCAAGATGAGTTGTCCTCCTACTTGTCATGATGCATGGAGTAGTTCATGTTGTAAAGACATGTAGCATATAGGTGTAATGGATGCATGTAATGGAGTTTATGAAGAGTACAAGTGTCCCGCGATTAAAATGACTAAAACACCCTTGGAAAATGCCTATTTAAAGGAAGGCTAAACCCCATTTTGCTCCACACTTCATCCATTAACCACTTCATATGAATTTTCTCACGTCATTCTCTTTTTGTTCTTTATTTTGAATTTCCTGTACATGAAAATGTACATTTCTCTTCATTTAAAAATCCAAATCTCTCAATCCTTTGAGTTTTTGCTAGTATGATCTGCGTGAAAGTTGTTCAGATCATCATTTCAGATTTTTAGAAAGTGACGGATCGAAATTTCGTCGAGAATCGAGAGAGTTATCCCCAAATTACAGTGAATGTAAGAAATGTGTTCAAAACTTCGAAAAATCAAATCTCCCAATCCAGGAAGAATCGTTCAACGCCATCAGCGCCGTTGCGGTCAGCGAGGAAAGTAGTATTTTTGGTGCGAAGATGGTTCGTTTCTGTGTCGATGATTTGAATTGTTCAAAATTAGGTTTGAGTTCGTCGACGGAGGAAGCAACGGTTGGCGAATCGGAGAATGGCGTTGTGACGAGCGAAGAGAGAGCTTCGAAGCGGTGTAATTTGATGGAGATTGAAGAAAAAAAGTGTCGATACTTTGTTGGTTCACGTACGCTCCAGTCTTCGGCAATGAGTTCGGATTTTGCAAAGGGGTTCCGGAGTCGAAGAGAAGTAGTGCATTAAGACGAGGAGAAGAAGAGAAGTTCGCGGGCGGTTTCAGATTGAAGTTCGGAGAGTTTTTGGGTTGTGCGTGTGCACAAGATGTGCGTGCGTTAATGGGTTCAGGAGGAGCAAGAATAGAACGTGAGAAGAGGAAGAAGAAGAGGGAGAGGGAGCGGGCCGAACGTTGAAGTTTGGGCTTGGGCCAAGAATCTTGGTATGTTTTATTTATATTCAAGTTATATTAGTGCAAACTTTAAACACTCATAGAACGTTCGTTTTAAATCGCATTTACTCGCCGTCACAGGCGTTAGAATCGTATTAGAAAGTTGAACGCAGGGGTATATACTATTGGTAATTTTTATTAAGTATAAATTTATAATAAAATAAAAATAAATGGCCTTATTTATATGTAATATATATAATGAACATCGTTATTTATTTAATTCCAATATATAAATTAGCAGAAAATCATCAACTGCTAATCAAAATGGATCGAGAACAGTACGAGTAGCGGTGGCAGTGTTCGTTGATCTGTTCACTCTGGTAATGAAGATTTTGAAGCTCGAATGGTGAGAACTTCTAATTTAAATTATTTATTTAAATTTGTTAATTATAATTTGCTGAGATTAATTATAATTTATTGATGATGATTGTGTGATGGATGTTGATGTTTGAATGTTTGCTCATGTAATTAGATAATACACTGAACACGAGTGAGCGTTATTGACTGTAACGCTTGTGCACAGTTAAAATGTTTGTTGTGATAATGAATTTGTATCCATCTGATCGTATGGTTCATTTGGATAGATATGATTGCATTGTATGATATCACACACACACAAACACACCGTGGTTGTGGAAATATTTGGGTGATCGATCTAGAATCTCCTGCCTATATACGATATTATTTAATTATTAAATAATATTTAAAATTTTGGTTTTGAATAAAATATCAACTTTTAAATATTAAATCAGGATTTGGAAAATGATTTGAATTATGTATTGATTTGGTATAACGATCTTTATATCTATTTGAAACCGGTTTTGGTAAAAATATTTTTAATTTAAATTCGAAATGAGATTTTTGAAATTTGAATATGGTTATATATATATATATATATATATATAAATAATAACGATGTCATTTTATAATAATGATATAATATACACCAGAACGTTCTAGGATGACAGAGAGGATGGTGTCTAGGCTTGGGTTTGGAAATTTAGTTTCCTGCTCTCCCTGGTTATCCCTAACTGGTCCGACAACGGGATGGTAAATTCGAAATATAATTTGAAACTGTTTTTCAAATGATTTGGAAATATAATTAAAATTGAAAGGGACGAGGAAATTTATAATCATTATATGGTTTGAATAGAACACACTATGATGCGACAATTCATAAATATCGAGTTCAAACTTTGAATGGCTATATTACTTTAAATTAACTTGACTTGAAATGAGGCGCGTTGGATTTCAAATAATAATAGTGTTTGAATAAAAAGGAAATTTCGATTTTTGACATATAATTTTTCAAGTTATATCCAAACAAATTTGAAATACGTATAGTTGCCGATCATAATCGAATAAAACAAGTTTATTAAATTGGAGAAATTTATGATAATTCCTTAAAAGGTGATTAGAATTGGAATACTTGAATTTCGAATAATTTTAAATCTATTTGATTTAAAGGGATATTTTTAATAGCAGTACTTTGGTAACATTTCCAAATGTTATTATTGATTTTTGAAATTTACAAGCATGAACTATTATTTGATTATAAGAATGATTTATAAAAAAAGTTTCGAAGATCATTAAAGTATTGGAAATATTTATATGGAATTGAAATGGGTTTTCCTGTTCTAAAATTTGGATATGGTTAGAGATAAATCTTCGGATGTTTGATATTAACTCGGTAAATGAGAACTCTTATTATCTGAGGAATTTAAAAGGTAATTCACCGTTATTTCGGTTATGATATGAGTTGGATACGGTAATTAATATTGAAGATAAGTTGATGGTATTTCTATCTAGATCAAATATCAAAGAATTGAATAAATCTTTTAATTAAGATAAGGGTTTTCTCCACCTGATGGAAATAAGTTAGATAGAAATAATCTTCGATATCTGGTATAAAATTTCATGGTGTAAATGAATACTATTTGAGGAATTTGGAAGATAGTATTATATCGTTATTTCACTTATAGTATTCGTTGATTATGAGAATTTATATCGAATATAAGTGGATAAAGTTTCTGTGTAATTTATGATTCAATATCGATTTGTGTTTTGTCGTGAATCGTATCTTCAATAATATCATTCTTGAAACCCGATAAGATTGAATGGTGGAAATTCATATCGTAATTGGGGATTTAATCAAATCTTTGATTCAAGGAAATTAGAAGTAAGAAATTGAAGCGAAGGTATAATCTTTGATTCAAAGAAGAGTTTAAAATGATAACGAGATGTATGAAATTAAAGTAATTCAAATCTTGAGTAGTAATTGATAAATATTTGGGAGGAGATTTGAATTTGAAAAGCCTGTGTAAACCATAGCTACTGTTTTAAGTGCGAATATTACTTGGAAAGGCCGGGATCGAGTATATGTTCGAAAACCATTCTAAGTAGTAATACGACGTTATTCAAGACTTGGTAAACGACGAATGAAGATCGGGAATATTTGAATTGTTTAGATTGATTGTTGATTAGTGTCTTGGTTGGGTAGGCCACCCGATACGAGGTATGAGTTTCATGAGACCTGAACATATTCAAGTATTTTCGGGTTGTTGTTCCTTTCAGACCCAGAACGGACTTGTATGGATGGTGTGTCTGACATTGAAATTGACCGCATAGCACTGATTTCCGTTAATGTATATCAGATTTGTGGCAATATATCATCCTCATCTCTAAGTCATATGAACTTAGAGGGTATGCATTGATTGAAATCAGTGATATGTCGTGAATTGTCAATGTGGCATACCCGAGTTATGAAACGAGCGAGTGATGATCAAAAGAATGGCTTATCGAAGCATATGACGTGACATCGACAAACC
The DNA here is from genome assembly GCA_030737875.1 of Allium sativum. Classification (NCBI taxonomy): domain Eukaryota; kingdom Viridiplantae; phylum Streptophyta; class Magnoliopsida; order Asparagales; family Amaryllidaceae; genus Allium; species Allium sativum. The sequence goes on from CM060920.1 coordinate 968,974,373, forward strand.
TCACACCCCGGATTGATGAGAAACTGGCGGTTAGGTTTTATACTTATATATGAATTGATGATGAAGCTGTGCAGCAGTGGGAAACCACTTATGAACCTGGGAAAGTGTCTGGTCGAAAATCGTTGATCTGCCCTGATGATGTGTAGTTGGTGTCCGCGATGGATGAAAAAGCCGTAAGGCACTTCGTTTTGTATCCCTGATTGATCTTTCATGCCAGGAATCATCAAGTTGGAAATCCAATCCCCAATACGAGCCATACGATTTTGATTGTGTATATATATATGGCGACATAATATTATGGGTATTATGTCATCTAGGATAAATACATTTATTTGCGAAATTGTTTTCCACACTATATGATAATATTAAAAGAGGATTTTCACGTATAAAGCATTTTTGGTTATCATATGATAAAACTCGCCCATCTGGTGTGCGCTTGCATTGTGTGATGTGGGACGAGCTTATGATAGCTTCAATTTCCCAAAGTCATTACGAATTTATATGCACGGGTATTCACATGGAATAAACCCGTTCCGCATTAGCGGCATGGTCCGATGAATTTCCCAACTTTAAAATGAATCCTAAAGAAAAATATCTGTTTTTGAGTTCTCACACCAGTCCCACGACTGACCTGGAGTTTATTGTTCCTTTCTAAACTCTAGGTGCCCATTAATTTCCACACGGGCAGCTAGTAGTTTAGTTTTGCAGTTATAGATGGTTAGAGCAGGATTCAGAGCGCTTTAAAGTTGGAGTCCACGCTACAGTTTGGAGCTTCCGCTATATCATAAGATTTCTTCCGCTGAGAGTATATATTTCTTTTCTTCCGCTGTATGTGTTGTAACTCTGATATTCTATGTAACTCTGATGTAACATTTTATTTTGAAATGAAAAGTTCGATTATTTTGTTCAATATATGTATGCACCCATAACAATTCGTCTTTACGAACGGTTTGAGTCGATTTAATTACCGGCAAGAACTGGGCAAAAAGGCGGGTTGTTACAGCGTACCCTTTGCCTTGTCTAAGGGGAGCCCGATATTTGGTTGCATACTTGTTTGTATGCATTGTTATGTTTTGGAATTCATATTTCCAAAGATTTTGGTTTGAGATCCCGATGTGAAATCTACTTTGATATAAAAGTTAGATATGTATTTCAAATGATTTGAAATAAGAATTCGGGAATAAAGTCCATAGGAATAATTTATGTAAAGTGAATTGGATTTTGAAAATCTAAATTTGGGATTAAGCCTAAATGGGTACATTTGAAATTTGCATGATGTATGATGCATTGTAGATCCATATGACTATTATTGGTGATTGTTTATGCACTGGTATTCATAGGGGTAAACCCGTTCCGTGACATGCGGCATGGTCCCGTGATTTACCATATTTTAAATTAAAGTTTATTAATTGTTTTGAGTTCTCACACCAGTCTCAAGGCTGACTCAGAGTTTATTATTTCTACCCAAACTCTAGGTGCCCATATTTTCCACATGGGCAGTCAGTAGTTTTGGTTTTTCAGATTATTTCATTTAGCAGGATTCTGGATCGAAGCTTAAAGTTGTGCCCGGAGCATTGATAGTCTTTCGCTGTGTTAGTTTATTTATTTCCGCTGCATTGTATTACATTTATTGTAAATTTATTTTCTAATGTATATTATTTTCAATACTCTGATATTCTGTACTCTGATGTAACATTATTATGATGTTTATAAAAGTCTTATGTTGTTTGTTCTGATGTGTTGTGCGCCCAAAGTTAGCGTATCCGCCTTTTTGTTTCGATTTAAGTCGGTTTAATGATCGATTTGGATCGACTTAGAGGGAGGGTGGTTACATAATTCTCAACTGGGTTTAAGAACAGGGTCAAAGGGCTAAACTTTCCATTGAAGGAAACGTTATTAGCTGAAGTAACGTTTGGGGCAACTTTTGAAACCCTAGTTGAGATAGCTATCATATGCACGGCTGAAGGTTTAAAAGCGGATAAAGGAGGAGAGAATGGAGAAGGAAGTTCCAACAAGAATAAGAAAAAGGAATGGTGGAAAAACAAGAAGAAAGGGGGAAAATTCAAAAAGGAAGCAAAGACTTGTACGAGGTACAACCGCAAGGGACATGACGCCAAGGATTGTAGGACCTCGTTGGCGAAGAAGGAATTCAAAGAAAAGTGTTACAACTGCCATAAAGAATGGCACATGTCCAAGGACTGCCCAAATCCCATGGTTGTCAGAAGTGGACAGAATTATACAATAGAGGCAACACCGATTCAAAGCCAACCCCTAAGTGACCAAGGGCAACCCGCACTTGAAGTTATAACTTCTGTTTTAGGGAATTCTGTATACATCTTGTTTGATTCAGGAGCGACTCATTCTTTTATCTTTAAGAGATTAGTTAACCTGTTGAACCTTCCCATGTCTATCTATGATAGTCTGATAGAGGTGGCCAACCCTATCGGAGGGTCTAAGTATCTTAAGTGGTTGTGTAAAGACCTAGTATTGGAGGCCGACAATGTCGAGTTCCTTTGCAAAGCGTATGCGTTGGATTTTGGGGGGTATGACCTTATACTAGGTATGGATTGGCTACCATTTTATAGGGTCATCCAAGATTATGATAAGAGAATCGTTCATCTTAGGAGCCGAGGAGGACGTGGTCTGAGTATTCCTTGTAATGTTAGAAACGAGGATAAAGCCTTATTATGTTCCTTATCTCCTAGTTCAGGAAAACCATCTTCGGTCCCTATAGTATGTGAGTTCTTGGATGTTTTTGAGGAAGTCACGGGACTTCCACCCCACAGAGAAATCTCTTTTCGTATTGTCCTTGAGAAGGACGCTAGACCTGTAGCACTACCATTGAGGCACATGGCGCCTAAGGAAAGAAGGGAGTTAGATAAGTAGATTTCAGAATTATTACACAAAGGTTTTATTCAATGAAGTATCTCAGAATGAAGTGTACATGTTGTGTTTGCAACCAAAGCCGACAGATCATTGAGACTTTGTGTGGATTATAGGGAACTTAATAAGTTGACCAAAAAGAATAGGTGCCCGTTACCTAGAATTGGCGACCTTTTTGACCACTTGGGAGGAACCCGAGTATTTTCCCACTTAGACCTTGCTACTGGATTTCACCAGTTAAGAATTGCGGAGGACAGTAAGGACAAAACTGCATTAGGACGCCGAATGGATTGTTCCAATGGGAAGTTTTTCCCTTCGGACTAACGAATGCACCCGCCTTCTTTGTTGACCTTATGAGTAGGGTATTTAGGGGCATTCTAAATAATATTGTGGTAGTCTTTGTAGATGATATCCTTATATTTTCAAAAGACCGTAAAGAGCATGGAGATCACTTAAGACAAGTGTTAGGGATATTAAGAAAGAACCAATTGAAAGAAAAATTCTCGAAGTTCCATTTCTAGAGGGAAGACGTTTGATTTTTAGGACACATCATGTCAAGTGAAGGTTTAGCTGTAGATCCCGCAAAGATCGAGGCAATCAAGGAATGGAAGATACCTTGAAATGCTAAGAAACTAAGAAGCTTCCTTCGATTGGTCGGATATTATAGAAAATTCATTAAAGACTTCGCAAAGATTGCTACTCCTTTAACCCAATTAATAAGGAAGAATTTGGTGTTTTCTTGGGGTAATAAATGTGACATAGCCTTTAAGAAATTAAAGAAAGTATTAACTAGCGTGCCAGTTCTAATTATACCCGACGGTTCAAATTGTTTACAGTTTACACCGATGTGTGTGGGACTGGTTTAGGAGCGGTCCTTATGCAAGAAGAAAGAGTATTTGCTTACGTTAGTCGACAACTCAAGGATCCAGAGAAGAGATACCCAGTTCATGACCTTGAGTTAGTCGCGGTAGTATTCGCCCTTAAAATGTGGAGGCATTATCTTTAAGGGGAGAAATTTGAACTTTTTACCAACCATAAGTCCATAAAATATTTATTTTCTCAGCGTAACCTAAAATTCAGACAACAACGGTGGACTGAATATATTTCCTCGTTTGATTTCATGATTCAGTATACCCTGGGAAAGGGGAATGTTGTGGAGGATGATTTAAGTAGGAAACATGCGACTTTGAATACAATCCTAGAATGAAAACAAATAGAGTTTCTCTCTAATTTTAATTTGCAACCCTCACCAGTCACTTCTAATGGTTTTCGTGGAGCCATGATTATTAGACCTACTCTAAATGAGAGGATTTGAAGTACACAAGACCTTGATGAAGAATTAAGGAACCTTAGAGAGAAAGTGGGAAAGGAGACCTTTCCCCATTCGATTAGAAATTCGATTGGCGATGGTGGAAGTTTACTTTTAGATGGACGACTTAACATCCATAAAAATGAAGTGTTGAGAAAAGAAATTCATGAGGAGTGACATAAGTCAATAATGACCATACACCACGGTGGGGATAAAATGTACAAAGATATGAAAAGGAATCTCCACTGGAAAGGAACGAAGAGAGATGTAGCTGAGTTCGTGGCTAAATATTTGATGTGCCAAAAAGTAAAAGCGGAGCAAGGGAAACCAAGAGGGTTATTACTACCTTTAGAGATCCCCGTGTGGAAGTGGGAACATATTTCTGTGGACTTTGTAGAAGGACTTCCTAAAAGCCAAAAGTGTAATGAGACCATTTGGGTTGTGGTAGATCATTTGACCAAAAGCCCCCATTTTATACCAATCAAGAAGACAAGGAATGCAACATCATTAACCCAATTATACGTCAAACAAATAGTCATATTACATGTTATTCCATCGAGTATTATGAGTGATAGAGACCCCTTGTTCACAAGCGAATTTTGGAGAAGCCTACAAGCAGCATTGGGAACGACCTTCAATCTAAGCACACCTATCATTCGCAGACTGTCGGCCAGACAGAGAGAGTAAACAGAATCTTGGAGGACTTGCTCAGAGCTTGCATCATCGACTTTGGAGGAGCTTTGGAACAACACCTCCCACGCATAGAGTTGATGTATAACAATAGTTTTCGAACAACGATTAGTATGGCCTCTTTTGAAGCACTATATGGGAGGCCATGCAAATCGCCAACTTGTTGGTGGGAAACTACCGACAAGGTTCTACTCAGACCGGACTACGTCTGTGATTCTATAGAGAATATATCCTTGATTAGGAAGAGAATGAAGGCAACCCCAGACTGTCAGAAATCATATGTCGATAAGCGAATGAGGGAACTTGTGTTTAATGTTGGAGATTTGGTATTCGTAAAAGTATCCCCTCTTGAGAAGAATGTTCGGTTTGGCAAGACTGGGAAGTTGGCTCCCAGATTTATTGGACCATTTCGTGTCATCGAGAAGATAGGATCTTTTTCCTATCGAGTGGATCTCCGAGAGCGTCTATCGGGAATCCATAATGTTTTTCATGTATCTCATCTAAGGAAACGCCTTCATGATTTTGCTATCAGACTCGAGCTTGATGAATTTGGGGACATAGAAAAACTCGAATTGGAGTCCAGGGTGCCCCGTGCTACTGCAAGGGTTGTAGAGCACGGAATTAAGAGACTCCGCAACAAAACCGTTTGCCTCGTCCGAGTACAATGGAGAAATAACCCTATGGAAAGCACATGGTAGACCCAAGACAAGATGAGACAGACTCACCCAGAGCTTTTCTCAGGTAATTTTTCCTCAAATTAACATTTATGGATGCATTGTGATTACTAGATTGGATGTTAGGAAATGGATTTAAAACCATTGCACAGGCGCACTCATATAGAAATTTATGCATAATTAGGTTGTTTGCATACATATTGCATCACTTATTACACATACATGTTAGGGTAGAGATCACTTTAGTGGGTCTGCAGTTCATAATCACTACGAGTCATGAATGCTTATGGATGAATAAAAAATAACATGGGTGTACAACATAGGTGTTTTGAGCGAGTTGTGTTTTTCGCCCCTACAAACAGATTTTGGGACGAAATCTATTTTTAAGGGGGTGGGGATGTAACACCCCGTAAAACACATAAATATTAATAGTAAATAAAAATAAAACAATTTAAAAATAAGGATGGAAAATGAGATTTTGTAGCTTTAAGAAATTGGCTACGAAAATCTTTTATTTGGATTCGTGGCAAAATTCTGAATCGTTTTCATATATAATATGCTGAAAACAATCAATGTATGAAGAAGTTACAAGCAAATGAATTTTGGACAGTAAAACGCAGAATATATATATATATAATTAGATGAGTAATATATATGTCCAAAATATATTTATATAAAAGAGGGAGAATTTGAAATTCAAACAGAAGATAAGATTAGGGGGACATAAAATATTTCATGTAAGGAAAGAGGTTAAGAAATAAAGCAACGTATTAATTAATTATCCACCTTAGCGCCACATAAATTCATTGGGCGTTTCAGTGACCAGGAGGTCGACCGCCCCTAAGGAGGGGTGTCGACCACCGGTCGACCGCTTGGCTGCTGATAAGCCCAATGAATCTATATTGGTTAGGGTTTTCTAAGGGAATATATATAAATAAATGGCCAATATTAGATCTAAATAATCTAACGGTCTACGCTCACATGAGCAACTATATATAGGCCCTCACATCACCCATAGAACCCTAGCCACTCTCTTATCTCTACCTCCATGCCATCCTTCTGCCATTGCTAAATTCCAGAAAAGGTTAGAACTTATCTTCTACTCCTCAAACCTTTATTCTTATCTTCTCTCTACTCTAAATTCATATAGGTTTTAGTATAAATTCTGGAATTTGGTATATATGTAAGATTCTAAAAGATGTTTCTTACATATATATTAGGAGGATTGGAGCACGTTTGTCATGAAGATTAAGCATAGATCTGAATGTACTACAGAAATCCTATTTGTTCTTCCTTAGATCTATGAGTGGAATATTGTGTTCTTAGGCATATTCTATTTTTTTAATAGATTAACATGTTGATAGCTAGGCCTAAGAGGATTTGGAAATCGATAACATCAATACTAAAACCCCCAAATCCTCTAGTTTATATTTGCGTAAGAATTGTCATGTAATTTGGGTTTATGGAATAGGATCTTAATATTGGATTGAGGATGAAAGGATTGTTGTTGTTATTTCTACTTTGTGTGATTCACCTTTATGTAAACACTTGATTGTAACCTAAAAGGGTTTAAATTGGTTGTTCCATGATTTGATTAAGTTTGGATCCTATTTTGAATCCAAACGTATTCATACTCGAAAGATATCAAATGTAAAACTTTTTACATGCAAACCACCAAAAAGAGGTGAATTAGATAAAGTGGAACTTATAAACATATATGTATATATTATATGTGTATATTATACCCTATTCTTGATCCATTATTGAAATCATTCTAATAAGCCTAGGATGGAAGTTGAAATTTGTATGTATGTTGTATTTTCCATTCACTGCTATATGTTATCATGCTCTTATGCCATCATACCTAAATTGTAGCGGTCAAGATATGGAAATTAACCAGTATTCCTTAAATTTAGACAAGATTTATAATTTAAATCTTATTAGAACGTTTCCTTGTTTATAAGAACATTAGCGTTAAATTGTGCGATATAATTATTATATTAATCTAGCATAATCAATGTAATTAACGCAGTAATAGCCTAATAAATGCGATTAGGATAGAATTCGAGCTTGAAATGTCCCCATATATACATATATTGGTTGCTTGTGTGTGCGTATATAGAATGGCTTTATATATATATTAATAGTGGCACATAGACACGAGGTTAGTTGCCATTTGTGGTGGAAGTCTGCCTGGAACTGACCGGCAAATCCAGCAACCACAGAGTAAGGCGTAAAGTGCACAGAAGAACCGCCCAACTAATGTGAGAGGTTTGGGTGCCATAGGCCATTCAAACTTAGCACACTATGACATGAGGTTAAACATACTTGTACTAGAAGTCTGCTCGGAACCGCCCGACATATCCAGCATTTACAAGTATATGGTTTAATGTGAGAGGTCTAGTGTGTGTGTATATATATATATATATATATATATATATATATATATATGTCTATTGTGTGTGAAAATAGGCAGATTTACTACACCTTGAGAAGGTCTTAAGTGGTTGACTCTCTTCTTGTCTAATTCGGGTCTTAAGTGTTTAGGACTAGGATCCCTCCGAAGGTTTATTCCTTGGAGAGGAAGCGAAGTCATGGGATCCACTTTTATTAGATTAGTAGTAAGTCTTTGGGTCCTCCTTCTCTAAAATTGGTTAGGCATAAGCGGTAACGGAGTAGGGTAGTTTACGGGGATGTCCACTTCCTCTAGAAGCTTGTAAGGGCTCAACTAGGAACAAAATTGGTATATAAAAGATACGTGGCCATTGCATGCTCACCAACTGTCTAAGGGAAGTCTTAAGGCGACATAGGTGTTCTACCGTAATATCAGTTAAGTAGTAACGTTCGTAATACTACTTCTCATATTACAATTAAGAGTATAGACATAAGAACTTTGTAGTATTAGGACGGCGTCTTAAGGGGTTAGGGTTCACCTCAGGGTTATATGATATCATAAGAATCCACCTTTAATAGGGCCATAAATGACCGAGAATGCCCACCTCTTGGGTCTTCACCCTAAAAACACTAATGAGAGATTGACTTGGATATCTACCTCATTGGTTAAACACTCGGTGTTTGTGTGAATGTTGTGTGATGCATAGACATACCTTGACATATGTAACCTGCTAAAAACTAGGGTATGTACATTAAGTGAACACCATATTTTAGTCATACAGAACTTTATGTTCTGACCTCTCTCCTTAACGTATCCAACATGTCAGTAGACAGGGTAAAAGCCATGGATGAAGTCATGTTGGGAGCTAAAGAAGAAGACGAAGTTGTCATGCTATTATTAGTTGTTATTGCCTTATTTCTTATGGAAACATTTGAGAATGAATTATTTGATATGCCCATGGAACAGATGTAATCTTGACTGTATTGGAATTATGTGATTTTTAAATAAGCGGTACATCTTATTTCAGTATTATATTTTCTCTTTCCGTTGTGTGAGATTTGCATTCGAAGTGTTTGTGTTTGTGTGTGTGTGTGTGTATATATATATGTATGTATGTATTGTCTGTGCAAATGTAATTTCTTACAGGAACCGACGACCCGTTTAGAATGGCTCTAAGTTTCGATAGCCCTTTTTTGGGTCGAAATTTAGGCCCATTCCGGGTAGGTTGTTACAACATCTTTTTGGTATTACAAACGTTTTTTAGACTGCTGGTCTTGCATGGTGCATCTTTTGCTGGCGGTCGATGAAGATTGTAATGGTTTTAATTGAGATTTGGTGGTAGTTGAAATAGTTAGATTGATTTTTTGGTCATTGTTGGAATGTTGATGTGATTTCATATCGAGACGGAGTGTTGTGATTTGTAATATAAATCACGTGTATGTTGAAGATGACGATGTGTGGGAGTACTTTTGTGATAGATGAGGAAGAGAAGCAGCTGAAAAGGGCAGGAAAAGATTAGAGCTTCAACTGAGATGTCTGAAGCCTTCGAAAAATGTTTGAGCTGATGGAAAATATTTAACAAAGAGTTTGGTCAGATGTCCGAGGCCCTATGTTTGACATCTGACTTGAAGGTAAATAATTTCCAAAGAGTTTGGTCAAATGTCTAACCACTATGATTAGACGTTTGAGCCGGCGTTCCCTATTTTGACTGAGTATTTTCTGAGATACATTTCTGAGGGGAAAATTGGATATCTACCTAGACTTTCTATTTTCCTATATAAGCAACTTTCAGGATTGAATTAAATATTATGGTTATAGGACTGTGACTGGAATTAGTTGATTTAACGATTTGTCGTCGTTCTTCATTGCTTTTCATCTTCAACAATATTTTAGTCATCTAAATATTCTTTACCTTTCTCAATTAGGTTATTGATTCTTTTGTAATTTTGTTTATTTTGGGCTTGTAAAAAAAGTTAATTTTGTGAATCAATAATGATGGTGGTTAGGTGGAATAACTTGTGTTTGCATGTAGTTTCATATCGATGTTGCTTTCTATCAAAATTATCATTAAGTAATTGAACAAATAAGATCCTGGTAGGTAAGCCGCTTCCGCATAAGGCATATACTCCAGAATAATAAGTTCATAAAGAACTTAAAAGGAAGCACCCAAATACTTTCAATGTTTTCTTTTTATCACAAACATAAAAGTACAAATCTTGATGATTATTAATTCTTATTGTAAAGATATATGTGTTGCTATTATTTCCATTAATGAGTTGTTGCTTAATGTATCCAAACTGCGATCAAAGTTGTATGTTTTCAAGGTTACTACTTATCGTTTCACCAAATGTATTACCTATTTGTCACTTTTATTTGGTGCCTTGAATAGAGGTACATTGCAAAGGAAGTGGACATGCACTACGAAAAGTTACCACTGTTGTTTAAGACAATGTAGAAATAAAATGAATAAAATGGCTTACAAGAGTATTCGATGTATTGTTATGAAGGATGCTCCACAGGCCGTGTATCCAGTAGTTTATATTGTGTAAATGGGCTTTGAGCCCAATTCTGTAAATTTCTTATATATAAGCACTATATCTCTGAATGGTAAAATTAATAAAGAAAACATTTTGTATATTTACATTTTCAACGATATAAAATTCCTTTATCTGACTCTTATTATAAAATAAATTCATCGGTGCAAAATTCAAACAAATTCAACTTAGTATTATAGCAGCGTCGATCCAAATTATCAACCTATTTCAGAGAGCATCACTATGGGGGAATTATCATTTCGATGCATCAGAGTATATTCATCATTTGGATTCTAACTCATCAGAGATTGCTAAAATCCCCTCATTTGAGTGTTATTTAAATGAAATATATCTTTCCTCACCAAGGCTGCTGGCTGCAGCAGCACTTGATCATTCAGGACCGAGGAAAAATAGGTCTAAATCTTTTCCCATCGATCAAAAAAGTAAATTTGTTCACAGTCAAGAATGTGAAAATCAAGAAAGACATCAGAAATATATTTCTCTTTGGAAACTCAAAGAAAATCAGAATTTCATTATTTTAAAGCTATCAAGAAGTGCAGTTATCTGATTGTAAATCAATCGCTTGCATTCCCCAAACTAAGCGGTAAAATCAGAAATATTTTTACCTCTTCTATTGTGAACATCATTGTTGTTTCTCATGGCACAAGATAACAACTCAGCGACTTCAGCAAATTATGGTGCATCTCAAACATCCAATGCCAAACATCTTTTCAAGACTGTTATCTATCCTCAAAGAAAACTCATCACCGTTTATCTTGACGAAAGCAACTATCTCCTATGGAAGCTTCTGGTTGAGACAACAATCCAAGGATACAGTTTTGAAGCGTATGTTCTTGGAACCATGCAAACACCAACAAAGTTCATCACCGACACATAAAATAACATTGTCAGTAGTGAGGAGTACATCAAGTATCATAGACAAGAAAGGCTAATTAGCGCTTGGTTACTATCCTCTATAAGCCTAAGTTTACTGTCTCAAGTGGTAGGCTGCAAGATTGCCAATGAAATTTGACCCACTATTGAAAGAATTTTCAACATTCAATCTGCAACCAAAACCTTATTCTACAAGAGAAAACTGCAAAACTGCAGAAAAGATTACTTGAGCATGAGAGAATATTTAGCAAAGGTTAAAAATGTATGTGATATGTTAAAGGCTACAGGAAGCAATGTAGAAGAATCTGAACATGTATTATGTCTGCTCAATGGTCTCAGCGATGAATATGAGGAAGTGGTGGCCATTATTACTTCTCAAAAACCACACCTTCTTTAGATGATGTACATGCCATGCTTCTTGCAGACGAAGAAAGAATTGACAACAGAAAGTCAACTAATATTGATTTATCTCCCAACTATGCTACCAAGAACAAGGGTAAAGGACAAAATTATACCAGAAATAATGATGAAAATCAAAGAGGTGTTTACCCAGAAAAGGTAGAGGCAGAAGCTGGTGGAATTTCAACAAGAAACCTAAGTGTACGATTTGTAAGAAAATTGGTCATACAGAATTGAAATGCTGTTTCAGATTAAACAAAAAATTTGTACCAAATCTGGGTGAAAACAGTCAAAAAAAGGGTCAACCCAAATGCAAATATAGTCCAGGCACAAAATAACTCAACCACTCAGGGTGACAATAAGAACTACAATCAGTCTGAAAATGCCAGAATTAAACATATGTAAGATGACAATTGGTACCCGAATTTAGGAGCAACAAATCAAATGACCAATAACTTGGACAATCTCAATCTAGGAAAAAAGAAGTACAGATGTAAACGCCTGTAAGCATGGAAAACGTTAAGTGTATCAAAATTTCTCATACTGGTAATGTTGTTATAAGAGGAAAGAAACAACCATTCTTACATAATTTGTTAAAAGTACCCAAAATTAAAAAGACTCTAGTGAGTGTATCCTAATTTTCCAAAGACAATAATGTGTATTTTGAATTTTTTTGCTAAATATTGTTTATTTAAAATCATATTGACCGGTGATATTCTTTTATAGTGTAATGCAGTCAATGGAATTTACAAATTTAAACTTGTGGCTACATCAGCCCTGTAAAAAAGGAATATTGCTACAATTTAGCGATGAATCAGAATAATAGTAGTAAAAGCACTTTAGATCTTTAACATTGTAAACTGGTTCATCCCAATGCAAAAGTTATGAAAAATGTCTTAGCCCCTATCTTGTTTGACTATGGTACAAATACTACATTTCATTTGTTGATACATTTTCTAGGTATACCTGGATATACTTTCTAAAAAGTAAATCCAAAACTCATGATGTTGTAAACTATATAAAAATGATAGGAAACTAGTTCAATACCAGAATTAAGGTTATTCTACCTGATGGAGGGTATGAATACAAAAATCTCAATAACTACTTCACAAAAAAGGGAAGAAATATTCATAGAATAATATGTCATTATACATCTGAACAGAATGGGGGTAGTTGAACGGAAGCATATAGTAGAATCTGTTTAACGATATTAACACAAGCATCTTTACCATTGAAATTTTGGTCTGAATCTTTTAAGTAGATGTATACCTAATAAATAGGATGCCTACAAAAGTGTTAAAAGATATAAGCCTATTAGAAAAACTTTATAATGTTAAACCTAATTATCATAGTCTAAAAACCTTTGGTTGTTTGTGCATCCCATACTTAAGGTCATATAATGCTGACGAATTAAATTTTAGATCCAAACCTTGTACCTTCATAGGGTAAGCTGTTAAACAAAAAGGGTACAGGTGTATATATGAGAATTGCAGAATTTTTATAAGTAGGCATGTTGTATTCAATAAAAACGTGTTTCCCTATAGTACAACTGAGATCAAGACTACTAAGAGGGTATACAACACAAAGAGAAGTAAACCTGTTATACTAGATTACTCTAGCTTACAGTACATAAGTAGTGAATGAGATGACCTCCTGAATTTATATTCATTTTTGTAAGTTTAATTAATAATTTCTTTTTTGTAGGTCAACCTCTCAAGGGCTACTTCCCTTAATTCAATCAATTTCCAAGATCACTTAACACCTGTATAAATATACTAGAATACTACGTTATCTACATAACTTATGCAAGACATAACATATAAATCTTTACTTGCTTTAAAAACCAGAGTTTGAATAATGAGAGTAAAGTAAATTGATTTAATAATTTAACCAATTACACACAGTCAAAACAGAGTATAATTAACTATTTCCTAACTTTCCTTGCGTTTGTGAATGTATCAGATTTAATAAAGATTTCATTTGCAGTAGATACTAGGTGACTTTCATTGCCAATTAACTTGTAATAACTTGGTTACACCTTATTCGATGTTGCAAAAGTGTTGGGATTCTGTGCAAATCCCCATTCTTTTCTCTTAAAATAGCTGGTAATATCTTATTTTTGAAATATGTTATCTTATACTTTATAAAAACTGAGTCTATTCCTTTCAAAAACTTCTAGCCATTTGCAGCTAACATACTCTATATATATTAGTTTCCTGCTACTAGAATGAACTTGAGCATACACACTAGCTTGTGCATGTGCACACCCAGTTTGATCTTTCAGTTACTCGAGCAACACAATTTCAAGTGTCACATGTCATTTCCAATGGCATTTGCTAATTATCTTACCTTTTTTTCTGAAAATAAGAATATCTCCTGGGTGTATATAGTTCAAATGCTTTGGTATAAATAAGGTTGCCTCTTTTTTCTAGACTAACATTCATAAAGGCACAACCAAACTATGACATTTCCATTGAATTCTGAGCACTAGAAATATAGCTCACACCCTGTGTTTATAACATATATTCTATTCACATATTTATACTGTCACATGTGTATTTTTGCATGGAATTAGAGACATGCCTGGCATGCTTCGATATATTTGCAAATAAACTATATGAATATAAACTTAGGTCATGTTTCTAACTTTCAAAATACAGAAGCACTTGCTAGTCCAGTCTTACATCTGCACACTATTTCTGGTATAATGTGCCAAGACACACACAACCTTTAAATTCATATTCATCTCCTCAATAATACTAGCATTAACCATGCATATTAGAAAGCATATATCCCAGCAATATTACATTTTAGTACTAGTCTTTTAGCTTACACACTAAGTTTTCCAGTAAAGTTTTAAATAAGTAGAACAATTAGACAAAAATAAACTAAAGAGCATCCCAGCAGCATAATATTCTAAAACAATATTCATCTAGAATTTAACTTCTTTTCCTAAGAAATACTTCATTTCATTCTACTTAGCCTCATCATTACCTACAAAAGCACCAGAGACTGCCTCATTTATATTGAGACACCCTATGTATGACATTAAGACAATAAAGTCAAACATCATGTTTGGTATGAGCATATACTTATTTTATATACCTGTAAAATAAAAGCTAGCTTTAATCATGTGTATAACCCATATATACTTAGGTAAGTTACTAAGGTAATACAGGTGGATGGTACATGTCCCACCAGTTATTCTTTCCAAGGAATACATTCATGGATAACATATCACAACTATGCAAACCTGCATAAAATCAAGCAATTCAATCAATGAATTCCCTTTCATACCATTCTTTTCCCCAGTATAATCACAGTTCCTTATTCTTTTAGGCTAGCCTCCTCTTCTATTCCTGAATCTTTATATTCAGATTTTGCGCCCTAATCCCTTACATTGAACACTCATGTGCACATTGTGTAGGACTTTCACACTGTTAACCCAACACACAAAGGCATATAGGGCATTAGCATGCCATGTGCATACCTGTCTTCTCACTTGAAGCCAGATAGATCAATGCAAACCATGGTTACCTTAATTATTATAGTGACTCGTTAGCTTAGCTATGTGTTAAACTCCTCATTTCTATTTCATTTTAACACCTAATATAAGTATCCACCCAACCCACATTTCCTTGGGTTATTCAAACATTCATGCTTGCTTAGTAAACATGTGCACATTGTAACAACTTAACATATATATATATATATATATATATATATATATATATGTGTGTGTGTGTGTGTGTGTGTGTGTGTGTGTGTGTGTGTTGTGTCCCAGCCATCAAGAAGGCATTGAATCCAAGCCTAACAAATTAGGTCTTCGTTCATATACATCACATATTAACAACTCAATCATCATATTTCAAAATATTTTTATTGCATTATATAATATAAAAATCCCTTTTATATATACTTATAAAGCTGCTTACATATAAATCATTGTGAGCATATGATTAGAGGCATTAGGGAGTCTCTTAAGCCCTAGTTTTTCCTACTTAAACTCTTCATGAAGCAGCAGTTTAACTTAGGAAATTACTGGATGAAAGCGGATTATTACATATACATATATTGCACCTTTTTACCCTTTATAAGGAAATAGGCATAAGCATGAGACCTACTTTACCATGTTGCCTTGTTTCCATTAACAAACCCTACTTCACAATAATGTATCAATGGTTATTTTATTTACAAATTTTTAATCTATACTTTTGTTTCATCAAAATCATTGTTATCCAACATATAACTTCAAAACACATAAATATGAGAAGAAAATATCAAGATATATAATCAAAATGTATGCCTCATCTAGGACCAAGTGCCTAATATAAAATAGTATATACTCGTAATAAAACTACTCTTTTAAATCCTTTTTTTATCTGGTTCCATCCCGGCTTCCTAGATGTCACTGTTATATGTTTTATTTGATTTGTTTTGCCAAGAGAAAATAAACTAGCCTGGAAAGCTAGCTTTAAATAATTTTATAGTAGCTCAATTAGGTTTTTAATGTTTATACGATGTTAGATTTACCCTATTCAAAAAATAATTTCTTGGTCATTTAAAAACACCCAATGTTATAGCCATTTTCACTTTTAGTTATTTAGAGAAACACCCCTACCTTACAAGGCCATGTTGGCTTCCTTTTTCATTAAAAATGCTTTCATATATTTCCATTTTTATCCGGCTTGTCATGCTATTTCCATGATCCCTTCACATACTAAAGAAAATTATGTACACATTTTTCATATAATTTATAGCCTATATTATATAACAAGTATGCATATTTTTCTAAAGTTTTCTTATAGGCAACGAAACATCATTTTCATCGTAGAAATATGTCTATAATATATGGGCACCTACGTTTTATTTTTAGCTTTAATTTATGCATAAATTCATTTTAAAGGGAATACCCTATTTTAAAACATACACTGAATATTCTTATGCATTCTACAAATTATCTATGCACTCTTGCATATCCAATATATATATGTATATATATATATATATGTATGTATGTGTGTGTATCACACACACGCACGCACGCACACACACACACACACACATATATATATATATATATTCCCAAGGTCATTCTTTAATCAATCAGATTAAATTATTTAGAAAAATCTAGGGTCATCGCATTTACCCTTCCTTTTAGAAATTGTGTCCCAAATTTTATCATACTTATTCAAAGTATTTATTCACAATTCCGCATTAAATGTGATTTTAAAATCATTTTAATCCATTTTCATGACTGACTTGTATATGCAAAATTTCCAAGTAGAATAACAACATATATATATATTTATCGTTACTCGTTCAAATCAAAGCATACCTTTATCAATCAGCAAACAATTTTGGGTAGCTAGCTATAACTTTATCTTCCACCTCCCAGTTGCAATCATTAGGGTCGAGGATCCATTGTACTTTCACTAATATAATAACCTTGTTCCTTAATTTCCTTTCTTCCTTTGCTACAATTCCCACTGTGTCGTTCCCAAACACTAAGTTTGGACTAACCTTTACTTTTGTAGGAGTCTCCGGTATAGTTGCTTTATCATGAACCTATTTTCCTAGTTGTGATACATGAAAATACATCATGTATAACACTCATTTCTTCTAGAAGTTTCAGTTTATAAGCTAAAGACCCGACCCTTTTAATTATTCCATAGGGTCCAATATATCTAGGGCTTAATTTCCCTTGCTACCCTAATCTCAAAACCTTTTTCATTAGAGATACCTTTATAAATGCAAAGTTTCCTACCTTATATTTCACAAACTTCCTCTTCTTATCTACATACATGGTCAGGCACTAATATCACTTTCTCCAGCCTCCATCCAATAGGCTGGTGATAAACATGGCCTTCCATACAAGGCCTCAAAGGGAGCCATACCTATGGATCTTTGACAGCTATTATTGTATGAAAATTCAGCCAAGTGTATGTAGTCTTCCCAGCTACCACCAAAGTCTAACACACATACCCCGAGTAAGTTTGCAAGAATTATGTTCACAATCTCTGTTTCCCCATCTGATTGTGGATGGTATGCTGCTCTCATGCACACTTATATCCCCATTGCTTCTTGGAAACTAGCCCAAAACTTGGAAGTGAATAGGGTGTCCCTATCACTAACTGTTGATTTAGGAACATCATGCAATCTTACTATCTCTTTCACAAACATTTGCACCAACTTGCTTGCATTTCTTTCTGATTTTATGGGTATGAAATGTGCTGCCTTCGTTAGCCTGTCAACCACCACCCAAATACTATCATTTCCCCTTCTAGATTTAGGCATGCCATCTACGAAATCCATAGATATTTCTTTCCACTTTCACTCTTTTATATGTCATGGTTGCAACAAGCCTGAGGGTTTTTGGTATTCATCCTTTACTTGCTGGCAAATAATGCAATCAACAACATATTTCCCCATTGTTTCCCTCATACCCTTCCACCAGAAATCCCACTTTCAGTTGTGATACATTTTGTACCTCCGGGGTGAATTGTATACTTGCTTCTATGATATACATCCAATAACTCTTTCTTCAAATTTTTATTGGATGAAACACAATGTCTCTTTTTGTTTCTCAAATAAACCTGGCTATCTGTCAAAATAATTTATACTTCTTCTCCTTTCATCAAAAGAGCTTTATGTTCTATTAAAATAAGTCTTGGTCTTGCAACTCCCCCACCTTGTTTATCAAATAAGATTTAACAGTGATAAGAATCGGCTTCCCCTATCTATTGATCCACTGTTTACATCCATGGATACATTGCTATCACCCTCTATCTCTACATCAGTGAGTAGTGACAAAATCTTAATTTCTTCCATCATCGGTGTAGCTACCTCAGCATGTTACCTGCTCAAGGCATCTGCTACTTTATTGGCTTTACCAGAGGTATAAAGTATTTCTAAATCATTTGCACTTAGGAATTCTACCCACCTATGTTGTCTCATGTTTAAATCTTTTCAGGAAAATAAATATTTTAATTAGTGATCGGTGTACAATTCAAACTTAGCTCCTAACAAGTAGTGTCTCCACAACTTCAATGCACACACCACTACAGCCAATTCCAGATCATATGTGGCATACATAATTTCATTAGGCTTCAAATGCCTTGAAGCATAAGCTATGACTTGGTTATTTTGCATTAAAACAACCCTAGCCCAGACCCACTAGGATTCGTATACATTATGATTCCCTCATTCCTTCAGGAACCTTCAATATATGGGCTTTTACTAATGCTTCCTTCAGTTTTATAAAAGCTTTCTCACAATTTTCTTTCCAAATGAATGGATGGTTTTTCCTTGTCAATTGAGTAAGTGGTGTTGCAGTCTTAGGAAAATCTTTTATAAACCTTATATAATAGCCTGCTATGCCCATTAATGATCTCATTTCGCTTATTGTTATTAGCCACTTCCATGTTTGAACAACCATTACTTTATTTGGATCCACTAAAATTCCTTTTTTAGAAACAGTATGCGCTAATAAGCTTACTTCATGTATCCAAAATATGCACTTTGAAAATTTGTCTTTAAGATTATGCTTCCTTAATTTGCTTAAAACCCGGTGTAGATGCTTTTCATGTTCTTTTTGTGTCTTTGAATATACAAGTATACCAACCATGAAAATTAATACAAACTTATAATTCATGAACATTCTATTTATTAAATCAGCAAAGTAAAATGGATCATTTGTAAGACCAAATGCATGACCAGAAAACGATACCTAGTATTGAAGGCAGTATACTTGATACTTTCTTTCTCTACCTTCACCTGATGGAAGCCTGATGCTAAATCTAGCCTGGAAAACACTCTTGCACCATTCAATTGTTAAAAAGGTCATATATTCTAGGCAGTGGTTATTTATCTTTATTGTGACCTTGTTGAGTTCCCTATAGTCTATGCACATCCTAAGTGTGCATCATGCTTTTTAACAAATACTATAGATGACCACCAACATGAACAACTTGGTCTTATAAATCCCTTTTCCTCCAATTCCTGCAATTTCTTTTTCAATTCAATTAATTCTTTTGGCCCCATCCTTATTGGGTTCTTCACTATGGGGCTTGCACCAGGGACCAACCTAATTTGGAACTCTACTGATCTATTTTGAGGCACCCCTTTCACTTTATCAAATACATCTGGGTATTAATTAACTATGGATATTTGTTCCAGGGTTGGTTCTGTATCCTCAGCCTCTAAACTATTAAAAGGTCCAAATTTTCTTTCTTTATTGGCCTTACATATTATTGATATCCTTTTACCCTCAAAATTTTTTGGGGAAATAATAGAAGTTTCTTAATTAATGATGGCTTTATATTTCTTTAAACAGTCTACCCCTAGTATAACCCCTATACCCGAGTCAAACAAATTAGAAATAAATTTACTACCACCAATATTTAATTCTACTTACATACACATCATATCTAGTTCACACGAGCTACCTATAGGGCTTTTAATAAACAAGGGGCCTATCAACAATAATGCATGTCAATTTCAGTTGTTATATTATATCATGGGAAATGAGTGAGTGTGTTGCTCCAGTATCACATATCACAACTAAAGACATTTTCTTAATAAATAGAATACTTTAACTTGCCCTTGATCTTCAATATTAGAACCAACCACTGATTTTTCTTTCCCTTCCATAGCTCCAACTTTTCCTTGCTGCTTGAAATCAGGGTAATTTCTCTTGATATGGTCTTCTTTCCCACAATTAAAACACTTAAATGTGGCAAATTGTCCCGCCTGACATCTTAATTTTATATAACCTTCCTTGCCATAATTAAAGCACATAATCTTTCTCTTTGTATTTGATGTGATAGAGGCTTTAAAATTCTTCTTGTTCTCAACATCACCTTTCTTTTTATCATATGGATGGAATTTGTTCTTGCATTTCTTATTGATATTATTCCTCATATTCATAAATTTTTATTTGCATTATCATGTTGTTTAAAGCTTGAAGTCAAGTCTAATACCTGATCAAAGTTTTGTCTATGTAGGGTAACATTTCCCTACTCAAGCTAGCGTTCAAACCCTGAATATGTCTACCATTCTTAGTAGCCTCATCAGCAATCAACATGGTTCCATACTAGGATAAACTATCAAATTTTCAAGTGAACTCAGTAACACCTATTTCTTCCTACCTTAATTTGATGAATTCTTCCAGTAATAAAGTTTTAGCTGATGCAGGAACAAACCTTGCCTCCAACATCTCTTCGAACTGGTTCAGGTAATCTCATTCTTTGGTCTTACAATAATGACAACCTCCCACCAATCTGAAGCTACACCTTTCAATTGCCTTGAGCCCATTTTCATTTTCCTTGGATTTCAATTTGCATGTCATTGAAAATTCTGTCCAGAGTTCTTAACCTCGTTTGAATTATAGCTCCCTCAGTACCTTCAAAACTCTTTCATCCGAGATTGGTGTATGTCTTCAGCAGTTTAGACAGCTCCTCATGAGGGTTATTTTTTCTATTGCCTACACCCTCCCTCAAAGCCCTCACAAAATCTTGCATATTCACCAATTAAGGCTCATTTGACGGTCCTGCAGCTTGTTGGTGCCTTGGTCCTACCATAGCTGTCTAAGGATAATTGTTATTAGGTTAGTTCAATTTCCTTCTATTTTTCTATATTTCACAGAGCAGCCAGTTGTACTTAGTCACATAATTTGTGCACATACATATTCGAACAATGTATCCTATCATCTAATATCAATAATCAATAATTTTAGTCGTGTATTATATTAACGCGGCACTGATACCAAGTGAGATGACCTTGAATTTATACTTGTTTTTGTAAGTTCAATCAGTAATTTTTTTCTGGGTCAACCTCTCAAGGGCTACTTCCCTTAGTTCAACCAATTTCCAGGATCACTTAACACCAGTAGAAATATACCAGAATACTATGTTATTCATATAACTTATGCAAAACATAATACACAAGTCTTTACTTGCTTTAAAAAACAGAATTTAAATAATGAAAGCAAAGTAATTTGATTAATAAATTAACTAATTACACACAACCAAATCAAAGTATAATTAACTATTTCCTAATTTGCCATATGTTCGTGAATGTATCAGATTTAATAAAGATTTCAGCTGCAAATAATAAGTGACTTTCATTGCTAATTAATTTGTAATACTTGGTTACACCTTATTTCTGTTGCAAAAGTGTTGGGATTCTATGCAAACCCCCTTCTTTTTCTCTTGAAATAGTTGGTAATATATTAGTTTAAAATATATTATCATAGCCTTTATAAAAAATGAATCTTTTCTTTTCGAAAACTTCTGGCAATTTGCAGCTAACATACTCCAATGAGATATATATTAGTTTCCTGCTACCGAAATGAACTTGAGCATGCACACTTGCTTGTGCATGTGCACACCCAATTTGATCATTAGGGCACTTTGGCAACATAATTCTCAGGCTTAACATGTCATTTCCAATGGCATTATCTAATTATCTTACCTTCTTTTACTTAAAATCAGAATATCACCTGGGTGTATACAATTCAAATGCTTTGGTATAAATAAAGTTTCCTCTTTTTCCTTTATTAACATTCATAAGGGCACAACCAAACTATGGCATTTCCATTGAATTCTGAGCACTGGAAACATAGCTCACACCCTATGTTTATAACATGTATCGTACTTACATATTTATACTATCACATTTGTATTTTTACATGGAATTAGGCTATGCCTACCATGCTTCAGTATCTATGCAAATAAACTATATGAATATAAACTTAGGTCATGTTTCTAACTTTCAAAATACAGAAGCACATGCTAGTCCCGTCTTACCTTTGCACACTATTTTCTGGTATAATGTGCCAAGACACACATAGCCTTTAAATGCATATTCATCTCCTCAATAATACTAGCATTAACCACACATATTAGAAAGCATATATTCTAACAATATTACATTTTAGTACTAGTCTTTAAGATTACACAATAAGTTTTCCAGCAAAGTTTTAAACAAGATAAACATTTTGATAAAACAAACTATAAAGCATCCTAGCAGCATAATTTCTAAAACATTATTCATCTAGCATTTAACTTATTTTTCCCAAGCAATACTTTATGTCCTTTTACATAGCCTCATCGTTACCTGCAAAAGCACCAGAGGCTCCCTTATTTATATTGAGACACCCTATGGATGAAGAAAATTGGGTTAAACATCATGTTTGGTATGAGCATATACTTATTTTATACAAATGTAAAATGAGGCTAGCTTTAATCATGTGTCTAACTCATATATACTTAGGTAAGTTACTCATGTAATACTAGCGGATGGTACATGTCCCACCAGTTATTTTTTCCAAGGAATATGTTCATGCATAACGTATCACAACTATGCAAACCTGCATACAATTAAGCAATTCAATCAATGAGTTTCCTCTCATACCATCCTTTCCCCAAATATAAACACAGTTCCTTATTTTTTTTTAGGCTAAACTCCTCTTTTATTCCTAAATCTTTATATTTATATTTTTTAGTCCAAATCCCTTACATTGAACACTCATGTGCACATTGTGTGGTACATTCACCTGTTAACCCAATACACAAAGGCCTATAGGGCATTAGCATGCCATGTGCATACTGGTCTTCTCACTTGAAACCAAATAGATCAATGCAAAACATGGTTATGCTAACCATTCCAGTGATTCCTTAGCTTAACTATGTGTTAAATTCCTCATATCTATTTCTTTTAACACCTAATCTAAGTATCCACCCACTCCACATTTCCCTGGATTATTCAAACATTCATGCTTGCTCAATAAACATATGCACGTTGTAACAACTTAACATATATATGTGTTGTGTACCAACTATCAAACAAGCATTCAATGCATACCTAAAAAGTTAGGTCTTCATTCATATCTGTCACATATTGACAACACGGTCATCACATTTCAAAATATTTTTATTACATAATATCATATAAAAATCCCTTTTATATATATTCATAAATCTGCTTACATATAAATTATTGTGAGCATCTGATTCGAGGCATTAGAAAGCCTCTTAAGCCCTGGTTTTTCCCACTTAAACTCTTCATGAAGAAGTAGTTTAAATTAGGAAATTACTTGGTGAAAGGGGATTCGGACATTTACGTATATTTCACATCTTTACCCCTTTATGAGGAAATAGGTGTAAGCTTGAAACCCACTTGTCCATGTTGCCTTATTCCATTATCAAATCCTACATCAAAATAATAGATCAATAGTTATTTTATTTGCCAATTTTTAATTTGTACTTTCATTTCATGAAAATCATTGTTACCCAACATATAACTTCATAAAAACATTAACTCTACATTTACTTTATACACATATTTAACCCATAAATATGCAAAGAAAATATCAAGATGTATAATCAAAATGGCTGCCTTATCTAGGACTTAGTGCCTTATATAAAATAGTATATACTCACAAATAAAAATTCTCTTTTAAATCCCTTGTTTATTTGGTTCCATCCCGGCTTTCTAGATGTTGCTGCTATTTTTGTTTCTAATTTATTTTTGCCAACAAAAAATAAAATAACCTGGAAAGCTAGTTTTAAATTTTTTTTATAGTAGCTCAATTAGGGTTTTAATGTTTATATACCAACAGATTTACCTTATTGAAAAAATAATTTCTTGTTTTTTTAAAAACACCCAGTGTTATAGTCATTTTCCCTTTTATTTATTTAGAGAAACACCCCTACCCTACAGGGCCATGTTGGCTTCCTTTTCTTAGTAAAAATGCTTTCATGTATTTCCATTTTTATCCTGCTTGTCATGCTATTTCCATCCCTTCATTCACGCACTAAAGAAAATTATGTACAAAATTTTCAAACAGTTTATAGCCTATATTGTATAATAGGTATGCTTTATTTACCCAAGGGTTTCTTATAGGCAGTAAAACATTGTTTCCATCATAGAAATGTGTATATAATATCTGGACACCTACATTTTATTTTTAGCTTTAATTTATGCATAAATTCTTTTTAAAGGGAATACCCTATTTCAAAATATACACTGAATATTCTTGTGCACCCTGCACATTATCTATGCACCCTTGCATATCCAATATATCATACATGTATATATTCCCAAGGTCGTTCTTTAATCAATCAGATTAAATTATTTAGAAAATTCTAAGGTTATCGCAATGAAGATGTAGGTGCTGATACTCAAGTGCCACATATTATTGAGATCATTCAGCCCAGCAATGTAACACCACGTATTTTATGAGTACATTAAAGTAACATATTAAAGAATAATTAATTTTTAAAAGAAGAATTAGGTGAAACGGGTTACACAATTGCGTTCGACTCGGAATTCTACTTGAGATAGAGTCTAATTTGCGTAAAACGGATATTGTAAGAATGAGTTACGGACGATAGAAGTTTGGCAGAACGATCAGGAAATGGGCCAGAATGCAGTGGCGCACTTGGGAAGTGCGCCCATGCTGAGGAACAGAACCTGTAGAATTCTAGAGTGTTCCCTGATGACGTGTCTTACTGGGATTGGCTGGATGACGTGTCTTTTGAGCTGTATGGTGCGGATGCCTCCTAAGCTAATCTAAAGGCCTTTATTCATCACATACACCTATATAAACATACCCAGACCTAAACCTAATTAACAATACACTAATTCATGGGGTTTCGATGCTGGACAAATCTAAACTAGTCTTTCTTCTATGCTAAAGCAAATTAGAATAGGAGTATTCATATTGGAAGATAAGAATAGATCTACAACTACAACACCTATTTCTCTTCTTTTAGATCCAGCCAAGGTGAGTCCACGTTACTTTCAGAAATGAAATTTAATTGTGATCCAGACATTGTTAATAATGAGATTATGCCTATTTCTGTTTAGATCTGTCCTTCTATACCCATTGGATCTATTTTATTGTTCTATGCCCGCTCATACTTCATATGTCTATTTTATGCCAGTTTTGATTACTCTCTTCCCTTCTCTTCTTTTCCTTTTATTTATGAGACTAGGCTAACTTCGAGCCTAATTATATTTTACGTTGAATTATACGTACGAATGACGTGGGAAAAGTTTGGGAAAATATTGAATGGTATGCAAATGGGGCATAAATTGAATTGTAAACATATAATTGATTTGGGGGCATAACGCATGTTGTAATTTAAGACCTAAATTTGGGGCACACTATATATGATGGTTTAAGATTTGGAAGAAAGGGATTATTGTTTATAGTGATATATAACTTAGGCATGAAATGCTATATTGAAATAGGGATAACTGTTAAATATGAACACGCCTAAATTGGGATTTTGGGTAATTAGCACACACTGTAATCAAAGCCGACAATTTTGCATAACTTGTATTATGAATCATGACTGGGGTTTTTAGAGCATAACCTTTACTATGCAATTTAACTAAAACTTGGGGCAAATGTTATATTGTGAATTATGACTGTAATTTGGGCATGCAAATTTGTAGGCTTAATTTATGATTAAGCGAAATATGTTAATGGAACAGTAAAAGAGTCTGTGAAGTCTGTTTAATCTGTTGAAATTAAATACTATAATTGGAAAGCCTACGATGTATATGAATAAATTAGCTAAGATAAGCATGCTGAGACACGAGGTTAAACTCCGTTTGCGATAGAAGCCTGCCTGAAACCAACCGGCCTAACCAGCAACCGCAAACGGTTAGTCTAATGTGAGAGGTCATAGGCATAACCAAAAGATGCTTAGACACGAGGTTAATTCTGGCTTGTGACAGAAGTCTGCCCGGAACCACCCGGCACAGGGAGCGGCCACAAGCTATCGACTTAATGTGAGAGGTATGTGCATTAATAACTAATTAGTGCTGATTAAAGATGAATATTATACCTAAAACATGTTAGGTGGGTGGGGTTAAGTTAACCTGTGTAAGATGACAACTTAACCAATATTACATGAACAAGTGGATAGGGTTAACGAAAGTTTAACCAATAATACATATTGATTTGATAAGTGGATTGGGTTAAGTCAACTGGGCAGATGAATCTGATAAACCCATTTCGTAAATCTGTAGGCTTAACGCAAGGCTAAGTGAAACGTATTAATCTGTAAGTCTATTAATCCGTACATCTGATCTGTTAATCTGTAAACCTATTAATCTGTATGTCTAATCTGAAAACTTGTTAATCTGAAATCTGTAAGCAAGTAAATCCGAAATCTGTTAGTCTGGGGACACAAGGTTAGGAGGGGTAATTACTTGTGTCATCTATTGTGTGGGGCCCATATTAGTTAGTAACCCTTTTCTGGTATCAAACTACGACCCAACACTAGGTAGGGGTCCGGGCACGCTTACTGAACTAATTATAAGAGGTTCGTTCTGATAATGGCGAGGGGTGTTGATGGCGCATTCCAACCGGGTCATATGCGTGCATGGATCCGGTCTGCTCTGGGGAAGTTAAGACGCCGTGACATCTGTAACTAGGTTTGTGTCTTTCTGTAGGTTGCCACTTTAGGGAGTGATACACCCTTCCATGGGGCCGACACAGGGTATATATGTATTAGGGAGCCGATCGCTTGGGGTAGAATTTAGGGTACATCTAGTTCTGTCTGCTTCTGTTGGGGTACCGTCTGTTTCTATTAGGGTGGTAACACATGTCTGTTTCCGTGTGGTACCGTCTGTTGGGGTGGTAAAGGCCCATCACTAGTGTACACCTGATTCTAACATTCTGTTTCCGTAGGGATTATTATGTTTCCGTCTTTGATTCTGTTTCTGCTTCTGTTTCTGTACCGTTTGTCTATGTTAGGGTGGTAAACGCCCATTACTAGCATTCTGTTTCTGAAGAGATCATTCTGTTTCAGTTTAGACATTAGGGTAACACCTAATCCTGTTATACTAGTATTAGTGCAGAGAAGTGAAAAGTAAGTGAGAAGCATAGCTTGGTCTATATCATTCTGTTTCCTCTGTTTAACCTATGTATACTTGCTACTCCTGTTACTCTTATCTCTCATCCAGTTTTATTAACATGTCATGATATTATTATCTGTTTATATGATGAAAGTCACTGGACTCGCCAGACTTTATGTCTGACTCTTTTTGTTTCGCCTCTTTTCTTCCATTTCCCCCCCAGGTTCTCAGGGAGGAAATACTCAAGCTTAGTTCGGATATCTCTTTCTTCCAGCTTGAAGTTAAAAGATGTATCGCTTGGCTTTGATTCTACTTGTTTATGGCATTTTCTGTTGGGGATTATGGTTTTAAAAATTATGTACTCTGATGGCTTTTGTACAAGATTGATATTATGTACTGGGTTTTGGTGTTTGAAGATGTAACCAAACTTATTTCTGTTCCCGCTGCAATAAAGTTATAAATGTTTCAAGCACTGCTTTATGTATCTGTCTTGTAATATTTTGTTTTGTTTATTTATAACGCTCCACGAAACTTAATGCATTCCCTTTGTGAGTGACATTAACAGACGTGGGGTGTCACACTTGGTATCAGAGCTGAAGGTTAACAGATTAGATAAAATATTTTGAAAACTATTTTCAAAAAGGTTTTAAAAGGAAGTATTTTCAAATGAAAAGTTTATTTTGAAAAACATAATCCCCAAAGCCATATATCTATCTTTCGATTCTCTGTTTTGAATCTCTTTTTCTTTCGTTTTAGCATGTCTGGGGAACAGAACACCCCTAATATCTCAGAGTGGGTTACAATACCCGGATGGTTCCATAGGTATTTGGAGGCCTTGACACCCGCCTAAGGCCAAGGAAACGTTCCTCCAGCTGTACCCATCGTTCCTCCTCCCCCTCTTCCTCCGCGTGTAGATGATTTTTCAAAGATATTTAAGGACTTTCGTGCGATGGGCGGAAAACCTTTTCATGGGACTGATACGTTTGTCAAGGCTAGAAATTGGCTCAAGGAAGTGGAGGACTTATTTGGTACCTTTGAGGTAGATGATGGAAGAAAGGTTCAACTAGCTGCTTGGTTAATGAAGGATGAAGCCTCATTTTAGTGGGAGGTCACGAATGGAGAACGTACAGTGGAAGCTTGGGTGGATTTCAGACAGAGATTCGAGTTGAAATTTCTTTCACGAGCAGAGGAGAGTTTATACATGGAGATGTTCTTGGCTTTGAAACAAGGGAGTTTGTCTGTGAAGGAGTACGTTAACAAGTTTAACCAGTTAGCAAGATTTGGTATGGAATTGGTTAATACACCACATAAGCAGGCTTTGAGATTTGTCAAGGGCTTGAACGAACCGCTTCACGGATTAGCTATGTCCCACATTCCTATGGGGGCTACTTTCGAGAAACTTGTTGATATGGCACTAATGCATGAAGAGGAAGTCAAAGGTGAGAAGAAAGAGGAGAAGCTCGAAGAACCACAGAACAAGAAAGTGTGGCCCAAGAAGGAAACACAGAAGAAGGATGAAAAGCCTGAGAATAAGAAGGAGAAAAAGCGCTTTACTTGTGGAAGCTTGAATCATCTGAACAAGGATTGCAGAAAGATGAAGGGCGCTTGCTTCAACTGTGGTGAAATGGGACACTTCACTAGGGACTGCCTGAAGAAACGAGGACAAGGGAAAAGGGCAGGATTTTTTGGAGGGCAGGTGAATGCTCTCGTGGCTGGTGGACATGATAGAGGTAGGAAAATTTCTGTAGAAGGTTTAATTCCCTTATTTGATTATTGAGTTAGAGCTCTTTTTGATTTTGGCATTTTGATTCTGTAGTTGAGTCTCTGCACCATAATACTAGTCTTATTTCTGATCCCGTTATAGTCTCAAACCCCATAAGGGTTACGGCTCATCTGTTTGTGATAGGTTGGGGTTTGAGGGTATCTATGTTAGGCGTTGAGTTGACTGTGACGCGTACGTTCTGAGTTTTGTGGGATATGGCTTGGTTTTAGAAAGAGATTTCTTATAACCCCAAAAGGGTCTATCATGCTTAGTTTCCTAGAATCATTTAATAATATGCGATCTATACCCATAGTCTGTAAGTGTCCGGATATTCTTGACAAGGTTAGGGGCTTACCTTGAGGCTGAGGTAGATTTCCAGTTTTGACATTGTCTAGTTGGAACAAAGTTTTTGTTTTATTTGTACTTGCTTCTATCACTCGACTGTATCCTATCGATCGAGTCTTCGACCTTTAGGTAGAAACTAATGGATGTAAACATGTGTTTGAGACATGTTATGTTTGATGATTTCCAGTGGATGCGAGTGGTTGCTAGTGTTGCTCGTGGATGCATATACACACACACTAGGCACTAGATCGGCTCAAAAACACTCTCATACTGCATATGGATGTGTGTGCATTTTCAATTTTAATGGATGCAAAATGGTTGACTCAGCACATGGGTGTTGCATATGAATGAATGGTTGTGCACTCATATAGAAATGATATGTATCAAATAGGAATAATTGCATACATGTTGGAGACATGGCACTAACATAATTCGCATTAAGGAGGTCAACTGAATCAGTAGACCGTCTGATCTTTTGTATTAGATATGGTACATGTACACACACTTTTGCATATGTTCATATGACAATAGAAATCTTTTAAGGACAATGAATGCTTTTGGATGATGGATGAGTAGATGGATGATGGATGGTAGGATACATTCTTCTTAACTTAGAGATTTCGGGGAGAAATCCTTTAAGGAGGGGAGAATGTAACACCCCGTATTTTTTGAGAACATTAAAGTAACAAATTAAAGAATAATTAATTTTTAAAAGAAGAATTAGGTGAAACGGGTTACGCCATTGCTTTCGTCTCGGAATTCTACTTGAGATAGAGTCCGAATTTGCGTAAAACGGATACCGTATGAAGGAGTTACGGACGATAGAAGTTTGGCAGAACGATCAAGAAATGGGCCAGAATGCACTGGCGCACTTGGGAAGTGCGCCAGTACAAAAATACACTGGCGCACTTGGGAAGTGCGCCCATGTCGAGGACCAAAACCTGCAGAATTCTGGAGTGTTACCTGTTGACGTGTCTTGCTGGGATTGGCTGGATGACGTGTCTTTGAGCTGTATGGTTCTGATGGCTCCTAAGCTAATCTAAAGGCCTTTATTCATCACATACAACTATATAAACATACCTAGACCTAAACCTAATTCACAATATACTAATTCATGGAGCCTCCATGCTGGACAAATCTAAACTAGTCTTTCTTCTATGCTAAAGCAAATCAGAATAGGAGTATTCATATTGGAAGATAAGAATAGATCTACAACTGCAACACCTATTTCTCTTCTTTTAGATCCAGCCAAGGTGAGTCCACGTTACTTTTAGAAATGAAATTTAATTGTGATCCTGACATTGTTAATAAATCTGAATATGAGATTATGCCTATTTCTGTTTAGATCTGTCCTTTTATACCCATTGGATCTATTTTGTTTTTCTATGCCCGCTCATACTTCATATGTCTATTTTATGCCAGTTTTGATGACTCTCTTCCCTTCTCTTCTTTTCCTTTTATTTATGAGATTAGGCTAACTTCGAGCCTAATTATATTTTACGTTGAATTATACATACGAATGACGTGGGAAAAGTTTGGGAAAATATTGAATGGTATGCAAATGGGGCATAAATTGAATTGTAAACATATAATTGATTTGGGGGCATAACGCATGTTGTAATTTACGACCTAAATTTGGGGAATACTATATATGATGGTTTATGATTTGGAAAAAGGGGATTATTGTGTATAGTGATATATAACTTAGGCATGAAAACCTATATTGAAATAGGGGTAACTGTTAGATATGAACACGCCTAAATTGGGATTTTAGGGATTTGGCATACACTGTAATAAAAGCCAATAAATTTGGCATAACTTGTATTATGAATCATGACTAGGGTTTTTGAGGCATAACCTTTACTGTGCAATTTAACTAAAACTTGGGGCAAATGTTATATTGTGAATTATGACTGTAATTTGGGCATGCAAATTTGTAGGCTTAATTTATGATTAAGCGAAATATGTTAGTGGAACAATAAAAGAGTATGTGAAGCCAGTTTAATCTGTTGAAACTGAATACTGTAATTGGAAAGCCTACGATGTATATGAATAAATTAGCTAAGATAAGCATGTTGAGACACGAGGTTAGACTCCGTTTGCGATAGAATCCTGCCCGGAACCAACCGGCCTAACCAGCAATCGCAAACGGTCAGTCTAATGTAAGAGATCGTAGGCATAACTAAAAGATGCTTAGACACGAAGTTAAGTGTGGCTTGTGGCAGAAGTCTGCCCGGAATCGCCCGGCACAGGGAGCGGCCACAAGCTATCGACTTAATGTGAGAGGTCTATGCATTAATAACTAATTAATGCTGATTAAAGATGAATATGATACCTAAAACATGTTAGGTGGGTGGGGTTAAGTTAACCTGTGTAAGATGACAACTTAACCAATATTACATGAACAAGTGGATAGGGTTAAGGCAAGTTTAACCAATAATACATATTGATTTGATAAGTGGATGGGGTTAAGTCAACTGGGCAGATGAATCTGATAAACCCATTTCATAAATCTGTAGGCTTAACACAAGGTCAAGTGAAACGTATTAATCTGTAAGTCTATTAATCCGTACATCTGATCTGTTAATCTGTAAACCTATTAATCTGTATGTTTGATCTGAAAACTTGTTAATCTGAAATCTGTAAGCATGTAAATCTGAAATCTGTTAGTCTGGGGACACAAGGTTAGGAGGGGTAATTACTTGTGTCATCTGTTGTGTGGGACCCATATTAGTCAGTAACCCTTTTCTGGTATCAAACTACGAACCAACACTAGGTAGGGGTCCGGGCTCACTTACTGAAGTAATTATAAGAGGTTCATTCTGATAATGGCGACACCGGTCTGCTCTGGGGAAGTTAAGACGTCGTGACATCTATAAATAGGTCTGTGTCTTTCTGTAGGTTGCCACTTTAGGGAGTGATACACCCTTCTGAGGTGCCGACACAGGGTATTTATGTATTAGGGAGCCAATCGTTTGGGGTAGAATTTAGGGTACATCTAGTTTTGTCTGCTTCTGTTGGGGTACCGTCTGTTTCTGTTGGGGTGGTAACACCTGTCTGTTTCTGTGTGGTACAGCCTGTTGGGGGTGGTAAAGGCCCATCACTAGTGTACACCTGATTCTAACATTTTGTTTCTGTAGGGATTATTCTGTTTCCGTCTCTGATTCTGTTTCTGCTTCTGTTTCTGTACCGTCTGTCTCTGTTAGGGTGGTAAAGGACCATTACTAGCATTCTGTTTCTGAAGAGATCATTCTGTTTCCGTTTCTGTTTCAGTTTAGACATTAGGGTAACACCTAATTCTGTTATACTAGTATTAGTGCAGAGAAGTGAAAAGTAAGTGAGAAGCATAGCTTGGTTTATATCATTCTGTTTCCTTTGTTTAACCTATGTATACCTGCTACTCCTGTTACTGTTATCTCTCATCC
Source organism: Allium sativum (assembly GCA_030737875.1). Classification (NCBI taxonomy): domain Eukaryota; kingdom Viridiplantae; phylum Streptophyta; class Magnoliopsida; order Asparagales; family Amaryllidaceae; genus Allium; species Allium sativum. The sequence continues at coordinate 969,007,559 of CM060920.1, forward strand.
AGTTTTATTTACATGTCATGATATTATTATCTGTTTATATGCTTAAAGTCACTGGACTCGCCAGACTTTATGTCTGACTCTTTTTGTTTCGCCTCTTTTCTTCCGTTTCCCCCCAGGTTCTCAGGGAGGAAATACTCAAGTTTAGTTCGGATATCTCTTTCTTCCGACTTAGAGTTGAAAGATGTATCGCTTGGCTTTGATTCTACTTGTTTATGGCATTTTCTGTTGGGGATTATTGTTTTAAAAATTATGTACTCTGATGGCTTTTGTACAAGACTGATATTATGTACTGGGTTTTGGTGTTTGAAGATGTAACCAAACTTATTTCTGTTTCCGTTGCAATAAAGTAATAAAATTTTCAAGCACTGCTTTATGTATCTGTCTTGTAATATTCTGTTCTGTTTACTTATAACGCTCCACGAAACTTAATGCATTCCCTTTGTTAGTGACATTAGCGGACATGGGGTGTCACAAGCAATGATGCCACTAAACCACCCAGCCTCGCTACACCTTCACCTACAAGAAGAGAACGGGATAATATAGTCAGTCAAAATGATCAATATACCGAAGGTCATTCAAGTAACTCACACACAACCTCACATGTTGCTGACAACACTACAAGTCATCCAACCAACTAGTCAACAATCTTCCTATTCATACTGTTCATCCAATGACAACAAGAGCTAAAAGTGGCATATTTAAACCAACTGCCACTATCAGTTCAGAAGAACCATTTCTGATGATCAGTCTTTAAAATACAAAGACTGGAAATAAGCTATGAATGAAGAGTACAATGATCTTATCCAAAACAAAACCTGGGAAATTGTTCATAGACCAGACAACAAGAATTTGATAGGTTGGAAATGGGCATTTAGATTGAAAAGAAACCCAGATGGTTCAATAAACAGACTCAAGGCGAGATTGGTTGCTCAAGGCTACACATAAGAGTATGAGTTTGAGTACAATGAAACATTTTCCCCAGTTGTAAAGCCAACAACTATACGGTTGATACTCACCATAGCATTGAAGAATCAGTGAAGTGTTAAACACTTAGATCAACAATGCTTTTCTTAATGGAGTTTTACAGGAAGAAGTCTACATGCAACAACCAGAGGGATATATACAAAATGTTGACCTAGTGTTCAAGTTAAACAAGGAAATCTATGATTTAAAGCAGGTCCCAAGAGTGTGGTTTGACAGACTCAAGTCAACATTGGTTAAAATGGGCTATCAACCTACTAAATCTATCAACTCTTTATTTATTAGAATCAACATTATTTCAACTATATACATTTTAATATACGTTGATGATTTGATTATAACAGGTAGCAGTGATGCTGAAATTAAGCAAATCACTGAGCATCTGAATGAAGAATTCTCAATTAAAAACTTGGATGTCGTATCATATTTCTTGGGCATAGAAGTTGAAATAATTTAAATGTTAGACATGTTCTTATGTAAAAGCAAGCACATTACTGAACTACTAATGAAGACTGACATGAATGAAGAAAAGTCATAGCCTACACTTATGATATCAAGTCAATACTACTCTAAATACATGGGAGAAGTCGTAAATAACTATAAACAATATGGAAACGTTGTGGGTGCATTACAATATGCAACCATAAGCAGACCTGATATAGCTTTCAGTGTTAACAAGGTGTCTTAAGTTTCATATGAACCCAGAAACGAACACTGAAGAGATGTGACAAGAATTTTAAGATACTTGAAAGGGATGATCAACTACGGGTTTTCTCTAAAAGGAAGCAAAGATCTAAATATTACTGGTTTCTCAGATTCTGACTAGGCAGTAGATCTTGATGATAGAAAATACGTTATTGGATATTACATCTACATTGGTGACAATTTAGTTTCATGGAGCTTTAATAAACAGTCAACCATATCTAAATCAAGCGCTAAAGCTGAATATAGGAGAATTACAAGTGCAACAACAGAAATTATATGGCTACAGTCAATACTTAAAGAGTTACAACTGAACTTTCAACATGAAGGCAACCATATAGTGTGACAATCAGAGTTCTATATATGTAATGATTTGTATTTTAATGATTAGATATATAAATATTGATCGTTAATTATTCGATTGATGGTTCCAGAAGCTGATTTATCACAAACAATCAAATCGGGACTCGAGAATAGTTCCATTGAGTTCGTATGTTCCGTTACGTTAATAAAAAGTATAAGGATTGAGATGTTTTAAGTTCAGACCATTTGGTAAGATCTCGATATACTTGTAAAATTATCATACTGGGCAACAATCCCATATTTTGACGAAACTTGTACCATCAGAACCGTGTCATTGTAATGATGCGCGAGTTTCGTAGTGATTGGATGAGTCATTTGATCGTGACAAGCTATAACGCACGTTGTTTTTTTTTTTGGAGAATTTGAATTTGGAAAACAATAAAATAATATTAAAATACCCAAACCCTCATGCTATACAACTATAGTACCCGACCCACTTTCTTCCCTTTCGCAACTTTACTGTGACATTGTTTTATCATGGTCACAACTTCCCATTATTCAAAAATCACGATCTCCTCCTACACTTCACTAAAAAAACTGAAACCACTCCCCAAATTCCTAAAAACGCAAGATCTTCTCACCCATATGGATCTCGTCGTGATTGGTGGAGACTTATTGTAACAACCCGAATTCCGATAGACCGATTTTTTTTTCAAAATTCCAATCTATCGAAACTCGGATTGGTTTGCTCTGGTGTCCTACAGAAAAGACAGAGACATAAAATATATCAGAGCTCAGAAAACATCTCATAGCAGAATGGATAAAATATAATATACTCAAAGTATAGCCTTACCATATTAATAATACTGCCTAACCAGTATCCAAAGCTATCATGTCTCTGCCACAAATCTAACCTGCGAGTATATTATGAGGAGGGGGTCAAAACACAAGTTCTGGTGACTGGATTTAAACTATACACTTTGGATAATCTTATATATATCGTTCAATCATATTCTCTTATTTATCAGGTTACTTGGGTTAATAACACTCAAGGCTTTCACACACGTCGTACCCATTTACTTCCCAGTGGATTAACCTAATATAGTATATATGTAGTTACCCACAATATTAAGGTACACCCCATGGTACCCCACTCGCACGGTCCCCACCATAACACCATCGAAATATACGAAGTCCCTCATCCTACGCTGTAGTGACGTACGGATCTCTATATAACAATGTCAAGTTCTGCATATATCTATCATTATTATGCTACGTATGCGAATGGACTACCACTTTCGATCAAATAAGAATCCATACTAGAGTAATGCCCTCAAGTCTACGATACAATACCTAGAGCCGACATGCATGTATCTAGACTGTCCACATACGTATCGTCAATTGTAGCTCGATGCCATAACCACACATCCTCTAATGTGCACTGAGTTCCATGGTAGGGCGACACAAGAAACACAAAATTCGGCCGGGAGCTTTTTCATATTTGTACAGGCCCGTCTTTAAGAGCATCTATATACAGATATTCCTAGGGCCTGTTTTCATGGTGGTTATGGCCCTACCTCGTCCCCTCCCTCAACTAGTAAAGACTACAAGAGCTAAATGACTCCCCCTAAAGAAAACAATCTAAACATCCATTTGGCGTCTTCCCTAAACCACCGTACCCCGATAGTGAAAGGTGAATGGTCTATTGGTTTTAGCTCTAGTCTTTTCGCATCCCACTGGCTGCCGATGACGGGTATCTGACGATCTACTATCCTTGTTGGTCGTGACCCTTCGCCTCCCCATTGAGGCAACTGTCGAATTACCTTGGTGTCACCGCGTCACAGCATTCTGACTGCATATCTACTTTTGCAGTCAAGGCCCACCCACCTAGAAGTTACACGCAGACCCAACCTCTGCGAGCATGGCCTAAAACATCTTCCACCGCACAGAGGACTAATAGGAGCACCTTACGTACCTCAGGAAGCCGCGTGCTTCCCCTTCTAGTTCTTTGGAGTCGTCAGAACAATCAGATGAGTGCGCGCTCCCCTCGTGCCTCATAAGACCACGATGACCTATCCCGTTGGGTTATTCACCCTCAAACGTGTGGACTGGTCCAAGCGCCTCACTTTAATATCTTGTTAGACCCTATGTCTAAACAATCTTTTACGCGCTTGCCTTACCTCACCTGGTTTCCATTTAACTTGTTTATTCCCGTTCATATTGAATTCTTAATCAAGTTACCAAGTTCCTCTTGCTTATTAATTTTGGTTATACAACTTAACCCATTTAAGTTTATTAATAAGCCCACAACATGTTATTCTCTAGATTTTGGTCCAGGGTCTGTAATCCACAATCCTTTCTTTATTCTGGTTTGATTTCATCATTACAATAATATGTTCTACTTAATATGTAATTAAGTATATCTCCATTCACATGTTTTCTGTTAACATGTCAGTCATTATTTATGATTAAATATAACGTATTTCATAAGTTTTCCTCATTCTTTCTCATTTAATCATAATTCCAATTTGCACTGTTACTACAACTTATCGTTGTTTACTTATTAACTTAGTTCTCTTAACTAAGGCCCACTAATAAGTTTCTCTACCCATTTATTATAACCTATGTTATAATTTACTCTTGTCCCTAGGACAAGTCTAAACATGTTATCAATGGGTTCCAGACTCCCAAGTTTACAGTTAACTTAATTTATAATTAAGTACAACTTCTTATATTTCATATATTTTCCCCCTTTTCTCAACTGGTTTCCGATTTTCCCTATTTACTGATTACTTAATTTACAATTAAGTGTCCCTTATCTCATTTCACCAGTTATCCAATTTCCTTATTAGTTTATTATAACCTAAGTTATAATCTTCACTTATCCCTAGGACAAGTCTACCTATTATATAACATTTTTATTAATGTTATTCATTTATAATAGGTGATTATCATTCCACTTTTAGACCATTTACTCTTGTAAACCATTATTCTTCAATCATTGTAATATATATTCTTTATTATATTTAAGGAAAATACTTCATGCGCCTTATCAGTTTGATAGAAGGAATCAGTGATTTATTTTCATAACATATTCCCATCTAAATCCGTGGTAGCAAGTAATTTCTTTAATTTTCTTACTTTGTTTACTGTGGCTTACTTGCAACAACATTCTCAGAAATAGGTCATATAGGGAAATACATCACTTTTCCTTCGCATCACACTAACTCAATTCATTACATCGCTTCCTTTCTTAGTTTATGAGTTAGACATTTAATTACCATTATTTCCATTTATTCATATCTTGTTATATACTTATATATATAAGCACTAGACCACTCACATTAAGCCTACGCTCGTGGACGCTGGATTTGCCGGGCGGGTCCGGGCAGATCTCTACCACAAGTTAGCTTAACCTCGTGTCTTAGCACCATTACATGTTTTTAATTTTTGCACTTAGACCCCTCACATTAGATTGACCACTTGTGAATGCTGGATATGCCGGGTGGTTCCGGGCAGACTTCTATCACAAGCGAAATCTAACCTCGTGTCTAAGAGCGGTTAAATTTCTTATTCAGCGTAAACCTTCTACACAGTCAAGGTATGTTTATTTCTTCCAATTATCCATTATAATTTATAATTCACATGTAATTGTATCATGCCTATTATAATTCTTCACATATATTCAATTCTTTCCTAACATGTAATCAATTAATCAGATAATTGTTTAAATCACATAAACCAATATGTACCTTTCTCAATTATTACAGTTAATGGCCTGGGTTCACAATTTACACAAATTGACATGAAATTTAAGTAACGGTAATTACTATACAAGAATTGATAAGTTCGTATCCTAACAAATTAATATTTAGCATATTAATTATTCCTACTTCGTACCCATCACTTTAGGCATTATTAACATATGTTACATTTCTCAACATATTGCATTTCAATTATACATACAGGGGAATGGTAAACGATAAGATATTCTTATCTAAACTGTATAGCTTAAATCCACTCACCTTTTATGCTTTCCCTAATTCTGGATCTGATCCAGTTTTAGCATCCATGGTTTTTCCCCTTTAATTTGAATTGAAACTTAACGACCATGGATTGATTATTTTCATTAAAAGAGAAGGGTAAGAAAGAGGAAGAATTTGAATAGATTGGATCAAGAAGTTTACCTTGCTTTTCATGATTCTGAACAATCTTTTATTTTCATCTATTCTTTCTTCCAGATTTTGATTTTAAAATCTTCTAATTTATAAATCTAAAATTTCTGAATATATTTAAGGAGAGAGAGAGTAATGGAAAAGATTCAGCGTAGCCTCAGGATTATGAGGTTTAAGGTTAGGTCTAAGGTCTTATTTATAGGTGTATCAGAGAAATCAAGACCCTCAGATTTGATTAAAACCATCAAAATCGTCTAGATCGAAACAAACCTTAATTTGCCAAAATCTGTCGTAGGGGGGTCGACCCAAGGGTCGACACCCCCTTTAGGGGGTAGACCCCCTAGGCGTGAAATCTGTCGCCTCTTGAAATTTTGAATTTTGAACCGATTTTCGAATTTCTGGACCCATTTATGGATTTATGAACCTAATATATGTATATATATTCTTCCTACGCGTATACAAACTTCAAACCTTAATAACTTCTTCATACGGTGTCCGATTTACGCAAACCAGGTGTCTATCTTGACTAGAATTTCGAGACGGACGCAATGGCGCAGTCCGTTTTACTTAATTCTGAATATTAAATTAAGTTATTCTTATTTTATTATCTTTAGTTTAAAATGCGGGGTGTTACATTCTCCCACCCTTAGGAAATTTCGTCCCCAAAATTTGATAAGGGTAAAAATCAATTAACCCCTCGCATAATATACATCCATCATGTGCATCCAATTTTTGCAAACATCGTGCGCTTGTGCAAAGTAAAATACAACATAATAATGCATGTATGCCTAAGCGGTACCTCCTATGTGTATGCAAATTTTCGAAAATCCTTTTAAATATGATGCTCACATCCTAAATATACTGGCAGTTCGATATGAATGCAATATTTTGAAAATCAAAAATGCTTTTTCATCCTAATTTTCCCACAATCTTACTGAGTAGGAGCGTAGTTCATCCAATCGTTGCATCCAAAATCCTACCAACCAACTTTATTTTTTGAATTTCATAAAAATCTAATTTTCTAAATTCGATTTCTTATGTTATAAAAAGTTGGAAAACGGAAAACTTCGCATCTTTTGTTTTTCTTTTTCAACCTTTTTCTAACCGTACTTGGATTTTATGTAACTATTTATAAAGATTCTCCTATTTTCCTATCCAAGCACAGCCCACATAAGAAAATTTTCTTTTGTTACTGGTTTTCTTTTTCATCTTATTCTGGAATTTTTTTACTCTTATTCATCTTTTCTCATAATTTTCCACTTTTGTTGCTTTATTAAATTTTCTGTTTCCTTTTTAGTTTCACTATTTCTCTTTTCTTAGCTTATTTAATCATCTGATCTTAGTTTAAATTTAAATAAGCCTTATAGTCTTTCAACTAAAACAGGAGAATAGACAGCCTACACAGCTACTATTAAGGGCCAAGAATCTCGGGGCTATGTCCCCCTCAGATAGAAAAGTCCAAATTATGGGATCATGACAGGTTTAGGTGTTACCCTAACTACCCAACAAGAACAAAATAACGAAACATTCCCAACAGAAATGTAGTAACGGGCTTTACCCCTAACATGAAAAATTAGCAACAAGATTTAAACACGTACTTGCCCTTTTACTATCTAGTAGTCACTACTAACTCTAGCTGTGTACCAACAATTACGTTAAGCAACACCTTAGGCTTTTCAATGCTTACGTATTCTACGGGAACTCACTATTATTCCAAGATAATTCTCGCTATCTGCTTCATAGCCTTAAAACTTTTCCCGTCTTCCCTAGGCACTAATCCTTACCTACTCCATACTTTTAAAACATGGTTTGGCCCTCTGTTTTTTCATTTAAACTTTCTTCCAAAAATTTAAAAGTGTCAAAAACTTTATTTTCTCCTGAAAACTTCCTCTTGCCAAACCATAAAAACATGTCATCTTAAAAAAATGTAAATCATCATTTTTTATTCAAATCACAGAACTGGAGTAGATACGGACAACTATTTTCTCAACCCCGGTTTACCAATTTTCTTGCCTATAAGGTCAGTTCAGTCTCTTACCACAGGTTGCAATCATCCACTCTATTCTTAATTCCTATGACTTATTTTGTCCACCCAACAAAATTTTCTCTTTTAAAAAATTTGTCAAAAATGATTGTCAAAAGAATAGAGACTTCAAAACTTTCTTTATTAAAATTTTTTTGTATGAAATATAACAAGAAAACTAGCAAGCTATACTTGCTCTATAATATGCACCTTTTACTGAGAGAATTTTACTTTAAAACCCAATATATATACTTTACATATTTAAAACTATAACTTTTAAAATTAAAACTTGAAAACACCATAAACCATTTTTCCCTAAACTTTTACAATTCCAAGTTCTTAAAAGTTAACAATTGGGTTAGACTCAAAGTGGGTTTCCAATTTTTCTAGGCTTTCCTAGACACTCCCCAAGGTCAATTCTCTCAACTATATATATTCCTAATCCATTTTTCTCTTTTTAACCTTTTCCCATCTATAAGGTTTTCAAGCCCACTAACCCAAAATACTACTCATATGGGGATTCACCTTCCTTCCATACAAAATACATTGTACACTTTCCACCCAAATTACCTAAGGGTTTCAGATTTCCATATTTCTTTCTTTAGTGTACAAAACAAACATCCCATTTCTTACCATATTATAATCTTTCTATTTAGTGTGTTCCTCTATGGATCTAGGTATATATATAATATATTTATATTTTTAAAAATACAAATACGTTCACTCGCTATTTATATAGGAATCCTAAACCTAAGCTCTGATACTAGATGTAACAACCCGAATTCCGACAGACCGATTTTTTTTTTCAAAATTCCAATCTATCGAAACTCGGATTGGTTTGCTTTGGTATCCTACAGAAAAGACAGAGACATTAAATATATCAGAGCTCAGAAAACACCTCACAGCGAAATGGATAAAATATAATATACTCAAAGTATAGCCTTACCGTATTAATAATACTGTCTAACCAGCATCCGAAGCTATCATGTCTCTGCCACAAATCTAACCTGGGAGTATGTTATGAGGAGGCGGTCAGAACACAAGTTCTGGTGACTGGACTTAAATTATACACTTTGGATAATCCTACATATACCTTTCAATCATATTCTCTTATTTATTAGGTTACTTGGGTTAACAGCACTCAAGGCTTACACACACGTCGTACCCATTTACTTCCCAATGGATTAACCTAATATAGTATATATGTAGTTACCCCCAATATTAAGGTACACCCCATGGTTCCCCACTCACATGGTCTCCACCGTAACACCATCGAAATATACGCAGTCCCTCATCCTACGTCGTAGTGATGTACGGATATCTATATAACAATGTTATGTTTCGCATATATCTATCATTATTATGCTACGTACGCGTACGGACTACCACTGTCAATCAAATTAGATTCCATACTAGAGCAATTCCCTCAAGTCTATGATACACCACCCAGAGCCGACATGAATTTATCTTGACTATCCACATACGTATCGTCAATTGTAGCTCGATGCCATAACCGCACGTCCTCTAATGTGCGAGTTCCATGGCAGGGCGATATAAGAAACACAGAACTCGGTCGGGAGCTTTTCCATATTTGTACAGGCCCGTCTTTAAGAGCCTCTATATACAGATATTCCTAGGGTCTATTTTCACGGTGGCTATGGCCCCACCTCGGCCCCTCCCTCAACTAGTAAAGACTACAAGAGCTAAACGACTGCCCCTAAAGAAAACAATCTGAACATCCATTTGGCGTCTTCCCTCAACCACCATACCCCAATAGTGAAAGGTGAATGGTCTATTGGTTTTAGCTCTAGTCTTTTCGCATCCCACTGGCTGCCAATGACGGGTATCCGACGATCTACTATCCTTGTTGGTCGTGACCCTTCGCCTCTCCGTTGAGGCAACCGCCGAATTACACTGGTGTCACCGCATCACAGCATTCTGACAGCATAGCTACTTTTGCAGTCAAGGCACACCCACCTAGTAGTTACGCGCAGACCCAACCTCGCGAGCATAGCCTAAAACATCTGCCACTGCACAGAGGACTACTAGGAGCACCTTACGTACCTCAGGAAGCCGCGTTCTTCCCCTTCCAGTCCTTTGGAGCCGTTAGAACAATCAGATGAGTGTGCGCTCCCCTCGTGCCTCATAACACCACGATGATCTATCCCGTTGGGTTATTCACCCTTAAACGTGCGGACTGGTCCAAGCGTCTCACTTTAATATGTTGTTAGACCCTATGTCTAAACATTCTTTTACGTGCTTGCCTTACCTCACCAGGTTTCCTTTTAACTTGTTTATTCCCATTCATATTGAATTCTTAATCAAGTTACCAAGTTCCTCTTGCTTATTAATTTTTGTTATATAACTTAACCCATTTAAGTTTTTTTTTTTTGAAAAGCAGCACACTTATTCACATATTCACATTACAAGAGTTCAAATACAACATCTATATATCAACAATATAACCATCAGGTTAAAAGCAAGATAGCCTCAAAAACACTCTACAACATTACAGCACCACTACATGATAACAAGACTGAGAAAATAATAATAAGGAATTACGCACAGAAAAAACTCAATCTCAACTATCATGCAAGTTACTCCATAAATGTTTGAAAAAAAAACCTTTCATAAGCTTCAAATCTCTAACCATTCTTCTGAAGCTCCCTCGAAACTTCCTTATGAATCGCACCATATAAAGCATTGAAATTCTCTGCACCTTGACCAAAAAGATTTTCTTTTAGACCAAATATCAAAATGAACACCTTTAAGATTTTAATCAAACTCTTTATCCTCTAGTTCTTCCATTTCGTCGACTTATATATATTGAACCATTCCACTACACTGTTTCTAACTGGCCTATGAAAATTCCCATTAGAAAGCAATCTCAACCAAATACCAAAAACAAATGAGCAAGAGAAAAAAGATGAGTATTACTTTCCTCCTCCACTCTACAAAATTCACACTGAGCATCAGGAATTAACCCCATCCTTTTCAACTTCTGTTTAGTGTTTAAAGCATTTGCCATTACCTTCCACATCAGAAAATTATTTTTTGCCGAAGAACCCAAATTCCAAATACGAGCTGACCAAGGAAAGGAGAAATCTTCATGCTTTAAGGCGTAATAAACTGTTTTTATGCTATGAGTACCACCATTCCATAAAATTGGAAATCATGCCAAATCTTTAAAATTGCATTCACTCAACACAACCCATAATTGTCTTAAAGTAGCTGAACTTGAATAAGGAAGAACCAGTTCACCATCAACCATAGTTGTATCAGGGATACCAGAATTCTGCTTAACAATGTAATCAACCACATTATTAAGAATACAACTATTTTTAACCCAAGGATCATGCCAGAAATAACAAATCTTCAACATTGGATTATATTGAATAAGAAGAAGAAAAACTTCCCTTAACTTTAAAATACTCCTCCAACTCCAACTACTATTTTGATTAATTTGCATACTCCAAAAATTCTTCGATCGAATCCTATTCTTATGCATCCAAACTGTCCATATGCTATCATCCTTACATAGTAATTTGTTAAAATAAGATGAAATAGCAGATTTATTCCATAGAAATAAATTGGTAATGCCAAGTCCACCACTCTTTTTATCTGCATACAGTTTACAATATGTTATAGGAATAAGTTTTTTGGAGAAAGGGTCTCCATGCCACATGAATCTATTCAATGCACTTGTAAGCATCTTAATAACCTTAATAGGTAGAATAAAGTGCCTAGTCCAGTAAGTAGTTATTGCAGTGACTATGGATTGTACAATGGTTAGTCTACCTGCTTGTGTGACACCCACAGGATTCGAACCCCGACCTCCCAGAAAGCAACACCACGCACTAACCACTGTGCTAAAAGATCTTTGTGTTAGCTTTTCGAGAGGGGTGTTACAGACTACCCCCCTTAAAGAGCCCAACATTCTCGTTGGCTCATATCACTCACCGCCCAGGCATTGTGCATGTAACCCGCATCAGTACCACTGCACCGACCGACATCCGCAGCATTACACGCACAATTCCGGCTGGCTATAGGCTCTGATACCAATGTGACACCCACGGGATTCGAACCCCCGACCTCACGGAAAGCAACACCACGCACTAACCACTGTGCTAAAAGATCTTTGTGTTAGCTTTTCGAGAGGGGTGTTATAGCTTGAGACAAACTATTTGATGGCCATGACAATAATCTTCCAAAAATCTTTTCAATAAGAGGAGTACAATTAGCTTTAGTAATTCAATAGCAAATTAAAGGTAACCCTAAATAAGTTGCATTACTTGAGATCTCAAAGAGTCCAGAACACATTATTACCTCTTTCCTTTATCATCGTTTAATCCAGCAATTAAAATAGATGATTTACTTACATTGATCTGTAGTCCAGTTATTGAATAAAACTCTTGCAATGTAGATAAAACTGATTGAATATTCTGAAATGTTGGTTTGGTGAAGACTACCAGATCATCAGCGAATAAAAGATGTGTGATACAAGGATCCTTGCAACTTGGGTAAAGCTCCAATTCCCTTTTATTAACTTTATCCAGCAAAAGGAAGTTTAATAATTCCATGACCACAATGAATAAGTAGGGTGAAATAGGGTCTCCTTGTCTAACTCCATTAGTACCCTTAAAATAACCATGCAGACTACCTTTCCTAGAAATAGAATAATTTGGCGAGGAAATACACGTATAAATCCAGGCCAAAAATGGTTTGGGAAAGTTCATCCTTGATAAAATTGTCATGATAGAATTCCAAGAAATAGAATCAAAATCTTTTCAAATATCAAGCATCATCATAGATCTAGGAGAAATATTCCTTCTATTATAACCATATAACAATTCTTGTGTTAAAAAATGTTATCACTAATAGATCGACCACTAACAAATGCAGCTTGATTACTAGATATGATTGAAGGAAGAACTAATTTCATCTTATTGGCAAGGTCTTTAGTTATGACTTTATACACAACATTGCAACAACTAATTGGTCTGAAATCCGAGACAGAACAAGGATTATCCACTTTTGGAATGAGAGATATAGAAGTTGTAGAAAGTGAAGCAGGTAAGTAATTATTCAAAAAGAAAAACTTAACTGCTTGCAAAATATCCTCACCAATAATTCCCCGGCATTTTTGTAAGAAAAAACCATTAAATCCATCTGGCCCACCACAGCTCTCTGCATCAAGAATAAAAACTGCCTCCTTGATCTCTAAATCAGTTATAAGCTCGACTAGTTTATCAGATTGACTGTTGGAAATAAAAGGGAGCTTGAAATTGAATAAAGGTAAAATATCTGCAGAGAAACCATTAGGGGATGCTAAAATTGTGGAAAAATAGTCGACAAAGGCATTGTTGATATCATCATCATTAGATTGAATAGCAACATGCATATATTGAATCATAAAAATCTCAGAAGAAGCCCTTTTACTCTTCAAAGATTAATGAATTTTTTTTGTATTTCTATCACCTTTTAAATCTCTTCTTAAAAATGTTGTCTGTCCTAAAGCTTTAATCTCTGATTCTAAAGCAGTTCTCAAATTATTCCTCAGAATATCCTCCAATTTAATAAGATAGTCGTCATTAGGATGTAAAATCCTAGCTTCTTGAATATCCATTAATTCACCTCTGATACTAGTAGAAAGAAAATTTCCTTTACCAAAAATTGAAGAAGCCCAACCTCTAAGATGAAATTTTAGAGCCTTCAACTTCTTGACAAGAGATAAAAGAGGATTTAAATTGCATTGATAGCTCCAAACCTACAACAAAACGCTACAAAAAAGAGGAGTGATTCAACCAAAATTTAAAAAATTTAAAAGAGGACTTACCCAAGTTAATATTATCAGTGTCACCCCAATAAAAAAGCAAAAGATTGTGATCAGATAAAGTTGAAGGCAGAACATGATAATAAGAATTAGGCCAGGAATTGATAAAATGATAGTTTGTAAAGACATGGTCAAGTTTGCAGAAAGTGTGACAATCAGATTTGCTTTTGTTGGACCAAGTGAAAGGAGAACCAAAAAATCTTAATGTAGAGAGATTCGAAGATAAAAGAGCTTGAATGAGAGGAGCAGTATCAGATAATGATAGGGGAAAACCGCCAGATTTTTGATGGCAGGATGACATGCAGTTAAAATCTCCCCCCACCACCCAAGGGTCAGAAGAAGGATTCAAAGAATTGAAATTACTAAGAAGAGGATGTCTAAGAGAGACAGCATTATGAGCATAAACTGATGTCAAAAAGAAAGAAAAATTTAAAGGAAGATATAAACATTTAAAGTGGATAAATTGATCAGAAGCTGAAAGTATAGAGAGCTTAAAAAGATAGGGTTCCACAATACAAGGATTCTCCCAAAACATGCCTCCTAAAGATTATGATCAAAGTGCCATGAAGGTGAAATAAAAGCAGTAGCTTTGATTGTAGACTGAAGGTCTAATTTGGTTTCAGATAAGCAAATTAAATGAATATCTTCTCTTTAATTCTGGCCTTGATATCACCTTGCTTAGAAGTATGATTCATACCTCTAATATTCCAAAAAGCTATATTGTGTCTCATTTAAATGATAAAGGATTACTTAAAGGCGTAGGATGCTTCCTGGTATGTCTAGTAGAAGACTGAATTCCTACTGGCATAACTTCATTAGCAGGGAAATTCCTTCTTTCATTTATATCTTCCAAATCCATATCATCTGATTTCTTTGATTTCTTCTTCTTACCTTTCTTCTTCTTCTTGCTACCAAAAGAAGAAGATACATTGTCAATCTGAGGGGATGATAGGGAAGTGGCACTTTGATTAGGAGGAGGAGGAAGGACAATATAAGGAGGTACTGAAAGATGAGCATAAGGAGAGGAGGAATGGCTTTCGGAGTTCAATTGAACATCAAAACTGAAAGAGTCACTGGCAGCAGCTTGATTAATAGGGAAAGAAGAAGATGATGAGGCACCAATGGTTGAACCATCACAGTTTTGATCATTGCCAAGAACAAAGAAAGGATTTTTCATATTGAAAATATTATCCTCATGGTCAGTATCAATTATAACTTGTTTGCCTTTATCCAATTGACTCCTTTTAAATTTTTCACCATCAGAGTTAGTTTCGAAATTCATAAAATCATTCAAATTGTTCTTCCTTAGACCAGATTGATGAACCACACCTTCATTATCAACAAAGAAAACTTTCCTTTTTTCCACATTTTTTTGAATCGTATTATTCAAATTCTTACCATCCATTGACTTACTCTTATCAGACTTTCCTTTATTCAAATTTGCATCTTGTTCCTTATTAACCTTCCTCTGCCACATTTGCTTTTTCCTAGTTACGACATTTGTCCATTCATCCTTCTTTACAAATGAATTATTCCCTGTCCTTGCTTGATATGAATAGCTATTAACATTCCCATCCTATACCTTTTCATTTTCCATATGCTTACCTTCCAAATTCTTAACTAGTTTTTCACATTCACAAGTATTATGACCAAACAACTTACAATGAGTGCAAATTTTAGGAATCCAATCATAAGAAACTCTCACTAGAGGACAGTTTACACCAAGTTCATCAACCGGAATGAAATCTGGCAATTCAAAATCAGTGGAAATTTCGACGAGTGCCTTAGCATATTTAAACCGATGCAACTTTTCCGTACTTTCGTAAAAAAAGAAGAAGTCTATCAACGTGACAAGCCAACCAATTATTACCTTCTAAAGTCCAAAGAATGAGTGGTATCCTATGTATATGTATCCAAATTGGAACACTTTTAATTTAAGTTTATTAATAAGCCCACAACATGTTATTCTCTAGATTGTGGTCCAGGGTCTGTGATCCACAATCCTTTCTTTATTCTAGTTTAATTTCATCATTACAATAACATGTTCTACTTAATATGTAGTTAAGTATATCTCAATTCACATGTTTTCTGTTAACATGTCATTCATTATTTATGATTAAATATAACTTATTTCATAAGTTTTCCTCATTCTTTCTCATTTAATCATAATTCCATTTTACATCGTTACTACAACTTATCATTGTTTACTTATTAACTTAGTTCTCTTAACTAAGGCCCATTAATAAGTTTCTCTACCCTTTATTATAACCAATGTTATAATTTACTCTTGTCCCAAAGACAAGTCTAAACATGCTATTCTTATCAACGGGGTCCAGACTTTAAAGTTTACAGTTTACTTAATTTATAATTAAGTACAACTTCTTATATTTCATATATTTTCCCCTTTTTCTCAATTGGTTTTCAGAGTTCCCTATTTACATATTACTTAATTTACAATTAAGTGTCCCTTATCTCATTTCACCAGTTATCTAACTTCCTTATTATTTTATTATAACCTAAGTTATAATCTTCACTTGTCCCTAGGAAAAGTCTACTTTTTATACAACATTTTTATTAATGTTATTCATTTATAATAGGTGATTATCATTCCCCTTTTAAACCATTTACTGTTGTAAACCATTATTCTTCACTCACTGTAATATATATTCCTTATTATATTTAAGGAAAATACTTCATGCACCTTATCAGTTTAATAGAAGGAATCATTATTTATTTTCATAACGTATTCCCATCTAAATCCATGGTAGCAATTAATTTCTTTACTTTCTTACTTAATTTTCTATGGCTTACTTGCAACAACGTTCTCAGAAATAGGTCATTTAGGGAAATACATCACTTTTCTTTCGCATCACACTAACTCAGTTCATTACATCGCTTCCTTTCTTAGTTCCTGAGTTAGACATTTAATTACCATTATTGCCATTTATTCATATCTTGTTATATACATATATGAATATATATATATATAAGCACTAGACCTCTCACATTAAGCCTACACTCGTGGACGCTAGATTTGCCGGGCGGGTCCGGGCAGACTTTTACCACAAGTTGACTTAACCTCGTGTCTTAGCACCATTACATGTTTTTAATTTTTGCACTTAGACCCCTCACATTAGATTTACCACTTGTGAATATTGGATATGTCGGGCGGTTCCGGGAAGACTTCTATCATAAGTGAAATCTAACCTCGTGTCTAAGAGCGGTTAAATTTCTTATTCAGCGTATACCTTCTACACAGTCTAAGCATGTTTATTTCTTCAAATTATCCATTATAATTTATGATTCACATGTAATTGTATCGTGCTTATTATAATTCTTCACATATAATCAATTCCTTCCTAACATGTAATCAATTAATCAGATAATTGTTTAAATCACATAAACCAATATGTACCTTTCTCAATTCTTACAGTTAATGGCCTAGGTACACAATTTAAACAAATTGACATGAAATTTAAGTAACGGTAATTATTATACAAGAATTGATAAGTTCATATCCCAATAGTAATATTTAGCATATTAATTATTCCTACTTCGTACCCATCCCTTTAGGCATTATTAACATATGTTACATTTGTCAACATAATGCATTTCAATTATACATACAGGGGAATGGTAAACGATAAGATATTCTTATCTAAACTGTATAGCTTAAATCCACTCACCTTTTATGCTTTCTCCAATTCTGGATCTGATCCGGTTTTAGCATCCATGGTTTTTCCCCTTTAATCTGAATTGAAACCTAACAACCATGGATTGATTATTTTCATTAAAAGAGAAGGGAAAGAAAGAGGAAGAATTTGAATAGATTGGATCAATAAATTTACCTTGCTTTCCATGATTCTGAACAATCTTTTGTTTTCATCTATTCTTTCTTCCAGATCTTGATTTTAAAATCTTCTAATTTATAAATCTAAATTTTCTGAATATATTTAAGGAGAGAGAGAGTAATGGCAGAGCTTCGGTGTAGCCTCAGGATTATGAGGTTTAGGGTTAGGTCTAAGGTCTTATTTATAGGTGTATCAGAGAAACCAGGACCCTCAGATTTGATTAAAAACCATCAGAATCGTCCAGATCAAAGAAAACCATAATCTGCCAAAATCTGCCGTAGGGGGGTCAACCCCCCTGAAGGGGTCGACCCACCCCTTAGGGGGTCGACCCAGGGGTCGACACCCCTTTTAGGGGGTAGACCCCCTGGGCAGGAAATTTGCCGTCTCTTGAAATTTTGAATTTCGAACCGATTTTCGAATTTCTGGACCCATTTTTGAATTTATGAACCTAATATGTATATATATATATATTCTTGCGCGTATACAAACTTCAAACCTTAATAACTTCTTCTTACGTTGTCCGATTTACGCAAACCAGGTGTCTATCTTGAACAGATTTTCGAGACGGACGCAATGGCACAGTCCGTTTTACTTAATCATGAATATTAAATTAAGTTATTCTTATTTTATTATATTTAGTTAAAAATATGGGGTGTTACACTTGTGATGCTGGTCCTTTTCTAGGGTTTGGGTTTGTTATGCATAGGAGAGGGGTTAAGGGTTTCATGACGGAATCTGGTTCGAGCAAGATGAGGCGCACCTCCGCCGTGGATTTGGTGGGTTCCGGTCAACTGAAACTGGGCATGGCATGGGTGAAAACACATTTTGATTAGGGGAGTTAGGGCCTGGGCTCTTGTTGCCACCGGGTCGAGTGTTTGAAGAGAGTGCAATGCGGAAATCAGTTTTGGATTTTGTTATGGTCTAAGCCATATCACTCAATTTAGGTACACGACATTGACATGATAATGCACGGCCTGTGCAAATGGGGAAGAAGACTTATAGATGTAACTAGTTAAATAGATTGCAATTAGATTAGTTTAATCATTAAATAATGTGGAACTTATATCACTTACATGTTTCTTATGCAAGGTCGGAATTTGTCGCTGTTATTACCGTTGAGATCATATAGAAGAGCTCTACGCATTAAAGCTTGTTTGGGTTGATTTGGTTGAGGTAAGTGATATTACCTCTCATTGGACTGTACTTGTTTATATAGTATAGTTTTGATATTTTAAATTGATTCCTGTTTATAAATTGTAATATTTGGGATTGTTGAACCTAGTAAATAATAAATAAATAAAATACTTGAAATTAATTTAAGTAGATTTGACCATTATTATCACATTTTACCTGATTGCGCGCTATTATGCGCTATTTACCCGTTTATGTACCATTGGCGCACTATTTTGACCATATAGCAAGATTTAGATTATTTAGGCATATGTTTCACTTTTATTGCCATGGATAGGTTCTATTTGATTTATCATCATTGTTATGGATGCTTATATGCTAGTTTAGGAATGTGTTTGACTATTAGTTGATTGTTGAACTGTTTGCTTAGTATAGATTAAAATGTCGTTCGTAGGCGATCTAGTATTAGGAAAAATCTTGTTCGTAGGGGTTTGACACTTGTCGATCGAATGCACAAGTGGTTGTACTGATTGAGAGCATAAGGACGATAAAATCGAACGAATGAGGTAAATTTTCATAGCTTCATGGCACTTGGATGAATCTGACGACTCGGCAGCATTGGAACTCGACGACATAGCAGCATTGAAGCTTGATAGCCAACCTAAAGGCGAATGATGAACTGGCAATAAGCTGGATTTCGCAACGAATGTAGGACATTTTCTCTGAATGCGTATTTAACTAATTTTGGTTAAATAAGCGATCCGAGTAGTCATTACCGATTGCTATAAAGTGTTCGATATTAATTACTATTTTTGTTGCCATTTTAGCCAATTTGATATCGATGATGCGATTTCGAGGAGCAGGATACGATGGTTCGTTCGATAGTGGTTTCGTGACGATGGCTTTTCGATCAGTGGATTTGGCTTGAGACGAGATGTGATGCCCTTATGCAGTGGTTCTTCATTGAACGATGATAATTCCAGTATGGTGATTCTATGACGGAGGCGAGGTTGCTGCAATGGATTGCTTTTTTCGAGACGCAGAAAAGATGACGTTAAGTCGTATTGAGATTATTGTCATTTGAGGATGGGATGACACGTAGTTATGACTTAGGGGGCAGTAGATGATGTCTCATAACAGTGCAATTTACTAGGGATAACCCACTTGTCGATTGACTTCAGGAGGAAGTCTTAGGACAGTCTAGTGATGGATTCTGCTATGAAGAACGTGCATAAAGGAGTTATAGATATTCACGATTTTGGTTCATCTTTGAGAGAAGGGGCATGTAGGCGAATTAGAGTCAGGGCACTGTGAACTGATTCTCCAAAATCCCAAAGCTAGGGCAATGTGGACTGGGTATGGCTTTTGACTATAGACTAGGACAGTTAGTCCTAGCGAGAGTTGGGTGGAGACCAGGGTAGTTGGTCCCACCATTGCCCCGATGGATTTGGTGACCAAAGTATTGGGTATCGAATGCTTTACGCACCTAGTGAGTGAATGTGAGGATGGATGATGAATGCTATGGATGTTTACTTATTTATCATCATCAGTACTTAAACATCTACCACACCCTTGTTATATAATGTTGATCATAGTGTAGCATATATCAACTGTTATGTGCTAACTCTGTGGATGCAGAGGCAGGGTAGATTTTATTCTCCACACCCTCCGGGTTGTATATACTATTACGATTTTTACTATACTTTGGGATTTGTTTATCGCTCACGATAGACTTTTGTTTGACCCAAGGTCTTATTTATCTCTTATAACTTTGGGTGCTCATCGACAATGCTGATGAGTAGACCAAGTGATAGATATATGTGTTGTTCAGTGCAACGCATATGGATTCGCAGGAGGCGATGGTTTATATATTTGTACTTGACAAATTTATGTTTATTTCCACTGTGTCACATTGTGGAGCCTTGAGTGTTATGTGTTATGTTAGAGACAGTTGATCAGTTGAGTTTATATATCTCTTGTATAAACTCTATTATCGTTATATATAACTATATGAGGTTGTATACTCTGATTATCTGGTTTATATAATTATTATTGTCTCGCCTCTTTTATATTTTTGATTTGATTATCATATGTTATCTGATGCGGTGTGAGATATACGATGGATTCTATGGTTGTGTTTATATTCTGTTCTCTTCTCTCCAATTTCCTTATTTTCCTTCTCTTTCTCTTCTTCTCTACTATTTCTTTATCTTGACAATCGCTTTACATCGATCGGGTGCTTGTACAACTTGATTTTTTTAATTATGAGAACTGATGGTGTAAGGCGATTTGTCACAATATATATGTTAGCAAACCCAATTAAGCATGACATAACCAAACACATTGAAATAGATATCTCTTTTGTTTGTGATCAAGTCAGTGAAGGGAAATTGCTAGTAAATTATATACTTTCCTACCATCAATGTGCTGACATCCTTACCACGACACTTTTCACTCGATTAGATCTGAAGATTTATGTTATGCCCTAGACATCTTATATCAATATTCGGGAAACCATAGTGGCTAGTAGAAGGAATGTAGAGGGTGTTTGTACAAATCAGCTTGGTGAAGACATTTCAACAAACACTGTGGCACACCAAAGCAAAACTTAAACTGTCAACAACCAATCAACACTGAAGACCGATGCACAGGATAGAGGTGATGCGGAAGGCAACCTAATTGAAGCCATGCTCACTGGATAGGAATCCAAGCATGAGTTTGCGTTTGCGTGTGCACACATGCACAGTCATTCAAAAGGCTGAGTTATGTACAAGGTTTTAAATCTCGGATAAATGTCACGTTTCGTCTCGGGGATTTATAGACTTAATCTCGTATCAGAGGAAATCTCAGGCGAGATGAGACTAACTCGGGAGTTCACCTCGGATTTCCATCTCGGGTCTGAATGTTCATATCGGAACAATCTCGGGGTATATGATATGTTAAAAATAATATTTTTACAAAATGATTCTTATTAATGCTATTAAAAACATAGTAACATAAACTTAAATGGCAAAATAACTTTATTATTCTTTATTTTGCGAAAGATCATTCATAATCTAAATCATAATATGCTTAAAACAGAAATATTGTTAGACATAAAACATTGAAAGGATCCAAAACATTAAAAATTTCAGCATAAATAAACCATAAAATACATAATTTCATAAGTAACATATATGTAAAAAAGAGGAATATGAAAATCATAAGCATTGTAGATATATATGAACATACAATATATGGTCATTTAACATGAAAATTGTAAAATAAAAAAAGATTATCATTGCTAGATTTGAGTTTTTAATTATTGTTCTAGCTCAGGCATAGATTTAAATTTTAACCAAAAAAACTAACATCTCAGACGATATTCCAGTATTTCGTCTTGGTCGATATATCGTTCGATATTGCAATATCTCGGGTGATATATTCGAAAGGAGATTTAGAGTGATATTTTCTATTTCGTTTCGGAAGGTGCTAAAACGAGATCTCGAAGGAGATATATTTGCGAGATTTGAAATAGTGGTTATGTATATATAGGCTTATGTAATTGTTAAAGCATGTTTCTAAAATTATTCCTATAAATATTGGGTTGTAGTATTATATCGGTGTGTTGAATTTAGTTGAGAAATTTTCTCTCTAACTTCTTTCATTGTTATTAGTATTCTAAGTAATAAACCCTAATTTTAGTCTTGTGTTCGATCATTTTTCCCTGCCAATTATTGGTCAATTTCCAGTTCTTATTTGCATTCAGTTCTCTATTGTTCTCTGAAGTTTAATCTGCGCCATTAAGATGACTCATATGAACACTCGAAGCATGTCAAAACCACCTGGGTCTAACACATCGATATCAGAGCCAGACGGCTCAGAATTACAACAGCGAATAGATGATGAAAAAGAGGAGAATTCGGGAAATATAGATGATGAATATACCATTAAAGGAACAAGGAAGGATTGTATTAATACTCAAGCAGTTGTGCACATTCAAGACTTGCAAGAATCACATCAATAACTAAACAACACGGTAGATCTCATGCAAGAAACTCTTAATAGTATTGCTATAGATTTCAAGGAGATGTGAATTCAGCAACATAATCAAAAAAATCCTTACAGCCCTCCTGCACAACATAATAACTCTAGACACAATAAAGATTCTTCCACTTTAACTCATCCAAATCCATTACATCATGAAACCCATTCTCCAAACCCTAATAGGAATGTCACCACTTCCATTGTAAATTCCCAAAACCCTCTAAGGCTCTTTCAAAATACCATTATCAAACTCAAATTTCCTACGTACAATGGTGATAGCAAGGTTGTTGAATGGCTCAACCAAATTGAGCACCTCTTCCAGTATTATAACACTCCAGAAAACAAATGGGTACCCACTTGTTCTTTCCACTTGAGAGAAAATGCTCGTAAATGGTATAATTGGTTGATCAAGAAGGTCAAGAATTATGAGATGTGGAGTATATTTAAAGATGAATTGCTTGTGAGATTTGCACCTAGAAGAATTCTTAAGACCGTATGAAGCTATTTCTAATCTTAAACAAACTAGAACTGTGGTAGCTTATTTATCACAATTTGAACATCTTCAAGGACTATGTGACGCATTGCCAGATTAGTTTATGTTGGGGAAGTTTGTGGATGGACTCAAAGATGAGATTAAATATGATGTATTGGCCTTACATTCGTTGGATTTCAAATAGGAAATGAGCTTGGAAAAGGTTTTTGAATGTAAGAGGACGAGTAAACATAAAATCAAGAGAAGCTGTTTGGCCAAGAAAATTAGCGAGTCAAAAACGTTCAAGAAAGAAACTACTAGTAAAGAAGTCAATGCCAAATTGAAGGGTTTAACTCCCCAAGAATTACTGGAAAGAAGATGTAAACATTTGTGCTTTGGTTGTAATGAAAAGTGGCATCCAGGCCATCAGTATAAAAATAAATAAGTTTATATTATGGAGGGGATCATGTCTTTACAAGCTGAGGATGGTGAAGAACTTCAATGTGAAACTGAGGAAGCCGAAACCCTAGAACTAACAAAACCAGATCAACCTATTACTAACAAGAATGAAGAGGAAAAAATATATGCTATCACTTTGAGTGCTATGTGCAGTATACCCACCTTATCTACTATTAGGGTTTGTGGATATATTAACAAACATATGGTAGAGCTATTCATCTATTCGGGTTTCGCTCATAGCTTCCTTAACACAGAATTATCCAAGAAATCAAATATGAGCGTTCAAGATACTCAAGTGTATACAGTTCAAGTTGCAAATGGGGAAAAAACTTCACGGAAAAGGCATGTGTAAAGGGGTAATCTTCAAGTGTCAATGTTGTATTATGGTTTTTGACTTATTACTAGTGCTATTCGAAGGATGTCAAGTGGTCCCAGGTGCTCAGTGGATGAAATAATTAGGTGAATCTTTCAACTTTACCCAATTACAGATCAAATTTCAATGGAAAGGAAAGATGTATGTATGGCAAGGCATTAAATCCAGCAACAAGATGGTAGATAGCAAGGCTATAATCAGAGAGAGCTCTCAGTGTCAGGTTTCACTACTACTGTGTTCAAGCCAGATTAACTGCAGTTCACCAGAAAAAGAAATTTTAGTACCTCCAGAAATACAACAAATCATATCAAAGATTCCAACCGTTATTTCTTCACAGCAATGCCTGCTACCTCCACGTGAATGCGATCATAAAATACCCTTGATTCCTTCATCAAAACCAGTATGTCTGAGACCTTATCGACACTCCTATCACATCAAGAACGAACCAGAAAGGTTGATAAAAGAAATGCTTGAAGCAGGAATAATAAGGCCTAGCACTAGTGAGTATTCTTCACCTGTCGTCATGGTCAGAAAAATAGATGGCTCATGGAGGATGTGTGTCAACTTTAGAGCCCTTAACAAACAAACTGTTAAGGACAAGTATCCAGTTCCTTTAATTGATGATCTACTAGATTAATTGCATAATTATGTGTTTTTACCAAATTAGACTTGCGATCCGATTACCATCAAATTCGAATGCATTCAAATGATATTCACAAAATTGCTTTTAAACCTCATGAAGGTCACCATGAATTCATGGTTATGCCTTTGGATTTGTCTAATGCACCTTCCACATTTCAAGCTCTCATGAATAATATCTTTAAGCCTTACTTAAGATTTTTTTTTTATTAGTTTTCGTTGACGATATCCTAATCTATAGCTAGACTTGGTTTGAGCATATTCAGCATTTGTGTTTAACCTTGCAGGTACTTAACGATAACCAACTGGTCATAAAGATGACTAAATGCTCATTTGCACAAAATCAGATTGCTTATCTGGCTCATATAATCACAAAAAATGGCATAGCAGTGGATCCAAAGAAAATTCATGTAGTAAAAGATTGGCCTCAACCAAAAAATATCAAAGGGATAAGAGGCTTTATTGGTTTTACTGGGTACTACTGAAAATTTATAAGGCATTATAGGTTATTGGCTAAACCCCTTACTGATTTATTGAAAAGGAATTCATTTCGGTGGAATGCTCGGGCTACAATAGCATTCGAAAAACTAAAGAACTGCCTACGTAATCCATCCATATTAACTATGCCTGATTTCTATAAAGTGTTTGTTGTTGAGTGTGATGCTAGTGGAGTGGGAATAAGTGTTGTGTTAACACAAGAGGGTAGACCAATTGCATATCTTAACCAAGCACTCAATGGCAAAAACTTGTTGTTATCTACATGCAAGAAAGAACTACTTGTAGTTTTGTTGGCTACAAAGAAGTGGACGCAATATTTGCTAGGCATGCAATTTATTATCGAAACTAATCATCAAAGTTTGAGACACTTATTATCTCAAAGATTGACTGCAGGAATTCAAGGACGATGGCTAGCTAAACTCCATGGATTTGATTATAAAGTGGAGTATAAGAAAGGAAAGGAGAATACTGCAATTGATTCTTTATCTCGCTTACCTGAAGAGAAAAATGAAAATAATTCTATTTTTACTGTAATGTTGTAACTACTCTACAAGGAAGTTGGCTGGAAGAACTCAAAAAGGAGTTAAATAAATCTACTTCCAATCAGGATATGAAGGCGAAATACCAGAGTGGTAAGCTGAATCACGAATACAGTATGATTTATCAACTGTTGTGCTACAAAAACAAGCTTATCCTAGCAAAAGTTTGTCAAGACATCAAGCGAATATTATTAATGGAACACCATTCTACCCCATTTGGAGGTCATGCAAGAACTAAGAAGACAAGGAAAAGAATTAAACAAGTATTTTACTAGAGAGGAATGAAGGCAGATGTAGAGAAATTCGTGAGGGAATGTGAAACCTGCCAAAGAAATAAACATGAAAATATTGCCAGTATAGGGTTGTTGCAGCCACTTCTAGTACCCGAAGCAATTTGGAGAGACATCTCCATGGATTTCAGCATAGGTCAACCAAAAAACAACAAATATACAGTATTTTTTGTGGTAGTGGATCGATTGTCAAAGTATGCCCATTTCTTTCCATTATAGCAACCATATACCGCAGTACAAATAGCTCAAATATTTTTTGATGGGATTTTCAAGTTGCATGGCATGCCACACTGTATAGTTTCAGATAGAGATGCAATATTTACTAGTTTTTTTTTTGGCAATAATTGATGATGCTTCACGGGTGCACATTGAAGATGAGTTCATCATATCATCCTCAATCGAATGGCCAAACCGAAGCTATTAATAAAGTTCTTGAAAGTTACCTTCGTTGCTTTGTGTGTCAGAAGCCACAAGAATGGTCAAGATGGTTAACAATAGCCGAGTATTGGTATCATACTAGTTGGCAAGGCTCCATTAATATGACTCCTTACTTGGCTGTTTATGGCAATGCACTACCAAATTTATTAACTTGTGTACCCAAAACAACACGAATACCATAGGTGGAGCAAGAAATTTATTCAAGGGACATTGTTTTGCAAATACTCAAGGATAGTTTACAACTCACACAAGATCATATGAAGAGGTATGCTGATTGTAAAAGGACCGAAAGGCAATTCAAGGAAGGGGACTGGGTATATCTTAAACTGCAGCCATATAGGCAAATCATAGTGAGAAATATTAAGACCATTAAGTTGTCTCCAAAATTTTATGGCCCTGCAAGATTATTAGAAAGATTAGTGAAGTTGCTTATGAACTCGAACTACCCAATGGAGAAAAATGCACCATATATTTCACGTGTCTCAACTAAAAAGAAGAATAGGTCAAGGAGTTATCATTCAACAAGAAAATCCTAGTTTTGTAGAAGAATTGATTGACAAACCTGAGAAAATATTGGAAAGATGCATTTTTCCGAGAAATAATAGGGCTATTGTTCAAGAGCTAGTGAAATGGAAGCAAAGAGGTAAAGAAGTGGCAACATGGGAGGATTATTGGCCATTGGTGAAAAGATTTCCTACGTTTGACCTTGAGACAAGGTCAAATTTTGAAGGGGAGGGGAGTGTTATGCCCCAGACATCTTATATCAATATTCAAGAAGCCATAGTGGCTTGTAGAAGGAGAGTAGAGGGTGTTTGTACAAATTAGCTTGGTGAAGACATTTCAACAAACACTATGGCATGCCACAACAAAACTCAAACTATCAACAACCAATCAACACTGAAGATCGATGCATAGGATATGTGTGATGTGGAAGGTCACCTAATTGAAGCCATGCTCACTAGATAGGAATCCAAGCACGAGGTTGTGTGTGCACGTGCACACATGCACGGTCATTCAAAAGTCTGGGTTATGTATACATGGGCTGGTGTAATTGTTTTAAAATTGTTCTTATAAATATTGGGTTGTAGTATTGTATCGATGTGTTAAATTTAGTTGAGAAATTTTCTCTCTAACAACTTTCATTGTTATCAATATTCTAAGTAATAAAACCCTAATTCCAGTCTTGTGTTCGACCATATTTCCCTGTCAATTGTTCATCAGTTTCCAGTTCTTATTTGCATTCAGTCTCCGTTGTGCTCTGAAATTTATTCTGCGCCATTAAGATGTCTCATTTGATCACTTAAAGCATGTCAAAACCACCTTGAAAAGTCAGTGCAGAGATGAATGAATAGTCTCTATGTATTGGATCGATGATCGCCAATATATATCTAGAATTTGGATCACAATAATAACAGCAGCAGAAAAAAATTATAACAACAGCAAAAAATATAAATAACACCAAAGCTTTTTATACTGGTTTGGAGCACCGTCCTACGTCCAGTCCCAGACTCCTTCTGGAATTTAACTAAACAATACCCTCACTTCACCCGAAGAAATAGGTTTACAAAACACCGGAGCAGCAGAACGGGGACCTTAGCAACATAACAGGATTTCGCCTCAACAGCCGAAGAGGACTTCTTGCCTGAGCAGCGGAACAGGATTTCACAAATACAACAGTAGCTTTGACTATATATGTGTTCTAAGTAACACAGATCAGTCGCACTTTGAGTACGCCCTTTTTATAATCTTATCCTCAAATGTATGAAGTGTATGTGAAGATTTTAAGGAAGTAAATAACTTTTGAATCAAGAAGTATGAATATAGAATTGAAGATTCAAGCGATAAAAAATAGTTTTGAGAGCTTTTGAATGCACAAAATAAAGGAGATTAAAATCATAAATCAGAGCAAGTATTGATATTTTGGAGAGTGATATTGAGGTGTTTAAATAGTATATGAAGAGTAGTAACTATTTGTGAAGAGTTTCAATCAAAAGAAGTGTCTATTTTTCTTGGATTTGGATTGAAACTCTTGGTGAAAGGAAGTGTCTTTTCTTTGAAATATGGCAGTTGAGACTACTAGTCAACTAGTAAAAAAAAACTAGTCAACTAGTTAAATCTCTTGGTGAAAGGAAGTGTATTTTCGCGAAGTGTCTTTTCGTTGAGATATGACCGTTGGGAAATATGACCATTTATGAAAGGAAGTGTCTTTTCGTGAAGTGTCCTTTTGCTGAAATATGACCATTGGGGAATATGACCATTGGTGAAAGGAAGTGTCTTTTTGCGAAGTGTCTTTTCATAAGTGCATGGATCCATCATCTTGGCAGGAATTCCTTTAAAATTGGGACCTACGAGTTTTTAACATTTTCAATACCCATGTTTCCCGAAGCGACACATCGTTCTACTCCTTTCATTTATACTCCAAGCACTATTGCAATAATATATACTCCCTCGACCACTTCAAGACAGATCGATCTTAAGAAGATCATTGCCTACTCCTTAGTAGCCCATATGAATCTGGTGACTATTGGTATGTCTAGTCAGGCGGCGACCGTTAGGTCACCTATTTTGAATTATGAACACACAAGCAAATTTGTGTAGAGTTACTTGAGGATATATTTTAATAATATATAACACATCTATGACACAATTAAATAAATAATCATAATCTATATCACTTCTCCTTTAATCTTCTCTTCTTCCTTGTCATGAATTAAAAACTTGTGATCTTACACAACTAGGTCTAACAATTTAAAGTCGCAGTAAGCTTAAATCCTCATCTACTTTCCCCTAAGCAGCAAATCTCTGTCTTGCATCCATCAATTCGTTTAGATCTACCTTACGGCTTGATTCGAAAGCCTCAACCTCGAGGATTTTATTTTACTACTTCGAAGCGAAGAAGTAAAGCTAGTCTCTCACGGGTTTACTCTTGGCTATGAAGTTTGAAGAAACAAAGAAGATGAATCCAGGGTTACAAAGCAAACCTAACATAAATTGAGAGAGCAGTAAAAATGAATAAAATATCTTACAGAAGTATTCGATGCAGTGTGAAGGATACTTCACATGTCGTGCATCCCGTAGTTTATATTGTGTAAATGGACTTTGAGCCCAATTCTGTAAATTGCTTATATATAAGCAATGTATCTCTGCATTGTAAAATTAACAAAGAAAACATTTTGTACATTTACATTTTTAACTAAGGGTGGGCACGGTTCGGTTTGGTGCGGTTTGGAGCCCAAATTCTGCACCGCATCAAACGGCTGATCAAAAATACAAACTGTTATACTAACGGTTCAAACGGTTCGAATTTGGTTTGGTTCGGTTTGAACCCATATTAAATATGAAATAAGAGAATTACTTTAATCAACAATCAAATTATAATTGTGTGACATTGTCACTTAAAGGTTAAAGCACACAGCATAATCCTACATTGAAAGATTGGTTTCTAACTGTGTGAATATTTCAATTTTACGTTAATGAAAAACATTAACCAAGCATCAGTGTTAATTAATGCATAAACATTAAATAATATAACTCAAATAATATTGTAACAAATATTACCCAAAAAAGGATATGGAAAGTATTACTGAAACTGTAAAATTTTCTTTTGTGTTAACGATTATTATCAATATAACAACAACATACGTTGAAAAACAGAATATGCATCATTAAAATATAAAATTAGATAGGAATTAGTTATGTTTTATCATAAAACTATTAGCGCAGGTATTTGGTTCGGGTCGGTTTAATGCTGTTTGATCAACAATTCAAATCACAACCGAACCGTATCATTACGAGTCGGTTCAGTTTGGTTTATTTGCTTTAGAAAGAGAATTCAGTGCGGTTTTCCGTACCGTTTTTGCGATCCGGTCTGGGTGGTTTCGTATTGTGGTGCGGTTTTTGCCCACCCCTATTTTTTAGCAATACAAAATTCCCCTGCTCTTATTATCAAATAAAATTCATCAGTGCAAATTTCATACAAATTCAACTGTAGAATAGAAATAAAAAGCATTGATTGCTGCTTTATATGAGATATAAAATTGTATATTCCGTAGGTGTACTGTACATATTTTCAACTGTGCACATTGTTAGAATTTGATATAGAGAGGAGGAGAGAGATTAAACGTATAATAACCGGACGACTACATTGTTATTGCTTCACTTTTTATTGAGAACTTAGTGCCTCTATATATAGGCTACCTAAATGATTGCTTGAATAAAAATAAAGAACTAAACATGCTTAAATATAGGATCATAGACCTCCTCTTAGCATGAGAATGGTACACATGCTTTGACTTATTAAAATAACCTATTACACTTTTAATTATTCATGAACTAATTACTTTGAAGCACCAATATAACTTTAACACACCCCCTTGCTTCAAAGTTGTTGAGATAATAAACAAAGCACTTCTTTTCGATTTGTAATGCACTTCTCATCTCCTTCAATTGTTGAAGCACGTCTCATCAACTCTACTCTTTGAATATTGGAGCACTTCTCTCCATGGTGCAATTCTCACCCACAACTCTAAAATAAATTCTATTCCGCAGCCACTTGAGCTATGTTCTCTTGCTCTTCATCTTTGAACCTACAATTCCTTGCCATATGCCCAAATTTTTGACATTTGAAACACTTAGGTTTTCCCTTATGCCAACAATCATTTTCTTCATGACCAGTTTTGAGACAATTGTTGCATTGGAGAAATTTGCCTTTCCCTTTTTGAGTTTGATACTTTGCTATAAAAGCTTTTTCACTGTTGTTTTCACCACCTTCATTTCTCATGATCCTCCTTCTCAACGATTTCAAATCTGGATATTGACAAAGATTTTCTTGCTTTTTTTGTGCTTCAGCTGGTACGACTTTGAATTGTTTTAAAAAACTGACTTTTTTTTTTGAAATCTAGATATCTCTTTATCCCCTCTCATCAACCTGGCTCTAATACCATGTTAGAATTTGATATAGAGAGGAGGAGAGAGATTAAACATACAATAACTGAACGACTACATTTTTATTGCTTCACATTTTATTGAGAACTTAGTGTCTCTATATATAGGCTACCTAAATGATTGCTTGAATAAAAATAAAGAACTAAACATGCTTAAATGTAGGATCATAGACCTCCTCTTAGCATGAGAATAGTACACATGCTTTGACTTATTAAAATAACCTATTACACTTCTAATTATTCATGAACTAATTACTTTGAAGCACCAATATAACTTTAACACAAATCGCAGTTTGTAATACTATTATACTATACATTTTCTGGGTTTTAGTCTGCACTTCCACAAATCGTGGGTATAACTTGTTGTTTATAGTTGGTGGATTATATGAGTGATTATTCAAAGGTTCTATAACACCCCGAAATTTTAACAACACCAAAGAGGAAAAATTAAAGAATATTTATTTAATATTCAGAATTAAGGGAAACGGACTATGCCATTACGTTCTTCTCGAAATTCTGGTCAAAATAGACACCTGGTTTGCGTAAAACGGACACCGTATGAAAAAGTTATGAAGGTTTGAAGTTTGTATACGTGCAAGAGAATTACATATATATATAATTCAGAAAATCAAAAATCCGTT
Source organism: Allium sativum (assembly GCA_030737875.1). Lineage (NCBI taxonomy): Eukaryota > Viridiplantae > Streptophyta > Magnoliopsida > Asparagales > Amaryllidaceae > Allium > Allium sativum. Next base: position 969,039,876 of record CM060920.1, read on the forward strand.
CAAAAATCAAATTTTCATGGGCGGCAAAAACCCCTTAAGGGGGGTGTCGACCCTTGGGTCGACCCCTCAACGGGGGTGTCGACCCATGGGTCGACCCCATAAGGGGGGTTCGACCCCCCTGCGGCAGATGAGGCAGATTAGGGTTTCGGCGTCACTTATAAATATGGCCTCATTTCTCATATTTTTGCACACCAAAAATAATGGAGAACTAGATGCTGCCTCTACCCTGATCAAATCAAGTCTTTTCTTCTTATGCAAACAAGTTATTCAAGTTTAGATCTGTGATTCAACGCTAGCAATCCTTTCTCTATTTTTCTAGATCCAAACACTGTGAGTTTAAGTTACTTTTAGATCTAAATAATTAAAAGTAAAACTTGATATGACTATAACTTGGATCTATGCCTGTGACTGCTTGAATCATATCATATCTGTTATAATATGTGTATCTATGATATTCTGACATGACTATGACTTAGAACTTAACCTTTATCATGTCAGATCTGCCTTTGATTATAGATCTAATTCACTGTTTAGATCACCTTATACCTGTTCTATTATGTTTATGGCCAAATCAGATCTGTTGTTAGTTGGATATCTAAATCATTGTTTAGATCACATCATGCCTGTCCCTATTATATTAGAATTAGTACTATTGTCACATGTTCATCCTATATGCTCATCTTGTCATTATGCCACTATATGTTTATGCCATTACATGTCAACCTTGTTAGTATGATCATCTCCGTCCTTTTCCTTCTATCTTTTCCCTTTTATTTTTATATAGTCAGGCTTCCTTCAACCCTAGGCATGCCGCTGAAATATGCGAATACGTTAGATTGGGAACGAGAGGAAAACGTTAATATTGGGCATAACTTGTAATTGGGAATTTGAGTATAACTTGAATAAAGTGTAATAATATGAAATTGGGGCATATAGTTTGTTATGTACATAACTTGGGAAAAAGGGGCATGAAAACTTATAATGACATAGGTAAATTTGGTTAATAATGGAAATGCCTAGGATTACAGTAACTAGAGACTGTAACCGTGCCTAGACACGAGGTTAGATTACAATTGTGGTGGAAGTCCGCCCGGAACCGCCTGGCATATCTAGCGACCACAAGTGGTGAATCTAATGTGAGGGGTCTAGGTGCACAAACACGAGATGTGCTAAGACACGAGGTTAAGCCCGACTTGTGGAAGAAGTCTGCCTGGAACCAACCGGCATATCCAGCATCCACAAGTGGTAGGCTTAATGTGGGAGGTCTAGCATATTATAACCATAAATGGACATGGTAATGAATTGGAATACTTAACCTAGTTGAATCCATAGGGATTGTATGAACATGAACTTGAATAGGGATTAAGTAGACTTGTTTGAACAGTGGGTGGGTTAAGTAAATCTGGGGTGGGTGGGTAATATTTATATATATAGGCCCAAAAACTTAACCTGTTGGGATTATGCAATTTTATGACACCAGTAGGTAGGCATAATCTGTGGAAAACCTAGTAGTGGGGATGCAAGACAAAGGAGAGAGCTTGCATCATCTTGTGTGTGGGACTCGTTTCAGTCAGTAACCCATATATAGGTATCAAACGAGTACTCCGAACTAGGTCGGAGTCGGGGCACGCTTACTGGGCTGATTGTAAGTGATCCAAAAGTGGGGACGATGTCTGATAGCGCGTTCCATCAGGTTCATGTGCGTGCATGACTCCGCCTGCTCGGGAAAATAAGACGCTGTGACATCAGTAGATATGGTTGTGCACAGGGTATATACGAAGTAGGGAGCCATACTTTAGGGAGTGATACACCCTACTGTGGGGTCAGCACAGGGTATATACGAAGTAGGGAGCCGACCGATTAGGGTAGTAATTAGGGTACATCTTGACTCTGGTAAGTTTAAGAGCCTATTATTGGGCTGCCTGTTGATTGTATGGGGGTTAAAACCTCTCACCAAAAAGTACGCCTAAGTCTACCATCTTATAGTTGTAGGGATCATCTCATTCTGGTTATACTAGTATCAGTGCAGAGAAATCATTAGAGAAGTATATACACTCTATCATGTTTACCTTGTCATACCTGCCTTTTATGTTGTTACATTTCTTATCAACTTTATATGCCTATCATGATACTTTTACTTATTTATTTGCTAAAAGTAACTGGACTCATCATACTTTATGTCTAACCCTTTTTGTTTCCTCTTCTTTCTTCCGTTTCCCACTCCCCCTCAGGTTCTCAGGGTGGGAATACTCAAGCTTGATCATGATTCTGCTTTCATTTTGCTGGAGCTGCTTAGATGTATTGCTCAAGTTCTTATCTTTGCTACTATGGATATGTTTCTTTTAGGGATCATGCTTCTTTTATTTTTGTACTCTGATGTTTTAAGTGCAAGACAAAAGTTTTGATAATGTACCGGGTTTATGTATTTTCAGACATGTGATGTTTTGAACCACGATGCTTTGTGATTAATAAAGTTTTTAATTCCGCTGCAATTTTATATCTGTCTTGTAATGTTTTTGTTTACCTATAACGCTTCGCGAAACTTAATGCATTCACTTAATGAGTGACATTAACGGACGTAGGGTGTCACACTTGGTATCAGAGCGGAAGGTTACCGGATTAGATAAAACTTTTTGAAAGTTATTTTCAAAAAGGTTTTAAAAGAAAGCATTTTCAAAAAAGAAAAGTCTGTTTTGAAAACATATTCCCCAAAGCCATATGTAATATCTTTTGATCCTTTGTCTGAATCTCTTTTCTTTTCTTTTCAGCATGTCTGGGGAACCAAATATTCCAGAGGGCGTTACGATACCAGGCTGGTTCCGTAGGTATCTAGAGGCCATGGCGCCTGCCGGTGGTCAAGCTAATGTTCCTCCCCTAGCTGCACCCGTCGTTTCTCCTCCTCCCCCTCCTCCACGTGTAGACAACTTCTCTACAATCTGCAAAGATTTATGTGCTATGGGAGGAAGCCATTCCTTGGGACCAAGATATTCGTAGAGGAAAGGAATTGGCTCAAGGAGACAGATGACTTGTTTGGAATTTTCAATGTGGACGATCGTAGGAAGATTCAGTTAGCCGCCTGGCTACTGAAAGATGAAGCTTCGTTCTGGTGGGAAGTAACCCATGCGGGGCATCCGGTGGAAACTTGAGATGATTTTAGACAGAGGTTTGAAATGAAGTTTCTTTCTCAAGCTGAGAAAAGCATGCAAATGGAAAGGTTCTTGGCGCTCAAACAAGGAAACATGACTGTTAAATAATATGTGAACAAATTTAACAAGCTAGCAAGGTTTGAATTGGAACTGGTAGATACTCCGCATAAGAAAGCTTTGCGATTTGTTATAGGGCTGAATGAACCCCTTCATGGGTTAGCTATGTCCCATATTCCAATAGGAGCAACTTTTGAAAGGCTTGTTGATATGGCCTTGATGCATGAGGAAGACAAAAGCGACAAGAAGGAAGTTAAAGTTGAGGAATCACAAAACAAGAAAGTATGGCCCAAGAAAGGACAATAACAACAATAATAGAAGAAGGGCAGAAAGAATGACAAGGCTAAGGATAAGAGGAAGTGTCACAATTGTGGGAGAGAGGGTCATTTGATCAAGGACTGTAAAAGAAGGAAGAATTCTTGCTTCAGTTGTGGAATGGTCGGACACTTTGCTAAGGAGTTCCCGAAGAAACAAGGACAAGGTCAAAGGGTAGGAGCTTCTGGAGGGAAAGTGAATGCTCTTGTGACCAGTGCTCCAGATAGAGGTAGAAAAGTTTTCGTGGAAGGTTTGATTTCTCTTTCCAGTCATCCTATTAGAACTCTTTTTGTTTCTGGCGCTTCACATTCATTTATATCTAATTCTGTGGTTGAGTCACTGCACCTAAATACTAGTATGGTAGTGGATCCCGTAGTTGTCTCAAACCCCATTGGTGGTTCAGCTCATTTGTCCATGTTTTTTCGGTGTTTGAGAATATCTGTGTTAGGCGTTGAGTTTGAGTGCGACACATATGTGCTCGGTTTTATAGGCTATGGTTTGATTCTAGGGATGGATTGGATAACCATGTATGGTGCCATTCTGGATTGTGAGAAGAGGGTCGTTAAGACTTTTGATTTGCCATGGGGGACCCTCGAGATTTCGTGTGACTCGCGAGGGTCTGTCATGCTTAGTTTCCTAGAGTCTCTAGATGCATCTATCGATGATCTGCGATCTGTACCTGTAGTATATGACTATCCTGATGTTTTTGATGAGGTACGAGGCTTACCTTCGAGGAGCGAGATCGATTTCCGTATATATTTGGTGGACAATGCAAAGCTAGTTGCATTACCTGTGCGTCATATGGCTCCAATGGAAAGGAGGGAGCTTAGCAAGCAAGTAGGGGAGGTACTTGAGAAAGGATTTATATGGCAAAGCATATCTAAATGGTGTGCTCCGGTGGTATTCACAACTAAGGCGGATGGTTCGCTTCGCTTAAGTGTGGACTATAGAGAGTTGAACAAACTCACTAAGAAGAACAGGCACCCACTTTCGAGGATAGATGATCTGTTTGACCAGCTTGCTAGTGCATCGGTATTCTCTCAGTTAGACTTGGCCACGGGGTTTCATCAATTGAGGGTGGACTAGGACAGTATAGATAAGACCGCTTTTAGGGCTCCAAATGGTTTCTTTGAATGGCTAGTTATGCCTTTTGGGTTGACGAATGCACCCGCTTATTTTGTTGATTTGATGAGTAAGGTGTTTCGAGAGTTTCTAAATAAATTTATCGTGGACTTTGTTGATGATATCTTGATCTTCTCAAAGAGCGAGGAAGAGCATGCCCAACATTTGAGAGAAGTTTCGAAAACTCTCCGTGCACATCAGCTTAAGGAAAAGTTCTCCAAATACCATTTTTGGAGAAAAGAGGTAAGATTTCTAGGGCATGTGGTTTCCAAAGATGGGGTAGCAGTAGATCCCGCAAAGGTAGTTGCAATTCAAGATTGGCAAACTCCGAAGAATGCAACGGAGGTGAGAAGCTTTCTTGGATTGGCAGGTTATTATAGGAAGTTCATTAAGGACTTTGCAAAGATATTAGCCCCACTCACCAGGCCGACGAAGAAGAATTTGGCATTTTCATGGGATATAGATTGTGATGTTGCTTTCCAACGATTGAAGAGGGCTCTGACAACAGCCCTAGTCTTGACCTTGCCCGATAGGAACAAAGTATTTACAGTATACACCGACGTATGTGGTACAGGGCTTGGTGCGGTTCTGATGCAAGAGGGAAGGGTAGTATGTTATGGGGGTAGACAACTAAGGTTCATGAGAAGAACTACCCTATCCACGACTTAGAGCTAGCTGCCACAGTATTTGCGCTTAAGACGTGGCGTCATTATTTGCTTGGGGAGAAGTTCAAGTTGTACACCGATCATAAATCTCTCAAGTACTTGTTCTCGTAGAAGGATCTTAATTTAAGGCAACAAAGGTGGATGGAGTTCTTAGCTTCTTATGATTTCGAGATTGCTTATACCCCTGGCAAGGGTAATGTGGTGGCAGACGCACTGAGTAGGCAGAGGATGACCTTAAGTCCTCTGTTTGTGGAAAGGAAAAGCTTGGAGTTTATATCGACTTTTGACTTTAGACCCTCCACCGAGTTTTTGCCTGGTTTGTTTTCATCGCTAGAGACACAACCTACTCTTATGGATCGGATAGGAGCTTCGCAACGAGATGATCCACATATTTCAGACATCTTGGATAGGCTCAGTAAATGGGAGACTTCTAGTCACCTCAGTAGATATTCCATAAACGATAAAGGGTGGTTGCGACAAGATGGAAGGCTTTGTATTCCCCAAACTGAGAGTTTGTTAAAGACAGTCCTAGAAGAAGCCCATCATTCTAAGATGACTATTCATCTAGACGGTGATAAGATGTATAGGTACAGGAAGAGGGTTTTTCTTTTGGGCTGGGATGAAGAAAGATGTGGTAGAGTTTGTTTCTCAATGTTTGGTTTGTCAGTAAGTCAAAGCTGAACAAAGGAAGCTGGTGGTTTACTTCATCCTTTGGAGGTTCCAGAGCGGAAGTGGGAGAGCGTCTCTATGGATTTCATAGATGGTTTGCCTAGATCAAAGAAAGGCAATACCAGTATTTGGGTTGTAGTAGACAGACTCACTAAGAGCACTCATTTCGTTCCGGTTAAGAGGAAGAGGACGACAACTTGGTTGGCGACAATTTACGTTTGTGAGATGGTCTGTCTTCATGGAGTACCTTCCAGCATCATAAGTGATCGTGATCCCATTTTCACTAATGAATTTTGGAGGAGCTTGCAAGAAGCATTAGGTACACAGTTGTGTTTGAGCACCGCTTATCATTCACAGACCGATGGACAAACGAAAAGAGTGAATAGAGTTCTTGAGGATCTTTTAAGGCTATGTATCCTAGACTTCAGAGGGAATTGGGAAGAGCATCTTCCTTTAGTAGAGTTATCCTACAACAACAGTTATCAAGCTAGCATTGGCATGGCACCCTTCGAAGCATTGTACGGACGACCTTGTAGGTCACCAACTTGTTGGTCGAAATCTACAGAAAAGCTATTACTTGGATTAGATATGGTTAGAGAAACATCCGAGAAGATTGATCTTATTGGACAACGAATGAAGACCACTCAAGATAGGCGGAAATCCTATGCAGATAAGAAAAGAACTGACATTGAATTTGAAGTAGGAGATATGGTTTTTATTAAGGTGTCACCTTTGAGGAATGTGGTTCGCTTCGGATCTGTAGGGAAATTGGCGCCAAGATTTGTAGAGCCATTTCCCATCACAGAAAGGATTGGCCAAATGGCCTATAGAGTAAATCTACCCAAGAAGCTATTCGGCATTCATGATGTTTTCCACGTTTCTCATCTGCGGAAGTGCTTGCATGATACCGTAGAAGTAGTTGAGCCGAGTATATTGGAGGAAGTAGAGGTGGAACGGGAGGCGACAGTTAGACGAGTTCCTACCCGTATTCTTGGATTAGAAGTTAAGAAGCTGCGCAATGGAGAGGTCAAGTTGGTGAAGGTTCAGTGGGGAGATAACCCAGAGGATGCGGCTTGGGAGACCGAAGACAAGATTCGTGCTTCGTACCCTTTTCTTTTCGAGTGTATGTTCTTAACTTCCTTTCCAAAGCTTTTATTTATGCTTGTTTCAATCATTTAAGTATGTCATATCGATTGAATCTTCGACCTTTAGGTAGGAATCCCATGGATGTAAACATTTGATTGAGACATGTTATGTTTGATGGATGCAAGTGTTTGCTATTAATTGCTTGTGGATGCATACACACACACACACATTAGGCACTAGATCGGCTCAATCACTCTCATAATGCATATGGATGTGTGTGCATTTTTTTCTCTGCTTTTAATGGATGGAAACGGATGTATCATCATATGGATGTTGCATTTGGACGAATGATTGTGCACCCATATAGAACTTACATGTTATAATAGGATTGTTGCATACATGATGGATTCATGGCAATAACATACATTGCATTAAAGAGGTCGACTGAATCAGTAGACCGCCTGATCTTCGCATTAGTATTGGGACATGTACACACACCTTTGCATATGTTCATATAAGCATTAAAAGTCTTTAAGGACAATGGATACCTGTAATTGGTGGATGAGTAGATGGGTGATGGATGGTAGGATATACATCCTTCTCAACTTGGAGATTTTGGGGACGAAATCCTTTGAGTAGGGGAGAATGTAACACCCCATAATTTTAACAACACTAAAGAGGAAAAATTAAAGAATATTTAATTTAATATTTAGAATTAAGGGAAATGGACTGCACCATTGCGTTCGTCTCGAAATTCTGGTCAAAATAGACACCTGGTTTGCGTAAAACAGACACCGTATAAAGAAGTTATGAAGGTTTGAAGTTTATATACGCGTAAGAGAATTATATATAATTATTTCAGAAAATCAAAAATCCATTCAAAAATCAAATTTCCTTGGGCAGCAAAAATCCCACTCAGGGGTGTCGATCCCTTAAGGGGGGTGTCGACCCATGGGTCAACCCCCCTGCGGCAGATGAGATAAATTATGGTTTCGGGATCACTTGAAAATATGGCCTCATTTCTCATGTTTTTGTACATCAAAAATAATGGAGAACTAGATGCTGCCTTTTTCCAGATCAAATCAAGTCGTTTCTTCTTCTGGAAACAAGTTATTCAAGCTTAGATCTGTGATTCAACGCTAGCTATCCCTTCTCTATTTTTCTAGATCCAAACACTGTGAGTTTAAGTTACTTTTAGATCTAAATAATTAAAAGTAAAACTTGATATGACTATAACTTGGATCTATTCCTGTGACTGCTTGAATCATTTCAGATCTATTATAATTTGGGTATCTATGATATTCTGACATGACTATGACTTAGATCTTAAACTTTACCATGTCAGATATTCCTTTGATTATAGATCTAATTCACTGTTTAGATCATCTTATACCTGTTCTATTATGTTTATGGACAAATCGGATCTGTTGTTAGTTGGACATCTAAATTATTGTTTAGATCACATCATGCCTATCCCTATTATGTTAGAATTAGTACTATTATCACATGTTTATCCTATATGCTCATCTTGTCATTATACCACTATATGTTTATGCCATTACATGTCAACCTTGTTAGTATGATCATCTCTGTCCTTTTCCCACTCTTTTCCCTTTTATTTTTATATAACCAGGCTACCTTAGAGCCTAGGCATGCCGCTGAAATATGCGAATACGTTAGATTGGGAACGAGGGGAAAACGTTAATATTGGGCATAACTTGTAATTGGGAATTTGGGCATAACTTGAATAAAGTGTGATAATATGAAATTGGGGCATATAGTTTATTACGACCATAACTTAGGAAAAAAGGGCACGAAACCTATAATGACATAGGTAAATTTGTTTAATAATGGAATTGCCTAGGATTACAGTAATCAGAAGCTGTAACTGTGCCTAGACACGAGGTTAGATTACACTTGTGGTGGAAGTCTGCCCGGAACCGCCCGGCATATCCAGCGACCACAAGTGGTGAATCTAATGTGAGGGGTCTAGGTGCAGAAACACGAGACGTGCTAAGACACGAGGTTAAGCCCAACTTGTGGAAGAAGTCTGCCCGGAACCGACCGGCATATCCAACATCCACAATTGGTAGGCTAAATGTGGGAGGTCTAGCATATTATAACCATAAATGGACATGGTAATGAATTGGAATACTTAACCTAGTTGAATCCATAGGGATTGTATGAACATAAACTTGAATATGGGTTATGTAGACTTGTTTGAATAGTGGGTAGGTTAAGTAAATCTGGGGTGGGTGGGTAATACTTATATATATATGCCCACAAACTTAACCTTTTGGGATTATGCAATTTTATGACACCAGTAGGTAGGCACAATCTGTGGAAAACTTAATAGTGGGGATGCAAGACAAAGGGGAGAGCTTGCATCATCTTGTGTGTGGGACCGTTTCAATCAGTAACCCATATATAGGTATCAAACGAGTACTCCGAACTAGGTCGAAGTCGGGGAACACTTACTGAGCTGATTGTAAGTGATCCAAAAGTGGGGACGATGTCCGACGGCACATTCCATCGGGGTCATGTGCGTGCATGACTCCGCCTGCTCGAGAAAATAAGACGCTGTGACATCAGTGGATATGGTTGTGAACATACGGGAAATGAAGGGTTGCCACTTTAGGGAGTGATACACCCTACTATGGGGCAAACACAGGGTATCTACGAAGTAGGGAGCCGATCAATTAGGGTAGTAATTAATGTACATCTAGACTCTGGTAAGTTTAAGAGCCTGTTATTGGGCTGCCTGTTGATTGTGTGGGGTGAAAACCTCTCACCAGAAAGTACGCCTAAGTCTACCATCTTATAGTTGTTGGGATCATCTCATTCTGGTTATACTAGTATCGGTGCAGAGAAATCATTAGAGAAGCGTATACACTCTATCATGTTTACCTTGTCATACCTGCCTTTTATGTTGTTACCTTTCTTGTCCACTTTATATGCCTGTCATAATACTTTTACTTATTTATTTTCTTAAAGTAACTGGACTCGCCAGACTTTATGTCTGACCCTTTTTGTTTCCTCTTCTTTCTTCTGTTTCCCCCTCCCCCCAGGTTCTCAGGGTAGGAATACTCAAGCTTGATCAGGATTCTGCTTTCATTTTGCTGGAGCTGCTTAGATGTATTGCTCAAGTTCTTATCTTTGCTACTATGGCTATGTTTCTTTTGCGGATTATGCTTTTTTTATTTTTTTACTCTTATGTTTTAAGTGCAAGACAGAAGTTTTAATAATGTACTGGGTTTATGTGTTTTCAGACATGTAATGTTTTGAACCACGATGCTTTGTGATTAATAAAGTTTTTAATTTTGTTGTTATTTTATATCTGTCTTGTAATGTTTCTGTTTACCTATAACGCTTCACGAAACTTAATGCATTCTCTAAATGAGTGACATTAACGGACGTGGGGTGTCACAGGTTCCGACTCCTAAGCCTCTTTTCATAAGTGATTATATATGAGTGATTATTCATGAGGTCATGCATATGTTTGCCAGTTTAAAGTACTGTGAAATGTCTGCTACTTTGTATCCTATCACTATGTTAATTTCAATCTCATACGAGTTACTTTATGTTTAAACCAAAAATGGTTCAACACTAAAGGTACGTAAATCGTACTTCACTAATATGGTTAGAAATTAAAAGGAGCCACAATCGCAAAATAAGCGGGGAAAAGTAAGTAAATGCACAAGCATTTTTATAGTGGTTCGATCTAGAATAGATCTACGGCACTTTGGAAGCCATTTCATCATCGTGTGAGAGATTTATAAAGTTCATAATCTCATACATCTCATTTTGGCCCATTCTCTCTTTTTACAATGATTTTCCTCTCTTTAATGACTTGATTCTCTCTAATATGTTATGGAACTGGTTGGATCCTTTGAATGCGATGAGTGTTAACTGGCCTTTTGGTCTGGTTCCCAAAAGTACACAAGACATGCTCGACTTAACACATCGCGTGGAACTAAAGTCGAAAGGGATGCTTAGAGGTGAAGGAAACAGGATGAAGAGAGATCGCGCCAGCAGAGACCTCGCGGCACCCCAAACTCCTATTCGTGCAGCCTTCGAGGTGTGGAGCCTCGCACCCTCAAGGTGCGAAATCTCGCACGTGCAAGGAGCGAAATTTCGTACCTACAAGGTGCGAAATTTCGCGCCTCGAGTCCAGGTGCGAATTTCCCGTAGACACAGGCTCCAGGTGCGAATTTCTGCATGTGGTCCCCTATTTCTACCTACTCCTGCCTAACCCCTACCTACTCCCTTCCTATAAATACCTCATGACTTCACACTTGAAAGGGGTTGGAATTTGAGACCTTGGAACCTCTAGAAAGCTCTATTAATGGCATCTCCCATTTGAGGAAGAAGAAGGGCAAAAGTTTCCCTTTCTTGAGATATTTAATATATGATAATTATGACATCATATATGAGGATGATGACATCATGCCTTAGAGGTGACATCATATAGCCCTAAGGATGACATCATATAGCTTAATTATGACATCATCTAGCATAAAGATGAATGTAATGAATGTCATGAGAGGGTCTCAACCTTGTAACTTTTTGTGATTAATAATATTCCAACAATGCTTCAAAGTGGACGTAGGCCCCTCACGAGGCCGAACCACTATAAATCTCTTGTGTTATTTACTGCTTTTCTACTCTTTTCTAGGCGACCAAATTTACCATTCCTAGTAATTGGAATCTTTGATGTTTGCGACATTTTTTGCCGTTAACATTTGGTGCTTTCACTGAGAAAACTCTAATTTTGCGCCTTTGTCGCACGTTGTCATCTCAACCCCCGACGAGCTTGAGGATCCTTGCTAAACCTACTGTCGAGTCCGCTTACGATGGGAAAGCAACCAAAAAACGCAATGGTCAGCTCTTCAGCCGCAGCCGAGGCCGGTACGTCCCAACAACCTCAACCAATGGACATCCCGACCACTAATGAAACTGTCCCTCCTACTGTGGACCTCAAAGCGCCCACGACACAAACTCAAATCCGCACGCTTAATGAAAAATATGAGAGCACGACAGTCGAGCTTAAATAAGCAATAAGGAATAAGATCGACCTTATGCGACAACTTCAAGAAAGTCAGCGCATCGTCGCTCGACTTCAACTAACTCGGAACAATGCTCGACCCCGACCAACCATATCGGAAACTTCCTCTTCCGAGTCGAGAGGTCCGCATCAAAGGAGGAGGTTTAGCCTCATCAACAACGTCGCCGCCTGCATCAATGCCCTCAACAACGGTAATGGCAATGGATACGCCAACGACAAAGGGAACAGCGACCGAACTACCGTCACATATAGCGAGAGGGCACAATACTGAGACCGCTCTCGCTTGATCATCAATGACGGACCAGGTCCTACAAACCGACCTCTTCCTCGAGACAACCCGACGGCCGCTAATCAGGATGATGGGCCCGCTATTCCATTTTCCCGCGTTCCTCTAGAGTAGGAACCGCATCACCCTGCTCCACCTCACTGTCTACACCAAGACCCAATCATAGATGTCGAGGACATGGAGGAAGATGATCCGGACATCCATCATAGGAGATGCCCTCGCAACAGAACTCCAGAACCTAACCAAAACCAATGGGTCCCAGTAACGGATCCCCATCCAACTTACCTACCTGACATGGTTCGAAGAATCATGAGGGAAATGTGAGGAAATGTGCACGATTCATGGGAAGAAAACATTAGGCGTAACCCCTTCACAAGAAGGATAAACGAAGCTGAATGGCCACGACGCTTCAGCATGCCGCAAATGCCGCTCTACGACGGCACCACTGACCCATGTGTCTTCCTAAATCGATATGAATGGCAAATGGACTCGAGTCGGGGCAACGATCCAGTCAAATGAAAATGTTTCTCAGTCTTCTTATCAGAGACCGCTCTGTTATGGTTCTCTCGCCTCCCACTCGATTCCATTAACAACTTTGGTCATTTAGTGACACGGTTGGTCAAGCAATTCAGGATGCACATACCAACTCCAAAGAATGCTCTCACCCTTTCTAACTTATACCAAGGGCTCGCCGAGGTCGAGGATCCGGACCCTCGCACCATACTCTTTTAGTTAACCAAAGGTGTCCTCCCAACTTCCGAATTCGGGGCATAGATCGATCGGAAGCAACCAAAAAGGCTCGACGCCTTCTATGAGAAGGTAGATCAGTACTTATGCCAAGAGTAGGCAAGGCACAACTGACTCTTAGCCACCAGTCGCCCCAATGGCCATCAAGCAGGCGCTGCAAATAACAACCTCAGAAGAAAACAAGTAGGAGAGCCCTTTGATCAGAACAAGGGGGCAGGTCCTAACAGGCAAAGACCGAACAGTGGTAGGCAAGACGGCCGGAATAATGATCAGACCCCGACCGAGCCAAGAAAGCCCGACCCTTACCGAGCCTTTGAAACATACACCTCGCTAAACGAGGATCTAGAAACAATCTACTTGGAGACATGCAACACTTTGCCATATAAGAAGTTGCGCACCAGGGAATCAACCGATCTTGAGAAAAATACTGGGAGGTACTGCCGATACCATGACGTATACGGCCATAATACTAATGAATGTTGCCAACTTAGGGATGCAATTGAAAAGCTTATCTGTGAAAAGCGACTTGAGCAATACGTCCAAGAGCCTTTTCCTCCCAAAGCAAATCCAAAGCCTCAGGCACCAACGCATCAGGCAGCCGCCAAAGCAGCTCCAGGTCCATCTAACCAAAGGCGTGGGATCGTAATCAACACCATATGTGGCGGACCTTATCCCACACATGATAGCTTCCGGAAAATGGAAGAGTATGTTAGTTCGATAAAGCATGCTACTTATGAAACTTGCTCCGCACTCAACGAATCCGTCCCAGCCAAGCTCCAAAAGACCATGCGGGACGACATCGTCTTCCGCGAAAGAGATTCTACTGGTGTGGAAATCCCAACCACCGATCCACCGGTTATCACTGCTCAAATTGGTGCCTCTTTTGTCCGAAAGGTATTGATCGATTCCAGAAGCTCAGTTAACATCATTTTCAAAGCTGCTTACGACCAGATGAAGTTAGAAACAAAGGACTTAAAGCCATGTCGCTCCACGATCCACGGCTTCAATGGGGCTTCTAGTTCGCTAATAGGAGTGATCGATTTACCTATGGAGCTAGGAGAGGGGGATCGGAGCCGGGTCCGAATCCTCACTTTCTTGGTTATAGACATTGATTCCCCCTACAACGCTTTCGTTGGGCGCCCTTTTCTCACAGAGTTTCGGGTTTGCATATCGCCATGGTCTCTCCTAATGAAATTTCCAATAGAAAACAGGATTGGAATAGTCAGAGGCAATCAAGTAAGCTCCTGAGAATGTTATGCAATAAAATGGAAGAACACGCGCAATAAGGACAAGGGAAAAGCAGTGCCCACGCCTTCTTGTGCCAAAGCTATTTCAGCATAGCAATCAGCAGCGTCTGGGCCTTGGCTCATGCGCCACTGCCATCTTTTTGAAGACCTCGACCCACGGAAGGACGAAGAGCCTGAGTACGAAAGGGCTACTCCGGTCGAATCTACAATAGATATTCCCGTTAATCCTGATGATCCATCCAGAGTTCTAAAGATAGGATCGCAACTCCATCCCGCAATAAAAGAAGATCTTGTAGATTTCTTGAAGGGTAACATAGACGTGTTTGCATGGACTCATTTCGATATGAAAGGCATCGACCCTGCGATCGCTTGCCATTGTCTAAGTATCGATCCTATGACAATTCCAGTTAAGCAGAAACGTCGCTTCTTGGGACCCGAGAGGTCTAAAGCACTTGAGGAAGAGGTAGACCGTCTACTCAACAACAATTTCATTCGCGAAGCCAACTACCTCGAGTGGGTCTCCAAACCCATTCTGGTCAAGAAGGCCAGCGGTAAATGGCGAACATATGTTGACTTCTCCGACCTAAACAAAGCATGTCCCAAGGACAGCTTCCCACTTCCAAAGATTGACCGACTCGTTGACTCAACCGCCGTATACCAGCTGCTATTTTTCATGGACGCCTATTCGGCTACAATCAGATCCAAATGAACCTTCGCGATCAGGATCACAACTCTTTCATAACAGACCTCGGACTTTACTGTTATCGTGTCATGCCCTTCGGGCTTAAGAATGTCGGCGCTACTTATCAGCGAATGGTTAATCGACTCTTTAAAAACCAAATCGGGAAGTCCATGGAGGTGTATGTGGACAACATGTTGGTAAAATCTAAAGTATCAAGCGGTCACGTCCACGACCTCTCTGAAATGTTTGATATCCTCTACCAGTACGACATGAAACTTAACCCCTTGAAATGCCCCTTCGGAGTTGCTTCGGGGAAATACTTGGGTTTCATCGTCAACTCTTGGGGAATCAAAGCTAATTCAGAAAAAATCCAAGCTATTCGGGACATCCAAGTCCCCAAGAACATGAAGGATGTCCAAAGTTTAAACGGAAAGGTCGCTGCTTTAAATCGGTTCATATCCAAGGCCACCGACAAGTGCATTCCTTTCTTTGATTTATTTCGAAAAGGGAAACGCAATTTCGAGTGGACCCTAGAATGCATTTCTGCGTTCAAAGAACTTCTGGATCACTTAGAGCGACCACCAATCCTATCTAAGCCCATAGACCATGAGGACTTATATATTTATTTGGTTGTTTCTACACAGGCAATCGGCTCGGCATTAATCCGCCTCGAGGACCGCGTCCAGCGGCCCTTCTACTACATAAGAAAGCGATTAACAAGGGCAGAGAAGAATTACCCAAAGCTGGAAAAGCTGGCATTCTGCTTGCTCATCTCCTCTCGGAAGATTTGACCATACTTCCAGTCTCATCCTATAAAGGTTTTCACCAATCAGCCACTACGACCAGTCCTGCAGCAACCCGAAGCGTCTGGACAGCTATTGAAGTGGAGTATGGAGCTGAGCCAATTTGAGATAACCTTCATTCCTCGCTGGGCCATCCTCAGACAAGCTCTCGTTGACTTCATAATAGAGTTTACTACCCCCGAGGAGACTCCGGCAGAGAACACGGAAGCTCCCGAGGTTCAATGAAAATTGTTCGTGGACGTGTCCTCCAACAATAGGTGCTCAGGGGTCGGAGTCGTGTTCGTCACCCCCGAGGAACGCCTGATATGCTACGCGCTAAGACTAAATTTCGTTGCTACCAACAACGACACGAAATATGAGGCCTTGATAGCCGAACTCAGAATCGCGATCGAGCTTAAACTGAAGACAATCCAAATCTTCTCCGACTCGCAACTCATCGTGCGCCAAGTAAAAGGGAAATATCAAGCTAAGAGGGAATAACTCGCCCTTTACTTAACCAAGGTTCAGGAACTACTCACTCACCTCGACCACTTCGTCATCACTCACATACCCCGAGAACAGAATGAAAAAGGATATTCGCTCTCCAAACTAGCAAGCTCCGAGGATCCGCAACTTTTGGGGTTCGCCCCCATCGAAGTGCTCAACTCCCCTAGTATCAAGAAAATTCAGACTGATGCAGTCATGAGTACCGAACCCAAACCTGAATCTTGGATGAAACCAATCAGGAATTACCTACAGCACGGGACCCTTCCGGGGAGCTACAAGGAAAGAGGAGCAATCACCCGCCAATCGGCTCGCTATCTTCTTGTGGATGGGATTCTCTACTGCAGAGGTTTCTTCGTCCCATTGCTTATATGTGTAGCCCATCATGACGCCATCAAAGTCTTAAACAATGTGCATGAGGGGGATTGCGGCAACCATACTGGAGGGCAAACCCTGGACAGAAAAATACTTAGGCTTGGTTATTACTGGCCCACGCTCGATCAAGACGCCGTAGACTATGCTCGCAAGTGCGATAAATGCCAGCGTTTCTCAAAGATCCCGAGAGCCCCATCTACTTAGTTGACACAAATGATCAGCCCATGGCCATTCGCCGTGTGGGGAATCGACATCATTGGAACTCTTCCAATGGCCAGAGGTGGGGCATGATACGCCGTCGTCGTAGTTGATTATTTTACCAAATGGGCAGAGGCCGAAGCCCTCGCCACAATCACCACCAAGAAGATGATCAACTTTGTTGTACGCAACATCATTACTCGATATGGGGTCCCTCAAGCTATCATTTCTGATAACGGCACTCAATTCGAGAGCGCCGAATTCAAAGCCTTCTGCCAACGGCACAACATTTAAAAGAGATTCTCGGTAGTGGCTCATCCTCAAGCCAATGGGCAGGTCGAAGCAGTCAACAAAGTTATTAAGTCCGTCATCAAGAAGCGCCTGGAAAAGGCTGGGGGCATGTGGGCAGACGAATTTCCTCTAGCCCTATGGGCATACCGAACCACCCACAAGACAACAACCGGACATACTCGGATCAGAAGTTGTCATTCCTATTGAACTCAAGCTTCCATCTCACCGAGTCACCTATTTCGATCCAAGGACAGACCAAAATTTACTTTTAGGATCACTGGACTTGTTGGAAGAAAAAGGGAACGAAGCTGATCTCCGAGCTGCCGCCCAACGGCAACGAGTCGCCCGATACTTCAATTCTAGGGTCCGCCATAAGGACCTCAACGTCAGCGACCTTGTCTTAAAACGAGTCTTCCCTCCACCAACAGGCCTCGCACCTCGTTGGGAAGGTCCGTACTCCATACAATGGAAGCTCAAAAATTGATCTTTCAAACTCGCAACCATGGACGGAGCTGAACTCCCAAGGGCATGGAACAGTGAACATCTCTGCCGCTACTTTCCATAACTTAGTACATGTTAGCCTGCTTTGTGACCAGGCTACCCAAAGCAAAGATCATGTTGACACACCTCTCGGTAAATGCTGTCTGATATGGAATCTCTGGATAACATCGCTCTCTGGCATTGGAAGCATCGTCAGAAGACACAAGGCAGTTTGGTCAAAATCACAACATCAGTATAAAATGGCCCGAAACCCCTATCAAATGACCTCATTTGGATCTATTCACCTCATTTACTCGTAGCCCTTTGAATTAGCTTCAGTTTGAGCTTCGGTTTGGCTCAATCGGACTTACGATTTGAAAGTTATGCCCGTTTCCGTGAATGGGTGTAATCTAGCATCGAAGACTCAGGCCATCGCATCGGATCGCTCCCATCAGCTCGCCCTCGATCGGATCGCCCCCCTCGGATCGCCCCTCACGCGTCACGATCCGACCCGTCACCACCGTGCTCGCTCCCTCCGACCACGACCCGTTCGTGGTGCGTACCGTGACCACGATCCAATCCCATTACCACGATCCGACCACCGAACCTGCAGATAAGCGCACTGTTTTGACCTATTCTTAAGGCTGTTCATGCTCCTACTTTCATGGATCGCCTGCCACGTGTCCTACCCCGACCCAGTCCTCCCAGGAGCTTTCCTACAGCTATAAATACACCTTCAGAGGGCATTTTCAGGGGACTTTTGGCATCTCAACTTTCATGGCTACCATGGCCAGCACTTCTCCATGAATAACCACCATCTTCCTCAATAATTCAATGGATTCGGAGAGAATTATTCATTGAATTCAAGTGATTGAAAGACAATATTCATTGTAATTGTAATCTATGAGTGAAATGAGAAAATATGAAGTGGACGTAGGCTTGCTAACGCCGAACCACTATAAAAATCCTGTTGTCTTGCTTTTCTCTTATTTTTTCAGTTATCTCTTCATATCCTATGCTCAAAATACGACGATTTGGGTGTTAGGACCATTTTTTGGTCTAACATTTTGGTGCTTTCACTGAGAACCGAATTCTCAACCTATCGGATTGCTATTCTACTATTTGGATTTGAAAGTTCGAAGAAAACAGTCCGCGTTTCTACCATTTTTGAATATTTCGTTGATTTCAGAAAATCAGAGCTTCACGACCAAATGAGGATAACAAAGAAAATGTGCTGGAGTAGGTCGAGGGGATCGCGGATCGCGGATCGCGGATCGCGGATCGCGGATCGCAGATCGCGGATCGCGAGGAGACCACGATCCAGTCTCAAGATGAACCCACGACCCGACCGAGCAAGGAAGTCGCGATCCGACCCAGTGATACTTCCACGACCCGACCTGGAGCAATTGTTGTGAACATATCCACGAACTGGAGAAGACCACGAACCGATCCGAAGATGGAAGGTTGGAGTATCCCGATCGCCAAGCTAGACCACGAACCGGAGGATAGTAGCGAACCGCAACCCGGAAAAATGATGACGAACAAGGGTCGCGATCCGACCCAAAAAAGTGACATTTTTTGGAAAAAATGTAAT
Organism: Allium sativum; assembly: GCA_030737875.1. Taxonomy (NCBI): domain Eukaryota; kingdom Viridiplantae; phylum Streptophyta; class Magnoliopsida; order Asparagales; family Amaryllidaceae; genus Allium; species Allium sativum. Next base: position 969,059,187 of record CM060920.1, read on the forward strand.
TTTCAGATCATTTCAGAAAAGGCTCTATCTTCCAAAATCGAAAAAATCGTGCGGTGGTCCCGGACCCGGACTGCGGGGCCCCGGACCCCCGCCGGCGCTGCGCCCGGACCCGCTGACGGACTCGCCTTCGGCTCGGAGCACGGCCTCGCCTTCGGCTCGGAGTATGGCTCATCTTCATCTCAACATATATGTTGGCCAACAGCATTCATCAAAGCTTGTCAATGAAGAATAAATGGACTGTCCAAGAATTTGACAACGGAATGGCAACAATTAGAATTCCTCCAGAAGCCATGACCTCTATCTACCGATGTTATTGAATATGAGGAGTTGTTGAAAAGATTCGACACGCTGACTATGGCAGTATACAAAATAATGATGGTCTCATAACAGCCTCCTCTTCTAGAGCTCCGATGGTGTAAAGATCTCCCCAATGCAACCGATGATGTTTCTGAACAAGTGGTGATCACCTAGTTACGTGGCTTAAACATGTCCAACAGGCGGAGTCCCAGATGCCATTGACATAGAACGATCCAGACACTACTCTAAAGGTGACTCAGAAGATCCCAATGGCCATGATTCTCAATGATGGGTTACCCAATAGCAAGAAAGGATCCTAGCACTACAAAGTTACCCTTCGTTTGAATGGCATGGTGAAAAATATATGTCCCACAGTTCACTCCTTGAAAAGCTTAACTAACATTTGCAATGCCTATTTGTCGTCAACCGCATCAAGGAAGACTGATTTCCATAGAATGAAGGGTAGATCAATGTACTTTGGTGCCCAGAGTTAGGTACCAATTGAACCACCGTGGGCCATGATCGGGCATATGGATCCTTGCCCGGGCGATAGCAATTTGACTGCTCACCAGCTACCATACGATCTCGGTTGAGAGATGAGAACTTGAGATCAACGCAAATATGAATCAACCATTAGCTCTCCACTTCATACAACAGTTATGACAGAATGTATGAACATTACTTGAAGCCTTGCAAGCCATGCTATTGCATTCAAGCTTATCTGATCGTGGTCTCAACCAGCCTGGTCTAGCGGAATTCAGAACTTACATAACATCTTGGTGTTAACCATTGAACATCCCTACCAAAGACGGAGTGAGACTGGTCTATGGTGACCAAGTTATTGGAGAAGCCGACTGATTAGGAAGGATGGAATATGCTACGCAACAGAGATTGCGTGATACCCAAAGAAGCTTCCCCTCCAGATGAAATGGAGTGTGAAGGAGGTGTCAATGTTGCGAATAATGGGAGCATCACAAAAGGAATTGCCAAACGACCTGCCCGAAGACATAGATTCCAGAGAGGATGGTGATTCGGGATGAAGAAGGGTGACATCTAATAATGCAACTGCGCGTGTTCTGACTGGTGACGCCGACCTGACTAAGGTCTTCACATCGGATCTCCTTTAGATCTCTTCCGAACGAGAGAACTTATATGCTTTCTGTAGGCGAGCCTGGATGTGTTCGTTTGGACCAGTGCTAATATTCGCGGGATTTTATCCCAAATTATGAGTCATTTCTTGAGTATAAACATGAAGTGTGCTCCTGTCAAGCAAATAAGACGTATGCAGTAAGTTCACTACCATGGGATTTTATATGGAGTTGCCATTCGAAATGAAATATGAACTCAAGCACCTGGAAGTTGTATACAGACGGTGCAAGAAATGATCGGCAATCCAACGCCGAAGTTTTGCAGATAACCCCCGAAGGACGACTCGAAAGGAATTCCAGTCGGAGAAACCACAACTCACAGCTTACCTAGAATGGGCAGAAGAGTTATTGGATGGATTGAAACGTTACAACATACCTCATATTTCATACACAGAAGATCTAAAGTCGAATCATCTGGTCGAATAAGAAAGTTCCGATAATCCAGAAAAGATAGAGATGATCCCCATCAAGACACTATGAAATACAACCATTGATAAAATGGAAGTTGATCCAACGTGAAGACCAAACCCGGAAGAGAGTCATGGTTAACTCCATGATAAACTTCCTACAGCACAAAATGCATCTCACAAGGTGAAGTGAAAGGCGTGCAATCGTTCTTTATGCCTCGAGGTATGACATGCAATTCGACATTGCCTATTTCTCTTGGAAGGTTGTCCCAAAACAAACACCAACGAATGCAACTGCCAAATTCACCGCCCTAAATGATTCGACCAAATCACCAGTCAGCCACCCATTAGATGGGAGATGTACATGAATGAAACTTCTGGCCAACGGCGTTCTGAAGTTAGAAAGTGAAGACTCATACTTCCACTCTTTTCATCGATTATCTGCCAAGTGACTCACTCCCCTAAGGCTGGGGGCAACTACAGATTTGAGCATAAATTGCTCGAGATTACATCATCTAATTCGGAGCTGATACATCAAGAATTTTCCTGGCCAATTGACTTAGTCTTGCCTGAAAGTTAGCGAGTTGAAGATCTAGAACGCTTACGCATGAATGCTGGTTGATTGTCGGCGCACTAACCCTTGTCCCCGATATGGGATCGAGGGTATATCAGCAAATTTATGTGATATGATTATCCCACCAGCAGTAAACTTAACACCAATGCAAAGATGTGCTACCATTAGCAATCCAGTCATGACTTCCTGACACTCCATCCTTACCCTCAGTACGTGGGCAAAAAGGCGATTTGAAGGAGATGTGACCTCATCACTCGCTTATAGTACCTACCTAGCCGCCTTTGCCATCTCAAGACCCCGACCAAGGTCTATTCATTTTTTGGGACTGCCACCCCCATGATAATCTGAAAAGATACCCCTCATCAACTAAAGGACTTTGGCAGCCCTTTATTGGCAGAGATAGGGCGAAGTAAAATGGACCTGCAATGAATATGCAACGCCATTTTTCACTCAGAATGATACTCATTCCTTTAACAGGATTATTCTATAACCATGACTCTTATATTTGCATGATTTATGAGTTATTGATGTAATTAACTTAGATGAATTAATATGTGGATGGTGTAGGTATCCAGGATTTGCTACCGATCAAACTTGTAACACCCGCATATAGAGCCATAGAGCAATACTATAACAAGCTCGACTGAACTGCTCATTTACAAAGCCACGCTCTTCGTATAAAGAATGTTGTATAGCTCAAGGTGGATCCGGGATGACCATCCAATCCTTGGCTCACACGTGGCAGACCACAAGACAATTGAACATAAATCATTGGGTTACAAAGTCATAGTGCGACTCTAGATGGACGCGGTGTGACCGCTTACATGGCTCGACGCCACCAGATTACATGAATTCAAATAAAGGAGGCAACACTGCCTCTTAATTTGCTTACTTTTCAATCATAAAATTTGCTTTCACATGCTTTCCGAGTTACTGACGTGACTAATTCGTGCGGTGTGAATAATGCAGGTACCCGAAGTCTGGTGCCAACCATTCCTCCCGTTGACTGTTCGGAGGAACTCAAAGCCTTGGCAAATGCTCCAACTGCTTGTCCGACTGGTTTTAATCCTCGGAGCTTGGATTAAAATGTAAACCTAGGACGAGTTTGATGAGCGTGCATGAGTGCAGACCGCTTGATCCGTGACTCTAACTCTCCAGAGCTGAGAGATAGTATAAAGGACGCGAAGATGACGTCCACAAGGCATGGCGGTGTACCATGATCGGAGCCGCCTGAGCAAAAGTCTAACCTTGGCGACCGCCAGGAGAATATAAAAGCGTCCATGATTTGGCGCTGAGAAAGGACTCTTACCCCGCTGAAGGATCGGGGAGTGATGGAACAGCTGAGTCCCAACTCTAACTCTCCAGAGTCGAGAGAGAGTATAAAAGCGTCTATGATTTAGCGCTGAGAACTTCTGCTCCGGTGAAGGATCGTTGAGCAGATCATGAACCGAGCTCGAACTCTAACCCGCTGAAGGATCGGGAGAGTATAAAAGCGCTAGAGATTCAGCGCCCCAGCAACTCTAACCCGCTGAAGGATCGGGAGAGTATAAAAGCGCTAGAGACTTAGCGCCTCGGGAAAATTCCTCCCCCGTTAAAGGATCGGGGGGGGGGGGGCAGGATGGAAGCTGATCCCAAATCCTCCATGTTCCGACATGGGGGCAACACAGTTATGGTCCTAATCAATCCTCAACAAGACCTGGCCAGGCACTAAGTTAATGATTAATTGGGGTCATACCTATACATACATACTACTTTACTGCACTTTCACTTATAAGTTGCACTGATAACTTATAATGTTTCATGACTTGTTTGCTTATTTGCATTTCAAATTTTTAAATGCATAACTAATTATGGAATGCTCGCAGGTACAGGATAATGCGAAAGGACTCTCACCCCGCTGAAGGATCTGGGAGCGACTGAACAGCTGAGTCTGAACTCTAACCTTGGCGAATGCCAGGAGAGTATAAAAGTGTCTCCGATTGAGCGCTGAGAAAGAACTCTTACCCCGCTGAAGGATCGGGGAGTGACAGAACAGCTGAGTTCGAACTCTAACCTTGGCGACCGCCAGGAGAGTATAAATGCATGACGACATATGCCGCTCAAGGGATCCTATCCCGTCACACGACTGGGACCAAGAATGAAAATGGAGCTCGAACCACTCGTTTCCGGGAATGGGGGGCAGCACACGAACACAGCAGTACAAAAAGAAATGGAATTTCATTCACTAAGTACAGGCTTACAAAACAAAACTGGACAAAATGCGAGATCCGAACTCGTACAACAACAGCAGACCAGTAGGGAATAACTAAAGGGCCGCGTCCAGAAGGATGACGTAGGCGTATAATCCTAAGCTGCATGTGCGACTCACGGCGATGACAGAAAAAGAAGCCTGGGACCAAGAAACAAATGCAAAGAGAATGTCCATCTGCTGATCCCAACCGACTTCTAGAATGGGAAGCTCATATAAGGCTGGATATATCCAATACAGCAATTGGACAAGATGCAGCTATTTCGCCTCCAACCTCTCCCTTCATGCAGAAAGCAAGTGGGAACACCCGAGATGAACACGAACCAATCAGCAGTCACACAACGTGCAGCTTCGATTCAGAACGTCGTAGATGGAAACATGGGCAATGGAATAACTACATGCAACATCCTAGATGAGAATGCAAGAATTGTGACAAACACAGATCATGCACGACCAGTTTTAACTCCAACTCGAATGAATACTCGAGCGACATTTCATACTCAGCTCCAAGAAAGAACGCAACGATTCGAAAAACAGGAACCCGGTCAGGTCGAATGACTCGAAACATGACCCGGGGGCAATATCGACGTGGAAACAAGAAATCAGCAAAGACCCCCTTTGTAATCTCAGATTCAATGCTGGGGGCACCAGCCAGGATCTTGATAATGTGCATCAATTCTTTGATGGCAACCTGCTCGCTAGTTTGATTCGGCGCCTCTCGAGAGGCGGCACTTCTCGAGATGATATGGATAACAACAATTACAGCCCTCACACATGGGACGTCAGGATCCTCTATTATTCCCCCGGACTTTAAATTTTCTCTATAACAAGACTTGCTCAGAGATTTTGATGAATTCAACCCTGAAGTCGATAGACTTTCATTACAAAAAGGTGTTAGCGTCGAGACGAATGACCTAGATGCCTTCCTGACTAAAGAATGGAGTACCTTCTAATTCCAGAAACGATAAGGACAAAGGAAAAGCCCTGGAAAACAATGACAAGAATGTGCAATTCCAAAGAGAATCTATACCACTTATCGAGCCCATGATCTTGTTTGTTAAGCTCGATTGAACCGAGCATGAGAAAGAGACTCAATAAGACTGTGATAACCATTTCGGACTATGCTGAAGCATAAACGGTGGAGCCTAACTAACTTCATAACGACATTTATTCACTCGCATTCAACAACCTTACTTGACTCCGCAACTGATCTGATGAGAGTAACCGAAGTCGCTGATGCCCAATGAGGCAATCCTCACTATCTGACTAAAGAGAAGAGACGATATCAAAGAAAACGTGATTCGACCATTCGCATGTACAACTCGAACTCTTGCTGACTCAAGAAGAGCACAGGACAACTTGGGTCAACTAGAATAGCTGAACTTGCAACTCAGCTACGGCCTGAATCAACTGTAGAGAGTATAAGAGCTTAAAGACCGTATGCCCCAATAACTTAGCTCACCCCCACCGACGCTGGGGGCATAAGCATTAACTTCGCTTGTCCTCCAGTGGCCCTCATAGCATGAATGCCGATTCGCAAGCTGACATTGAATATGACCCTGGCCTGGCACATGACCCGAAATGTATACACTATATCTTCAGAATGTGACAGAATGCATCTTGCCCGTTCAAATGAGTCAGTTTACGGGTCAAGTGTGACTTCAAAGGTTTAAATCGCTGCCACACCGGATGGAAGGTGTGACAAATTCCTCCATTGCCTTATGATAGTGACGATCGCACGAGCACTGGTTCACATGGTATCAACTACGTCTCTTACTGACTTGCATATGATTATTGAATTGCGAAGCAATCCAGAGCGATCGCGGATTCCTTTGACCACGATCCAGAGTGATCATGGCCTTCAGATTCCCTACTGTTACGATTCAATGCGATTATAAGATCTTGGATCAATACCAAGATATCAAGATGATCCAAACTTGAATACAAATGACAAATTCGTACGTTGATTCTGATATGCTTCGTTCCAATAGTCCAGTTGTTTGCTCAGAGCCCAAAGATTCTTACATTGCCCCATGATTTGGTTGGCTACTTCATACATTGGCTCGCATAAAAAAAGAAAGTCCAACCCTACCGCGCGCTTGGCTTGCATAGAATAATGATGTTGTTTGGCAATGACCTGTGTGTGTAGAATCACGCTCGGGAGCCAACGATTTAGCATGACATCTGACGGATGAATTAGATCCTTTGATCCGACAAGTAGTTGGATGAAGCCTTCTCAAGGATAAATGACGTTCCAGAGAGATTTAGCTCAACATATTCAAAGCACATCTCATCTTCGATAAGATGTACTTTGGGGGGCAAAATGTTAGCTTGCTTTGTGACCAGGCTACCCAAAGCAAAGATCATGTTGACACACCTCTCGGTAAATGCTGTCTGATATGGAATCTCTGGATAACATCGCTCTCTGGCATTGGAAGCATCGTCAGAAGACACAAGGCAGTTTGGTCAAAATCACAACATCAGTATAAACTGGCCCGAAACCCCTATCAAATGACCTCATATGGATCTATTCACCTCATATACTCGTAGCCCTTTGAATTAGCTTCAGTTTGAGCTTTGGTTTGGCTCAATCGGACTTACGATTTGAAAGTTATGCCCGTTTCCGTGAATGGGTGTAATCTAGCATCGAAGACTCAGGCCATCGCATCGGATCGCTCCCATCAGCTCGCCTTCGATCGGATCGCCCCCCTCGGATCGCCCCTCACGCGTCACGATCCGACCCGTCACCACCCTGCTCGCTCCCTCCGACCACGACCCGTTCGTGGTGCGTACCGTGACCACGATCCAATCCCATTACCACGATCCGACCACCGAACCTGTAGATAAGCGCACTGTTTTGACCTATTCTTAAGGCTGTTCATGCTCCTACTTTCATGGATCGCCTGCCACGTGTCCTACCCCGACCCAGTCCTCCCAGGAGCTTTCCTACAGCTATAAATACACCTTCAGAGGGCATTTTCAGGGGACTTTTGGCATCTCAACTTCCATGGCTACCATGGCCAGCACTTCTCCATGAATAACCACCATCTTCCTCAATAATTCAATGGATTCGGAGAGAATTATTCATTGAATTCAAGTGATTGAAAGACAATATTCATTGTAATTGTAATCTATGAGTGAAATGAGAAAATATGAAGTGGACGTAGGCTTGCTAACGCCGAACCACTATAAAAATCCTGTTGTCTTGCTTTTCTCTTATTTTTTCAGTTATCTCTTCATATCCTATGCTCAAAATACGACGATTTGGGTGTTAGGACCATTTTTTGGTCTAACAGTACACAGTCATTTACGCTTTCCAACAATGTTTTGTTTTCTAACAATTCAATGCATTGTAAAGGCTATTACTGCCAAAGTTATTAGTGGAAATGATGTTCAACTTCCTATCTCTTCCTGTTTATGTTTACTCCGCACATGACGCATTTGATTAATCCTGACAACTAGCTTACGTTTAGGCAATCGATTGTCGTATCGACCTCCGAGCATGGAGTCGGCACCGCCGTCCGAGTCTCGAGCCAACCTCGAGGCCAAAACACAATGCCTACGACCGGCACCCCGAGCACGGGAGCCGGCAATGCAACTCGAGTCGCCGGCCCGCGGCGCGACCGAGTATAAATAACCACGAACTCGAATCTCAGCCTCGTGCCGAGACCGAGGATAAATCATTCTGCGCCCAAGTCCCAAGCGACTTGGGGCCACCCAACAGCCAGGCGGGAGTGATGTAAATCCCTCCCCCGGCTACGGGTACCAGTCGAATCTTGGTGCAACACCGAGACCGACCCTTAAATCGTTTCTTCCTCGAAGCTCTCAAGGCTAAGGGGTATCCCGTGGCCACGATCGGACCCTACGGGATAATGATCCGGGCTTCTCTTCTAAGGTGAATAAACGACACCTGCGTCTCGCCTCAACCCGATGAACGACGGGAGAGCCACACACCGGACGGACCACATAACGCGACGCCATACGCCTTCGCTACACTTAGGATTAACCCCGGGCAACCCAAACACAGCAGGCGCTCAGCCTGGCTTCGCAAACTACGGATTTCCTGAGCTGAGGGAAACTTACTAGAAGCATGCGCTCTATCACACCCCCTGGAATAATTGACCCAAGGCGCGGTACACAATCACACCCCTCTGGAATAATTGACCTAGAGCGCGGTACACAATCACTTTGTTGTCAAGTGTGACGATAAGTATGCTTATGCAAGTATGGGACGCCCGAAAACATAAGAAGAACATCCAAACACTTAACAAAAATTGCGATCTTTAATAATTCATATTTCCATTTCAACACACACACATTAAAAACAGACTACCTGTCTAACATCCTTCTTTCTAATGACAGGGTGTACATGAGAACCACGCTGTGCCTTGAAAAACTAAAAGCGAGGGTCGTACTCGCGTAAACTATCGGCCTACACTACCCAAATAAACGGTAATTACTACGTAGGTTGCTAACACTAATCGTTTCTTCTTTTCTTTTTCTTGTGCTGGTACTTTTTCGCAGATTCAGCGCTCGACGGTTTATCCTTCGCACCGGGCCTCTTCTTGCTAGACCCGCTCCTTCCCTCTCGGCCCTTCCGAGAAGTGGTCGATTCATGAGAAGCCGAGAGACGCTTCTCGTCCGCCCCATCGCCGCTAGAGATCTCGGTGACATCAACAAGGGGAGTATGCGGCGTAGGTACGGGGGCACTACTAGCAGCAAGGCCTACTACAACGCCACTCTTCTCTGGTATCTCCTTGCCTTCTCGCCCAGCTCGTTCCTTGGCCTCTCTAGCAGCCCGACGCTCAACGAGCTTCTGGGATCTATGTGGCGTGTCACCACCAGCCCTGGTTTTCTCAAGGGACTCAGTAGTCCTCTGCTGTGCTTCCTCATCTTCCCTGTTCTTCCGGGCCTCATCATAAGCCCTCTTCTTCTCGGCCTCCTCATTGGCTTTCCTCTCAGCGACCGTATCAGTGGCTTTTGCCTCAGCATCCTGCTTGGTCTTCATTAGGACCTCCTTCCTGGCAGCCTCATCATGCTTCTACTGCTCCTCCTCCTCCTCACGCTTAGCCACCATCTTGACTTTTTGGGTCTCTACCGTAGCAGCCATCGAAGGCACATCAGCCTCCACTATGCCCTGGGCAGCCGCACTTTGCCATCAACCACCTCTCCTTCCGCCATAAGGGTATCGATCACGCTGGGAGTTAACCTTATATCTGAGTAGGTATCTAGTTGATCGTCGCCCTCTCTAAATTGTGCTGCCGCAAGTCCTGGCCCAGATTCCATTGTGGGGTCACGGGGGCAGGGCCCGATGTCATGGTCAATCCAGGAAGAGCTGCACATTGAAAACACAACCTTTTATTCCGCAAATTCGGTAAGTACATCATCCTCGGGGATGCATGGAAAAATAAGTTTACCTCCGGGTAGGGATGGCATAGAAATGTCAAGATGGGTACTGGTGGTGGTAGGTAAAGTGAATTCAGTCTCTCCTAGATCCGGATGCACAGGGTCATATTCGGTCGAAACCCGACTCGAAGCTGTGGGGTCGCTCACCATAACCGATTCAGGGGCCGATGGCCGGTAGGAGCTTGCTTTGGCAAATGTCTCCGCTACAACAACACTCTCAGTCATGACAGACTTCCCCTTCTCAACAGTGAGCCTCTCCAGCCTCTCTCTCTCGGCATCCTCAAGCAGCAACCTCTTACCCTCCTCCAGCTTCTCGCGCTCCTCGACCGTTAGGAGATCAATCGCGAGTTGGCGTTCATCTAAAGTTCCCACATCCACTTCGCGCAAGAAGTCCTCATATGGAACCAGCCTCTCCCAAGTCCGGGCTAGTTCCCGGGGATAATCGTCGACCCACGAGAGTCCACAGAATCTCAGAACTTTGACGTACATGTTTTGGATGTCTTCCACCACAGACGATTGCACTCGGAACTCTGTATCCTCTAGCTCCTCTCTCAATTGTTCCACCTCTCTCAAGTGTGCCTCTCTCAGTCCATCCATTGTGCCCAGCACATCCCGGTTACTGGACTTCGCGTCCTCCTTGTCCTTCTTCATTTCCTGAAGTTGCCTCTTCAAGCTGTCATTCTCCACCCTTAAGGCATTGTTGTCATTTTGGAGTTCGAAGACTCTGGCGTTCTCCCTCTCCAACTCGATGCATTTCTTATCCACCTCAGCCATGTCCCTCTTAAGGGCCGTGTTTTCGGTGGTCAAATCTTCTATAGTTTCCGTAAAAGAAGAGTGGGAATGATCAGTTTCTCATTTGAGTTTCTCGTATGCCCTCTTCATCTCCGCTGCAATAACATGGCCCAAAAGTCATTATATAAAGGCACATGAATGAGAGACAGTGCACACATAATGCAAATGGCAAACTCACCAAGGTTAGTGTTCAGACCGTCAGCGGTAACCCATTCGGCCTCTATGGCCAAACCCTGGTTGGAAAGCTCTAAGTTTTTCTTCCTGATTAGCTTCGAGAGTTGGTGAGAGTAACTGAGAAGTTGGTCGGCATGATGGTATTCTGCCTTCACACGCATCCAGACATCCCCGAACTCCCTGACAGAGGATGGTTGGAGATCAGGTAGGAACTTTATTTCGTCAAAATAGTGGTGAGGAAAGTCTTTCTTCGGCATCTCTTTCCTCTCGCCAATGGGAAGCTCCAGCCTCCCGGGCTCTGCGGAATTTTGCCTCCTCTCTACCGTTGTTCCCCCTAGTCTCGAATAGCTGGATGACAGTTCCCTACTCTTAGCAGGCAGAGCAGGAGCCAAAGGTGCAGTAGTTGAAGGAGCTGTTAAAGATGGACGCCGAGAACCCCCCAAGTTAAGTCGGGAATTTCCCTCGGAAACCCAAATCGGAGGGGGAGGAGTCGGAGATCGTCGAGACCGATCCCATCTCGGTGTCCACTACCGCAACCGATCAGGGGTGGAGTGCCATACAAGTTGGTCCCTCTTCTAAAACCTTCAAAGACAGAATTCCTAGGACGTGGGCGGCCTCCATGACCATAGCCTTGTCCTCCGCGTCCTCTTGCCATATCACCTGTCAAAGAAATGAAATAAAATCAGTTAAGTTGCATGCTCAGAAAAGCCACTATGATATGCAGTGCTAATGAGTGTATGCCCTAAGTGTTCTCTCAACAGAACAGATTGTGATCCGCTCGAAGGAGTTAGCCCTTCCGCAACAAGAGCTAAGTCATCCATGACAGCCGGAGTCGGCCGCAGGGATATGTCAAGGTCAAGTTTATCCAAGTCATCAAACTGGCGCTCGTCCTCGAGCGGGGTGGCAGCTCTAGGAGAAGCCACTAGAGACAATGGCCTAATCGACTCTCCCTCCCCCGTCCCTCCAGTCGGGGCGGAGCGAGAGCATTCAATGGGCCTTCATTTACGGCAGTAACCTCCTCGCCACAAGCTCCATCTCCACCGACGTCTCCTTGAAACTTAACGACCTTTTTCGGCCTGGGCCCAGCAGAGGGCATCTTTCTCTTCTGACCATGGATCACAGGGCCTTTTGCCACCATCTTTTTTGGTACACCGCTTTCCACTACAGGCCTAGTGACTGCCCGATCGTCAGGAAGCAACCCCGCACGGCGAAGGCGCCCTTGGCTTGTCACAGTTTCATTTTGCGGAATTCCTCAAGGATCGCCCGCAAGGCATTAAGGCGTTGCCTATAATCGTCACTGGTGGGTGCCTCTGGATTCCCTACCGCAATCAAAAAAGGATAATGATAAGACACGAAATCCAAGAATTTTATAATTGGAAGCAAAGTCCGAAAGCACTTACTTCCTTCAATCCACCTCCTTGCAAACCCAGAAGGGCAACCCACAAAGAACCAGTCTTGTTTAAACATGGACGGCCTGGGCCACGTCCCGCTAAAGAATTTGGTGGTGGCTATTGCTTCCAGGAACCATTGGGAAGGCGATCTGTTAAATGTCCTTCTCAGGTAGAAGAAATACCGAATGTCCTCTCCGGTGGGTTCTATGTTCAAATACTCTCGGTATAGAATGTAAGTGCCAAGGAGCGATGAGTAAGCATTTGGATGCAGTTGCGAAGGCGCAAGGTGGAAGTAAGACAACATGTCTCTAATAAAATCATTGGCCGGGGGCACGCACCCCGCAAAACAAGCTTGGCTGTTCCAGGCGGTGCATGAGGCCTTCCACCTTCTCCCGGCGCATGAGCGTCATCCGCGAGTATATTAAACCACTACGCCATTTTCTTAACCGTTGTAGCATCCAGGCGCGATGGCACCGAGTTTGTCGGATTTTCCAAGATAACGACATCGGGTAGCATATCTGGGGCTACTGGGCCCGCTGGTGCATCTTCGTTCATAAAGTCCACATTCTCGACCTCTTCGCGTATGACCGGGAAATGTAGCCTTTCAATTTGTTCCCTGTGATCAGGTACTTCAAGCGAACTGGTCGACTGAGAAGGAACGGATTCTTCGGTAGTCTCAAGCTCGCTGCCACTCGAGCTACCGCTATTGATAGAATCGGATGAAGGTGACGATAACGGGGAAGCCTCGGCTTTTAGGATTTACCTCATATTTGATCTTGTTTGCATGGTTAACTATACTTTAAGACACCAGTATTAGACATCGCACTGGAATAACCTGTACCCCTCGTGTTGGTGAAAACTAGCTTGTGTGTGTGGTGTCATGCAAGACTAAGGTATACCTAGGAAAGTCAAATAGTCCAACAGTTCATTCATAGTACGGATATATGCGCTATCCTATGTGAAAGATTCATGTCCTTTTCCGTGCAAATACCACCATATGCATTCGTACAATCGCGCAAAGCAAGTATGTAATGTGTAAACTTAAGGGCGGGCAGTCAGGAGATCGAAGTACTGAACCCGAAAAACGACACTCCACCGAGGCGTGGCACAAAGTAATGGGGCTAGAAGAAACCAAATGACTGCGTTAGGCAAGAGTGGCTCCAAAAAGCTTTGAAGTTCGAAAAATTCGAACCCCACTGGGCTCGAAAATTCGAACCTCAAAGGATCGAAACTTTGAACCCAAGGCTCGAAGATCCAAACCCACCAAGGTTCAAAATTTCGAACCCAGAGGGTTCGAAACTCCGAACTCTAGAGGTTCAGAACTTCAAAACCCTCGGGTTCGAAATTTCGACCCCTGGAGTTTCGGGGATTCGAGTCCACGGAGGCTTGAAATTTCGAACTCCAAGGGTTCGAAGTTTCAAACCTCGAGAGGATCGAAATTTCCAACCCAAGTCGGGCCATCGCCTCTCCTTCCTTCGCGTCGATCTCCGGCCAAGCATCGATGCCTCGACCTCCTTCCTTCTCGAGCCTCGACCCCGTACCTTACCTGAAAATCTAAGTTCGAAAATTAGGGGGCCTCGAAGCTCGAAATTAATGGCGATCGAGATAAAAAAACAGTGGAAGGAGGAAATGAGGGGGGCTATTTATAATAAAAGGAAATACTCCCTTCGCATTCCTGAGAAATTCGAACCCACAAGTTCGAAATTTTGAAACCCTAGGGTCGAAATCTCGAACCTTAGTGGTTCGAAATTTCGCACCCCACTAAAAAACAAAACCAAACCTCCCCTAGGTTCGAAACTTCACGCCATGCGCTCATGAACACATATTCCTTGCGTATACTGGCCTCGCGGACACACGGGGAAACACCTTGCGAATACTTAGCAACGTGAGCACGACGCCATACCCACGACAGCTCGCTCGCAAACCTACAGCGGACAAGCCCGTCGGCTAATGCGTGTTTTCCTTTAAACTTACAGGACAAACCGACAACTCAATTACTACTTCAACCAATCAAAAGTACATCATGTCAACACAAGACGTACTTTGGGGGCTAAATGTTAACCGGCCTTTTGGTCTGGTTCCCAAAAGTACACAAGACACGCTCGACTTAACACATCGCGTGGAACTAAAGCCGAAAGGGATGCTTAGAGGCGAAGGAAACAGGATGAAGAGGGATTGCGCCAGCAGAGACCTCGCGGCACCACAAACTCCCATTCGTGCAGCCTTCGAGGTGTGGAGCCTCGCACCCTCGAGGTGTGAAATCTCGCACCTTCGAGGTGCGAAATCTCGCACCTGCGAGGAGCGAAATATCGTACCTACGAGGTGCGAAATTTCGCGCTCCGGGCCTAGGTGCGAATTTCCTGTAGGCGGAGACTCCAGGTGCGAATTTCTGCATGTAGTCCCCTATTTCTACCTACTCCTACCTAACCCCTACCTACTTCCTTCCTATAAATACCCCATGACTTCACACTTGAAAGGGGTTGGAATTTGAGACCTTGGAACCTCTAGAGAGCTCCATTAATGACATCTCCCATTTGAGGAAGAAGAAGGACAAAAGTGTCCCTTTCTTGAGATATTTAATATATGATAATTATGACATCATATATGAGGATAATGACATCATGCCTTAGAGGTGACATCATATAGCCCTAAGGATGACATCATATAGCTTAATTATGACATCATCTAGCATAAAGATGAATGTAATGAGATGTCATGAGAGGGTCTCGACCTTGTAACTTTTTGTGATTAATAATATTCCAACAACGCTTCAAAGTGGACGTAGGCCCCTCACGAAGCCAAACCACTATAAATCTCTTGTGTTATTTATTGCTTTTCTACTCTTGTCTTTGCGACCAAATTAACCATTCCTAGTAATTGGAATCTTTGGCATTTGCGACATTTTTTGCCGTCAACAATGAGCGTGAGGGTGTTTGTTTCACGATTTGAGCACTTAGTGGATCAATGATGAGTCCTTAGCGGTTAAGATGTGAACCAAAGCTCGGAGGAGGACTAATGGCGGTTGGAGAGTACATGAATGGAACTTGAGAAGGTATATGTAACACCCTGAATTTTCTATAAACATTAAAGTAACGAATTAAAGAATACTTAATTTTAAATGTGAGAATTAAGGAAACGGGTTATGCCATTACGTTCGTCTCGGAATTCTGCTTGAGATAGAGTCCGAGTTTGCGTGAATTAAACTTCGTATGAAGAAGTTATGGCCTTCAGAAGTTTTAGTAATTTAAATAAATAAAAAAAGCTTAGAATGAAGTTCAGAAATTCAAAATTCAAAAATCAGAAGCGGAAGCGGGCTGAGCGGGAAATTTCCTGCCCAAGACCAGGTCGACCAGGGGGTCGATCTCCTCCCATACAGGTCGACCTGGGGGTCGACCTACCCCCTCGGGCAGATCTGAAGTATGACGATTCTGACTCTTTGCTGAGTCATTAGGGCTTATGTGGCTACTCTATCTTGTCTGGATGGTCTTGATTGCTCCTAGGGTTAATCTAACGGCTCTTATTTAATTAAACCTCTATAAAAGCAACCCAACCCTCAACCCTAAATCACACAAATTCATACCAAGAGCCGTCATGCTGTCAATGGTCAACCTAGAGTAGCTGTCATTCTCCTTCAACTAGAAAGCAAGATAGAAGCAAGAATCAAAACCAAATCAAATCTAAAATTGTAAGAACGATTAGTCTACATCAAGGGAGCGCTATTCAGTTTCAGAATACAGATCCCAAAAAACAAGATTTTCCTTTTGTTTGTAAGTACAGTTATCCTTCCGATGTGAACAAATTAAAGACAAGATTTGTAACAAAGTGATAATAGAACTGTACCTATTATATTGTATGATAATAGTGATGCTGATTCATGTCAATTTCTTGTGATAATTTTGTCATATATGCCTGTGAACTATTGCGGTTTATTGAACCTATCATGTTGTGTAGAATTGGGTGAATGAACCTATTATATTGTATAGGAATTTGGGAATGAAAACTATCATGTTGGGTGATTTTATCATGTTTTGTTACATGCAAGTTTTTAGGCTAAATAATGTTCATGTATGTCTAAATGTTTAGATCCATATGCCTACATGTTTAGATCTACAACCTTATATGTTTAGATCTACAACCTTATATGTTTAGATATATGTTAATTAGATCCAATTCAATGCAAGTTCACCTTTACATGCCAAGTTTAATTTGAGTAGTTCTATGTAAACTCCCATTTATATGCTTATGGTTCATGTTAATTAAGTTCAAAATTTCAAGTTCATGTATATTGATTATGTGCCAACTTAATGTGACATATGTTGGATCCATATTATGCTAGTTTGAATGCTACATGTTTCTTCCTTTTCCCTTTTGATTTTGAGTTAGGCTAAACTGCGAAGCCTAACATTCTATGTAATTTTGCGAATGTCCAACGGGGGTAACGTTGGGGAAAACATGAAGTTACATGTTATTGGCATATTAGTGGCATTGAAATGGTATAATTTATATACCTAAAATTATGAACTTGATTTAGAGGGAAATTGGGCATGACTTGAATTGATTAATAATTTACATATAAACATGAAGGATAAATATGTAAATTTAGTAAAAGACGAATATGCGTAACCCGAGGTTAGATTGAGTTACGGTATAAGACTGCCCGAAACCACCCGAGAAATCCAGCAACCGTAACAATATAGATCTAATATGAGAGGTTAGTGCATTGAGCCCAAAAGAACCCGAGGTTAGACTGAGTTGCGGTGTAAAACTGCCCGGAACCGACCGGCACATCCAGTGACCACAACAATACCTGTCTATTGTGATTGGTTGGTGCTTTAATGAATTAATTAAAGCTAAGACAAGAATGGTAGGGTTAAGTTAATTAAGGTAACACTTAACCAATACAACATGTTAACTAAACTGATGGGTGGGGTTAGGTTAATTTGGACACTTAACCAATTTAACATGTTGATTAGGAAACCCTAGTAACGGGGACCCATTTCAGCAGTAACCCACATAGATGTATCATGGTATCCTGAACTAGGCAGGGTGGGGCACGATTACTGGGCTGATTATAAGCGGTCAAAACAACGGCGGGTCGTGCATCAGTGTAGGTTCCGACGGAGTACGGGCGTGCACGTACTCCGGAGTGGAAAAGGCAGGCACTGGGCATCAGTAGTTATATACTGTGCATCTTGAATCGTATCGGGTTGCCACCATAGGATTTGATACACCCCATCATGGGACCAACACAGGTATATCTACAGCCAAGGGGGGCCGAATGACACATGTGATAAATGCATGAGAGTAGGAGCCGATCGATAAAAGGGGATCATTTCACCATGAATATGGGGTGCCAGTTGGAACGAGTATGAATAGGTGCAGAGAAATAGGAATGGGTGCGATAGTATATTCGGTTTAAATTGCCTTATCTAGTCTTATGCTATCTTATTATTCTGGTATTGTCCTATTCTCGTTTATTCATGTCATATTCCTTTTCCTTGTTCTTATGCTGAAGAGTCACTGGACTTACCAGACTTATGTCTGACCCATTTTTCTTTCGTCTTCTTTTCTTCCGTTTCCCCTCCTCCCCCAGGTCCGTAGGGTGGGAATACTCCAGCTTAGGTCAGACCCTTTGCAAGCTTGAAGAAAGTAGATGTATTGCTTGGATTCTCTTTCCTTGGGCTATGGCTTTGGATACGCTCTCAATGGGGATTTATGCTATTTTATTATTGTTCTATGCTTCTTTATGTTTTAATCAAGACAGAGATTTTGATGTAATGATTTGGAAGTTGTTTTGAGACAGTTTGCTGTAATGTTTCATTATGAACCACATATGAAATAAATTTCGTTTTTCCGCTGCTTATATATCTGTCTTGTAAATTATCTGTGTCTTTTACCTATAATGCTCCACCGAAGTTAAGGCATTCCCTTTGTGAGTGACCTTAACGGAGGTGGGGTGTTTCACTTGGTATCAGAGCAAAGGTTTACCAAATCAGATAAAAATTTTGAAAACTGTTTTTAAAAAAGAAGTTTAAAGAAGCATTTTTCAAGAAAAAGTGTTGTTTTTAAAAAGGCATAATCCCCCAAAGCCATATGCAATATCTTTCTATCCTTTGTTTTGAATCTTTCCTTTTTCGTTTCAGTATGCCCGGGGATCTTAACCTTCCAGAGGGTGTACCGGTACCTGGCTGGTTCAGAAGGTACCTAGAGGCTAGGGCCAATGACACAGGCCCAGTAGGCATTCCTCCTCCCCCAGCTGTAGCGGTTCCTCCTCCTCCCCCTCCTCCTCGTGCAAATGCTTTCTCAAAGATATGTAGAGACTTTCGAGCCATGGGTGGAAAGAATTTTAATGGAACTGAGTCATTCGTGGAAGCAAGGAACTGGCTCAAAGGAACTGAGGATTTGTTCGTTATCTTCGAGGTGGACGATAGGCAGAAGATACAGTTTGCGGTGTGGTTGCTTAAAGTTGAAGCTTCTTATTGGTGGGAGGTTACCAACACTGAGAGACCAGTTGAAACTCGGTAAGACTTCAGAATGAGGTTTGAAATGAAATTCCTCTCACAAGCTGAACGAAGCCTACATGTGGAGAAGTTCTTATCTCTTAAGAAGGGAAGTATGTCGGTCAAGGAATACGTCAACCAATTCAATCAGATGGCCAGATTCGGACTGGAGTTAGTAAACACTCCACATAAGAAGGCTCTCCATTTTGTTAAAGGGTTGAACGAGCCACGGCGCAGCCTAGCTATGACCCATATACCCATGGGTGCGACTTATGAGAGATTGGTGGACATGGCTCTGTTACATGAGGAAGACAAGGATGGCAAGAAAGAGGCAAAGGTGGAAGTGCCTCAAGAAAAGAAAGCGGAGGGATCACAGAATAAGAAGCTGGATTCCAAGAAGGGCGGGAAGAACAACAAACCCCGTGAAAAGAGGAAGTGTAATTTTTGTGGCGAGACAGGACACATGGCTATGGACTGCCCAAGAAAGCAAGGGCAAGGGCAGAGGACTGGGTCTACTTCTGGAGGGCAGGTTCATGCTCTCATTGCACCTCCGCAAGAACGAGGTAGAAATATTTCTGTTGAGAGTTTAGTTTTATCTTTTTGATCGTCCTGTTCGTACACTCTTTGATTCTGGCGCATCGCACTCTTTTATATCTACTGCTTTAGTTGAATCTCTGCACCTAGACACCAGTATAGTAGAGGATCCCTTGGTTGTTTCAAATCCAATTGGGGGCTCAGCCTATTTGTCAATGATTTGTTTGGATTTGAAAATTTCTATACTAAGCGTTGGGTTTTGCAATGCCTTTGTTTTGGGCTTCACGGGCTATGGGTTGATTCTAGGCATGGATTGGCTATCCAGTAATGGTGTCGTTGTGAAAAGAGGGTGGTTAGACTCATGACTCGCCTCGGTAACACTCTCGAAAACTCTTGTAATCCCATGAACTCAGTTATGCTTAGCTATCTAGAATCTCTTGATGCGCCTGTTGAGAATTTGCAGTCTGTTAGAGTAGTACGTGAATACTCGGATGTGTTTGAGGAGGTGAAGGGCTTACCTCCAAAGCGGGAGATAGACTTCCGCATATACCTCGTTGATAATGCAAAACCCGTTGCTTTACCCGTTAGACACATAGCCCCAAGGGAGAGAAAAGAGCTTAGCAAGCAAGTTAAAGAGTTGCTTGAAAAGGGGTTTATAAGGCGGAGTATTTCTGAATGGGGTGCTCCAGTAGTATACGCAACAAAAGCGGATGGTTCGCTTCGCCTATGCGTTGATTATAGGGAGCTAAACAAGCTGACCAAGAAGAATAGGCACCCACTTCCAAGAATAGACGACTTGTTCGATCAGCTTGTAGGTGCATCGGTTTTCTCCCAACTAGATCTAGCTACCGGGTTTCATCAGCTAAGAGTAGCTGAAGATAGCATTGATAAGACCGCATTCAGAACCCCAGATGGTTTCTTCGAGTGGCTTGTCATGCCTTTCGGCTTGACAAACGCACCCGCTTATTTCATTGACTTGATGAGCAGGGTGTTCAGGTAGTTCCTTAATAAGTTTCTGGTGGTCTTCGTGGATGACATTTTGATCTTCTCGAAGAGTGAGGAAGAGCATGCTCTGCATTTAAGGGAAGTCATGGAAACTCTTCGTGCATATTAGTTGAAAGCCAAATTCTCCAAATGTCATTTCTGGAGAGAGGAAGTAAGATTCCTTAGGCATGTGGTGTCCAAAGAAGGGTTAGCTGTGGACCCCGCAAAAGTAGTTGCGGTGCAAGATTGGAAGGGTCCATGGAACGCAACCGAAGTCCGAAGCTTTCTCGGGCTAACAGGCTTTTACCGAAAGTTTATCAAAGACTTTGCTAAAATCTCAGCTCCACTTACAAGGTTGACAAAGAAGAACCTAACTTTCGCTTGGGATTTGGATTGTGATGTTGCTTTCCAACGCTTGAAAAGGGCTCTAACAACAGCCCCAGTTCTGACATTGCCTGATGGGAGCAAGATGTTTACAGTATACAATGATGCATGTGGTACGGGACTAGGCGTTGTCTTGATGCAAGAAGGGAAGGTAGTAGCTTATGGTGGAAGACAGTTGAAAGTACATGAGAAAAACTACCCAACCCACGATATAGAGTTGGCTGCCATCGTCTTTGCGCTTAAGTCTTGGCGCCATTATCTCCTAGGTGAGAAGTTTGAATTTTATACTGACCATAAATCGTTAAAGTACCTTTTCTTGTAGAAAGATCTTAACTTAAGGCAACAAAGGTAGATGGAATTCTTAGCATCCTACGATTTTGATATTTCCTATACCCCTGGCAAGGGCAATGTAGTAGCAGACGCCTTGAGTAGAAAGAAGCTGACCTTAAGCCCTCTCTTTGTAAAAAGGCAAAGCTTGGAGTACATAGCCAACTTTGACTTTAGACCCTCCTTTGAATTTGTACCTGGCTTGTTAGCATCACTAGAGGTGCGACCTACTCCTTTGGACTCAATAGGGACCGCACAATGTGAAGACCCTCAGTTAGTTGATGTAATAGATAAGCTAATTAGGGGTGAGACTTCTAGTCACCTCAATAGATACTCCATCGATGATAAGGGTTGGTTGAGACGGGATGGAAGACTATGCATCCCACAAGTAAGGGATTTGGTGAAGACAGTTCTCGAGGAAGCACACCATTCCAGATTGACCATACACCCCGGTGGAGACAAGATGTATAAGGACATAAAAAGGGTTTTCTTTTGGAATGGCATGGAGAGGGATGTAGCTGAATTTGTTTCTAAGTGCATGATATGCCAGCAAGTCAAGGCGGAACAGAAGAAGCCTGGTGGTTTGCTTCATCCTCTAGAGGTCCCACAGTGGAAATGGGATAGCATTTCGATGGACTTTATTGATGGGTTGCCTAGGTCAAGAAGGGGAAATACCGGTATTTGGGTAATAGTGGATAGGCTCACAAAAAGCGCTCACTTTATACCCGTCAAGAGTAGGAGGACTGCCTCATCTTTAGCATCCATTTATCTTAAAGAGATAGTTCGACTCCATGGGATACCCTCCAGCATAGTGAGTGATCGAGATCCTATCTTTACGAGCGAGTTTTGGAGGAGTTTGCAAGAGGCTGTAGGCACACAGCTATGTTTAAGCATGGCCTATCACCCCCAAACCGATGGTAGACGGAAAGGGTGAACAGAGTATTAGAAGACCTCTTGAGACTGTGCATTCTTGATTTTGGAGGTACATGGGAGGATCACCTTCCTTTGGTGGAATTCGCCTACAACAATAGCTACCAAGCCACCATAGGCATGGCACCCTTAGAAGCTTTATATGGAAGACCATGCCGATCACCAACTTGTTGGTGGGAGTCTACGGACAAGCTCATACTTGGACCGGACATGATTAGAGAAACTTCAGAGAAAGTGGACTTGATACGAAGAAGAATGAAGACTGCCCAAGATAGACAGAAGTCCTACGCAGATAAAAGAAGGACCGACCTTGAGTTTGAGGTTGGAGACAGGGTTTTCCTTAAAGTATCTCCTTTAAGGAACGTCGTTCGCTTTGGATCCACATGAAAGTTGGCACCAAGATTTGTAGGGTCGTTTCCTATCATCGAGAAGATTGGGAAGATGGCTTATAGAGTAGAGCTGCCTGAAAGATTGGCCGGAGTTCATAATGTCTTTCATGTTTCTCACCTACGGAAGTGCTTACATGAGTCTGCGGATGTGGTGAAACCAAGCATACTAGAGGAAGTAGAAGTAGAACGAGAAGCAACTGTGAGGAGAGTTCCAACTCGCATCTTGGGGACATAAGTCAAGAAGCTACGCAACCATGAAATCAAGCTTGTTAAAGTTCAATGGAGCGACGCCGAGGAAGACGCGACTTGGGAGACTGAGGACAAGATACGCGCAGCCTACCCTTTTCTTTTTGAGGGTACATCCTTGATCTCTTTTTCCATAAGTTTATGCTTGTATCTACCTTTTTAAGTATATCTCCTCGGTCCTATTCTTTATCCCTAGGTAAAAACCAATGGATGTAAACATGTAATTGAAACATGTTATCATTGATGGTTGCAAGTGTTTGCTAGTGGTTGCTCGTGAATGCATATACACACACATTAGGTATTAGATCGGCTCAGTCACTTTCATATTGCATATGCATCTATGTATTTGTATATGGATTGAGACTTGATGTGTTATCATATGGACGTTGCATTTGTATGAATGATTGTGCACTCATGTAGAAAGTATGAGTAGGAAAAATTGCATACATAATGGACTCATGGCACTGACATAATTTTCATTAAGGAGGTCAACTGAATCAGTAGACCGCCTGATTTTGCATTAGATAAAGACATGTACACACACTATGCATATGATCATGAAGCATTAGAAGTCTTTTAAGGACAATGGATGCCTGTGTTTGATGAATGAGTAGATGGACGATTGGATGGTAGGATATGCGTTCTTCTTAACTTGAAGATTTCGGGGACGAAATCCTTTAAGGAGGGGAGAATGTAACACCCTAAATTTTCTTTAAACATTAAAGTAACGAATTAAAGAATACTTAATTTTAAATGTGATAATTAAGGGAAACGGGTTACGCCATTGCGTTCGTCTCGGAATTCTGCTTGAGATAGAGTCCGAGTTTGCGTGAATTGGACTTCGTATGAAGAAGTTATGGCCTTCAGAAGTTTTAGTAATTTAAATAAATAAAAACAGCTCAGAATGAAGTTCAGAAATTCAAAAATTAGAAGCAGAAGCGGGCTGGGCGGGAAATTTCCCGCCCAAGGCCAGGTCGACCAAGAGGTCGACCTCCCCCCGTACAGGTCGACCAGGAGGTCGACCAGGGGGTCGACCTCCCCCCATACAGGTCGACCAGGAGGTCGACCTGGGGGTCGACCTACCCCTTCGGGCAGATCTAAAATATGACGATTCTGACTCTTTGCTGAGTCATTAGGGCTTATGAGGCTGCTCTATCTTGTCTGGATGGTCTTGATTGATCCTAGGGTTGATCTAACGGCTCTTATTTAATTAAACCTCTATAAAAGCAACCTAACCCTCAACCCTAAATCACACAAATTCATACCAAGAGCCGTCATGCTGTCAATGGTCAACCTAGAGTAGTCGTCATTCTCCTTCAACTAGAAAGCAAGATAGAAGCAAGAATCAAACCAAATCAAATCTAAAATTGTAAGAACGATTAGTCTACATCAAGGGAGCGCTATTCAGTTTCAGAATACAGATCCCAGGAAACAAGATTTTCCTTTTGTTTGTAAGTACAGTTATCCTTCCGATGTGAACAAATTAAAGAAATGATTTGTAATAAAGTGATAATAGAACTGTACCTATTATATTGTATGATAATAGTGATGCTGATTCATGTCTATTTCTTGTGATAATTTTGTCATATATGCATGTGAACTATTGCAGTTTATTGAACCTATCATGTTGTGTAGAATTGGGTGAATGAACCTATTATATTGTATAGGAATTTGGGAATGAAAACTATCATGTTGGGGGATTTTATCATGTTATGTTACATGCAAGTTTTTAGGCTAAATAATGTTCATGTATGTCTAAATTTTTAGATCCATATGCCTACATGTTTAGATCTACAACCTTATATGTTTAGATCTACAACCTTATATGTTTAGATCTATGTTAATTAGATCCAATTCAATGCAAGTTCACCTTTACATGCCTAGTTTAATTTGAGTAGTTCTATGTAAACTCCCATTTATATGCTTATGGGTCATGTTAATTAGGTTCAAAATTTCAAGTTCATGTATATTGATTCTATGCCAACTTTATGTGACATATGTTGGATCCATATTATGCTAGTTTGAATGCTACATGTTTCTTCCTTTTCCCTTTTGATTTTGAGTTAGGCTAAACTGCGAAGCCTAACATTCTATGTAATTTTGCGAACGTCCAACGGGGGTAACGTTGGGGAAAACATGAAGTTACATGTTATTGGCATATTAGTGGCATTGAAATGGTATAATTTATATACCTAAAATTATGAACTTGATTTAGAGGGAAATTGGGCATGACTTGAATTGATTAATAAATTACATATAAACATGAAGGATAAATATGTAAATTTAGTAAAAGACGAATATGCGTAACCCGAGGTTAGATTGGGTTACGGTATAAGACTGCCCGAAACCGCCCGGGAAATCCAGCAACCGTAACAATATAGATCTAATGTGAGAGGTTAGCGCATTGAGCCCAAAAGAACCCGAGGTTAGACTGAGTTGCGGTGTAAAACTGCCCAGAACCGACCGGCACATCTAGTGACCACAACAATACCTGTCTAATGTGAGTGGTTGGTGCTTTAATGAATTTATTAAAGCTAAGACAGAAATGGTAGGGTTAAGTTAATTAAGGTAACACTTAACCAATACAACAAGTTAACTAAACTGATAGGTGGGGTTAGGTTAATTTGGACACTTAACCAATTTAACATGTTGATCAGGAAACCCTAGTAACGGGGACCGATTTCAGCAGTAACCCATATAGATGTATCATGGTACCCTGAACTAGGCAGGGTGGGGCACGATTACTGGGATGATTATAAGCGGTCAAAACAACGACGGGTGGTGCGTCAGTGTAGGTTCCGACGGAGTACGGGCGTGCACGTACTCCGGAGTGGAAAAAGCAGGCACTGGACATCAGTAGTTATACACTATGCATCTTGAATCGTGTCGGGTTGCCACCATAGGATTTGATACACCCCATCGTGGGACCAGCACAGGTATATCTACAGCCAAGGGGGCCGAATGACACATGTGATAAATGCATGCGAGTAGGAGTCGATCGATAAAAGGGGATCATTTCACCATGAATATGGGGTGCCAGTTGGAACGAGTATGAATAGGTGCAGAGAAATAGGATTGAATGTGATAGTATATTCGGTTTAAACTGCCTTATCTAGTCTTATGCTATCTTATTATTCTAGTATTGTCCTATTCTCGTTTATTCATGTCATGATCCTTTTCCTTGTTCTTATGCTGAAGAGTCACTGGACTTACCAGACTTATGTCTGACCCATTTTCTTTCTTCTTCTTTTCTTCTGTCCCCCCTAGGTCCGCAGGGAGGGAATACTCCAGCTTAGGTCAGACCCTTTGCAAGCTTGAAGAAAGTAGATGTATTGCTTGGATTCTCTTTCCTTGGGCTATGGCTTTGGATACACTCTCAATGGGATTTATTCTATTTTATTATTGTTCTATGCTTCTTTATGTTTTAATCAAGACAGAGATTTTGATGTAATGATTTGGAAGTTGTTTTGAGACAGTTTGTTGTAATGTTTTGTTATGACCCACGTATGAAATAAATTTTGTTTTTTCGCTGCTTTTATATCTGTCTTGTAAATTATCTGTGTCTTTTACCTATAATGCTCCACCGAAGTTAAGGCATTCCCTTTGTGAGTGACCTTAACGGAAGTGGGGTGTTTCAGTATAGAAGATGGATCTCGATTTGAAGATGGTAGATCCGATCGACTTGTCTATAGAGAAGGATGGAGAGAACTTGAGTTTATCTCTAATGGAGGAAGGAGGAGACTTGGTCCATTTGGTGATGGAGGAAGATGAAGAGAGCTTAGAGTGCTTGAGAACGGTGGAGAAGTTATTTGGGAAGCCCTTCGGGGTTGAAGAATCCCTCCTTTGAATGGTGGTGAAAGGGGGTATTAATAGGAAAAGTTTGGACCAGGTGGCAAAGTTGTAATTATAGTCAGCTGAGTTTGGGTCGCTGCACCTATATTTACAGAAATGTCATCGGACAGCTAGTGGAGCGCACATTACAACTGGCGCTAGCTGCCACTTTATGCACATGAGCGGGAATGAGCGATCGACCAGGCATGAGCGAGCGCCCCTAAGAACTGATGTGTGGGCGGGCTCCCAGTTAATGAACGAGCGACCTTACATATTAATATATGTGACCGTCCTTTTACAGCTGTATTCCATGCAGCAATATCACTTTATGGCCTTTCTTGAAGCCACGTCTTCTTCCTTTTATATTTTATGGGATCTAAGAATACAAAAGATGCCATCCCTTTTAATGCAGCACTGCTCTACTCCCTTAACCAAGTATTGCTCAACCCTTCTTCCAAGCGATGGCGCGACCTCTCATGCAAAACTGTGACCGACCTCAATGTGACGACCGCCCATAACCCCCGCACTATACAAGAGAAATAATGTGCTGAAGGGTGTGCCATGCAGTCATGGATGATCATCAGAGTAGGTAAACACAAGCGGAACCTATCGTAAACTCACAGCACAAGGATAAAATATAATAGAACATATACAACAGGTAGTAATAGTGAAGCAGAAACACTAGACTTTCATACAACCAGAAAGTAATATCCACAGCTTGAAAATAGTGTTTATACAAAGTTTCCTCACTACATCACTCAGAAAAGCAAACAACGGAAATCCAATTATTATATAGTAGTAAAACTGGTATGTGATCTTCCTGCACGCCATCGATCAGCATCGTCGTCCTCACTAAAGCATTACCTATTACCTGTTACTTAGTCTGCCCATCCACAACCGGATGAACAACCCAAGGTAATAAGAGGAAACATAAAACCTTGAGTCAGACAATAGTCTTAGTGAGCGATAAAACTGCTAACAAATTTCAACAATAAAGTGTATGAGAAGGGATAGATAAACATACTAATCTACCCATGACACCAGAGAAGAACTCAACCTGGTCTTCCCCACATCGGATAGTGATAGCCTTTACTATAAACAATTCAACCATTCATCCATGGAAACCAGAACACCTATTCAATCATGGAAACACTCATAACATCCAGATTATATAAGTCTCACACAGACAACCCTAATCGAGTTTAACATTCCCCAAGTACTCTCCCCAGAGGCCTAAACCAATATCAGTTAAGCACTCAAAGAACATCTTCCTCGACTTTGGATAATCTATGTGAGATAGTACAAACAGAACAACCAATCATCCATGACTGACTCTGGCTATCACCGCCAATCCTGCTTTGAAACTATCGTTAATCGTATGACGGCCAACCTTGCCATATGTCAAGGGCTAATGGTAACCCCAGTTCTAGCGTAAACTCCATATGTCCAACCTTGACAACTAGGCCTTTCCCCAAGACCCAGGGTACTCGACCTACAACCGGTCTTTTAGACGTCTCTAGTGTACCCCTACTTCGAGCCTGCTAGAACTTACGACAACGATAATCTCTCGGCCTTCACATCTCTAGTCACCCAACCTAATGACTTTTCATGGATCAAGCAACCTTCTCGAGCAACCATTATCCACTAACTCACGAACTTTGAGTTGCCACCTCATTCGTTGTTCTACACCGATCAACGAGCACCTTTCAACACTTTGAACCTTCCTACTTGAACCACTTCGAAGTTACACCATCACCGAGCCATATTACACCACCGGTCGGTCGGTCCTCCCAAAACATCACTAGTCGGTCCTCCCAAAACATACCGGCCGGTCCTCCCAAACACACCCCTGGTCGGTCCTTCCAAACACCACTGGTCGGTCCTCCCAAACACACCCCTGGTCGGTCCTTCCAAACACCACTAGTCGATCCTCCCAAACACACCCCTGGTCGGTCCTTCCAAACACCACTGGTCGGTCCTCCCAAAACATACCGGTCGGTCCTCCCATATTCCCTTCTGGAATCACCAAAATCTGTTAGCTTGACCGGTCGGTCAGTCTTCTGCTTTTGCCACCAGTCGGTCGGTCTTCCATCTGACTTGTTCTCCAAGCCATGAGTTTTCCGACCGATCGGTCCCCTGTACAGGCCTATACCAAATCCAATTTCGACTAAAACTTCGCCAATCGATCGAATCGACGAAATATACTCGTCTAACTCATTCAATACAATCATAAGCATGTCATGAACACACTAACAACATGAATATGACGGTTTCATCAAAAATTATACCAATTCACTCAAAACTAGTGATAAATGAACATATGAACAAAAATGATGGAACTATATGCAAAAACATAAGAAAACATATGGAAATTATCAATTTAATCTTGCTAAATTAGGTCCTATGGTGTTCATATGAAAATAGACACATAATGGCGTAAACCTATGGTAAAACATTCCAATTTGATGAAAAACATGAACAAATACTTATATACTTCATTGCATTCATGTGAGAGATGTAAACCACTCACCAATTAGCCAAAACAAAGCAAATCGATGAAATAGAATTCCGGACAGCGAAGAGATAGCTCCTAGCCCTGCGATTTGATGAATCCTTAGTTGAAATGATGTAGATCTAGCCTCCAATGGTGTAGATCTATGATTTCCCTCCTTAGATTTGGATTTTTAATGGTGGAAAGGTATTAGAGGAAGAAGGAGATCGAATCCTCCCAATAAGAGAATGGAAAATTCAAACCCTTCCCCATATCCCTTACTCCCTATTTATAGCCTCCACCAACCCCCTAATGAACCTTCTCCAAATCATCCCATTAGCCTTCCAAAACCTGAACAGCCAACTGAAAAACCTTAAAACAACGATTTCTCCCAAACCGATGAACCAAATCTTTAATGTAACTACTCTACGGAAAGGCAATCATTAATTTCTTTCCAATGGAATAGGTCTCACCCTCTGATTCGACCTAAGTCAAAAGTTATGCCCTGTACAAGATTGACAAGAGCAAAATGGTCACAAACAAAATCGGTAAAAATTATGGACATGTCTCACATCCCCATAAGCAACATATCAAAAGATGAGAATGATCCAGCCCTCAGAGAATAAAATAAAAAAAATTACGATCTTTCGATACGTAAAATGCGGGCTGTTATACTCAACGTGCTCGAGTTAGCAACGTGATGGTGCTCGACCTCCCCTTCTAAAAACATGTTGCTCGACCTCCCTTCGTGGTCGCTTCCTGCTCGATTGAGGTGGCAAGATGTGCATGTAAGAGCTTCCATGCTCGACCCCCGGTTCTTCAAATATGGTGCTCGACCTCATAGCAAGACGTGATGTTTGATCCCCGAGTGCATAGCTGCTCGACCACGGCTGAGCGAGCGAGCTGTAGCTACGTGTGACCGAGTAACCAACTGAAGTGCGAGACCGGTGACGCTGACGTGTCCCTTTGCTGGAGTGCATGTTTGATGGTGCAGGCGTGATTTCATGTATGGATGCACAGATTGTATTTGTTCAAATGCCAATGAGAACATGGTTAACATTTGCCCCTCGAAGCTTGTATTTTTTGCTTGCGAGAAATGCGGGTTTTGAAATGAACATTGATATTGATATATTTTGCACCGAGATCCAGTTATAACCCTTTGTTTGCTATGGCGAATAATACTTTGAATTTATATGCTTCATGTCACCTGTTCTTTAATGAAAACAAGTACTTGAATGATTTTGGACTTATACTCGTCATCGACTGTCCATGTCGATAGTGGATTAGTAAATCATTAAGAATGACTTATAGCGAATTTTATTTTGAAATGAATAATGTTTGTACAGGATTGTTTTACTCAATGGTTTATAACTCGTCAAATATTATCTGCACCAGCATGATAATTAATTCGAATTCGCGTTAACGTTAGAGATCAACTAATCGACTAAAGCCGACTGTAGATTTCAAGCGTCATTATTTCAATGATTTACATGATGATGCATGCATATATGTGATTCGTTTTTTTCTTCCCCTTTGAGAAGCTTTGGTTGGCATGCCCCTTGTTTAAGAGGTCATTATTAGTCTTCTCTACGGGAAGTACTTTGGATTTCATGCCCCTGCTTGAGCTAAATCCTTATACTTGTCGCGTCTGAGAATTTTAGACATTACGCAAGTGGATTACATTCTTCACATTTGGGATTTCAGATGCTACGCAAATGGATTGATCATTCTTCACATCTGATATTTTCAGATGCTACGCAAATGAATTTATCATTCTTCACATCTGATATTTTCAAATGCTATGCAAACGTATTCCATTCTTCACATCTGATATTTCAGATGCTACGCAAATGGTTTTCATTCTTCACATTTGATATTTCAGATGCTACGCAAATGGTTTCATTATTCTTCACATTTGAGATTTTTCAGATGCTACGCAAATGGCTTTCATTCATCACATTTGATATTCCAGATGCTACGCAAATGAATTGATCATTCTTCACATCTGGGGATCCCAGATGTTACGCAAATGGTTTTCATTCTTCAAATATGATATTCCAGATGCTACGCAAATGAATTGATCATTCTTCACATCTGGGGATCCCAGATGTTACGCAAATGGTTTACATCTTCACATCTGGGGATTTCAGATGCTATGCAAATGGTTTTTATTCTTCACATCTGATTCTATTAGATGTTACACAAATGGCTTTCATTCTTCACATCTGGGGATTTCAGATGCTACGCAAATGGTTTTCATTCTTCACATCTGATTCTATCAGATGTTATGCAAATGATTTTTCATTCTTCACATCTGATTCTATCAGATGTTACGCAAATGGTTTTTCATTCTTCACATCTGATTCTATCAGATATTATGCAAATGGTTTAGTCATTCTTCACATCTGAGATTTTTCAGATGCTACTATCAGTCCCTTCGTCGGATGCTTGACTTGGCGGGCTATTCCAATTTAGGAACTGACGCTTTGAACCTCTCTTTCAGGGAAGTGCCCCTTCGACGATAGTTGTAGCTCTCTTGTTTGTTTTTCGTGGTGCTTGCTCACTGTTTGAATCTTTGCGACTTTTACCATTCACTTTTCAAGGCGGTGCTTCTCTATTTTCACATTTGTGTATGCTGATATTTATAGCTTTGGCACTTGAACTAGCATTGTTGGGGTCACTATGTTTCGTCAGATTCTAAAGGAACAAGCGCTCGACAGATAGCCTGCAATACGAAATCACCTTTTAAGAAAAATTTGATTTGTTATAATTGTAAGTAAGGAGTTCATTCAGGCATATATACCCTTAGTCATAGAGCTAATGTTCAGTACTTCACTTGCAGTTTATTACAGATTGTTAACAAGAAGTTTTGAATATAAGAGAAAGTAAAACATGAAGTAAAGCATGAAATAGAGAATGAAGTAAAGCGGTGGCGATGTTGATCGCTTGTTCTGAGCCATTGAAATTGGAGCACCAATCATTGATCCTTAGTTGATTATCGGCCTTGGATCGGTTTGAGCAGGAGCTTTGTTGTTTGGACCAGACTGGTCATTTGATGCCCCTTGCCCTTGGGGAGTTGCAAAAGGATTCACGGCTTGCGGATTCTTTACATACTATTGCAGCCTATTCTTCTTGATTAACTCCTCGATGAGGTTCTTCAGGTGTCGGCACTCATTGGTGTTATGACCAGGCTGGTTGTGAAATCTGCATAATTTTCCCGAGTTTGCTGCTTTGTCGCTTATCCTTATCGGATTTGGCTCCGCATACTCTTCAGAATTCTTTGTTGCAAGATAGATATTTTTAGGAGTGTCATTCAAAGGCATCAACTCTTATGAGTTGAAAAGGCGAGACTTCTTATTAGCCTTGTTGTCGTTCCCATCATTGACATGCTTCTCCCCTTGAGTATGCTTCTGATTATATTGGGTAGTAACATTTTTGGGAGCTTCAAGAAGCGGGTTAGCATCAATAATCTAAAGAGGTACAAGATTAGTGTCGACTCTCATGTACTCCTCTACTTTTTTTATAGAATTTCTCAAGCGTGTTCGGTTCTTTCTTTTTCATCCATCTACCGAATTCACTCTTCTTATCTATGGCGCCGATTAGAGACATGAGGATTATGCGAGGTTCTGGATTTCTGATCACTTCGGACAAAGCAACGTTGAATCGGCTGAGAAAAGTTTTAACAGATTCCCTTTGATTCTGCTTCATCGCTGAAAGTGTTATAGCATCCTTGGCTTTGGTAGCATACAGGCGGAACTGTTCCTTGAACTTTTTGGTCAAGTCAGAGAACCGGTCTACGGACTTAGGTGGTAGCTTTGTGCACCATAGTGATGCAGCACCTTCTAAGTAGAGAGGAAAGTATGTGCATCCCATCTCATCAGTCCCTTAGCCGCACTCATATGCCACTCATATTTGAACAGAAATTAGTTAGGATCAACAAGGTTGTTGCACGGAGGTAAAGTTGAAGGATTGAACTTCTTTGGACACTTTGCTTCAATGATTCTTTCGGTGAACGAAGTCCTGTCAGAAGAGAAGTCCCATTCTCTTTCATCGCCATTGCCAGCTTGATTTCTCTTCTAATTTGTTCTATCATATCAGAGATGTATTCTTCAGTGTAATGCCGCTCTGCGAAGCTGAGATTCTTACCAAATGTTCGTCTAGGCAAGTGGTCTCGATTGGAGAGCTTAGGTCCTTTGCCTTATCGACGAGGAGGTGCCCCCGTGATGGGACTGGTGGCCTTTCGAGCTTTTCTTTCAGAATGATTTTTAGCTTTCGGTTTCAAGCCCTCGACGTTAGCTTCGTCCTTGTCACTCAACCAATCATTATCGTATTCCATGTTGTCATTGCGATTAAGATTAGAAGCGGATGAGTTTCCATTTTCTTTGAGATCAACATGGACTTTCGGAGGGGCTGGATTTGGTTGAGCATTAAGGATGGCGTCAAGTTTCTCCATCATAGCTTTGGTAGAGGCATTCATGCTTTGGTTCATGTTAGCAATAGCGGCGTTCAATTCATTTTTCGTGACACCGGCTCCACCAATGGAGTTTTCACCGATTTTAAAGCGATTTATAGGTGGTGTAGCTTCATTGTTAGCAACTGTAACACCCCGCCTCCGCTAGGGTCACTCGCAAAGGAATGCACTAGCTTTAGAGGGGCATTATTGGTAAACATGCACAGAAATATCACAAGACAGAACATATAAAATAGCGGAAGTAAAATCAAACTTTCATAACATGAATAAATAAGGTCTAAAGCCTTTTACATCAGAGTACATCAAAACCTGTCTTGCAATAGTAAAGAAGCATAAAGACATTTTCATAAATTATTCCCCAAGTAAAAACAGTAAAGTAGCCATTAGCCAAGAAAAGTCCAAGCCATCCATGATGACCTTCAAGCAGAAGAAGTCCGAACTAAACAACAGTATTTCCTCCCTGTAACCTGGGGGGGGAAACGGAAGTAAAGAGGCGAAACAAAACGGGTCAGTCAAAAAGACTGAGTAAGCCCTATCTACTATTAGCATAAAAACTAGTAAAGTTAACTGACATGAGAAACTGAGATGAACATAAGCATGATAACAAGATAGATAAGCTAAATCAAAATAACAGGATGAACTACTGAACTCAGATAAACTAAGGTGTCATGATAAATTACGATGTCAAGATAAAACAAGGTATCACATCGTCAGGTTTCTATCAAGTATAATATCCCCAAGATATCTGTCACGTATAACGCCCCGTGATATCTATCCTGTATTTTAGCTCTGCACCTACCGTACTAGTATCCCCACCGTGTCATGTGTTAACCAAGAATGACCCTCACTCAAAAGTCGTGTAATGGTCCATGTCAACCTAATATATCGCATATATAGGTTACTCAACTTGTATGTTTTATTTCATGTAAATGTTCAGTCCCTTGCCGTAGACCATACGGGCTTTCCCATGAGATTCTATATTACTTTAACATAGTTCCATGATCCTTAAGATCAGTTTGGACTGTTACCCTAAACCTAGCTAGGGTCTTCCAACATGAATTATTGTTTGCACAACTAGGACTTATGCTACCTAGGGCTGCTAGGGATTATGCTTACCTATTGCACGTTTTCGTATCTCGGTTTGGGTTCAACCACCTAGGGCCACTAGGGATTACGCTAACCGCCAACCGCGCCCTTTTTTCCACGCATTCATCGTGAATCGCTTTTCCATGACTGTATGCACATGTATCACATCGTGCCATCTGAGTCCTGTCACAGGGCAAATCAAGAAATACAGGACTCGGTCGGGAGCTTTCGATTTATCTGCCGATGCAGATGCTAAGGTCTGTTTTTCTTATACGTGGCTATGGTCCCACGAGACCACTCCCTCAACTAGTGAAAGACAAGACAGGATAAATCCTGTATGAGAACACAACACCGGCCAACCCACATCCAAGCCTTACCGCAACCATAATTAGATAGCAATTATGGTCTTTTGGGTGTTCTCTGCCTTTCCGTATGTACACGCTTGACCAAAGATGGTAGGTAGCCTGACGAAATGCTATCTAGGGTACGACCGTGTATCGTCGACTATCCCCTATGCATCCCCGTCTTTAGGTCGCTCGTATAGCAACCAAGGCAT
The DNA here is from genome assembly GCA_030737875.1 of Allium sativum. NCBI lineage: Eukaryota > Viridiplantae > Streptophyta > Magnoliopsida > Asparagales > Amaryllidaceae > Allium > Allium sativum. Next base: position 969,094,353 of record CM060920.1, read on the forward strand.
ACTCTTGGTTCTTCTAACGCAGACCTTAACCTCTCATGAGCCTAGTATAATCACCAGGCAGCTCATAGAGGGATACCAAGAATATCCTCACGTTCCCCGAAGTCACTGCTTCGTTACCCAGTTCGCTGGAGCCTTTATCTAAATCAGATACTTGCTCCTACTCGTATACTTAAACGATGACCTACCGTATCAGGTTACTCATCTATCTATGAACTGGTCTAAATTTCCTTGACTAAGAATCATTACTTAGTTATTCTTCAACTAAGGTTTACCACTTAGCATTGTTCCCGTTATCCTTGTTAACTACGGTTATCCACCTAATCCTCAGAACTAGGGTTTACATAATGGATTAAGTGTCACTTAAGTTCATGACTTAACCCGTCTACAAATCCTGTCAAAATTGGCTAAGTATCCAAGTTCAAGGCTTAACCCTACAAACCATGCTCAAGTTGGTTAAGTATATTAAGCAATTCACGACTTAACCTCGTCCAATTATCATTCTAGATTGGTTAAGTATATATTAACTTGACCCTATCAATTTACTTAGTCAAATCGGTCAAGTGTATTCAAGCGATTCGTGACTTAGCCTTATCATGTTTTCACGTTATATTGGTTAAGTATTGGTTAACTTAACCACAATAAATTAACGAGTTAGATTGGATAAGTATAGGTCACTTAACCACATCAATTCATCATGTTTAGATTAGTTAAGTGTTTAACTTAACCCCATTAAACTACCAAGTGGGATTAATTAAGTCTAGGCTAACTTAACCCCATCCGATTTCCATGTTTAGACTAGTTGAGTCTAATCTTAACCCCATTCGTTAACCGTATTTTTCGGTTAAGCGTCATTAAGAAAACTTACTTAACCTTACCAAGTTATCGCGTTGGATTGATTAAGTGTTGGTTAACTTAACCCCATCCACTAGTCATATAAAAATGGTTAAGTGTCATTAGGCAAATCAAGTTACTTAACCTACCCAACCTTGTCATGTTTTGTTAAGTATCATTAGCCTAATCAAATTACTTAACCCATTTGTCCATGTCATATTTGGTTAAGAGTCATTAATCAAATTAACTTAACCCTATCATGTGGCATTAATTACTTAATGCACCTTCACCTCTCACATTAGACTTTGTTGTGGTTACTAGTTAAGCCGGTCGGTTCCGGGTAGCTTTACACCACAACTTGGTCTAACCTCGGGTTCAAGCACAACATGACCAACTTCTCACATTGGGTCCTATTGTTTGCAACTACTAGTTAGGCCGGTTGGTTCCGGGTAGTTTTACGTTGCAAACTCAACCCAACCTCGAGTTGGCCACACTTATATTATCTAAGTGTCATGTCCATCATGTTTCCCAAAACATGTTACAAGTTTTCAAGCATTTGGGTAGACCTAACTTAATAGGTAAATTCCCAAAGGGTAGACCTAACTTAATAGGTAAATTCCCAAGCTTATGTTTTTATGCATACTTACATGTCAACTTCCATGTTATATTTCAAGTCATGTTTCCAAGTTGTATTTTCATGTCATTAGAAATTACCCATAACATAACCCAACGCTTTTAAACTCGCATATACGTTCGCGACAACGTAATGGATTAAAAGAAGAGACTTGGCAAAGGCATGACAAAAATGGATATTAAGCCACAAGTTAATCATGGTGGCAAATGAGGCACAAATGTGTTCATTAACTTGCATGTTACATTCTTAAGCCTCAAAACATGCATAAACCCAAACTTGGCACATAAGCGAATCATGGTGACAAAAGATATGGAATGATGACTAGTAACTCGCATATATCATCATATAAGGGTTATGACTTCATATGCAAGTTGACATAAAGGTTATGAGGGTTCTCATGTTGCCTAATGCAACATTTCAACATAAAGGTTGTAGCTTTTAGCTCACAAGATCAAGATAATGACTTCATAAACTTGCATGACATGATAGCATGTATCATACTCAATGATCAAACCCAAACTTGCAACATGAACATTTAACTTCATAGTTAATATCTAAGAGTAGGGAAAGGGCTTACATTGCTATGAAGGCACAACAGATATGACAAAGCCCTTATGCAATCAAATAGACCCAAAATGCAAGCTCTAACATAAAAACCCTTGAGCCAAAATGATCAAAACCCTTGATTTATGATGCAAAGATAGAAACTTGACTTGAATGCAAGCTAATGACACTCATACAAGCTTGAAAACACTTGTATGCATGGAAAATCTCTCATAGAAACCATTTAGAAATTTTATGAAGAGAGTGGAGGCCATGAGAGGTAAAATTTTGCCATAGTTTAGTTGCATGAATGAATAATGAGGATTTAGGATAGGTTAGGGTCTTATTTATAGATTAGGCAAGTGTTTTAGGCCATAGGATTAAACCTAGATTCAATCCAAGCCATCAAAGCATGTCTTGGGGAAGAAGTCAAGTGTAGGAACCATCTAGGGCCTTTAGATTAAAGATGAACCATGAGAACCATCCAAATGCAAAATCTGCATTTGAGCGAATCGGCCCACGGGTTGACAGCCAAACACCCTGGATTAACCCCTAGTCGACCCAGCGAGCTCGGGTCGACCTCAAAAATCGGCCGGTTCGGTTATTCCCCTCTCCCAATTCGCTGTTTTGAACATTTTTGCATATTTATTTATTTAATTTTCAATTATATATATATATATATCAATATATATATATTTCTCTGCGCAACCCATTTCACTTAATTAAGTATACTTTAATTTGGGAATTTTTCGTGAAACTTCGCGAGGCCATATCTTGGTCATACGGACTCCGATTTTCGAAAACTCGGACTCTATTTCGCGTATTTTCCCGAGACGAACGCAATGGCATAGCCCGTTTCCCTTGATTCAGATTTTACAGTTTAATTCTGCCTCCATTTATGTTATAACAGGTTATTGAAAATACGGGTTGTTACAGCAACATTGGCGGTTTTCTCAATGGTCTTACTCGCGTTCTTTTTATATTTGGCCATTATTTCGGATAAGGATCTCAACCTCGTGGGAGAGGATTCGTCAGATGGCCTGGATCGTAATAGATATGGAGAATCTATGGTGGAAGTTGGCTTAGAGCTTCAATGGTAGACTCTTAAGATTAAGAGAAGTGTGAAGGAAGGAGATGCGAACGCGACCCCACGGTGGGCGCCAAATGTTTAAACCAAAAATGGTTCAAAGGTACGTAAACCGTACTTCACCAATATGATTAGAAATTAAAAGGAGTCACAATCACAAAATAAGCGAGAAAAAGTAAGTAAATGCATAAGGATCTTTATAGTGGTTCGATCTAGAATAGATCTCCGTCCACTTTGGAAGCCATTTCATTATCGTGTGAGAGATTTACAAAGTTCATAATCTCATACATCTCATTTGGCTCATTCTCTCTTTTATTACAATGATTTTCCTCTCTTTAATGACTTGATTCTCTCTAATCCGTTATGGAAGTGGTTGGATCCTTTGAATGCGATGAGCGTGAGAGTGTTTGTTTCACGATTTGAGCACTTAGTGGATCAATGATGAGTCCTTAGCGGTTGAGATGTGAATCGAAACTCGGAGGAGGACTAATGGCGGTTGGAGAGTATTTGAATGGAGCTTGAGAAGGTAGAGATGATGGATATCGATTTGGAGATGGTAGATCCGATCGAGTTGTCGATGGAGAAGGATGGAGAGAACTTGAGTTGATATCTAATGGAAGAAGGAGAAGACTTGGTCCATTTGGTAGTGGAGGAAGATGAAGTGAGCTTAGATTAACGGAGTTTGAAGAGAGCTTAGATTACTTGAGAACGGTGTAGAAGTGATTTGGGCAGCCCTTCGGGGTCGAAGAATCCCTCCTTTGAATGGTGGTGAAAAAGGGTATTTATAAGAAAAGTTTGGACCAGGTGGCAAAGTTATAATTATGGTGAACTGATTTTGGATCGCACGCACCTATATTTACAGAAATGTCATCGGACAGCTTGTGGAGCGCACTTTACAGTTGGAGCTAGCTATCATTTTATGCACTGGAGTGGGAATGAGCGATCGACCAGGCATGAGGGAGCGTCCCTAAAAATCGATGTGCGGACGGGTTCCCAGTTAATGAACGAGCGATCTTACGTATTAATATATGTGACCGTCCTTTTCCAGCTGTATTCCATGCAGCAATATTACTTTATGGCCTTTCTTGAAGCCACGTCTTCTTCCTTTTATATTTTATGGGATCTAAGAATACAAAAGATGCCATCCCTTTTAATACATCACTGCTCTACTCCACTTAACAAGTATTGCTCGACCCCTCTTCCAAGCGATGGCATGACCTCTCATGCAAAGCTGTGACCGACCTCAGCGTGCTCGAGTTAGCAACGTGATGGTGCTCGACCTCCCCTTCTAAAAACATGTTGCTCGATCTCCCTTCGTGGCCACTTCCTGCTCGACCGAGGTGGCAAGATGTGTATGCACGAGCTTCCATGCTCAACCCCCGGTTCTTCCAATATGGTGCTCGACCTCATAACAAGACGTGCTGTTCGATCCCCTAGCGCATGGCCTGCTCGACCTCGGCTGAGTGAGCGAGCTATAGCTACGTGTGACCGAGCAACCAACTGAAGTGCGAGACTGGTGATGCTGACGTGTCCCTTTGCTGGAGTGCATGTTTGATGCTGCAGGCATGACTTAATGTATGGATGCACAAATTGTGTTTGTTCAAATGCCAATGAGAACAGGGTTAACACTTTATGCAACGAATTGTGTTGTTCCTTTGAGTGTTCTAGCTTTCATATTTGGTAGTAGCTATGGAAATATTAGTTCTTACTACATCTATCAGTCTTTTTTTGGCATGATATTAACTTCTTGTTGTCCTAAAGAAAGCAGCAAGAGCGCGCCCATACTTGGATAACCGGTTAGGTGTCACTAGGAAGGAAGTCATGCATGTAAACTAATAAACAGAAATATAACAGTGAAAGTGGGACAATTTATACAACAATTTATGCATGTCAGACAAAATAAATTATTGATTTTTGCACATATGCGCACATAAAATAAAACATTCCATATTAAAAACCTAACAAAAATATTTTATAATGTCAATCCTACTGCAGATGTGCAACACACGCGTGCCTATCTACTTGTGTATCATAATTACAAGTTGTGCGGAGCTCTTGGTAATTTATCGCTCAGGAAGCATATGTTTGTTTTACCCTGAAAGCATTGGAACCATGGCCCCGATCCTTTCTTTAAACCCTTTTTCTCTTTCAGGCCCATCTCAGCTTGAACTAGTCGATCCATCCGCAGATGCCTTGAATTTTGTCGTGCACAAATATTTGTCACTTGATTTCACCCAGATGCTTGACTATGGTGTTGGGGTTTTGTGCGCAGCGGAAGTTTGACAAAACACCAAGAAAAATAGGTTCTTTTTCACCCAATCACTTGAAGATGAATTTGATTGAAAAGAAACAACAACACAAACAAATATCGGAAATATGAACACACGATATTCCACCCAACCACCCTCTTTATTGATTCACTAAAATATTGTTTACAACCGATCTCAACTATCGTTAAACAAACACAACTTGAATCAATAACCTTATTGAGAAATAGGTAGAGAATATCTAATGGCTAAACAATTTGAGGAGAAAGATAATGAAGAACAATGACAAATTTTTCCACCATCTAAATGAAGATATCAACTAGGCCTTTTATAGAGTGAATTGCTTCATACCCAAGTTTTCTTGGCATCCAAGTAACTTGTCACCCAAATTATCCTCATATATCTCAAATATCTATTTGGATAAACACCAAATAATCCTTGCCTTCACTTCCAAATATCCCACAAAAGTAGCAACAAATATCTCCACCAAAAATGGATATTCATAGAAAATTTGTTGCCGACAATTGTGATTTGCTTATCACAAATCTCAACACTCCACTTTGATACCAAATCACAACATCTCCTCCACTCAACACTAGCCAACTTAGCTCTCATTTTCAACCTTCATTTCTCAAGTAACATCATTACAAACCTCCACCATCACCCACTAATGGTGCACCTCCCTCATTCGTGCACCTCGCCAATAGCGATCTTCAAAAGCATTTGTAATACCACAAAGACCTCCATCTCGTCTTTGTAGATTTTACAACTCGACATCCATCTTCCGCTTGACATGATCTCTTCATCTCTGGGATCCCTCGAGCATCATCAACATCTAGACCCTTGTCGATATCATGATCCTCCACCTTAGGACCATCAGCAGTGACCATATTAACCTCTCCACCTTTCTGTGTACTAGGTTCTTCAACTGTCACCCGCCTTCCACTGTTGACCACCGAACCGACCAAACTATGTTGGTTTCCCTCCTCCAAAACTCCTCGCATCATCACATGACCACCCTTCTTCGCTCTCAAAACTCCACCTCGAGTCTCATAACTGCAACCGCGGCGATCTAACTGACCGAGAGATATGAGGTTATGCGAACAAGTGGGTATGTGCCTCACACCGGCCACTTCTCTCACCACTCCATCATGCATCCGAAACCTAACAGCTCCAACTCCACAAATTGGTAGCTCTACTCCATTGGTCGTATTTATCATGCCAACACTCTTCTCATATGAAGAAAAACTTTTCACATCTCAACATATGTGAAAACTGGCTCCTGAATCCATCTTCCAAGGCTCCACAACACTAAATGAGACATCATATGAAGAATCACCTTCGGTACCTTCAGCAAAGCCCGCTTATGCCTCATCACTATTATAATCACCTTGCGCCTTCTTCTTCTTCATATCTCGTATATATGAATAACAATCATTGCGCTTGTGACCTTACTTCTTGCAATAGAAACAAGTGATTGCACCTTTACCCTTGGCTCCCTTTTTCTTCCAAACCGTATCCTTCGAGTCCTTTGCTACCATCGCCTCACTTTGAACCGATTTCAACTCCGACCGTTTTCTCCTTAGCTCCTCATTCAGAAGACTGCTTCGAACCATTTTCAATGAGATAGTTCCATTAGTGTTGGAATTACTCAATGAAACAACCAAAGTCTCCCAACTTTCCGAAAGAGAACTCATTAACAAAAAAGCCTGCAACTCATCATCAAAATTGACCTTCATGTTTGCCAATTGATTGATGACATCCTGAAACTCGTTCAAATGCTCTGCAACAGACTTCTCCTCATCCAATCGAAGTTGCACCGACTTTCGTACTAGAAAAGCCTTACTTGTAGCAATCTTCGACTCATATAGCGATACTAATTTGTCCCACAACGCCTTCGCGGATTCACAACTAGCCACATGGTGGAATACAGAATCATCCAAATATTGGCGAATCAACGCAATCGCTTTTTTGTCCATTTTCTTCCACTTTCCCTCATCCATATTCGAGGGCTTCTCCCCATGTCCATCAATGGGATCATGCAAATCATTGAGATATAGAACGTCCTCCATCTTCGACTTCCATATGCCCCAATTCTTCCCATTCAAAATAGCCATCTTCGAAAACGTCATCATCTCCGACATCAAAAAAATCAATTTTTTTTCCAAACAAAAATCAATTTTTTTCTTTCAATCCAACAAACACTCCAAGCTATGCGGTGATCTGAACTCCGATACCAACTGTTGGGGTTTTGTGCGCAGTGAAAGTTTGACAAAACGCCAAGAAAAATAGGATCTTTTTCACTCAATCACTTGAAGATGAATTTGATTGAAAAGAAACAACAACACAAACAAATATCGGAAATATGAACACACGATATTCCACCCAACCACCCTCTTTGTTGATTTACTAAAATATTGTTTACAACCGATCTCAACTATCGTTAAACAAACACAATTTGAATCAATAACTTTATTGAGAAATAGGTAGAGAATATCTAATGGCTAAACAATCTGAGGAGAAAGATATTGAAGAACAATGGCAAATTTTTCCACCATCTAAATGAAGATACCAACTAGGCCTTTTATAGAGTGAATTGCTTCATACCCAAGTTTTCTTAGCATCCAAGTAACTTGTCACCCAACCAAATTATCCTCATATATCTCAAATATCTATTTGGATAAACACCAAATAATCCTTGCATTCACTTCCAAATATCCCACAAAAGTAGCAACAAATATCTCCACCAAAAATGGATATTCATAGAAAATTTGTTGTTCACAATTGTGATTGCGTATCACAAATCTCAACATATGGTATACTGGTATAGTTGATGATTTAGAATTGACATGAATTAGAATCTTGTTGCTAGAATTGCATGAATACATCGGAGATGTCTGGCTCAGTTTGAGGGCGAGTACGGCGGTGATCAGTGGCGTAGCCAAGAAATTTTGTTGGCGAGAGCACAATGAAAATTTACAGACTTTGAAGCCAGTAATTTTGAATCTTCTTTTCCATTGTTTGAATTTTTTTGGACAATGGAATACTTAATCTAACGTGGCTCCTCGATGGAAAATATATTTGGAAAGGCTTTGTTTGTGTTTGATCCGGGTGGAATTTCAAGCAAGCAATCTAGGTTGAATGCAACATTGGTGCATATGTTACAGCTGTCAAAAGGAAGCCCACATGGTCATTCTGTTTTGCTAATAGAGGCGGTACTAGTGTTAGAAGAAATAATGTGTTTAATAGAGTGTCAACAGTGTCAATTGTTCTGGGGAGGGCACGTACCTTGATCAGTTTTTTTTCCTTCTAATACTTCTAAACTTTTCGACTGCATCACATACCTTCAGTTTTTTTTTTTCTTGAATCCTGGGGAGGGCACGTGCCCTCCCCAACCTTAATGTGGCTCCGCCACTGGCGGTGATGGTTGCCGCCTCAGCCGTGAAAACGAAGAGGGTGCAATAAAAAGTGATAAACGATATTTAATTGTAATTTTTGTGGTTTCGCGATGCTAAGTTTTGGTTTTAAGACGGAAAAGCTGCTAGGAAGAAAAACAAACAATTTTAAATTTTAAATTGTAAGTCAGATAGTTTTGTTCTAGATATTAATTGCATGTTAATTATTTAACCAGATTTGATATTATTTTTTTAAATTTATTCACTTAGTTATTAACTTTCCCACTTTTGCTTTTCACCTATTTATTGATTTTCCACTGATGTGTGCAAATTATAAATGGTTTGTTTATATGTATCCCAATCCATATCCTTTCCCTGTATATAAATACTTCCTCCCTTTGCTTGTAATTCATCATTTTCTCTTTATTTTCATTTTGCCTTTGAACATCTTCAAGTCAAAAATGAATGATGAAATGGAAAAGAGCGATGAGAAAGATGAATTTCCAATTGGACTAAGAGTGCTTTCAGTGGATGACGATCTAATCTGCTTAAAGATCCTTGAAGCAAATCTGGTTCAGTGCAAATACAAAGGTATTTTTGTGTTTTGCTTAGCCATATAGGTTTTGATCTGTAATTGAAATCATAGTTTGACATAATCAAATTTATTTGGGAATTTGTTCTTACGAGTGAAATTAAATCACAAGAATTATTATATGCTTTCTTGCAGTCACTTCAACTACTTCAGCGATTGAAGCTTTGAATATACTGAGACAGAATGAAAGCAATTTCGATATTATTGTCACTGATGCCCACATGCCTGGTATGGATGGGTTTACACTGTTGGAGCATGTAGGCCTTGAAATGGACCTACCTTGTATTAGTAAGTTTTAGCATGACTTTTCCTTTTTGCAAAATGTTGATTTATTCTAGTTTGGAATCATATTTTTTTTTTACCTATATATGGTCTCTCAAAGCAATTATGCTGCAATTTTGTACAAGTTATAAAAATAAATAATTTTTGGAAAATAACTTCAACTATGATAGCAGTAAAAATTAAAGTTTAGAAGATATTTACAGGAACAGTCAGAGCACTACAATGTGGAAGAGGAATCAATTCATTCCCATTGTTAAGTTGTTTCACTTATGCAACAGATCAGTTTGTATAATTTCACTTTTTTATTCCTAACCATGGTATTCAGATTATATTATTGGTTTATTTTGAAAAGAATATTAATGTTAACATTTCTTTAATTAAGAAAGAAATAATAAAATATATTTGACAAAAACCATTTAACTTAAATGCATATTCCGTGAGGCAAAAACTTGCTAAAATCTCTTCAAAGTAATTTTGAATGGCAGTTTTGGTTGAGTAATAGAAACTTAATTATTGGTGATGCATAAGTTAAAGTTGTAGAAAAATTTAATTGTAGAAATTGAAAGAGGGTGCATGTTTATAACTTGTTAACTTATTTCCCACTTTTACGAAAAATAAAAATAAAAAAATCAAGTTAAAACATTTAAATTACTAAAGTAACTATTACATTATTGTTGCTAGCCTATTCCTTTCTTGGTGAGTTAATTTTTTCCATTATATTTGTAGATAAAAAGAACATGGTTTGATTTTCGGTATTTTGATTAGTCCCCTGAGTAAGTACAAATCAATAATGTTTAAATTATAACATTCAACTTGGACTTTCAGAAAATCACTTGAGGTTTTATGCTAGAAAAGATACACTGACGTGTGTATTTGTAAAATATAAAAGAAGAAGAACCATCTATTTTCACAAGTGTATTTGTAAAATAACGAAGAAGAACCATATATGTTCAAATTCAGATTTCTTTTTTCACAATTTTGAATCTTTACAGTGTTCCCATTTCATACTAGTTAATACATTAGATGAAGCCGTGTTGAATTTACAGATCACACGTTCTTGAATGTTTTTTAATGCAGTGGTGTCCGCGAATGATGATCCAAAAACCGTGATGAAAGGGATTGAACACGGTGCTTGTGATTATCTACTCAAGCCAGCTAGAGTCGAACAGCTTAAAAATATATGGCAACATGTCATTCGTAGAAAGAAGGCTTGTAGAGAACATATTGAATGTAAAAATACATCCTCTGATCATGGGGAAGGCGGCAACAATAACCAGAGACCTCACAGTAAGCCAAAAAATGAACAAAATGGTGATCAAGTGGAAGAAGATGAAGAAGCTATGGCTGACAATAATGGATCAACGTCCACAAAAAAACCAAGGATTGTTTGGACTCGAGAACTTCATCAAAAGTTCATGGATGCTATTAAAGCTATAGGAGTCCGGCGTAAGTATTTTATTAATCTATCTAATTTAAAAAGTAAATAAAACAATATTAGAAATATATATAGTGCAGTAAATAAAAATATGGGATACTCATTATTATCATAACAACATAAATGTATTCCATAAACTTATTTTAACAGAGGCAGTACCAAAGAAGATACTTGAGGTGATGGATGTTGAAGGGCTCTCAAGAGAAAACGTTGCAAGCCATCTTCAGGTATGTTTCATCCTTGATCCAGTAGCTTGTGTTGTTTACCATTCTACTACTTAATCGACAAGTGTTGGATATTGGTAATCATCATAATTTGGAGTTACCTATCTCAAGTTGTGTTCTCCATATGCATCTTTCTTTTCTAGCTGTATGCACATTGTAAATGCTAATGCCAATGAATTTCCGTTTTATATTTATTGGAAGATATATATGGCCATTGTGGGTCAAGTATAGTGGTTAAAACCTTTTAGACCATCATTTTATATTACGTATTAATTCTTAGATAATGTAAAAAGTGGAAATTCCTCGATGTTTCATTGGTTATGTTCTTGCTCAAGTCTACTCCAATTTTGTTTTCCCTCATCATACTAATTTATAAAGTTATCCATTTTATGAACACAGAAATACAGACTTTACTTGAAGAAATTGGAGGAAAAAGCTAATATGATGGCTCTGATGGGATCGAGGGATCTACTTTTAAATCATGTTGCATATGACAGATATAATGATTTCGAAGCATTTTCCTCGTCTTCAAATCATGTACAAACTCTCCAACCATACGTACAAAACACTACATTTAATAGAGGCAATTCAGGCATGGTCCTAGAAAACAACAATGTTGCTCGTGGTGTAGTTCAAGTACCTCTCCATCCACATATCAATAATCGAATAAACAGCCATGGAAATATATTCCATCAAGGGAACATTCATCAGCAAATGCCTCCAACTTCACAAAAAAGACCGTTAATCCATGAAAACAATTCTTTTAATGGGTTTCAAACATCTACCAACCAGACACTTGTCAACGAAAACATTTCAATGTCAATGAATTCAACTATGATTCATTCTACTGCTGCATCAAATCATTTACCTATGAATATAAAACCTATGCTTCCTCCAAAAGATACTCAAGCAGGTTTGAATACGAGCACATATATGAATCATGTGAATTTTGCATCTAGTAATGGCTCAGCACCATGTTCTACTATTGGTGTTAATAACAACCGTACTTTTGATCATCATATGCTTATGGAGAATGTAATGAATAATGATTCAAACTACTTGAATTTTGGAAGTGCAAGTCAAAGCCTAAATCGAAATATTGCATTGGGTTCTCAGTTTGATGGTAAACCCTTATTCGATCCCAACTCTTCTCATAGCCAAAGATTAAATGTTGGATCAAACAACATAGGTATGAATGCTAATGGACACCAAGACTGTAATAATAACATGCCCCCTGCTGAACAACAATGTAAAATTATTAAGTCAGGCCCTGATAACCCATTTAAGAATGGGGATGATATTTCTTTTTTGGACAATTCATTATGGCAAGGAGATATGGGTTCAAGTGGATGCATCTTTGATGAACTCGAGAGCTTGATCTAGCTAGTTAGACACCTTTTTTTCTATGTATATATTAGTCAATAATGCACATTAGTTTCTTCGTTGTGAATTTCATTATTATAAGTTGCTCTAGGGAAATTGTGCATATTGCATTATAGCTAATATATTTGTATTATAGTGAATTTCATAGGCTCGTATCATCATTTTTAATAGCAAATAGGTCATTATTCGACATTATAGGTTTAGTCGTAAATGCACATATGTTCTCTACTACTAACAATAATTCCACTGCTTTGCTAACATATGTTTTCTTGTTAATAAACGTTGGAAAGTGCTTGGTTTTGACATTTATTAACTTATACAACGGATATCGAGTTTATTATTATTAATTTAATTTCAAAAAACATAGATAAAGTTTATTTTTCCCTTACTACAAACAAACTCGCAAAAACTATGTTCATTACGATGGTAGGGCTTTTACAAGGATCTTTAAACAATTAGATTTTAGAAGAGACATGAAGTATATAAAAAATTGGGTTTTTTTCCTCTCAGCAATATTTTATTAATCCACAGAAGATTATATGAAAAACATAAAAATTGATAACCAGTCTTAGTACCATAACTATGGCTATCAACGGATATTTTCGGATGCGGATAGTGTTATATCTGTATCCCCAACCTAGAACTCCTTAACTTTTACAACTTTAATATAATTACTTCTCTAAGTAAGGACGCTTACTTGTGAAGTATGAAACCTAGAACCGGATTGCTAATTCTAAAAGGATGGGACGCCTTATCCTACTTCGACAAGGCTGCTCGGTCTAATGGAGAGCATTGGATCCTACTTGTTTGGCTCTGGTTCGCCATGTCAAGGCGATTCATCTGGTTATTTGGTTATCAGGTGGACTTGTCAGTGACACGACAAGATATTCACTTGTGGCTTTGGATCGTCATATCAAGACAATTCATATGGATCGTGACAAGTTACTTACTCGTCATTTTAGATTGTCCTGCCATGGTGATTCACCTGGTTATTTGGTTATGTTAAGTGGACTTGTTAGTGATGCGACAAGATTGATCACTCGTAGCTATTGGTTATCTGGCTATCTGGTTACTGCTTACTTTGGATTTACGAATTTCAGGTTTTCCCGATAACCTTGCTATGGTTATTCAGGTTCTCGGATCCTTGCTATCCCTCGATTATTGGCTACTCTGGTTATTCTGGCTTTCGGACCTCCTTGGTCCACTGGTTGCTGGTTATTCTAGTATTTAGGCTCTTGAACCCTTGTGGTCCCTCAATTATTCTAGTTATCTCGGTTATTCTGATTATTTGGCTATTTTGTTTATCTCTCGAGAAACGATCCAAAGCGATCATCGGCTTTCACTGGATTTCAGACTTTGGTCTTATGGCTAATACGATTCGGCGCTATCATAGATTTATGGTCAGTACCATCCGACGAGATCACGATTTTTAAACTCTCAAGCTTTATGTATTTCACATTTCATGTTTAACATGACCCGACATGATCGTGGCTTTTCGGCTGTCTGGTTATTCGATTTTCTTCGGACTTCTGTTGAGTTTAGTTTACGGATTCCTAGATTTCTAACAGAATACAACTCCTTTTGGTCAAAGAAAGATATGTTTTCGGGGGTAAAGTGTTAACCTGCTTTTTGGCAATGCAGTCGCATGTCAAGACCATGATTAGTGACGAGCTTGAATCTTGAGAACGTCGTTAACCATAATCTTGACGTGTGACTGTTTTTTCAAAAAGCAGGTCAACAACTGCAGTAAAGTAAATTACATGAAAATAAGAAAGTACACCAAGAAATATCGCGACACAAGTGATACAAGGATGTACGACATGTAAACCAGATTTTATTAACAACAGTCATTTACAATATCAAGTCAAACCACAAAGGAGGCCAGGGCCAGCACCCGCACAACCATGTCCAAGAAAGACAACATTCAAAGGAGACAAAAATGCCATGGTGCAAATTACAAAAAATAAAAGCCAATGCATCACTCCTTTTTCTTCCCACCTTTCCAAGTTTCACTCGATTTGATCTTCAGCTTAGTAGCCTTCCTGATGGAATGGTAGTTAAAGCCAAACAAGCAAGGATCACGAGGTTGCCCTCATCATCAGTAATGGGGGTAACCTTTGATTTCTTACGCGTATTGTGTATTCCGTTGCGCTATCCCTTGGAATTTTTATCGCTCCCTAAGGAAGGATCCTTACACTCAGTAACCGAACCATCCTCGGTGGTCTCTTCCTCCTCAATAATGTCTCTTCCGCTTTTAATGGGAACTGCCAAATCATCTAAGTCTTGTATGGTAGTAATTTGCTCAGATTGTGACCCGGATGGGAGGCTTGACTAAAAGTTGAGGCAAGGGTAATGGAGGAAGCAGTTGTCTGAGAAGCGGTGATTATTGGAGAAGAGCTTGTCGAAACAAGCAATAAAGGAAGTAAAAATTGCAATAGTCCCTGCAGTGCCAGCAACAGAAGGTAAAGAATTCGGTAGGCCCAATACTATATCAAGTGAAAATTGAGTAAATAATCAAACTTTTATGTGGAAGGAAAATGGTCCCTTGAGTCAGAGATGATATCAGCATTACCTATCTCCAAGGATACCCGTTTTACAATCTCAAAATCCTGCACACCCTAGCCATTTCCCTCGTCACTCGATAAGTTCACCCCAACATTTACGTCATCGACATCTATAGTCCAAGAGGAAGTTACTTCGGTAGAAACATCGACGAGGGCCACTATAGAAAGAGTAGCTTCGGTCGCAGCGGTTGCCTCAGCGGGGGCATCTTTGGCACTTGAGGGGTCCTCAGGGGGGTGGAGGTAGGAGTGCAGGGTAGGGGGTGGAGGCATCCAAAGCAGTTTGGGAATCAAGGCAAGATTCACCAGAAGACCCGGCTCTCTCGGCAACAACAATCTCTCTTTCGTGTCTCAACTCCTCTTGTCCTTTGGTGAGAGTAGCTCGAGAGTCATCGTTCAAATAAAATGCCAAGAGCTCCTCTTTTGTGCAACCGCCGTTAACAACTGCCCATCTCAGAAACTCCCCCCGTATCTCTTCCAAGGTGCAGGGATACCTCTCCTCCAAAAATTCCAAACTACTTATTCTCATAACGTAAATAACATAAAACTCAAACATGTTCACGTTGAGATTGCTCATGGTGTTGGCATAAGTACTCTCAATGGTGACTTTTTCAAGCATGGCCTGATCGCGCTCTTACCTCATCAAATCACACTCTCGCTGGGCTTTAGCAAGTTGGTCCTTCAGTTTTATATTTTCAAGAGACTCATTATTGACCGTTATGGGAAGATTCACCACTTGTTTGCGATAGTCTTCAACGGTCCATTTTTCCACCTCCAATAAATCTTCAGCCCGCTTTTGTGATGCATGCACGTAGTTGAGAGTTTACCAAGGCCTCCTTTGCTGATGGGACTAGATTGTGGCCGTTAGCTCTTCTTCGGGTTTCTTCTTAGCATCTATGACTTCATCATGGGCAGCAGCGATACACTCAATTTTAGTGTCTCGCTTTTTGATCACCTTTTCCCACTCAGAACGATCGCTCTCCATTGTGAGTTGTGCTTCATAGTTCCACCTATTAACTCTTTGGAGTTCTAAGACTAATTTTTTCCAATTAGAAAGTTTCTCTATTTCATTCTTATACACCTCAATATTCTTCAACATTTCCTCTTGTCAATATAGGTAATATCCAAGTCAAAGCACACTCCGCCTAAGAACTATCCCGGAAATCTCTATGTTAATCGACTGGGTGCCTTCGGAAGCAAGTAGGATGGCCTCTTTATGATTTTATAAACATATGTCTCAACCGAAGTGGGACAAGAGGATTGGAACCAGAAGGTCGAATAGGGGAAAGATCGACAGATGTTGTAGCAAGGGGACTGAGATTTGATCGGTTTTAACGCGCTTAGACGTCTCTCCAGAGTCGGTATCTTCCTTTCTATTGTCCCTTTCGCACTTCTTATGTATATTCTCTTCTTAGCTACAATCTCATGCATAACGTTCACGATCTCTTTTATCCCATACCTCGCGATCCCTCTTGTCATGTTCTCCACTATCTTTACGAGCATACTCCTTACGAACTTTTCTCTTTCCTCTCCTTCTTCGTCTCATAGCGTCTCGGATAAAAGAGACACGAGTCTTTAAAATCCTTGAAAAGCACGATGCTAGCGAACGTCTTAGTAGTAGTATTGGCGGTTCATGGAGGAACTTACTAGAAAAGAAGATCAAATTAGCAACAGGGTCAAAAATGGGAGTAGGACGATAGAAGAAGCACGAGTGTTAAGTAGGTGCAGTGTAAGGTGCATGTGAGTGTCATCTAAACCCGGCTTTCCTATGAACCGCTTGGTTCAGAGGGAATCATAGGTGTCTCGAAGAACGTTGAAATGATTTTTGAGGAATGCAAAGCAAAGAATGGGGTCGCAGGACTGCCCAAACTAGAGGTTGTAAGATTAATCGACGTAGGGTCATCCTTAAAGATTTCGGCCAGTGTTGCATATATGTCACTCAAGTCACCAAAGATGTTCTAATCATTCCCATCCAAATTTTGAGCGGGGAAAGTTTGGGTCGAAGAAGTTTGAGCATTATCAGCAGACGTATCAACGGAATCAGTGTAACACCCCACCTCCGCCAGGGTGACTCTTGCAAGCACTCTGACTTTGGAGGGGCGTTTGAATCAGGTAAACATGTATAATGATATATCAAGGCAGAACAAGAACATATGTATATATGTAAACAGAGTAAATAACATAGATAAAAACAGCGGAAGATTTCAAACCATTTCAAAACAAGTCTGGTACAACATAATGTCAATTTTCCAAATACACAAGTCTAGATAAAAACAACATTACTGAAAAACTGAAATACATAAGTACTATCCCCAAATAAGTGATAACCATAGCTAGCTTCATGTCGAAACCATACATGAGCTGAAATCCCACAAGCAAGCAATCCGAAATCCAAGCTAAGCTCCGACGTTCCCACCCTGAGAACCTTAGGGGGGGGGGAGAAACGGAAGAAAAGAGGCGAAAGAAAACAGGTCAGTCAAAAAGACTGAGTAAGCCCTACTACAATCAATGTAAACTGATAAAGTTAACTGGCATGGGCAGCAGGGATGAACATAAGGATAACAACATACTAGCATGATGATTAATTAACAAGGTAGATAAAGGTGTCATCGCATAATCAGGATTAAGGTTTTGCACCACAGGTGTACTAGCAAACTAACATGACTGGAATAAACAAGTATTGATCCCTTGGCCCATGCTTTGGCCCAATAACATGAAATGACCCTAATACAAGGTCCAACCCAACGGTCTAGTCGATCGGCTCCCTAAGCCTAACTCATCATGTGTTGGTGTCAATACGGCCCAAACATAATTGTAGTCGAACTGTGCCGGGTCCACCCTTCGGGTGTATCAAGCCCTAGGGTGCCAACCCCTGGACACCATAAACATGAGTGCACAGTCTCGATCTACTGGTACCCATGGGTGACTTCTCCAAATACGGACTACGTGCACGACCATAGTCCGTCCGGAACTACATCGGCGTACCACCCGGCCGTCGTTTATTGGGTCGCTTACCTCCAGCCCAGTAATCGTGCCCCCTCCCTAGCCTAGTCCCTAGGGCCTTAATGATACCGATTTTTGGGGATTACTGCGGAGTGGGCCCCCCATTGCTAGGATTTTCTAGTGGGTTAAGTACGGTTTAACCCTCTTGCTAATCATGGATTAACTTGGTTAAGTGTAACGATGAGTTCACGACTTAACCCCGATTAATCTACCAAGCCCAAATTGGTTAAGTATTAAGTGGACCATGACTTAACCCTAATCATGAGGCATTAACTTATTTAATGCGCCTTAACCTCTCACATTAGACCTTGTTGTGGTTACTAGTTAAGCCGGGCGGGTCCGGGTAGCTTTACACCACAACTTGGTCTAACCTCGGGTCCAAGGTACAACATGGCCAACTTCTCACATTGGGTCCTATTGTTTGTAGCAACTAGTTAAGCCGGTCGGTTCCGGGTAGGTTTACGCTACAAACTCAACCCAACCTCGAGTTGGTCACACTTATCTTTTCTAAGTGTCATGTCCATCATGTTTCCAAAACATGTTACAAATTTTCAAGCAATTGGGTAGACCTAACTTAATAGGTAAATTCCCAATGGATAGACCTAACTTAATAGGTAAATTCCCAAGCTTATGTTTTTATGTCTTTTAAGTTTACCCAAACCCAAACGCAATCCCATCGCTTACATATCGCCATAGCGCATAAAGGATAGAAAGAGGGAACTTGGCATAATCATGACATAAAGGTGTTGAAGCCACAAGTTCAACATGGTGGCATAAGAAATGTACATATGTTCATATACTTGCATATTACATTTTTAGGCCTCAAAAGCATGCATAAAAACCAAACTTGGCATATTGGAGATACATGGTGCTAAATGACATGTAGACATGGCCATAAGTTCGCATTTAGCCTCACATGCAAGTTATCATAAGAGATATGATAACTTACATGTTGCCAAAATGCAACCTTTGGCATAAAGCTTGAAGCTTTATGTTCATAAACCCAAGATAAGCTTGCATAACATGATAGTATGAACAAAGTGTTCAACCCAAACTTGCATAACATAACTTGGCATACTTGCATATAAACTTGTATATCACAACATGATAAACTTGCATATAAACTTGCATATCACAACATAATAAACTTGCATATAAACTTGCATAACACAACATGATAAACTTGCATATAAATTTGCATATCACAACATGATAAACTTGCATATAAACTTGCATATCATACATTTAACTTTAGAGTTTAAGTATGAAAGTAGAATAGGGCTTACAATGCTTAGGAAGTCACAAAAATATGACAAAGCCCTTATGAAATCAATTAAACCCAAAATGCAAGCTCTAATAGAAAATCCCTTGAGCCAAAATGATCAAAACCCTTGCTTTATGATGCAAATATAGAAACTTGACTTGAATGCAAGCTAATGATGCTCGTACAAGCTTGAAAACACTTGTATGCATGGAAAATCTCTCATAGAAATTTATTTAGAATTTTATGAAGAGAGTGGAGGCCATGAGAGGAATGATTTTGCCATAGTTTAGTTGCTTGAATGAATAATGATGATTTAGGCTAGGTTTAGGGGTCCTTTTATAGAAGTTTAGGTTAGTTTAGGCCATAGGATTAACCCTAGTTTAGATCTAAACCATCAAAAATCGTCATAGGCCAGCAGAACAGACCAGAGAACCAAAACAGGTGCACCAAGCCAGCCAGGGTCAAGCCAGAAAGCTGTGCAGGTTTCTGGCTCGACACGGGCGCACTTCCCAAGTGCGCCGGTGTATTTTTGTGCTGGCGCACTTCACAAGTGCGCCAGTGCATTCTGGCTTGTTTTCGGTTTTTCTGCCTAACTTCGTTTGTCCATATCTTCTTCATACGGACTCCGATTTTCGAAAACTCGGACTCTATTTCGCGTATTTTTCCGAGACGAACGCAATGGCATAGCCCGTTTCCCTTGATTTAGATTTATAAATTAAATTCTGCCTCGATTTACGATATAATAGGTTATCAGAAATACGGGTTGTTACATTCTCCCCTCCTTAAAGGATTTCGTCCTCGAAATCTTCAAGTTAGGAAGAACGCATCCTACCATCCATCATCCATCTACTCAAATCATCATTCACGAGCAATCATTGTCCTTAAAGATTCTAATGCGGTATGAACATATGCAAAAGGTGTGTGTATATGTTCTTATCTAATGCAAAGATCCTCAATGCAAAGTATGTTAGTGAAATGAATCCATTATGTATGCAAATAGTCCTAATCATATAATACTATATGTGTGCACAAACATTCGTCCATATGCAACATCCATGTGCCGAATTAACCATCTTGCAACCATAAGAATTGAAAATGTACACGTCCATATGCAATATGAGAGTGTATTTCAAGCCGATCTAGTGCCTAGTGTGTGTTTATGCATCCACGAGCAACCACTAGCAACCACTTGCATCCACTTGCAACCATCAAACATAACATGTCTCAAACACATGTTTACATCCATAGGATTCCTATCTCAATAAGATACAGTTGAGTGATGGAAGCGAGTACAGATAAAACAAAAACTTGGTACATATACTTACAGACTACTAGTACAGATCAGATTTCCCCAAATGATTCTTAGGAAACTATGCATGGTAGAAACCCAGAATGTATTCGTCATAGTCACCCTCATGCCCAACACAGATACTCTCAAACCCCAATTTATCACAAACAGATGAGTTATAACTCTCAGGGAGTTTGAGACTATTACCAGATCAGAAGCAAGACTAGCATTAAAGTACCGAGTTTCCATTACAGAATCAAAATACCAGAAAAAGAGTTTCAAACTGAAAATCAGACAAGGAAAATTAATCATCCTACAGACAAATTATTCTAGCCCTAATCTATTCACTCGCCATGCGAGTATTCACCGTTCCTTCCGATGTAGTCCCTTTCTTCTTCGGGCAGTCCCTAGTGAAGTGTCCCATCTCTCCACAGTTAAAGCAAGTGCCCTTCCTCTTTCTGCAATCCTTGTTTAGATGAGTTGAGCTTCCACAAGTAAAGCACTTCTTTTCCTTCTTATCTTCAGACTTCTCCTCCTTCGTTTGCATTTCCTTTTTGGGCCCCATTTTCTTGTTCTGAGGCTCATTCACCTTGACCTCCTTCTTTGCACTCTTGTTCTCTTCATTGAGTAGGGCCATATCTACCAAACTCTCAAACGTGGCCCCCATGGGCACATGATACATAGCTAACTCCTGTAACGGCTCATTCAATCCTCTAGCAAAACGAAGAGCCTTCTTTTGAGTAGTACTCACCATATCCAAGCCAAAACGAGCTAACTGATTGAACTTGTTTACATATTCTTTGACAGACATGTCTCCTTGCTTCAAAGCAATAAACCTCTCCATTTGCAAATTCTCTTCAGCAGAAGACAGAAACTTAAGCCCGAATCTTGTCCTGAAATCGGCCCAAGTCTCAACAGGCCTAGTACCATTGGTGACTTCCCACCAATAAGCAACTTCATCCTTCATAAGCCAAACCGCCAACAAGATCTTCCTCTGATCGTCTAACCCAAAGATAGCAAATAAATCCTCGGTCTCTTTCAACCAATTCCGGGCCTCTACAAAAGTCTCGGTACCTAGAAAGTCCTTGCCACCCATTGCTTTGAAGTCCTTGCAAATCTTCGTGAACTCTACTGGAGGATGCTGAGGGGGAGGAGGAGGAGGAACCTCAGCGACAGGAGGAGGAACATTAACCACCGGAGGAGGAGTAACATTTGCGGGGCCGGCTTCGGTCGCCCTAGCCTCCATAAGTCTCCTATACCAAACAGGAACTTGCACTCCCTCTGGGATAACAAAGTTATCTGTCATACTGAAACGAAGGAAAAGATAGGTTCAGAACGAGGGAACTAAGAATAGATGACTAAGGATTGTGCTAATGGCTTTTTGGGGAATAGCCTTTAAAATAAACTAGACTTTTCTTTGGAAAATACTTTATACTTGGTTTTGAAAATAGTTTTCCAAAAGTTTTAAAAACCTTTTTGTTCCTTCTCGTAAACCATATGCTCTGATACCAAATATAACACCCCACCTCCGCCAGGGTGACTCTTGCAAGCACTCTGACTTTGGAGGGGCGTTTGAATCAGGTAAACATGCATAATGATATATCAAGGCAGAACAAGAACATATGTATATATGTAAACAGAGTAAATAACATAGATAAAAACAGCGGAAGATTTCAAACCATTTCAAAACAAGTCTGGTAAGACATAATGTCAATTTTCCAAATACACAAGTCTAGATAAAAACAACATTACTGAAAAACTGAAATACATAAGTACTATCCCCAAATAAGTGATAACCATAGCTAGCTTCATGTCGAAACCATACATGAGCTGAAATCCCACAAGCAAGCAATCCGAAATCCAAGCTAAGCTCCGACGTTCCCACCCTGAGAACCTGGGGGGGGGGAACGGAAGAAAAGAGGCGAAAGAAAACAGGTCAGTCAAAAAGACTGAGTAAGCCCTACTACAATCAATGTAAACTGATAAAGTTAACTGGCATGAGCAGCAGGGATGAACATAAGGATAACAACATACTAGCATGATGATTAATTAACAAGGTAGATAAAGGTGTCATCGCATAATCAGGATTAAGGTTTTGCACCACAGGTGTACTAGCAAACTAACATGACTGGAATAAACAAGTATTGATCCCTTGGCCCATGCTTTGGCCCAATAACATGAAATGACCCTAATACAAGGTCCAACCCAACGGTCTAGTCGATCGGCTCCCTAAGCCTAACTCGTCACGTGTTGGTGTCAATACGGCCCAAACATAATTGTAGTCGAACTGTGCCGGGTCCACACTTCGGGTGTATCAAGCCCTAGGGTGCCAACCCCTGGACACCATAAACATGAGTGCACAGTCTCGATCTACTGGTACCCATGTGTGACTTCTCCAAATACGGACTACGTGCACGACCATAGTCCGTCCGGAACTACATCGGCGTACCACCCAGCCGTCGTTTATTGGGTCGCTTACCTCCAGCCCAGTAATCGTGCCCCCTCCCTAGCCTAGTCCCTAGGGCCTTAATGATACCGATTTTTGGGGATTACTGCGGAGTGGGCCCCCCATTGCTAGGATTTTCTAGTGGGTTAAGTACGGTTTAACCCTCTTGCTAATCATGGATTAACTTGGTTAAGTGTAACGATGAGTTCACGACTTAACCCCGATTAATCTACCAAGCCCAAATTGGTTAAGTATTAAGTGGACCATGACTTAACCCTAATCATGAGGCATTAACTTATTTAATGCGCCTTAACCTCTCACGTTAGACCTTGTTGTGGTTACTAGTTAAGCCGGGCGGGTCCGGGTAGCTTTACACCACAACTTGGTCTAACCTCGGGTCCAAGGTACAACATGGCCAACTTCTCACATTGGGTCCTATTGTTTGTAGCAACTAGTTAAACCGGTCGGTTCCGGGTAGGTTTACGCTACAAACTCAACCCAACCTCGAGTTGGTCACACTTATCTTTTCTAAGTGTCATGTCCATCATGTTTCCAAAACATGTTACAAATTTTCAAGCAATTGGGTAGACCTAACTTAATAGGTAAATTCCCAATGGGTAGACCTAACTTAATAGGTAAATTCCCAAGCTTATGTTTTTATGTCTTTTAAGTTTACCCAAACCCAAACGCAATCCCATCGCTTACATATCGCCATAGCGCATAAAGGATAGAAAGAGGGAACTTGGCATAATCATGACATAAAGGTGTTGAAGCCACAAGTTCAACATGGTGGCATAAGAAATGTACATATGTTCATATACTTGCATATTACATTTTTAGGCCTCAAAAGCATGCATAAAAACCAAACTTGGCATATTGGAGATACATGGTGCTAAATGACATGTAGACATGGCCATAAGTTCGCATTTAGCCTCACATGCAAGTTATCATAAGAGATATGATAACTTACATGTTGCCAAAATGCAACCTTTGGCATAAAGCTTGAAGCTTTATGTTCATAAACCCAAGATAAGCTTGCATAACATGATAGTATGAACAAAGTGTTCAACCCAAACTTGCATAACATAACTTGGCATACTTGCATATAAACTTGCATATCACAACATGATAAACTTGCATATAAACTTGCATATCACAACATAATAAACTTGCATATAAACTTGCATAACACAACATGATAAACTTGCATATAAACTTGCATATCACAACATGATAAACTTGCATATCATACATTTAACTTTAGAGTTTAAGTATGAAAGTAGAATATGGCTTACAATGCTTAGGAAGTCACAAAAATATGACAAAGCCCTTATGAAATCAATTAAACCCAAAATGCAAGCTCTAATAGAAAATCCCTTGAGCCAAAATGATCAAAACCCTTGCTTTATGATGCAAATATAGAAACTTGACTTGAATGCAAGCTAATGATGCTCGTACAAGCTTGAAAACACTTGTATGCATGGAAAATCTCTCATAGAAATTTATTTAGAATTTTATGAAGAGAGTGGAGGCCATGAGAGGAATGATTTTGCCATAGTTTAGTTGCTTGAATGAATAATGATGATTTAGGCTAGGTTTAGGGGTCCTTTTATAGAAGTTTAGGTTAGTTTAGGCCATAGGATTAACCCTAGTTTAGATCTAAACCATCAAAAATCGTCATAGGCCAGCAGAACAGACCAGAGAACCAAAACAGGTGCACCAAGCCAGCCAGGGTCAAGCCAGAAAGCTGTGCAGGTTTCTGGCTCGACACGGGCGCACTTCCCAAGTGCGCCAGTGTATTTTTGTGCTGGCGCACTTCACAAGTGCGCCAGTGCATTCTGGCTTGTTTTCGGTTTTTCTGCCTAACTTCGTTCGTCCATATCTTCTTCATACGGACTCCGATTTTCGAAAACTCGGACTCTATTTCGCGTATTTTTCCGAGACGAACGCAATGGCATAGCCCGTTTCCCTTGATTCAGATTTATAAATTAAATTCTGCCTCGATTTATGATATAATAGGTTATCAGAAATACGGGTTGTTACAATCAGCATCAGACTCGTCGTTAGTGGATTCTCCACTAGAAGAATTTGCAAATTGGGGGTCGTGTTCACTAGTTCCGAAGCTGGTGTCACTATCACTCAAAAACTCTCCCTCCTCTATATCATCTCACATTCTACAAGTGCTTTGCCTTCATGTTGTATAAATTCTCCCTCATCGCCTCCTTTAATGGGCTACATCCTATATTGAGTGCCTTGTTCCTCATCAGTCCGTTGAACCGGTCCTTCAGTAACATGAGGATCTTCAGGAAATTCCTTCTACTTTTCCCTCTTCTATCTATTGAGTGATGAGTCATCAACCATAACAAGAGCAGAGGTCAAAATCTCTCTGGGAATAACTGATCGAGAGGCCTCTAGCAATCCAAAGTTCTGAAGCGAATCGTCTTGAAGTAGGAAATCCTTCTGCCTCTCATCTTCCTGAATAGCCTTTAAAGATTCGAATTTTGTTAAGTACTTGGAATCTTTAACTTAGGAGGGAAAAGCTACAAAGGTAAGAGAGAAAAAGGAAGCTAAGTCAAAATGTCACAAACTTATGGATTCAATAGGGAAAGTGACTTCAACTCGAATGTTCACCTCCTCTTGTCCAAAATCTATTGAAACGCCTCTGATATTTGACATAGCAAAACAAATTTATGAAATGAGGAATCTTGTCTTGTAAACCGAGAATGAGTTTACCATTTCTAGTATCCTTAATAAAAATCAAGGAAGGATGGTTTTTCCTCCTTTTGAAAACACAAAAATAACATATTTCCTCGAACCGAGTAAGCGTTGTAAAGTTCATAAGTAAAACATGCATAAACCATTGAGCATGTTGTATCCATTTAGGTACATTTGGTAAGGTGTGACTCCTAATTCCTCAAGGACTGATTATAAGAAGGAGTAAACGGGTGGAACAACACCATATGAACACATGTGGCGATGGAAAGCGGGTAAACCGGCAAGGGGAAGATCAGCCACTTCATCCCTCTTAGGCAGTTGGACATCCTCTTCTGGAATGCCAAACTGTATATAGACATACTGAAGCATCCTATGAGTCACCACAAAAGGGAATCTCTTCGGTTGATTCAGGATAAGTCTAGGAACAGAATGGGATCTATCAAATACAAGCCCCATTGTGACGATAGCTCTTTCAAGGGGCATGCGTGAAGAGGCTCCTATTTGAGTAGACCATGAGTGCACACTGGAATTAGACTGAACTTGAATTTGAGAAGATTCGCTTTCCCCAGATTAAAGGCGTTGTGAATGTCAAGAGGTCGTTTTACATCATGAATTTTGTGTTAAGAATAATTAGGTATGCTTGTCCCCTAAGTGTGTAGTGTTGTGTGAAGGGGTGGCGCTTGGAGTTCAAAACCGATGTGTTTCGGTTAGGAAATCCAAATCGTCATCCAAGTGCAAGCGTAGTGCCACATCATATCCATCATGATGTAACTTCTCAAATGGAACAGGTTCATGATGATAACCCACTTAAGTGCAAGAGAACTTTCTACGCTTTATTTTGGTTGACTGGACTAATCCGTTGTCGACTTGAGCAATAACAATGAATGCATCTCCCGAATTGGTGCAAAAAGATCTTTTGTTACAGGTCTGCTGAAAATAATATAAGCATGTAGGGTTGGCTAGTTTAGCCAGGTTAAGTTTGGTGCAAAGAAAAGTTCTTCGCTTAGTAAAACTTAGAAATTTCTATTCTTGGATTAATATGCCATAGCTAAGTACTTAGTTTAACTAAGTGATAATGTCGTATTTTTGGTTAACAAATGGCACGGTATTTGTTAAATTTATATCTTTAGTATGGTAAGAACGCAGCTACTATCATTGGATAAATTTAATCTAAGTCGCGCTCCAGTAAAATCTGAAGTCATATGTAAATCCCTTATGTTGATTCAGTTCAAATCCTATATGTGTCATCGAATCAAGACAGGAGGTATGCGCAAATAACTGCATGACCGAGCTCGAGCACTCAAAGCCCATGCCATTATCGACATTGCCTTGACCATGCCCAAATCTTTAGGTTCAACACCAAATCAGAGTAATAAACCTTAGAAAGCCAAGAATAGCCTAGCCCCAATTGTAACTCGATCAAAACCTAAAAAACAGAATTCACCTATAAGTAGTAGAGAGTTGTAATGATATGGTGTTGGTTAGATTAGGTTCTAGCAGAGGTCAGGTGAACCGATTTGTGGGATATTCAACTGAAACCAAGCAATTGGGAGATGGATTTGTGTCGAAATGGACAGCCGTAGGTCGGGGACAAGGTCAAGTGGCTCAAATGAACGATGGCGGCACAAGGGATTAACAGAGGAGTTGGAATTGTTAGATCAGCAACAAAAAGACGCAAGGATTGGAACCCTAGACCTTTTCGACATAGGAAATATTTAAATAAGAATGGATTGGAGTTTATATAAATAGAGAAAAAGATAGCATAAAATTCTACAAAGTACAAGGACTGGTATCGGTCCATCAACCATGGACCTGTATCGATCCATCAGCCCTCGACGTAATCTTAGCGTTCCTGTTCCAGCAGCATATGTATGTAATGCTGAATCCATGACAAGATTGCAAAGATAAAAAAGCCTATTTTGACAGCCAACATTAACTCCAGTCGAAAGTGTCAAGTTAACAGTAGTTAGTCCATAACAATCTCTCAAGGGAAGCTAATTTCTCAACTCCAAATAGTTCCATTATAAAGCGCATAAGACAACATTTCTAGAGGATATCATATTTTCAACACGAATGCAAACTGGGGGCAAATGTTAACCCAGTTATAAACCTGGAAGAAATACTTGCAGAGCCTAAGGAAGGAGCAACATCACACGGCCACCAAATCAAGTGAAACCTTGCAAGAAGGACTTGGAAATAGAAAACAAAGGGTACAAAAAGTTTAAGCACAAAATAATTCATCTCCATTGACCGGTACCGGTCCATCGTCCATGGACCGGTACCGATCCATCACCCATGGACCGATATCGATCCATAGTTCTTGAGTATTTGGGAATGTGTTCAATTCCTGCATGTTTCTATCCTCTCATTGATCCATTGACAAAATTTCATGTCAACATGATTTGCCTAGATACTAATACCCAATGGATCGAAAGGGAAAACCAAGACAGCAAGACACCAAAGCTCGATGCAGTAGCAGATTAAGCCCAAGTGGATCCAAAGTCTACCCAAAAACCAAAGAAGACATGGAGAAGGCACTAATGCAGACAAAAGTGCAAAATAGCATATCTCCATAGACCGATACCGGTTTATCATCCATGGACCGATACTGATCCACGATGAAAGAATATTTTGGAAAGCAACTTTCTAAGGGGGACCTGGGTAGTATTACGAGTCTTTTGCAAAGAAGTTTGGCCAAACTCCTCCAAATTCCTATAAATACCCACTATGCTCTCACATGAAAGGGGATAGAATTTCTTGCCCCGTCGATGCAATGTCAAAGTGGATCTTCATCTCTAGTAGCCATCGTTCGTCTTCTACAGCAAGACTTCGTCTCCAGAGTTAGAAATCATAGGTCACCTAGGTATATTATTGATATTTTCTCCAATAATCTTTAGTCCTTATGGTTTATTTTAAATATCTACTGTGGAGAGAGCTGTAATCATCTATAATTCATTGTACTTGGCTTGGTAAGGATCATAATAAAAGTATTCAAAGTGGACGTTGGCTTGATCTAAAGCTGAACCACTATGAATTGTGTTTCTTCTCCCTTACTTTTCATTTCTTTCCTTTTTCACTTTTTACTATTATTTTCTATTTTCCCCATTCAGGGGTAGTGCTTTCGCAATAAACTAGGTGTTATCGATATTTTTGAGTTAACACATTGGTTAATAAATTGTTAATAATAAATAAATATGATGATAATAAATAAGTTTGAGTAGTTAATATGAATTTTGTGTAGATAATATAAACTTACAACTTAATAAAGCAATAAATAAATATTTTCAATGTATAAAAATAAATATAATTTTAACCATAATCTTAAAAAAACTGGATGGATATTTTCGAATACAAATATCTTTGTATTTACATATGCATCTTCTTTTTCGAATATCGGATATTAATCTACTTCTCAAATATGGATTTTGGATCTTTTGGGTGTCCATTAACAGCCCTAACATAACCCCTTAAAAAATGATCCTTCAAACATACATATTTATAGCTCCTACTAACTAATAGAAAAATATAGATATATTTGCTAGTATATCTCCTAATAGATCTCCCTTAAAAAAAATATTTTACTATATATTTATTTAATTAAATGAAGATATTGTAGATAAGTATATGAATAAATATCTTTTCCTAAATCAAAAAACAAATATTGCGGTGCATGTCTTAACACTCGACCTCGTCATAATATTATTCACTACCTCTACCGTTATTAGAAAATTAAATTTAATCAACTTGCATATCATTAATAAATCATAATTTCTTGTAATACAACAAAATCCTCCAGTCAGACTTTGTTGTTTTTCATTGCTTACTCCACCTTATTTTACATAAATTTGCTCTACAATTCCAATTTCAGAATTTTCTACAATCTTCACCGCTTTTCCAAGCAATTTGTATATGTTGTTATTTCTTGATTTTGCTTGCAAAGCCTCTCTATTATTCCTTCAAACTATTACAGCTCCATCTTTAGTTGAAAAGTTGTGGCCTTTTTGTTCTAATTCACCCCCATTGAAACATAGTTCTTCTTAATTTCTAGAATGTGCCTAACATCTGTTATCTTTACAATTCTTCACCATACATCCTCAACTTAACCGAACCTATGCCCTTAACATGCAAATCTCCACCATTAGCATATTCTACCTTATCACTTTGCTCTTTATAATCAATAAACACTTATCCATGATTTGAAATGTGGAAACAAGCACCTAAATAGTGTATCCATCTTTTATTTATCTTTGTCTACGCATAGAACGTTGTCATCAAAGTCTCCACCAAAATCTAGTTCTCCATCGCTAACTTTAACAAGACTGACTTTACCTTCCTTTTATGTTTTCATTTATCTTTGTTGTTAAAGCTTATTGCAAAATCTCCGCAGGTGATCTGCAGTAATAACAAACAAAATCTTTTTTCATGTTTGATTTACTTGATCATAATTTTCAAATTTGAACCCATTCTAACAAGATTGAATTCTTCAAACCAAAAGTTTCTTTCTTTGTCTTCCATATCCCTTTCTTAAATTAGGTAGTCCTCTGTATCTCCTCGTTAAGCAAACTACTAACCACTAACCCATTTAAAAAACTCAATTTGAAACTGTTCAATCCACTCAAAAGTGTTTTCCAATTCCCTATGAATGTGCTCGCCAAACTTAAAGCTTATTTCTTATCATCCACCTTGTAATTTATGGCAGCAATTGGTTCATGATTACCAAAAAAGTAATTACTATGCTCTCCAATTGATTCACATTATTTAAGCTCAAGTTTATCAATCTTGTCAAGGGAAGAGACTTGTTTGTTGTAGAGTTTCTGGCATAGATTTATTTCAATTTTTTTCAAATTACATAAGTAGATGTTTTGGTAGAAACAATATGAAACACTGAATTTTCCCAAAAAGACCTGAATAGTCGCCACGACCTTTCTATCCAAACTCTTACATTTTAAGTTAGATAAATTACTAGGCTTTCTCATTTAATTACCCTACTAGGCTTTCTCATTTAATTACCCAATGGTTGGTGAAGATTATTGAGATATATAAAATCCATCTTCTTCTCCTTTCATAGTCCACAACTTTTTCCATTAAGTTTTTGTACACTTATCTTCCCCATAATCAAGCTCTTCATAATTTATGTAGTAGACTCCAATACTAAATATTAGAGTTTTTTCAAGGATTTCTACAAAATTAAATTTTAAAAGAGATATGAAGTGGATAAAATAATGATTTTTTCCTCCAAAAAAAACTTTGTTAATCAACCAAAAGATTACAAGAAATTGAGAACTAGTCTCTATGCTATAACCGTTTAAAAGAAAATGATCCTCGTAACATACATAATTATAGCTACTGTTAACCATAGGAAAGTAGATATATATTTTCTAATATATCTGTAATTAAATTTCCTATAATAAACATATTTTACCATGTATTTATTTACTTAAATGAAGATATCTCAGAGAAATATATCCATAAATATCTCTTCGTAAATTAAAAAATATATTGTCCGCAGCAGTAGCCCAACGGTTAAGGACTTGCGCTTTGGTAACAGTGGCGTGGGTTCGAAACCTGGAATGGTATGCTAAGAGCTTACGATGTGCATACGCTAAGATCAGCCATTTATGTGGTGCTCGCGGACCAGACTAAGTGCACTAGGGAGGGTTTTACGTCTCTGGTTGGTTTCCCTCCTGAACAAATTCAATATATATATATATATATATATATATATATATATACATACATACATACATACATACATTGTGCAACATGTCTTTCACACGAGTATACTTCTTTTAATGTGTAGATCTTTTCTTATTAAAACTTATCCCTTTATTTAAGACTTTACCACATATTCATTGCAAACATCTAATGTTACTAAATGCATATCTTGGTATAAATACACCTCATGTAATATCCTTATCCACTTAATTTACATCTAATTGTCCTTCTTATAATAGTCATGTCATATTGTAGAAAAATGTTCAAAATAAGATAATCTAGTTTGTTCAAAAAAAGAAGTAGATTAAAGTATGATACGAATAATTCACCTCTCTTAGTATCAGAAGAAAATTAATAATTATTTTTGGCATTGAATCGTAGGTACAATGAAATATCTAAAGATACACATGCCTGGAAAAATCGACACAATATATTATCGTGCTTTGAATTTTAATTTTATATATGACAAATATAGTTTTAATGGTAAAGTCATTTGTATTTCAATCTCAAAATGGGTTTCAATTGAAATTATATTTTGGTGTAAATTTTAAGTAATGAACATAAATTAACGTTGAAAATGAAACTAAAATTTACTGTAAATAATTAAAAACGTCCTTTCCCATCACTGTATAACTTGCTAATATCAAATAATAAAATCGAGTTTCAGTCGCATAGCGTTAGTTTTCAACTTACTTATTATTCCAAATGTTACAACACTCTTTGTGATCAAGAGCACTCTAAAGTAATTAAGCTTATGCTCATTTCAAACCATATGATACACACACACACACAAACACACATAAATTTGTTTCTGTTTTTTTTTTTGTTCGTTTAATCTAAAGTTTGCTATCCATATACTATTTTGGTTACCTATCGCTTGTAGAAAATCAGTTTAATACGTATAAGCACATTACCAAATTCAAAATTCTGCCTACTTAAGGTAAAAAAAAAATGATTTTTCTCCTCGATTTACCTAATGTTCTTCATGAAATTTTCTTTAAACAGTCATAAAACACATGTAGCAATTTCTACTAAAACAAACTTGACAAATTTTTACTCAAAAACTATATTCCAACTACCCCTCTTATGCTAGCTGATTTGGTCAAGTTGGAGGAGCATCCTTTTCGTATTTGGTTTTTTTTTTTCCGATAACGGTTCCCCAAGGATCATGATGCAAAAATCGATAATATAGGTCAAGTTGCATTAGATTAGACAATATGGCAGATTAATAGATTATTTTCAGGTCTACAAAAGCAGCTAATATGCTGACTACGGATTCAAGGTCTGAAATCGAGTTTATGGAAGTTGATATAAATGAAGGATTGACTAGAGAAATTATGAGTGATGTTATATGTAGAATATCATTTAATAATTTATCTACTTCATATTTGAACACAAAATTGGGTGATAACAAACATGGAACATTTGCTGAAATTTTTGCTGCAAATGATGTTGACTACAATATGATGTTTCGTTTGTGGAAATGTTTTCTTGTAAACTGGATTGGTATAAGTTGTCATGGCCTCCTTGTTATTTTTCCCTTATCCACCTTCTAATTTTTGCACCTAATTTGCTAATTTAAGACTTGGAAACCCCAAAGTCATATGAATTTTGATTTGCTCAACTTACTGTATTTTAATATATTAACAAAATTTATGTTTAGTAGCATTATCTCACACTCAAAATGCTATCGATAGCAACGCCCTTTATTTTTGATATTTACTAGAAAAAATGAGATAAGCAAAATGAGTCATAAATTCATATTTAGTGATTTCTCAATATTGCCATAAAGTAGTATGAGAGGTTTTATTTTTCAACTATATTACAAAATTTACTTGGAATTTGGAAAAGTATTCATAAACTTATGATATAATATGGTATTTTACGAGCTCTACTATGTGCACTTGAGTTCTCGTCCTATAAAAAATTGTAGAAAGTACCATTATGATAACCTTATAAATAATAGTGATCTTTAATAAAAAAAATGTGTTTGCATTTCACAACATTTATTTTGTGTTAGTATGAGTAACAATCCATATTTTTAGTGTTAAATATTTAATTAAGTTAAAATGTTAAAATATTGGTTTAAAAAGGTTTAATGACTTGAATTCGAATGTTAGGACTAGTTTCATGTTAGAAACTAAAATTTAGATATGGAGATTATTTAATATATTTGAAATGTTAAAATTAATATTTGGATATTGTTAGACCAAAAAATGGCACTAACACCCAATTGTCTAGGATTTGTATAGAATAATATAAAAGCATAGAAAATCAATCAACACACAAGATTTACAGTGGTTCGGCGTTAACGAGCCTATATCCACTTCAGGATTCCTCATTTCATTCAGAAATTACAATTACAATAAGCATAGGCACTCAATCACTCAATTACAATGAATAATTCTCTCTAAATTCATTGGTTTTTATTGAGAAGGAAGGTGGTTCTCCACTGTTGGCAACCATGGCCGAAATACATAGGGTTTCCATAGGGCCAAAAGTCCCCTTAATTTGCTGTATGATGATGTATTTATAGGCCGGAATTAGTGAGCGGTTAGAGGTACACGTGGCAGCATCTGGAAGGCTTCAGAGTTGGTTATAAGAGAGTGGAGAACGTGGGGGGAAGGGGAGATGGTAGCTCCTCTTTTGCAGGCTAGAATATAGGCCACGTTATGGAGCAGCAGGCAACGGGCGGATCGGATAGGGGGCACTCCGATCTGATCCGAATGGGGGATCCGATCCGATCCGAATGGGGGATCCGATCCGATCCGAAAGGGGGATCCGATCCGGTGACATCTGCATGTATAATTCAAGTTTTCCAACCTTCTATCACTCCATCCAGGTGATCTCCAATCAATGTAAGTTCGTACTCAAGTCCTTGGCTTTGGATAGCCTGTTCACAAAGCAGGCTAACATTTTGCCCCCCAAAGTACATCTTATCGCAGACGAGATGTGCTTTGAATAAGTCGAGCTAAATCTTTTTGGAACGTCATCTACTTATCAGATTGTTGTGTCCTATTGAGTAGTTCCGTCATATGGGTTTTTTCCTGTATAAATGGCTTATCATATATCGCACTACTTCCATTGATGTTTATCAGGCCAAATTCCATGGCTTGACTGGTCAAGATGATTAAGTAATCGTTTAGACCTCGTCGAATCAAGAGGTTGAATTCCTTCATCATAAGTCATGTAGGATCGTTGGCTCCCGTGTGAGTTCGTACATGCACAAGTTAATGCCAAACGACGTCCTCTTCTTACACAATTCAAGTGCATGGTCGAGTCTAATTTTCTTTTATGGTCGAGTCAATATATGGAGTAGTCATCCAAATCATAGAGTAGTACCAGAGTCTTCGGGCCTTGAGCTAGCATCTGGCTTATTGTGATATAGTGCTTCAGAATTGGCATATGGATCTGCCATTTGTGCTTGGATTTGGACTATCTCGATGTCAGGATATTAATCTAGGGTTCTCCGATTACATCGAATCATAACAATAATGCATCTGAAAGCCGTGACACTACAGATCGTTTTGTATTCCCGTGATCATATATGAGTCAGCACAAGATGTTGAAAATATGCATGTCAGTAGTTGGTAGGATCATCACAATCGTAAGGTATCAGAGGAGTTTATCACACTCTCCATTTGATGCGGTTGTGGATCAAGTCTTTGGATTCATGCTTGATCCGTTAGTGGCTCACTTGGATGGTCGAGATGAATCATATCATATTCCAGAGATATAGCTTATATGTTTTGAATTATGCACAAAGCCAGGGTCATATTCAAATTCAATTTGCGAGTTTAATCGCGTGCTCTTAACGTTAGTGGAAGACAAATGAAGTCAATGTTTATGCCCCCAGCATGAAGTCCTGAAGTGGGTGGAAGTTGGTCTCTGGCTTCTTAGGTCCACATATGTGATAGTCGTCAACCAAGCTTCCATCATGTAATCCTGGATGGTGATTCGTGGCACGGATGTATGTGGGATAGTCTTGGGTCTTCCATCCAAGCTCTGAGGATCTGAGTTGGGTGGCGATAAGATAAAATTATAGGTGGCTCAAATTCTTCTACTTGCCCCTACATTAAGGAATGGGGAGCTTCATTTCGAGGTTGAGTTGGGTTGGATTTGAAACATTCATCTGAACTGGAGCAGAGGTTGGTCGGACTCTGTTTAAGTTCCCAATGGCTCTTGCATTGTCGTCGTTTTCATCCATAATGTTACGTTAAAAGTTACATGTTGCATATGTCTAGGAGGTGGTTGATTTCGCCTTGTTTAATCCAAGACGACGTTGTCAACTTGTCATAGGGTCTCATGCAACCTGAACCGCAGAACAGGGAGTGTTTGAGCCGAATTCATTGTCACTTGAATTCCACGATGCTCACTTCGGCAAGTAAGCCATAGTTGCTTGGTCTTCCATCTACCCAAGTAAAGAAGTTTCCCATCATTTTCTGTTGCTTTCGGAGAAGTTCATCTTGCCAAACCATCTGGATTCTCAATTCAGCAATGGCACCATCCATTTCATATCTAGTTTGACATGCTGAGGAATCATCGCGAAAGGAAATCTCATGACCTCCCTCGTTCCTAGTGCCTTCTGCGCCAACATCCTCAGCATGAAAAAAGTTCTATCTTCCTTCTTATTAACCATCGGGTCCTGGTATTAAGAAATCCGCTTCCTTACAAGCAGGAAGTCAAAGTAATGGCATCCCCCGTTATCCGGGGTCTTTCAATCAAGAAGTCTGTTGGGACTAGCAAATGGACGCTCACTCTGCATCCATGCTGCGATCCTCAAGCGGCCTTTCAAATTCAGACATGGATGCATGGAAAAGAGACATTGCTTTCAAAGCTTAAGTGATTGAGTTATCCAAGTGCTCAAGTTATCGCATTTTCCATTCAGTGTATTTGTGAGGTGGCACTTGTCGATGCACTTGGGCTGTGGCCAGTCACATGTGGTGGTGTATGCTGATTCGATATATCACTCTTAAGGCCTCCTTTCGGTCGTTGACTTAAGTCATGTGACACGTCATTAAACAGTTCACTCTCAAGGCCTCCTTTCGGTCGTTGCCTTAAGTCGCATGAGAAGTTTAGCAATGGGCATCAGCGTCAGCCTTCTAAACATGGCCCTTTGTTTGTTTTCCACTGGCCTGCTGCAGTTGTCGCGAATGCGGCCCTCGCATTCTTGTCCTGTAATCTTGTACAAGCCTGCACTCTGTAAAAAAAGTGAATCTCTAAGTAATAGGTAATAAAGCACATCACAATCAAGTAAGGGTTCCAATTCAGAACACCTGCAATCAAATAATATCTAGAAAATCATATAGAATTTATCTAGGGGGCCGATGTGTGTGTGCCCCCAATCAAACTTGAATAAAGTGCCTAGTCAGGGCTTGTTCGACATTGTGTTGCCCCCAATCTTTCCGTGGGGGGTGTCGGCTCAGCTTTCAATCTTATCCCCATTCCTTCCGTGGGGTAGGAGCCTGTTGTCTTCGGTGCTTAATCTTAGCACCTTTATACTCTCCTGACGTATGCCCAGGATAGAGTTCGAACTTAGCTTTCAGTCTACGCCCCGATCCTTCAGCAGGGTAGGAGTTCTAGTAGCGTCAGTCCCTAGCGCCTTTATACTCTCCCGTCGAATGCCAAGGGTAAAGTGTGGTCAAGGCGGTCTTTTAGTCGTAGAGCACCTTCACGCCCTGTGGACGTCGTCTTCCCGTCCTTTATACTCTTCCTCAAGTCATGGGGTTAGAGTTATTTAGGCGAACAGTCGCATCATTCGCCCCGGCGCTCCTTCTACACTCTATTTCCAAGAGCGGGAGTCCACCGTGTTGAGTGTCGTTCTCAAACTCGGTTTTAGTCCTTACTCCGCGCTTCACTCTGACAGATGGAGTTTTTTCGGGCAAGCGGTCGAATCACACTCGCCGAGGCGCTACCTCATAATCCCTGATTCATAGGTAAAGGTGGCCATTTGCAATAATCAACTCTCTCTCATCCCGTCGACTCATGGGATGGAGTTTGGTCGGACATTGCAGTATCGTCTTTTAAACGCTCTCTCAAATCATGAGAGTTAGAGTCATGGATCGATTGGTCTTTAATCCTAAAGTGCCCCTCACACTTGTCCTAGGTTCATTCATCTATCCAAGCTCTGAGGATTAGAGTTAGTTAGGCAAACAGTCAGGAAATGTTTGCCAAGGCTCTGCGTTCCTCGGATCAATCCATGCGAGGAGTGATTGGCACCGAATTTCGAGTACCTGCATCGTTCATATAGCATGAGTTAGTTATGTCAATAACTCGAGAAGCATGTAAAAGTAAATTGCATGACTGAAAAGTAAGCATATCAAGGGGCAGTGTTGCCTCCTTTATTTGGATTCATGTAATTTGGTGGCATCAAATATAGGATCGAGCCATGTAGACAATCGAAATGCATCTATCTGAAATCGGATTTCGACTTTGAAATGCAAAAGTCAACGCATAATTATCTTTATATCTGCCACGTATGAGCCAAGGAGTGGATGGTCATCTCGGATCCGCCTTGAGTTATACAATCTCTTTTAGGCGGAGGGTGTGGCCTTTTAAACAAGCGGTTCAGTCAAGATTGTCATGATATTGCTCCATAACTCTATATGCGGGTGTTAGAAGTCTGATCGGTATCAAATCCTAGGTACCTGCACCATCCACATATTATTTCATCTGAGTTAATTACATCAATAACTCATAAAGGACGCAAATATAAGAGTAATGGTTAAAGAGTAGTCCTGTTAAAGGAATGAATATGATTCTGTGTGAAAATGGCATTGCATGCTATCTACAGGTCCATTTTGCCTCGCCCAATATCTGCCAGGGGATGGCTTGATTGTGGTCTTCGATTGACAAAGGCAACTAGGTAAATACTGTAAGTGAATGACAAAGTCGTGTCTCCTTTAAATCGCCTTTTTGCCCCCATGCTAAGGGCAAGGGTCAGAGAGTCATGCAAGCCTATTATGTATCAGCTTTGAATTAGATGATGTAATCATGAGCAATCGACGTTCGAATCTCCGGTTGCACTCAATGTCTGGGACACGAGTTACTTGACTAATCCTCGGTGAAGGGAGTGAAATTGTAAATCTTCACTTTCTAACACCAAAACGTCGTTTGTCAAATGTTTCATTGCGTTCATCTCCCATCTAGCGGGAGGCTGATTAGCGATTTTGTCCAATCATTTAGGGTGGTGAATTCAGCAATGGGGCTTGTTGGAGTCCGACTTAGGACAACCTTCCAAGGGAAACAAGCATTGTCGCCTTGTGTGTCACATCTTGATGCATAAAGAGCGATGTCACGCCTTTCACTTCTCCTTGCTAAATGCATTCCGTGCTACAGGAAGCTCATCATGGGGTTGTCTACGATTCTCTTCTGAGTTGTCGGAGCTGTCTAACTTGGCCGGATTATTGACCTTTTGATTTTCCGTTTGTAGGAAGTAAGATATGCTGTAATGTTCCAATCCATCCAACAACTCTTCTACCTGTTCTAGGTAAGCTACGAGTTATAACCCCTTCATCTGGAATTTCATTCAAATCAATACATCTCCAACGCCGCCGGTTCATCGATCATTCATTGCACTATCGGTATATAGTAACAGGTGCTTTTATTCATTTTTCGTTTTGAAGGGCATTCTTCTTCATCTAACATATCCTCTTCGGGGATGGTAAATTCAGCGGTGGATTCAGCTAATGCTTGGGGATTGAGCAGTAGACACTAGGATGCAATGTAAGCTCTGAATTCTGCCGGAGCTGGTCGGTCTAGACCTTGATCGGATAAACTTGAGTATGATAGCATAGTTTGCGAGACTTTAAGGAATATTCATGCGTTATGTCACAATGGAAATAAGAAGTAGAGAGCTAATGGTTGATTCATATTTATTTTAATCTCGAGCTCTCATCATTTGACCAAGGTCGTATGGTGGCTGGTGAGCAGTCAAGTTGCTATAATACAGGAAAGGATCCATAGGTCGAATCGTGGCGTGTGGTGGTTCAACTAGTACCTAACTATGGGCACCAAAGTATGTTGACTTAACCCTTATTCATGGAAATCAGTCCTCCTCGATGCAGTTGATAGCAAACATCAATTGCAAAGGTTCGCCAAGTTCTTCGGAAGGTGAACCGCATGACATATTTCATTCATCACATCATACAATTAAAGTGTAGCTTTGGGATGTTGAAATCCTTAGCTGCTTTCTAGTATCCCCTTATTGACAATCATGGTCACTAAGATCATAGGAATTGTCTTCGGAGTAGTGCTCAGACTGTTCAATATAACCGTCATTCGATGCCCCGTCGATTGGACATGTTTAAGTCACATAAATGAGGTGATCACTACTCACTAGGGAACAACATCAGTTGCTTTACGGAAATCTATACACTATCGGAGTTCCAGAAGAGGAGGTTACTATTAGACAATCATCGTCTCGTATACTGTCGTTGATAGCAAGTTGAATCTGATTGACAGCTCCTCACATTGAATAACATCGGCAAATAGAGGTCATGACTTCTGGAGGAATCTCAGTCGTTGCCATTTGGTTGTCATATTCTTTGACCATCCGTCTAATCTTCATTAATAAGCTTTGATGACTACTGTTGGCCAAAATATACGTCGAGCCAAATGCGAGCCGTGCTCCGAGCCGAAGGCGAGGCCGTCAGCGGGTACGGGCGCAGCGCCGGTGGGGGTCCGGGGCCCCACAGTCCGATCGGGTCGGATCGGAAGTTGCCTTCAAGTCACGGTTCGAGTCACATATCCGGATCGAACAAGCTCCTTCGGTTCGGGTTGGAGCATCATTAGCTGGTCGGATCGGGTGCCGCTCTGGATTGAATTACGTCCACAGGTCAGATCCCACTAGATGATAACACTCGGTTCGGATCGGGGGACCTATTTCGGGTCGGATCAGTATGTCAGTGTCTGTTTGGGTCGTAGAACTATGCTGAGTTGGATCGGCTCCGATCCGAAAACGTTAGACCCAGTTTTTGGGTAGGTGCAGCATGTTCAAGCCATCCCCATCCGATCCGAGCAAAGCTCCAAACTTATTGGTTTCATCAATTGCAATGGGTTCAGATTCAGTAACATTCGATCCGGCGGTGCGGCTTGCCAGTAGCTTGGGGTACATAGCCTTTACGCACGTTGAAGCTGGCTCGAATCCGAACCAATCTATTCCACCTGAAGGCGTTTCTAATCTTTATCAATCGTTCTTGTAGATGGCTCTCGCAAAATCATTAAAAAAAAGTGAGTTTGCAAGATTTTTTCATTGGACTTGGCGATCCAATAGTAGAATGGAGAACCCTTATATGCCGAGAATCTTCAACTCTCAATGAAAGCACCAAAATGTTAGACCAAAAAATGGTACTAAATCCCAATTGTCTAGGATTTGTATAGAATAATCGAGAAGAATAATATAAAAGTATAGAAAATCAATCAACACACAAGATTTATAGTGGTTCGGCGTTAACGAGCCTACATCCACTTCAGGATTCCTCATTTCATTCAGAAATTACAATTACAATAAGCATAGGCACTCAATCACTCAATTACAATGAATAATTCTCTCTGAATTCATTGATTTTTATTGAGAAGGAAGGTGGTTCTCTACTGTTGGCAACCATGGCCGAAATACATAGGGTTTCCATAGGGCCAAAAGTCCCCTTAATTTGCTGTATGATGATGTATTTATAGGCCGGAATTAGTGAGCGGTTAGAGGTACACGTGGCAGCATCTGGAAGGCTTCGGAGTTGGTTATAAGAGAGTGGAGAACGTGGGGGGAAGGGGAGATGGTAGCTCCTCTTTTGCAGGCTAGAAAATAGGCCACGTTATGAAGCAGCAGACAACGGGCGGATCGGATAGGGGGGCACTCCGACCCGATCCGAATGAGGGATCCGATCTGATCCGATCCGAATGGGGGATCCGATCCGATCCGAAAGGGGGATCCGATCCGGTGACATCTGCATGTATAATTCAAGTTTTCCAACCTTCTATCACTTCATCCAGGTGATCTCCAATCAATGTAAGTTCGTACTCAAGTCCTTGACTTTGGGTAGCCTGTTCACAAAGCAGGCTAACAGATACCTATTTAGATAATTGAATTCCAGATTGAATAAATAGATTTGATGGTTTGATTTTAGTTCCTTTTAATTTGACTAGTAACGATGAATTAAATTTGTAAATGCAAATTGTAGTAATAAGCTGGTAGAATATAATCAGAGAATTTATCGTTAATATTACAACTCGATATCTATTGACGTATTTTTAATTTATTTAATTTTTCCATTATTTCTAATTTAAAAATATCAAAATTAAATCTGACAAATTTTAAGTAAATAGCAGCATTTTTATGATTTTTCAGAATTCAAGAACCAGTGTATATTATTTTTATTTTATCATCGTGTTGAAATTATGAACATGACTATATTTTATTTCATCATTTGGAGTCCGTATGCAATCAAAAATCTGTATGGTGTGTCGTCATAATATTCAATACAAAACAAGCACTTACATTCATGCACAATAAGACAACACACATCCTCCCTCTTCCTTTTCACCTTTTCAAAACGCAGCTAACCTAATAAAAAGAAGAAGAAAAAAGAGGTAATCTTGTAATCTTCCATCTTCAAATTTTCAAAACAAATCATAGAAGAAAAGAAAAAGAAGCAAGTATCCTTGAATTATTGAAGTACATATCTTCATTTGATTTTATTTCGAAAGGCTACGGGTTCATTTTGGAGTGTGCAGAAGTTTCTGATTGAACGTCGTCTATAGTTTTTGCACTAGGGTTGAGATTTTCGAAGAATCCAAGAGGAATTAGCTAATTTGGAGTATGGATTTGGGTTTATGGGATTAAATGACACCTTAGAGTTTTTTTGATAAAGCGCG
The DNA here is from genome assembly GCA_030737875.1 of Allium sativum. Lineage (NCBI taxonomy): Eukaryota > Viridiplantae > Streptophyta > Magnoliopsida > Asparagales > Amaryllidaceae > Allium > Allium sativum. The sequence goes on from CM060920.1 coordinate 969,136,890, forward strand.
GTCCAAGTTGGGGGACTGAAGTGCATTAGGCGAGGGTGGACTATGCAGGAGTAAGAATCTACCTCGTAAGATCGGGTTAGATGTAATGGTGATGGAAGTAAGGAGCACGCGAAGAGAAGGCCAATGGAAGTTATGGTGCAATGCTCCGTGAGGTATTGAGGAAGAACGAGGATGGGGATGTTTTCGGCAGTGATGGTTTAGTAGCAGGATAGCCTCATTCTCGGATGGATTACGAGGGTAACTAAGAATGTTAATGGTGTGGTTAATATGATTGGATGCATATTAAAAGTTGTGTTAAATTCTAAATTGAATAACATTTTCATACAAGGTCAGATTCAATCGCCGTCTATAGCAAGGGCGGACCTAGGAATCAACAAAGGGGTGGATTGATTTACATTTTGGCTAACATACAGATTAATGGTAATGCATCTTGTAATTTTGACATTAAGTAAGTAGTAATGCAATTTTTTCTTCCGACATTGGGCTGCAGCTTAGACCCTCCCAGGGCTAGCTCCGGCCTTGGTCTTTAGACTCGTATCGACGTCCTCTACGGTGCGCAATTGATTTGGTTGCATTTGAAACTATTACGAATTTTGGCAAAATTCGAATTACCTTCGAAATCCAATGGAACCGAAACGACGTCTGTAGCGATGTTGAGTACAATCACCTTACTGATTTATTAGCATGAGTAAATGTAAATATTTATTATCTGCTAAATGGTGAAATTCGTTAGCTGGTTGGCTTGGTTAAATTAACATATTATTCATTGTTTGTTGGATTAAATTGGTTAATTGTTTGAATTAAATTTAGGATCGCGATATAGCATCTTGATATGCTATTAGTTTGTATGAATCTAATGTAGGATCACGATATAACATCTCGAATTACAATTAGACGATTCTTTAGTTTATTTATATTTAAAATTTATTGCAATTTTTTAATTTTATATGGATGGTTGAATAAATTTGATATGATTCACTTATTTAGTTTTAACGTAATTTATCCAGATCATATGTCTAGTGTTATCTATTTGACCAAATAAATACTGCTTAAATTATTGGATGTATTTATTTTAATTGACATCTGTTAGTAGAATAAACCACCATTCTCCTATTATATTAATTTGGACATTTTGCTAGTGCTAGTTAATTTATATAGAATTAGTGTTATATTGGCTTTTAAATGCTAATTGTTTATTTACATATACATACTTGTTTATGTAAATATCATGTTGATTGCATGATAAATTGAATATATGTTAGCTCATTTAAGTACCATTGTGATCGCTAAGTCCTACTGAATAACTATTTTAAATATATGGATTTTGGTCCTATTAAATAAATGTTTTAAATATATGTATTTTTTGATACAATTGCTGAAGGGTTCTCTTAGATATAAACATACACTACACCAAATAGTCAAATTTGAAACTTTTTTTTTTTTTTTTTGAAACACTTTTTTTTCATTTCTAGGCTTGAAATGGTTATCTAGTGTCTCTTTGTCAATGTAAGTGTTTCCATTATTTTCTAATTATCTTTAATATTTCATTTAAGGATAAGGAAACGGGTGCATTCCTTGGTGTAGCGCATGGATTAAACCGTTCCCAGAATCCAATTAATCGGCCGCGTAAGTTCACTTCTCCGAATCCTTTACCTTTTTCTACAATTTCTTTTTTCCTCTTCAATATTGATTATCGAGCTCCTCTAAATCAAATCGGTCGCCTCCTACAGACGCTCCTCTAGGCGATTTGCCGAAAAAAGGTTATTTCTCTTGATCTTCAAAAAAAAGGTATTATTCTTTTTAATCTTGCAATTAATCTGATTTTATTTCGAATTCAACTTCCTACTCTATTTGTTGTTTTGCTTCATTGGATTAATATTGGACACTGCTTGATTTAAACGATTTGACGGATTATTTAGAGAGATCAGGTAAGCTCGGGCTCTATTAACGATTTGAATGACGATACTGGAGTCTGGACATTAGGGTCACGAAGTTGGTTGTCGAACACTCTCTTCTCTGGAACACTCTAATGCTAGCCAGGTTCCATTCCTTCAACATCAACGATACCAGAAATCCCCTCTTTTCGTCTTCTTCAGAGGGATGGTATCATTAATTGGAATATACAGTTTAGCGCTACAGCCGTTCGGAACTAGGGGCTTGTTGAAAAAATTTTCATTTAGAGTTTCGTAGGTGTAAAAGAAATGATATGAGAATTTTGATAGTTTGTTGGAGTTGGGTGAATCCACAGTTTGGTGAATTGGCAAATACAGTTCAAGGAACCTGATATAATTTAAACCCCAGAGAGAGTTTGGACTTGGGTAAGAGAGAGGAAAGGTTGCGCATGTCAGATCTATTTGTATCTTATTGGATCACAGTTATCCAGAATGAAGGCTAAGGTTGAATCCTAAGTGAGTTTTCTGTTTTAAATCAAAATATGATGACTTTATCATATATAATGCTATAAAGTTAGGGTATTAAAATTTCAAGGATGATGTTTAGTTTATTCATACATTAGAGTATTTGATATACACACGTCAAAAGTTCTATTTATCCTTGAAATCTACTCGGTGAATATAATTTGTGTATTAGAATAATTTATTCAGACATTAGAATAGTTTCTATTAGCCAAATTTTGCCAATTTAACATCAGCTTCATGAACAAGCTAAACATCTATAGTGTACTTACATTTTGAGTTTGCGTCTTTATTTTTGTCATCAGAAAAGGTAAGACTTCTTTATCAGGATTGCAATATAAGGCACCGCGATATTGGGGTTCTATAGCACTACGTACATCAGTAGGCACTGCTTTACAGCCAATATGGACATTCAAAATTGGGCTTCATCGTTCAAATATTCCTTACAGTTCAGCCGGTATGTATAAACTGTATGGCAAGCTCACATGGTTGATGTAATCACATGGCGAGCTCACATGGTATCTATTATTGTGAGTGACATGAATTTATACATACTGGTTGTAAGTGTTTAAACCGAATGACTATTTGATAAGACATGGATTCGTGTAAACTGCACTTTTAACTTTGGTTTGTGAAAAAAAAAAAAAAATCAAAGCTGCACTTCTACCATCACCGCAGATCAGTGCATTTCTTTTTTACTCTTATGCCTTATTGCTTCTTAAGTCATCGGTATTTTGATATTATTTTCTATCTTAATATTATTTTGTTAATATTAATCTCCTCCGAACAGCCTCCAGCTATGTGATGAGCTCCTCCAACATATTCTGGAATGTTTGTCCCAAATGTCCATTTCGATAAACTTGTAAGTTCAACTTTAGATTCAACATCCACCTTTGTACCTTATGACTTTTTTATAGGCCCATACATCTCTTCATCTGTATTTGAACCAGATTTAAGTTGAGCTTTAATCATTTCTTTATTCTCCTTCTTTTTTTTAGATAATTAGTTTGCTTTTGTCTTCTCAGCCAAACCAATTTTTTTATTGAAGGTACTTCATTGTATGTGATTATCATGAATTTTGTTCTTCTTTGACGTTTATCTAGCTTGGTTGTAGTTAACATTCTTGCAAATTTAATTTTTTTCAAATAGTGGCCAACATATATATACCCTAACTGTTCTTTAAATTTTTTTTTACACCATATTTCCCATAATAAATTTGTGAATACTATGTCTATGATTCTGTCCACTGCTTTTGTTCCTGACTTGTTAGGACAGAATATAAAGTTGAAATATGTTTGGTATTATGTATGACTTTATATATGCTCATTTATATTTCTAAAATTGATCACTTATATTTTTTATTAATGTATTTTTCAGATACTGTTAACCGAACAGAGTCAAGTGGAGTATTGGAAATCATTGGTGAAAGATGACCACATCGATACAAAGAAAGTTAAACCTGTAAATAGACTGTCTGAGTTGGACCCGCAGACTCGGCAGACAGCTGAGATGATGATGGTAATTTAAGTTATATTTGTTCATAGATTCTTGCTTTTAATTCCTTGTGAACTATAGAAGAACAATGATTGTGTAAATCATAACAGTGATTGTACAAATTTGCTTGGTTGTTGTGCTAGTAGATCAACTAGTTATACATAATGCCAAATATAATCGTTGTACACACGTTGGTAGAATCATAAATGATTAATTTTTAGAAATTAATGAACAATAGCGATATCATTAAATGCTTAATGATCAATAACACCTGAAGATGAACAACCACTGCTCATTGATTAATGATATCGTATAATGATTAATGATCAATCACTGTTCAAAATATCAAGAACTCTGCTTGAAAGATGAACACCACCACCTAGTGCCATCGAATTTTCTCATGAATTCAGGTATGTTTGAAACTTGCTGATATGAACCATCTGGTTAATTGTCTTTACTGTACTCACAGTTGTCTTCTTCCTTCATTTGCTAGACCTTTAAACTTCCTGATGTCTTGAAAGATGTTTCACTAATTCCATGGCTCTACTGAATGTGATAAACATAAATTAGTACAAGCCTTTCGATCTGGACTGACAAAGGGCTATGCAACTATACGGGTGAGTGTAGGGAGGATTTGGGAATCCATTAACTTGAGAACTAATGAGTTTTACTGTCATCCCTTACAACCCCTTTATCTGATATGTACTTTGTCAATGGATAAAGCTAACTTTTCCCTATGTTGTTGCAGCAACGTAACTAGTCGCTAGAGCCATTCGAGTCATGAGGGAATCTGGTTGTTAAGAGGTAAACATCTCTGTTGTCCAAATCCTGAAATGTAGTCATGCATCTCTGTTGGCACATCTGTCATTTACAGATCGAAGATGGTGTTTGTACTTAAAAAATAATATCTGAATTCAGATGTTCTTGTTTAACCCCTTGTTGTCAATGAAATTCAACACATTAATTTCCTATTTGAAATAGAGCAATATACAAATATCGAACCTGAATGATGTTTGTATCAAGTACGCGATTAAAAGATCAATGTTATAAAGGATAATAATCTATGTGTAGGACGGTTACAACGTCTTGTGCTGCTATTATTCTAATCTTTTAGTTTAGAGGCAACATTATTTATGTTCCCATTATAAAGTATCTACTCATCTTTAGTGTAAGGGTATTGGTTCATGAAGCAAATGTAGTGGTGTTTTACCACCCAGCTGTTTCATGTTAAACAAGAACTTTCAGTATACAAAAAGTATAGACATGAGGTGCACTGCATACTGAAGAACCAATTTCCTCATTGCATCGCTATCAACAACTGAAGGAGATGGTTTATTTCTTATAAAATGCCAGATGAACGACCTGAGCTACCAACTGATCAATTAGCTAAAGAGGTGGTGTTCATTGTCAAAATGGTATGGTGTTGTTCAATCAAGTCAGAGACTTGTGGTGCTAGCTGAACCATCAAGGTGCTTCAGGTTTGAGTTAGTTTAGTTGGTGTGCTTCAACTTTTAAAGTTTGTATGTGTTGTTGACCAAAAATATAAAATTTAGTGTTTTTTGAACCATACCAATAATAATCATATGCAGAGGCAGAGAGGCATCATGAAATAGCCGTGTTGATTATCATCGGTGAATGCTGAGATTATTTACCACAGCCGCATGCATATTTGGTGCACAAGGTGAGACTACTATTTTATCACCTTAATGGTACTTACTAGCTACTTTGTATATTATTTTGCAATTAGTTCACATTTACAACATCTATGTTTTGGTTGTTAATACATTCAGTTAATATGTTCGATTTGCAATCCACTTGAAGAACATTCGTTATTGGATAAACTTGTTAGATCATCAAATCAGTTTAATTTCAGCTTCAGCTTTGTTTTGAAGTTCAATGCATTAAGTTGTATCACTTTATGTCTACCGCGATGCTATACACAGTTGGTTTGATTTAACACGGTTATTTTGATGCGGATATAATAGGCCTGAGGAAAGATGAGCAGCAGATTGAAGAAGAAGAAGAGCAATTAAGGAAGAAGCAGACAATTCAGGGAAGAAATAAGCTGGAAAATAATTCTTTTTCTACCCATAATGGTTTGTACATGCCTATACTTATAGCCTCTCTCATAACAGCTTTTGCTACGTGGCTAACAACTTGCCTAAAAAAAAGTAAAAAGCAGAAATAACAACATGCAGAAAGGAAATTATGAAATAACAAACAAAAGAAACATGCGGTCCTATTTTTCTAGACGTGCTGCTGGTGCATCGACCTGCACATCTTATTATTACCCTCCTATGACCATATCACTACCACGGCCTCGAAATCGACCTTGTCCTCAAGGTCGGAGGTTGGTGCAAACAATATCTCAACTTCATTTTTCCACCCGGATCAAAGACGAGCGGCTTACTTTCATATCTCCACTTGCTCATTTCAGCAAACACAATGGATGCATCAGCCCACTCCAGCTTCAGCTTGTGCATTTCAACAAACAGAACTTGTGCATCAGTGTAGTTCTGTATTTTTGGCAACATCGGATCTAATGCCTGCCTCAAGCCCAAAACCGTAAAGGTCACGACTCCTAAGTACGTATCTAGACAGATCCGTTGCTTCATGGGATTGTCTCTATTGGTGCCGAAGATGAATTCGATGTAGGAGTCGGAGAAGTGTTTAAGTATTTGATGGGTGGAATCGCTTGGTTTAATGGGTGAGAAGGGAGTTATGATTGGATGTGATTGCTGGTGGAGGGAAGGAGCATCAGTGTCAAAGGTAGGCAGAGTTGTAGGGGGTTTGAACAAGGGAAGAGAAGCAGTTTTGGAGTTCCTTACCGCAGTTTCAGAGGCAGCAGTGACAATAGCGGTAGAAAGAGGCGCAACTACAGCTGTAGAGGTTAGAGGCAGATCTGGTGTCGTAGAGATCACGACATCGGCAGGCAGTGAAGTTGTAGGATGCGGCGGTTGATTGTCTAATTTTCGGACAAGTTCGGACACTGATTTGGCGAGTTCGGACACGGATTTGCTGAGGTCTTGAAGTAGTGCTTTAATGTCAATGGTGTTGGCACGTAGGTTTTTCAGCATGGTGGTTTGGTTGGCTAGAATGGTGTTCATGGTTGCGGTGATGTTTGGATCTGAAGGAAGATGAAGGAGCAGATCTGAGATGAGGAAGAGACTGAGTTAAAGAAATTTGAAGGTAGTTTAGGGAGAGAGGAGGGGAGATCAATCGGTGAAAGCACCAGTTGATGCGGATATAATAGGCCTGAGGAAAGATGAGCAGCAGATTGAAGAAGAAGAAGAGCAATTAAGGAAGAAGCAGACAATTCAGGGAAGAAATAAGCTGGAAAATAATTCTTTTTCTACCCATAATGGTTTGTACATGCCTATACTTATAGCCTCTCTCATAACAGCTTTTGCTACGTGGCTAATAACTTGCCTAAAAAAAAGTAAAAAGCAGAAATAACAACATGCAGAAAGGAAATTATGAAATAACAAACAAAAGAAACATGCGGTCCTATTTTTCTAGACGTGCTGCTGGTGCATCGACCTGCACATCTTATTATTACCCTCCTATGACCATATCATATTTATCGTTGCTTCTGTTTTGGTCTATTTTCTAATTTCAGAATGGAAAAGAGAATTTAACATAGAAAATAAAAACAGTCATGCATATAGCGAAACATAAACATAAACATAAACATAAACATAAACATGAAGATGCAATTCAATAGTACACAAACATAAACATGTAAATAATATGAATTTTCTAATTTAATGTTTGGTGATTCAGTGGCAAAATAAACTTGAAGATGCAATTCAATAGTACATAAACATGTGAAACGAAGACGTAGAATCCTGTTACTAATTAAAAGAATTTACACTCTTAAATTAGAGATGCATAAGTTACCTGCTACTTGAGATGGATGTAGACCGGTTATCTTTTACTTTTAAATACAGGCATCATGTCTTGAGATATGACTTCTAAATCTGACGTTGGAGAACCATTTTCGATCTTCTTGCTAAACGACCGTAAACATCTTTAGGAAGACAAAAGAGATCACATTTGTTTCAAACATAATAATAAAGAAAAACAGTCATGTATGTTGGAAGCTTATATGAAAGCCAACCCCCAACCAACTGATCTTCTTATATTTTGGATAAATACCAATGATCAAAATATGAAAAATTATGTAGATCTCATGACTAGCTAATAGAACAAGGAGAGGCGATGATCTTGGAAAATGAAACAAAAAACAAATACGAATGGTTGATATATCATTACTGAGATTATGGATTTTGTTCCAAAATGTAGTCGTTTTTGGAATAGCTGAAGGACTTCATTTTAATCTGTTGACTAAAGTATTTGAATCATGTATAGAAGAGGATGAAGAAGTCTGCCGAGACAAATTCAAAGAATAATGGAGATACAAGGACAATGGTAGGAATAGTAGATAAATATGGGCTTTAGAAACTGGGACAAAAGATGCTTGACTAGGGCTAAAACAACAGAGCAAAGTTTAAAGATGAAATTGGTCCATGTTACTTATCAACTTAATTTAGCATGCTATTTATTTGACAGTCTTGCCACAAATTGATGAAATATTCCTACAATCAAATTTGCAGATGTCGTCTAAGTAATCACACAACTCGTGTGATGTTTGTTATTTTCAGGGCCTCTGGTTGTTCAATGTATAGGTATGATCAGAGAGCATGGGAACAAGTAGCGATTTTACATCATCGTATCAGCTGTTTTCCTGGTAATATCAAATTATAATTATACTGCAAGTATTTGCAGACTAGAATTTTACAGTTGGGGCATTGAATGTATTTTCTATACCTCCCGTTTACTGCATGTATTTGCGAATAGATAGGCATATCACCCTTTGATACTGTGTTTGTTTACATTAAATAAACTAATTTTTAGCTTCCACTGCATTTCACAATCAACAAGGATTATATATATTTATGTATGCTAAAAGCTTTTTAAGACTGACTGGAGCTAATTTTCTATCGTTAATGTTATTAGCTGGCGTTGATGGAAAGATGCTTAAGTTGCACCAGAATTAGCAGTTTGTGTTGACCACTATGGTATTCTCAATAAATCGGTATTCTATTTTATGTATTATATTGTATTCATGATGCAGTCAAATACGTAGTGTTTGCGTTATGTTTTTAGAGTGAAGATGGTGATATCATCGGGAGGGGTGGAGGCACGTTACTTCTAGCTGTGGGGCAAGTGACCTACCTAGCTTTTACAGAAATACATAATCTATTATTAGATTATATACAGGTACAACATAATTTGCAAATGCCTACCTAACATCTAAGATAACCAGAGTATTCATAAAAAATTGAAGTTCCCTCTTACAATTCAGGTTTTAGGATTAGTTTTACTAATTCCATGTTGTGATGTTTCTCTGATGATGAATGAACAGTGTCTAATTGATCGGGGCGGATGAATAGCTGGCAGCTATTAGAGTCATTGGTCATACAATGAAAGTAGACTGTTATATGTCGTTGGAGCTGCAATTTAATTGAAGGTATGTAGCTGAACATACATGTAGAATTAGTCCAATGGCCCATTAATCTTTAATTCATAGCAAGTTAAAGAGTATTTGTAATTTTAAGATATAAACGTGAAATTAAACCATTCTAAAACATGCGTTATTTAATGTGGTTGATCATTTTTTAGTGAAATGTCACTATTTAAGGTTGTTGACTGTGATATTTTACCACATCATATTTAATTCTGATTCATTGAAGAGATCATGATCTCCTACATAATAAATATAGTACTTAGTCAATCATATAATATGCTGAATTAAATATGACAATATTTTGAGAAACCTGTCCTGCTCTTTGAAGCTAGATATCTACATCATGTTATCCTGCATACATACAAGCAAATAACTAGTTCTATTTGTTTTATAAAGACGATGTTTTAGACCTTTTTTTGTTTAAAGTAAAAACATTTTAGACAATTCTTTTATCTTGATTCATGGAAGCCAAAACGACGAAAATTCAAAAATTCAGCTTGATTTCTAGTATTGGTATTTTTATTGCAACAGAGAAAATATTGCTCGTATTTGTCATTACAGTGACACTTTTTTAGTATGTTGCAGTGAATAGAAAATAACACAGGCATGCAAACTCATTAGCTAATTTCAATTTGATGCTTAATTTTACAATGCTTAAATATAGAAATCAATGCAACTCACTTTGAGCAATCCAATTTAGGGGTGACTGTAAAAGGCAAAGAAACACCACAACTTCCGAGCAAAGCTTGAGCTGCTGTAACATTTGGAGCGACTTTGGATATAACTAACATTATGCAGGTGTGATATATCATTACAAATGTGGGTATGACTTCTTATTTTGAACTTATATCGAATAATACTTCAATTCAGTCAAATATAAGCATTAAATTTAGAGTTTTGGTTTCATCTTAGCTTTTATTAAGATAAATATCATCATTATATAGTTGTAAATGTAAAATGTTTCCTTTTAATGTTCCATTTGCATTGATTGTGTAAACAAGTAACTAAATTCTTAGGTTGTCTAATATTATAGCAATGCATGATTATTTTTTAATATTTTTTTCTTTTGTAGATATGGATTGCAAAAAGACAATATGATGAGTCAAGATGCCTAAAAAGTGTTTATGAGCAAACTTGGTTATCTTTATCTATTATTTTATTGTATTGTTAACCTTGTACTTGTTATGTAACTTGGATTTATTGTGGTATATTTATACTTTTTGTTTCTTTGAAGATATGATTTATCTTTTCTCTATAGTAATTTGTGTAGGGTAAATTTGCTTACGGAATCTTTTCATATTTTTTAGCTTTTAATCTAGAGAATGATCGAATCTATTTATGTTACTGAAGATATCAATTTCATATTTTAAAACAATTTTCAAAATGAAATCTACAGCACATCAGTGGTGTGATAAATTATCAGTTTTAAACATATAATAAGCATTTTTGACTGTCAATTTGAAACACCTATTAAGTGTTGCTGTTTATCATCTTGAAACACCTAGCAAGTGTAGCTGATTATCATCTTGAAACACTCAATAAGTGTTGCAGTTTATCAATTTGAAACACTCATCAAGTGTTGCAATCTGTTAATCTAGAATACCTGCTAAGTGTTTCAATTTGTCAATTTGAAACACAATATGGGTGTTTCAAAAATCTGCAACATACTAATCTGCAACACCTAAAAAGTGTTCCTAAAATTTTTAACAACATTTTATTTCCATTTCAAATTGGCCATTTTGGTGTTGTGGTAACCAGCACGTGACTGCAGGTCGTTAAATTCATTTGAAACAAATATTTTCAAATTATTTATTATTTATATTTAATAATGTTTTAAAAAGAAGACTCGTTATATGATAATGTTATAAAAATATAGTTAATTTACTAATTAATCATGTTTTAAAGTTAATAAGTGTTTATTTAAAAGTGTTGCAAATTATTTTATGATAATGTCTAAAGTTCGTAAATTTTTATTTTAAACAAAGATTTAATAGTTAATAACTATTTAATTTAAAAGATAAACTATAAATTTGCTAGTGAGGTTTGTAGTTGGAAAACTATCTTATTAATGATGCTTTAAGTTGAATATTTTTTTATCAGCGATGATTTAAAATTAGTTACCTGTATTGTTAAGAGATAGTCAAATTCCTATGTACTTGAGAAGGATTTTAAGACTTTCATTATTAAATATTTATTTGATTGGTTTAAATTAAATAATCATTTATTATAATGGTTTTACTAATATCCATTATGGAAGTGCCAAAATAAAGTAACTTATTTATTTATATTTGTTTAACATTGGAGACCATTTATTTATAAGGTTTTAGAAGTGTTTTTAATATACAATAATAACATATCACAGTTTTAACAAGGGTTTTAAGTGAAGTTCGAGCTCATTCATTTATTGAGAGCAATATTTCCTTTAAGTATAAAGTGTTTATATGAAAATTTTATTTTTAAAAGGCTTTACAAATACGAATATCTTTTTAATAAGTTATTTTATGAAAGTATTTATCGAAGAAATTTATAAGAGGAATCGAAAGCTGATTCTTCCAAATTGATCTTCCTGAATATGGCAGCATAGACATTCGTTCTTCACTTAACACCAGAGGATTCATGTTTGATTTTATTCTTTTATCTGTTCCTTTTTAAAAACCACTTTTTTTATCCTTCAAATATGATTTGGAAATAAGAATGCTTTTAAATATACTTCTTGATAATATAAAATATAAATATATCTTCTAAGTATAGAAAATATAATGTTTTGTAAATATACTTAGATCATGAGACAAATATATGAATATTTCAAATAAATATTCTAAAATGAGATTTTATAAATGAAAGATTCATTTTAGAAAGGCTTGGTGATTATTATGGGACTTTAAAACCTTGGATGATCGTTGTTTATGCATTGATAGTTAAATAACTGACTATCAAATTTGTATGCGAAGTTCAATTGTAATTTTGAAAAGACAGGAGTCAGACCTACTTGTTTGAAACCACTTCGATCCGACTGAACTGTTACAAATTGGAAACAATTTCAGAACTAATTGAATATTGGTGTTATTCGGTTTCGTTCGGATCCAAAACAACGTACAGATGAATGCAGGTATTTCATATCTTCTTGGAAGGCAACGTTAGCATTCCAAGCTATTCTGCTGTTTGTAAGGTAAACGTAAGCTTTAGCTTCATCAACTTGTAAATGACTAAAGCAAGGGGAAGCCACAGGGCCATGTGGGTCGCTCCCATTATAATATGATCATCATATACCTAGTATCCATCTCTTTGTATGTTTTAGGGCACAATGGTTGTTTATCAACCAGGGTTATCATATTCAATGCTTCCAACAAGGGATATGGCCGACGCTGAGTAGTCGAGGTGCAATGTGTTGTAGCTTCTAGTTGGAATCATTGGGTAGACCCTTACCCTTTCATAGTTGGAATCTATCCTCCAATACGAACTTTCGGACATGATTTTATACTATTATGTTGGATTATAATAATAATACTTAATTTATAATAAAAGTGTTTAGAAACCCTCCCTTGTTTTTGTATGGCTCGGACTTGCAAGAACCTTTGATTTCAAAGATTTATAAGTTAAAGTAAAATTATATATGTGATTAAGTTTTCTCACGCTGGTTTATCAGACCGATCCAAGTGTTATTGTAACGACTCATATTTTGACGACGAGATATTTAAATATTAATCATTAATTGAGTGGTAGTTCTAAAATGTGACTTTTCATAGTCGATCGAATCAGGACTTGGGACCAGTTCCATTAAGTCTATATCGATGGTGGGAACCTTTTGGAATGTAAGCATTGATATGTTTCAACTGTTGGATTTTTGGTTGGTACGTAGCTTGGGATCGATTCCTGAGTCGATCAAAAAGCTAACTTTTGCGTATGATGAAATAAGGTCCTGAAACCTTTTCCATTGGTCTCAAAATGGTCATCCGGGTTTTTTTGAGTATAAGGTTCATTTTGAAAGAGACTTTGCAGCAGTAGGATTGTATAATATGGAATAGAAGCAGAATAATGTGTAGGTAGCAAAATATCAATAATAAATAAAAGTGACACCAAGAATTTTAAACTGGTTCGAACCTTCGTTTTACGTCAAGTCCCAAACTCATTCTGGAATTTCTACTAACAACTCTCACTTCACCCGGAGGAATCAATTATATTATATGAAAGCACAATATTCATCCGGAGGCTTTTCAGTTTCAATTTTCTCAAAAACTCACGTGCAGTCGTGTGTCATGGAAGTTTAATTTTCTTAATTTTGTGATTATTCTTACTTATAACATGGATTTCTTAAAAGAATTTCAATGGAATCAAGGATATTTTGTTGATTATGTTCCTATTACAAATTTATTATATCTATTACATAATGGAAGTTTAATTGTCTCAATTTGTCATAATTTTTTCTTATTGCAGGTATTTCTTAAACGAATTCTAATGGAATCATGAATGTTTTGTTGATTATCTCCTATTGTATATCCATTATATCTATTATGTCTATTATATTGTATGAATCATATAAATCACAATATATGACTCTTTGTGTTTTGGCTCCTTATTCAAACCAAACTTAAGTACTCATCCCTCATTGATTTGAGTAAATAATTAATAACGGTCTTACTTTAACTTATCTCCCAATTAATTACACATTTATTATATTTATTTCCTAATGGAAGTTTAATTGTCTTACATTTGTCATAATTATTTCTTATTGCAGTTATTTCTTATATGAATTCTAATGGACTCATAGATGTTTTGTTGATTATCTTCTATTATTATACATATATTATATTGTATGAATCATATACATCACAATATATGACTCTTTGTGTACTTGCTCCTTACTCAAACAAAACTCAAGTACCCATCCCTCATCTGTTATATTATATGAAAGCACAACATTCATCTGAAGACCTTTCTGTCTCTTAGACATTTACAATTTAAAACTTCCTCAATGAATGCTAAAATTTAATCAACTTGAAGTTTTTTTATGTACTTGCTAACATTACTGTCAATTATACTCTTCATTATCTATCTGCTACCAATTATATTATACAATATTTATCCGGAGGCTTTTCAGTTTCAATTTTCTCAAAAACTCACATGTAGTCATGTGTCATGGAAGTTTAATTTTCTTAATTTTGTGATTATTCTTACTTATAACATGGATTTCTTAAAAGAATTTCAATGGAATCAGGGATATTTTGTTGATTATGTTCCTATTACAAATTTATTATATCTATTACATAATGGAAGTTTAATTGTCTTAATTTGTCATAATTTTTTCTTAGTGCAGGTATTTCTTAAACGAATTCTAATGGAATCATGAATGTTTTGTTGATTATCTCCTATTGTATATCCATTATATCTATTATGTCTATTATATTGTATGAATCATATAAATCACAATATATGACTCTTTGTGTTCTTGCTCCTTATTCAAACCAAACTTAAGTACTCATCCCTCATTAATTTGAGTAAATAATTAATAACGGTCTTACTTTAACTTATCTCCCAATTAATTACACATTTATTATATCTATTTCCTAATGGAAGTTTAATTGTCTTACATTTGTCATAATTATTTCTTATTGCAGTTATTTCTTATATGAATTCTAATGGACTCACGGATGTTTTGTTGATTGTCTTCTATTATTATACATATATTATATTGTATGAATCATATAAATCACAATATATGACTCTTTGTGTACTTGCTCCTTACTCAAACAAAACTTAAGTACCCATCCCTCATCTGTTATATTATATGAAAGTACAACATTCATCTAAAGACCTTTCTGTTCCGGTTTTCTCAAAAATCTCATGTGTTGCCATGCGTCACTGTATATTTAATTATCTTAAATTTGTCATTACATTTTCTTATTGCGGTTATAAGAATACTAATAGACTCATTAATGTTTTATAGATTATCGATTACCTTCTTGTTATACATTTTAAGAGAAATATCAGTGTGCACATTTATCGTTTCTTAATTCTTTCACATCCATTTCATTTCCTCCCAATATTATCTTTTTTTCTTTTCCACTTTTCTATGAATGATATAGTTAAAAATTCTAATCCCGACCTAAATAAAATTAAAATATATCATATTTTGTATCTATTATAATATATATGAAAGCTCAAAATTACATCGAAGAACCTTTCGGTTCCATTTACACCAAAAATACCTTGTGTTACCATCTGTTGACTTTCTAACCGTAGGAAATGGGATTCCTACGGCCTCCATTATTGCATTCTCCACCTAAATTTATCCAACTTCTTTTACCCTCAACTTTCATATTCCCTTTCAAATAGTCGACGGTCCTTAGCGCAAAAAATATCCTCTTCCTCTTCGTCTGTTTTGAACCACAATTTCCTTTGTCTCCGTCACTAATTTTTACCAAATCACTTTAAATCCATATAAGTAATAACCTCTTCCTGTCTGGTCAAAATATCACAATAAATTATTTTGTTTTTGTCCTTCGCCTCCTCTTTTCTAGATGGTATGAAAGCTCTCTAGCCTGCAAGCCAAAATCCCACATCTGGTGTTCAGTTAAGTAATGATTCCAATTTGCGAGCTTTGATTAGGTATTCATTGTATAAAAACCTACACTGCAACATATGACATTTATATTCTCCATCAATAAATTTACCTTTACCACATGTGGTAGAGAGCAATACTTTTTGATTTAATCTTTCTCACCATTTATATCCAATAGACTAAATATTTTCTGAAGTCCAAATGTTTTGTATGGAAAAGTCATCCGATATAAATGTAAAAAAATCTATATATTGTTGTAGCTTTTGGTTTAGGAAAAATATATTTTGTTTTCAGCCATTGAGAATTTGATTTAAAGTGTGAAAGTAATATAGTATATTTACCAGCCTTTATCAACCCTATTTAGTTTGAATTAGACGATTTAGATATTGATTTGGAATAGGATTTTAACCAACTTAAATTCTAATCGAAAAGGCTTTGTAAATAGATGCATTACAGTACCTTTTTACCTTATCGCACTTAACACTGATGCAAGATTTATGCTTACTTTTTACAGGTTTTTGTATTCGTATAACAAAGCTTGAATATCGAAAAAGATGCCAAATTATCTTGGATTATTTCTGATTATTCAAGTAGTTGACAATTTGTTTTTTAGACAACTTTTAGACACCTACATCCAATCTTGAAGACCGAGAAAGATTGTAACAACCCGGAAATTCTGAGCCAATTTAAAATTTTTATTTTGGCAATTTTGAATATTTAAAATGAATTATTTTAAATAGTAACGACGAGAAATTTATTTTGAATAGAATTAGAACGTATATATTTATATGGATCGTCGTTAGAATATAAATATTTGTTTTAAATTATAAAAGGAATTGAAATTAGCGTGGTAGTTCGATAATTCGATTTCAAAATTCAAATGAATGTACAGGATTCAAAATAAACCGGATTTTAGCGAAACCAAAAATATTACAATCTATTTGAGAATATCTTTTCAACGAATCTGAAAAATCAAAATTTCATAGCGGGAATCAAAAGTTATGCCCAGTTAAAAATTCAGAATAGTCGCTATGGAATTCTGGCCCTTAAAAATGGAAATTTTGCAAACGACCTCGGTTTTCGACGAAACCAATTATGTTGGATCCGTGATGTCAAGTTATTGCTAGGTTTCAAAATTCGTAATTTTTCGAATCAATATGTGAGCATGGCAAAGGAAAACGCGTTTGACCAGTTTTAGTTGATTTTAATCAACTGGAAAATGGCCATTTTTCAAAGTCTCAGAATTTGACGAAATTAGTTTTGTTAGGACCGTATCGTCGATACGAAGCTAGAAATAATTTTTTGGAAATTTTTAGAGTTAGTATGTGGCCCCGGTAATTTGAAATGCACGTTTGAATTGAATATATATAGATTTATATTGTAAATTTAGCAGAAACTGATCGTAACGGCCAAATTGGCTTGCGAAACATATCCCATTGCGTTCGGAATGGGGGTAATACGCTAGGGACGACAATCGTTGGGCCTCGTTAGGGGTTCGAAAGAAAAGTCAACTTTAAGTGGATAATTAAATAATAAAATAATTAAAATATTATAAAATCCCTATATTCTCTCCCTTTCCCTTTTCAGTTCAAATCGATTCAGAGGAAAATAAGAAGAAAAAAAACCCCGCCCCCTTTCCTCGATCGCCACCACTCCAGGAGGTGCCGCTCATCGTCGTTCCCTCTCCCCAACCACCGACCGTCGCTCCAAACCCTCTTCCTCCTCGCGCCTCCTCTCTCCTCCACTGTTTTGAACCCCACGCCATAACCCTAGCCCCCCTTCGACAGCAAATTGCCACCACCTGAGAGGCCGCCGTCAACACCCATCCCACTCGCCTGAAGAACTCCGGCGCCCACTGACCGGACGTGAAACTCTCCCCCCCCCCCCCCCCCCAATTCAAAAATTAGTAAGTTTTCTGATTTTATTTTATTTTGTTCAGTAAAAATATGATTTTTATGCTAGGAAAATATGTGATTTTTAGTCATGAAGAGGTATGATTTTTAATAGAGAAAGATCGGATTTTTAAGATAGTAAAGATATGATTTTTAAATAAATGAAAGGTGGGATTTTTATATAATGGCGATAATAAAAATATAATTTTTATACTATTGAAAGATTAAAAATATATTTTTTATATTATAGAAAGGTTAAAAATATAATTTTTATATTATAGAAAGATTAAAAATATAATTTTTATATTATAGAAAGGTTAAAAATATAACTTTTATATATGTGGAGATATAAAAATATAATTTTTATATGTGTAGTAAAGTAAAAATTCGATTTTTATATATATGAAGTGAAAGTAAAAATTCGATTTTTATATAGGTAGCGGATTGAAAATAGAATTTTTATATAACAGAGAATATAAAAATATAATTTTTATTTATGAAGCGAAATAAAAATCTGATTTTTATTATATATATAGTGAAATAAAAGTGTGAATTTTATTTATATATGAACAGCTTGAAAAGAAGTGAGATGGAACAGATTGAATATCAAAAAGGAATTCAGACGGTTCAGAGATTCAGAAATGAAATGGAGGAGTGGAACCCTCGGTGAGAACTTCTCACTTTAAATTTTCATTTCTAGTTATAAATATATACTAGGATGCAGACAGTGCTTAGTAGCACCCGACACCATCGTCCACAGACCATGGACTTGTTTGTTTGGTTGTGTAGTTGGTTAGATTATTTGTTTGAATTTGGTTGTTTGGTGAAATGAAATTGATTTGATTGATATGTGTATGGTGTGGGCCATTATTAGACCGGGGATAAGGCTAGGCCTTGTCCCATTTCTAGTATCGTGCCGTTATGCCGCCGAAATTTTCTAAAATATGTTAGAAAAATAAAAATATCATTTTATCGAATAAATGAATTAAATAGAATATTCATAGGTTGAATAAAATATTTTATCGTTAAAAATATAATTTTTAACGGGTATGTGAACAAAATAAATATTTATAAACAAATCGAACGATTTGTTTATATACACTGATTTGACTGATATAGATTGGGATGATAAATTTTACACATCGCCCAACTGCACATATAAAATCTATGTTTGATTGTTTGAAACCCTGTAACACCCCACGTCCATTAATGTCACTCACAAAGGGAATGCATTAACTTCCATGGAGGTTTTAAGTTAATATAGAACAGTAAAATTACAACAAGACAGATATAAAATAGTACTTGGAAATTCAAAAACTTTATTTCATTGTAGCAGAAGTCAAAACATGTTTGATTACATCATAACACCATATTCAATGTCAAGTACAATATCTATCTTGATAAAACAAGTACATAATCCCATTACATGAATAGCCATTAAAAAGAAAGATAACAAGCTGGACTTTACTTCAGCAGTCCAAGCTTTCCGGTAGATAAGCGATCCAACTAGACTCCACTAGAACTTGGCCCAACCTGCGGACCTGAAGGGAGAAAAAGGATGGAAAAGAGGGGGTCAGACATAAAGTCTGGTGAATATGATAATTCTACAATACTATTACCAAAATAACTGGACTAAGGCATAAGCTGGAAAACAAGAAAATGTCTATGAAGAGCAGATTAAGGACATAGACAATCGCTAAAGGCAACGTTATAGGCGCTCCTAAATACTAAAGGATAAACACTATACTGCACCACACCAGTCACCCTAAAGATTCATCCCACTTAGCTTCACATAGAAACTTTCCCAATGGCTTTACGTACCCCTAGCTGACTACATAGGTGCCGCGTGCCCCTATCTCCACTAGGTGTACCCTACTTCCCATTATTCGATCGGCTCCCTAACTCGTAGATACCCGTGCTGGCCCCACAGTGGGGTGTATCACTCCCCTAAAGTGGCAACCTGATACAACGGACATGCACGGCTTATACCTACACGATGCAACAACGTCTTACCTACCAGCCCGGGTCCACACACGCATATGAAACCCGTTGGACTTGCGTTGCCACCGCTCCCTGTTTTGGCCTCTTATAGTCAAACCCAGTATGCGTGTCCCGTCCTCGACTTGGGTCGAGCCCACAAAGATACGTTTTGGGATACTAGTTGAAATGGGCCCCCACTATTTACCACAAGCATTCCACCTAAGCTTGTCCCCATTAGTCCATCCCACTTAACCCACTTAGTCATGTTCATTTACATGTGTGTTTGGTTAAGTCTAATCGTATTTCAAATGCCTCTAAAGGCAACCACCAGATTCCTCATGCCACCCAAGGCACCTACTTAACCCCCATGTCCCACCTTACATGATTATCTGGTTAAGTATTTCTTAGTTCATTAAGGCCATAACCTCATAAAGACCTCTCACATTAGACTGGCATTTATGGCAGCTGGATTTGCCGGGCGGGTCCGGGCAGTCTTACACCATAAAAGAGTCTAACCTCATGTCTTTACAACTGTTATGCTTTAGTTTGGGCCTAGGACCTCTCACATTGGGCCGACATTTGTGACTACTGGATTTGCCGGGCGGGTCCGGGCAGGTTTACATCACAAACGGGTCCAACCTCGTGTCCTAAGCATTGATTATTAATAATAATCCACTTTCCCCCAATTTTAATAATTCCCTACTTGAATTATTAATTACTTCCAATTTTTAACAATGTCCATAATTGACTCAATTATGGACATCCATTCATGGTATGCAAAATCTTACAAAATTGCACCCAATTTATTAATTCCTAATATTACCCCTACCCCACGTTTGAATGTTTATTCGCAAAATATATGTTAGACTCGAATAGCCTAACTCATAGCATAAAAGAGATTATCATAATAACAACATGTATATGTGACCAAATGAATCATAATAAGGGGTGAAACTTGCATATGTCCAACTTGCATAGATTATACATGTCAAGGACCTAAAGGTGTCAACTTGTTCAAAATTCACCTAATATAATCTCAATCAATTTTCATAAACTTACATATGAACATGTGTGAATCAACTTCATCTAATTTTTTAACAACATGGTTTTATATGGGTACACCTAACTCAATAGGCAAATTCCCATAATCAAGTTTTATTTAATTATAGTTTCAAGTTTATGGGTACACCTAACCTAATAGGCAAATTCCCATAAACAAGATCCATTTAAATTAAGAAAAAAAAAACATAACTTTAAGCATGATCCAACAACATGATTTTTCAACATAATATAGCATGATTTATAACATGGCATAGTATGATAGTATAACATAGCTTGACATGATTCTCAACATAGCACGACATAGCATAAGAGAATTTACAACATAGCATGACATAGCATATATAATTTACATCATACGACCACATAATAACATAATAAGAGATCCACAATATATAGAATTTACAATTACAAATCACGTCACTTTCTTGTGATCCATTCATAACCGAGTCAAATTAGTTTGTAATAGTCTTGTGAGAATCATCATACTCACCAACAAAAGAAAAGAATTAGAGAAAGAGAGATCTTTTGATTTGATTTGTGTAGATTTAGTTGTAGATGATTAGGCTTCCTCTTCTTAGTTTGTGACGGCTATGCTGAACTCCATGGCAGCAGCATGACGGTAGCTTCTCTAATTTTACAAGTGATTTAGGTCTAGGGTCTACCCACTTATTTATAGATTTTAGAATTCATTTAGGCCATTAGATTTAACCTAGAAATAACCGCAGCCGTTCAGACAAGATGGAGTTTATCTTGTTGACTCAGCAATGAGTCAGAAGTGACTCAGCAAACACTCAGCATATTAATAAACTTCTATTCATGTCATAAATATATATATATATTTTCTACAATGTACATATTAGATACATCCCCCTTTACTTATTATTGTTTTTATATACATATTAGATACATCCCCTCTCTCACACACTTATTAATATTTTTATATTCATATTAGATACATCCCCTCTCTTACACACTTATTAATATTTTTATATTCATATTAGATACATCCCCTCTCTTACACACTTATTAATATTTTTATATTCATATTAAATACATCCCCTCTCTTACATACTTATTAATATTTTTATATTCATAATAGATACATCCCCTCTCTTACATACTTATTAATATTTTTATATTCATATTAGATACATCCCCTCTTCTACACACTTATTATTATTTTAGCAACTTTAGTGTTAATAGAAAATTCGGGGTGTTACATTCTCCCCTCCTTTTAGGATTTCGTCCCCGAAATCTTCAAGTCTGGAAGAATGTATATCCTACCATCCAAACGTCCATCTACTCATCCATCATACACAGGCATCCATTGTCCTTACAGACTTCTAATGCTTTCATGTTTAAATGCACAGTGTGTGTATATGTCCGTATCTAATGCAAAATCAGGCGGTCCACTGATTCAGTTGACCTCCTTAATGCAACTATGATTGTGCCATGCATCCATTATGTATGCAAAAGATTCTTAATGCTACATAATACTTCTATATGCGTGCACAACCATCATCTGAATGCAGCATCCACATGATAATACAACCATCGTTCATCCATTTTACTAAATACATCCATATATATATGCAATATGCAATATGTAGTGACTGAGCCGATCTAGTGCCTAAAGTGTGTGTATATATGCATCCACGAGCAACCACTAGCAAACACTTGCATCCATTTTGCATCCATCATACATAACATGTCTCAAACACATGTTTCAACCATAGGATTATCCTAACTAAAGGTTAAAGATACTAATGAGAGGACATACTAAAGATAAGATAAGATAAGCTAAGCGATAAAGGAGAAATTAAAAGACATACCCTCAAAAAGAAAAGGGTACAACGAACGCATCTTCTCTTCTGTCTCCCAAGTTGCGTTGCTCTCATCATCTTCCCATTGCACTTTAACCAGTCTGACCTCTCGATTCCTCAACTTTTTGATCTCCGACCCAAGAATGCATGTAGGAGCTCGTCTAATTGTTGCATCACGCTCTATTTCCACCTCTTTAAGCAAGCTCGGCTCTACCACCTCCGCGGTCTTGTGCAAACACTTCCTCAAATGTGATACATGGAATACGTCGTGTACTCCACTAAGTTTCTCAGGCAACTCCACCCTATATGCCATCTTCCCAATCCTGTCTTTTACAGGAAACGGCCCTACAAACCTTGGTGCTAATTTCCACACGGACCCAAAGCGAACAACATTCTGTAACGGAGATACTTTGATAAAAACCATGTCCCCAATGTCAAACTCAAGATCTGTCCTCCTCTTATCAGCATACGATTTTTGCCTATCTTGTGCTGCTTTCATCCTCCTTCGAATCAACTCAATCTTCTCCGAGGTTTCCCTAACCATATCGGGCCCAAGTAGGATTTTATCGGTAGATTCCCACCAACATGTAGGCGAACGACAAGGCCTTCCATAAAGAGCTTCGAAAGGTGCCATGCCAATACTAGACTGAAAGCTATTATTATATGCGAATTCTACTAACGGAAGGTGCTCTTCCCATGTACCCCCAAAGTCTAGGATACAAAGCCTTAAAAGATCCTCTAGAATGCGATTCACCCTCTCGGTCTGGCCGTCTGTCTGAGGATGATATGCGGTGCTCAAACATAGCTGAGTCCCTACCGCCTCTTGTAAACTCTTCCAAAATTCGCTAGTAAAGATGGGGTCACGGTCGCTTACTATACTAGAAGGAATACCGTGCAAACGAACTATCTCCTTAATGTATACAGAAGCCAACCACGGAGCAGTCCTCTTACTTTTCACGGGAATAAAATGGGCGCTTTTAGTAAGTCTATCTACTATAACCCAAATCCCCGTGTTACCCTTCCTTGATCTTGGTAATCCATCCACAAAATCCATTGAGATGCTTTCCCATTTCCATAGTGGAACTTCTAATGGGTGAAGCAACCCACCGGGTTTCTTTTGTTCTGCTTTAACTCGTTGGCACACCAAGCATCTAGCGACGTACTCGGCCACATCCTTTTTCATACCGGCCCAAAAGAAAACCCGCTTCATATCTTTGTACATCTTATCCCCGCTGGGATGAATGGTCATTTTTGAGCGATGAGCATCATCAAGAATGGCCTTCCTTAAGTCTTCGTCTTGTGGTACACAAAGTCTATTATCCCTTCGTAACCAACCCTTATCGTCTAGGGTATACCTACGAAGATGGCTTGATGACTCCCCCCCTTTGAGCTTTTCTACTATCTCAACCAACTGTGGGTCGTCTTGCTGTGCCTCACCAACCCGTCCTAGAAGTGTAGGTCTAACCTCCAAGGATGCTAACAGACCGGGTACTAAGTCAACGGAGGGTCTAAAGTCAAACATAGAGATGAATTCTAAGCTTTGTCGTTCAACAAACAACGGACTCAAGGACAACCTTTTCCTACTTAAGGCGTCTGCCACCACGTTACCCTTGCCCGGGGTATATGCTATTTCAAAATCGTAGGAGGCTAAGAATTCCATCCACCGTTGCTGCCTTAAATTCAAATCCTTCTGAGAGAATAAGTATTTTAATGATTTGTGGTCAGTGAACAGTTCGAATTTCTCACCAAGAAGATAGTGACGCCAAGACTTAAGCGCGAAAACAATTGCGGCTAGCTCTAAGTCATGCGTGGGGTAATTCTTTTCATGAACCCTCAACTGCCTTCCACCATAGGCTATTACTCTTCCCTCTTGCATGAGGACCGCGCCAAGTCCCGTCCCACAAGCATCAGTATAGATGGTAAACGGTTTATTCCCGTCTGGCAGCACTAAGACTGGGGCTGAAGTTAAGGCTCTCTTTAAACGTTGGAACGCATCATCTCATTCTTTGTCCCACGTAAAAACCAGGTTCTTCTTCGTTAACCGTGTTAATGGAGATGATATTTTTGCGAAGTCTTTGATAAACTTCCTATAATAGCCAGCCAACCCCAAGAAACTTCTTACTTCGGTTGCATTTTTAGGGACCTTCCAATCTTGGATGGCCACCACCTTTGCGGGATCCACTGCTATCCCTTCTTTGGAAACCACGTGCCCTAAGAACCGTACTTCCTTCCTCCAGAAGTGACACTTAGAAAATTTTGCCTTAAGGTAATGCGCTCGAAGGGTTTCCAACACTTCCCTAAGATGTAGGGAGTGCTCTTCTTTATTCTTAGAAAAGACTAAGATGTCATCCACAAAGACTACCACGAATTTGTTAAGGTATTCCCTAAACACCCTACTCATCAAATCAACAAAATATGCAGGGGCGTTTGTCAAACCAAAGGGCATCACTAGCCATTCATAGAATCCGTCAGGAGTCCTAAAAGCAGTCTTATCTATACTATCCTCAGCCACTCTCAGTTGATGAAAGCCAGTGGCTAAGTCCAACTGCGAAAACACTGAAGCGCCAACTAACTGATCAAAGAGATCGTCAATCCTCGGCAGTGGGTGTCGGTTCTTTTTAGTAAGCTTGTTTAGTTCTCTATAGTCCATACAAAGTCTAAGAGACCCATCCGCCTTTGTGGCAAAAACTACTGGAGCACCCCACTCCGATATACTACGTCTTATGAACCCCTTCTCAAGCAACTCCTTTACTTGCTTATTGAGTTCCCTCCTTTCACGAGGAGCCATGTGGCGCACTGGCAAAGATACGGGTTTAGCATTATCCACAAGATAAATTCGAAAGTCTATCTCCCGCTTTGGAGGTAAGCCCTTCACCTCCTCAAACACATCCGGATATTCCCGGACCACTTCTACCGATCGCAGGTTCTCTACAGACGCGTCAAGCGATTCAAGATAACTTAGCATAACGGAATTTATGGGATTACAAAAGATGTCGAGAGCATTACCAAGGCGAGTCACAAGCCTAACTACTCTCCTTTCACAATCAAGAATGGCCCTATTTCTAGACAACCAATCCATTCCTAAAATTAGCCCATAGCCCGTGAAGCCCAATACATAAGCATCACATCTAAATTCAATGCTAAGTATAGAGATTTTCAAATCCAAACATATCATGGTCAAATGAGCCGAACCCCCAATTGGATTTGAAACGACCAAGGGATCTTCTACTAAACTGGTGTTCAAGTGCAGTGATTCAACTAATGATGCAGAGATAAACGAATGAGATGCGCCAGAATCGAATAAGGTACGGACAGGATGATCAAACAGAAAAACTAAGCTTTCAACAGAAATTGTTCTACCTCTTTCTTGCAGCGGTGGGGCCGCAATAGCCTGAACTTGCCCCCTTGCCTGCCCTGGTGCCATAAGAGCCTGCACCTGTCCTCCCGAGGTAGACCCTGCCCTCTGCCCCTTCTTTGGACAGTCCTTCACTAAATGTCCCGCATCTCCACAATGAAAACAACCAGTCTTCTTTTTCTTTCTACAATCTTTGCTGAGATGGCCAGGCGTCCCACAATTGAAGCATTTCTTCTTCCCTTTGCCATTATTGTTTTTACCACCCTTCTTATTTTGCTGTTGGGGTTTCTTCTGATCCCCTTTCTTTTCAACTGCCTTATCCTCATGCATAAGTGCCATTTCTACTAGCTTTTCAAAGGTGGCTCCCATAGGGATGTGGGTCATAGCCAACCCTTGCAACGGTTCATTCAAGCCTCTAACGAACCTCAAAGCTTTCTTCTCTGGCGTGTTCACCAACTCCAAGCCAAACCTTGCTAACTGATTAAATTTATTGACATATTCCTTTACTGATGAGCTCCCTTGCTTTAGTGCCAGGAATTTTTCCATATTTAAGTTCTCCTCTGCCCTTGAAAGAAACTTTGCCTCAAACCTTCGTCTGAAATCCGCCCATGAATCAACTGGACGTTCCCCGTTAGTGACCTCCCACCAAAACGAGGCCTCTCCCTTCATTAACCAAGCAGCTAAACGGACTTTCCTCCCATCTTCCACTTCAAAGATATCCAACAATTCCTCAGTCTCCTTAAGCCAATCTCTGGCCTCCACAAACGTCTCAGTCCCTTGAAAAGTTTTTCCT
This sequence comes from Allium sativum, assembly GCA_030737875.1. NCBI lineage: Eukaryota > Viridiplantae > Streptophyta > Magnoliopsida > Asparagales > Amaryllidaceae > Allium > Allium sativum. Next base: position 969,163,792 of record CM060920.1, read on the forward strand.
CCCATAGCCTTGAATTCCTTGCACGTCTTTGCAAAAGTGTCAACACGAGGAGGAGGAGGAATGGGTGCAACTAGGGGTGGAGGAGTATCCGCTGGGCCTGCAGTGGTGGCCCTAGCCTCCAAGTATCTCCTAAACCACCCTGGAATCGTCACACCTTCTGGGAGATTAAGATCTTCAGCCATGCTGAAACGAAAAAGGAAAGATTCAAAATGGAGAATTCGAAAGATAAAGATAAGGATGTGGCTATTTGGGATTATGTTTTTCATAAAAACTCTCTTTAAATAACATGTTTTTTTTTTTGAAAGCACTTCTTCCAAAAATACTTTAGAAAAAAATATTTTTCTAAAAAAAAAAATTTATCTGTTCTGGTAACCTTATGCTCTGATACCACGTGTAACACCCCACGTCCATTAATGTCACTCACAAAGGGAATGCATTAACTTCCATGGAGGTTTTAAGTGAATATAGAACAGTAAAATTACAACAAGACAGATATAAAATAGTACTTGGAAATTCAAAAACTTTATTTCATTGTAGCAGAAGTCAAAACATGTTTGATTACATCATAACACCATATTCAATGTCAAGTACAATATCTATCTTGATAAAACAAGTACATAATCCCATTACATGAATAGCCATTAAAAAGAAAGATAACAAGCTGGACTTTACTTCAGCAGTCCAAGCTTTCCAGTAGATAAGCGATCCAACTAGACTCCACTAGAACTTGGCCCAACCTACGGACCTGAAGGGAGAAAAAGGATGGAAAAGAGGGGGTCAGACATAAAGTCTGGTGAATATGATAATTCTACAATACTATTACCAAAATAACTGGACTAAGGCATAAGCTGGAAAACAAGAAAATGTCTATGAAGAGCAGATTAAGGACATAGACAATCGCTAAAGGCAACGTTATAGGCGCTCCTAAATACTAAAGGATAAACACTATACTGCACTACACCAGTCACCCTAAAGATTCATCCCACTTAGCTTCACTTAGAAACTTTCCCAATGGCTTTACGTACCCCTAGCTGACTACATAGGTGCCGCCTGCCCCTATCTCCACTAGGTGTACCCTACTTCCCATTATTCGATCGGCTCCCTAACTCGTAGATACCCGTGCTGGCCCCACAGTGGGGTGTATCACTCCCCTAAAGTGGCAACCTGATACAATGGACATGCACGGCTTATACCTACACGATGCAACAACGTCTTACCTACCAGCCCGGGTCCACACACGCATATGAAACCCGTTGGACTTGCGTTGCCACCGCTCCCTGTTTTGGCCTCTTATAGTCAAACCCAGTATGCGTGTCCCGTCCTCGACTTGGGTCGAGCCCACAAAGATACGTTTTGGGATACTGGTTGAAATGGGCCCCCACTATTTACCACAAGCATTCCACCTAAGCTTGTCCCCATTAGTCCATCCCACTTAACCCACTTAGTCATGTTCATTTACATGTGTGTTTGGTTAAGTCTAATCGTATTTCAAATGCCTCTAAAGGCAACCACCAGATTCCTCATGCCATCCAAGGCACCTACTTAACCCCCATGTCCCACCTTACATGATTATCTGGTTAAGTATTTCTTAGTTCATTAAGGCCATAACCTCATAAAGACCTCTCACATTAGACTGGCATTTATGGCAGCTGGATTTGCCGGGCGGGTCCGGGCAGTCTTACACCATAAAAGAGTCTAACCTCGTGTCTTTACAACTGTTATGCTTTAGTTTGGGCCTAGGACCTCTCATATTGGGCCGACATTTGTGACTACTGGATTTGCCGGGCGGGTCCGGGCAGGTTTACATCACAAACGGGTCCAACCTCGTGTCCTAAGCATTGATTATTAATAATAATCCACTTTCCCCCAATTTTAATAATTCCCTACTTGAATTATTAATTACTTCCAATTTTTAACAATGTCCATAATTGACTCAATTATGGACATCCATTCATGGTATGCAAAATCTTACAAAATTGCACCCAATTTATTAATTCCTAATATTACCCCTACCCCACGTTTGAACGTTTATTCGCAAAATATATGTTAGACTCGAATAGCCTAACTCATAGCATAAAAGAGATTATCATAATAACAACATGTATATGTGACCAAATGAATCATAATAAGGGGTGAAATTTGCATATGTCCAACTTGCATAGATTATACATGTCAAGGACCTAAAGGTGTCAACTTGTTCAAAATTCACCTAATATAATCTCAATCAATTTTCATAAACTTACATATGAACATGTGTGAATCAACATCATCTAATTTTTTAACAACATGGTTTTATATGGGTACACCTAACTCAATAGGCAAATTCCCATAATCAAGTTTTATTTAATTATAGTTTCAAGTTTATGGGTACACCTAACCTAATAGGAAAATTCTCATAAACAAGATCCATTTAAATTAAGAAAAAAAAAACATAACTTTAAGCATGATCCAACAGCATGATTTTTCAACATAATATAGCATGATTTATAACATGGCATAGTATGATAGTATAACATAGCTTGACATGATTCTCAACATAGCACGACATAGCATAAGAGAATTTACAACATAGCATGACATAGCATATATAATTTACATCATACGACAACATAATAACATAATAAGAGATCCACAATATATAGAATTTACAATTACAAATCACGTCACTTTCTTGTGATCCATTCATAACCGAGTCAAATTAGTTTGTAATAGTCTTGTGAGAATCATCATACTCACCAACAAAAGAAAAGAATTAGAGAAAGAGAGATCTTTTGATTTGATTTGTGTAGATTTAGTTGTAGATGATTAGGCTTCCTCTTCTTAGTTTGTGACGGCTATGCTGAACTCCATGGCAGCAGCATGACGGTAGCTTCTCTAATTTTACAAGTGATTTAGGTCTAGGGTCTACCCACTTATTTATAGATTTTAGAATTCATTTAGGCCATTAGATTTAACCTAGAAATAACCGCAGCCGTTCAGACAAGATGGGGTTTATCTTGTTGACTCAGCAATGAGTCAGAAGTGACTCAGCAAACACTCAGCATAATAATAAACTTCTATTCATGTCATAAATATATATATATTTTCTACAATGTACATATTAGATACATCCCCCTTTACTTATTATTGTTTTTATATACATATTAGATACATCCCCTCTCTCACACACTTATTAATATTTTTATATTCATATTAGATACATCCCCTCTCTTACACACTTATTAATATTTTTATATTCATATTAGATACATCCCCTCTCTTACACACTTATTAATATTTTTATATTCATATTAAATACACCCCCTCTCTTACATACTTATTAATATTTTTATATTCATAATAGATACATCCCCTCTCTTACATACTTATTAATATTTTTATATTCATATTAGATACATCCCCTCTTCTACACACTTATTATTATTTTAGCAACTTTAGTGTTAATAGAAAATTCGGGGTGTTACAAACCCCACACGGGTATTGGGGTGATATATGACATACACTAATCCCAGTAATTAGTTGTGTGTCGATCGATTGATTGACAGGCTGTTATAAGCGTTAGATATCTATATTTGATGCTTATATAGGGTAGTGCACTTTGGATGATGGTTGATTAGTTATCATTGCTATTATATACATGTGTTGTATGGAATCAGTATAATTAACATTATATGGTAATTGATTGGGCCTCATTCCAATTAGGAAATAAAGAATATTATAAAAGAAAATTCATGTGTTGAATAGAATAAATAGTCATGTGTTGACAATACTTATGTGTTGAGAATTATTCATGTGTTGAATAGAATAAATAGTCATGTGTTAACAATACTTATGTGTTGAGAATAATTCATGTGTTGAAACCATTCATGTGTTGAACGAAATATTTTATACAATAAAATTCACATTTTATTGTAAGTGAGAATTAATAAATATTCATGTGTTGAATAAAATATATATATTCATGTGTTGAAGAAAATATTCATTTGTTGAATAGAATAACGAAGTTATTGAAATATATAAGGCCGTGTTGATTACAGATGCGCCATTTTGACGCGAACGATATTTATATCGATTATATTCGTTTTTATAATGAATATAGAAAAGGAAGTGATTTCAAAATCTAACGTTGTGAAAATATTATCATTTATATACTAATGATATGGAATATTCAATTTTGATTTAAAATTGAATATGAAGTTGAAACTATTTTGAAAACGAATGTAAAACGAATTATAAAATACGTTTTGAAAGATAATCGACGAAATATATATTATATATATATAATATAAAGGCCTGAATAGAACGCGTCGCGCTGCGGCAGTTCGTGAATTTCGACCATTGACTTCGAATTGACGTTGCGGGAGATCCGACTGTCAGATTCTCCTAAAACCGGAACCGTTGGGTTCGTATCGAAAAGAGCTTTCCAATGAGTATTAGAAATTTGAAATCTGACGGTTGGATTTGGAGATACGTCCAAATCAAATTTGGAAAAGGTTGTTGTAAGTGCAGTTCGATGGTCGTTTGAGGAAATCGACTGTACGGGCCTTGATAAAATTACTAAAAATATCTATAATTTATGTAAAATTATAATATATGAATTGAAAAGGACTGGGATGAAAAATCCCATATTTGAAAAGATAGAAATGTATTTTTATCAAAATGAACTAGTTTTGAACTAGAATTATAAATTCAATATTTTAAAAAATAAATAAACTAGATTTGAAATGGTTTTAAAATAACCAGAAATTTCCAATACATGAATCGGAATGGATTTGAATCGAAATCATCTTCGGAATAGTTCGATGTTGGATTTTGTGATTATACAGACATTGTTATGGAAATTTGAAAGATATATTTATATCGTTATTTCCAATACGATATTTGATGGTTTCAGAATTTGATATTAAATATAAGCCGATATATTTTCTATTCAGAGCCTTGTATTTAATATCAAATGGGATTTTGGTTTGTCGTGAATGGTATCTTTAATAATACTGTTCTGAAACCCAAATGGAGTTAAGAAAATTTGGAACTAACTGTGGATCAGTTAAGTTGAATGGTTTCTTGGATATTGATCTGATGTTGGTTTCGGCCTTCGGGGTTAATATTTAGGGAACTGTTCTCTTACAAATTTACGGTTAGAGACTAATAGAATGGAATGTGATGTGGGTTTATCGTGAGTCGTGTTTTAAATGGCATCGGTTCTTTAACCCAGTTAAAGATTAAAACTAGGTGGAGTTTTAATGAATCTTTAATTAGATTGAAATGATCGAGAATGGAGTATCACCAGTTTTGCTCCAAAGCGATAGATAAATCTTTAATTAGATTTGAACGTGTAATGGTAATTAATATTTACCGATAACACCGTGGTGTTAGATATGGAGTATTACCAGTTTTGCTCCATGGGATAAATAGGTTGGGATTGGAAAATAAAATAAATAATTACTTCGGTGTGGTTCGCTAATCCCGACTAGTTTGGAAAACCATAATATGGTTTGAAATGATATCCAAAGGAAGATTAAAGAATAAATTTAGAAGAATTTATCTTTGATAAAATTAATGGGAACCTTTCCCTAAGAATGTGAATATCTGAATAAAAGAATATTCTGAATTGGAATGAGGCGCATGTTGTATTTGTGTAACATTTGTTTATTATATACGCGGGTTATTCGGAAAGGCCGGGTTTATACCCATTCTGAATAACCGATTCGACGATAAGTCAAAGATGAAGACGGTGGTTGAAGACCGGAAGTCTTCACATCGTTTGGGTGATTACTGATGATCTTGATTGGGCTGTACACCCAAGATGAGGGAATCAGTTGGTGATCATCCAGACGTACTTGGAGATCGATGGATATGCGAGGAAAGTGCCTCCGGTTTCGTTCAGACCCAGAACGAACTTGTAAATGGACTGTGTGTCTGACACTGGATTTTATTCTGTGTTGATTGATCTCTATTAAATATACATCTGTTTGGTGGAGGAGAATTTATTCTCTTGCTTAACACCCTTCTCTGAGACGTACGAGCTCAGAGGTTGTATATCGATGGACATCAGTCGCATGGAATGAATTGTCTGTGTGGCATGCCTAAGTGGCAAATGATCAAGGCTTCTGTTGAAAAGCAAAGTCTTGTGGTTGATGATCAAAGCACGGCCTGTGTGGCATAGCTTTTTGTATAGCGTGAATTCGCGAGCCTCACACCTCGGTATGAGTCAAAAACGGGATAAGGATCCAAGGAGTGCACGACGTTTCTTTCTAGCTATGGGTGATGTCAGTGACCTACCAGCCCTGACATTTATATTATTTTTACCTGTGTGATTGTTGGAATGCGAGGCGCCTCGAATATATGGTCGATAACTGGCACTATGCAAGCCGACGTACTGACCATTATATAGGTCCTATAGGATCGGGAAACGTGTGTTCAGGAATAATTAATCCTCAAAAGTAGGAGAGGACCGGCCTTGGAGGTTCCAAGGGATCGCTGTGTGTGGTCCTGAGGCATTTGCTGGAGTGTCTCGAATCGAAGAGGAGCTTGCCCCTTGCCTCGACCCATGACGGAAATCCAATTTCCAATACTAGATATTTCGGTTTTATTTGTAGAGCCTAGTATGACGACATAGTAGCATGGGATACTATGCCGTCTATGATTGATACATTTATATTTGAAGTTGTTTTCATACACTTTACATTATAATAGTATCAAAATGATTTGTTTTAAACGTACCAAGCATGTTTGGCTATTATAATGGAGAACCCTATCCTCCGGCTTGCGTTGCTTTGTGTGATGGGACCTGGGTCTTATAATAGCTTCATTTTTTCAAAAAGCATTGCGCTGTTGTTATATGCACTGGTATTCTTGGGAGGAAACCCTTTCCGTGTTATACGGCATGGTCCCTTGATTTACCTAACTTTAAAGTAAAGTTTTAAAATAACTGTTTTAGTTCTCACACCAGTCACATGACTGGCCTGGAGTTTATTGTTTTAACCTAAACTCTGGGTGCCCCTATTTTCGATACGGGCAGCTAGTAGTTTTGGTTTTGCAGATTTATATTCACAGGATCCTAATTTACAGTTGGAATGATATCCGGAAAACTCTGTATTCGTGTATCACCTTCAGTTGTGTTTTGTATTGTTTTTTCGCTGCTATGTATTTTATTGCAATCTCTGATATTTATCGAATGTATTTTATTCATTCATACTCTGTATATTCTTGTATTTTGATGGAATTGTTGTAATAAACAATGAAATGTTCGTCTGTTTGTGTTCTGATTCGTCTTGTCCTCAAAGTAATTCGTTCTTTCCTTTACGGGGAAGTACGGGTCGCTACAAAGATGGTGAAAACATAATGGATTACTTTTGATTATTCATAATTGACTTTTCATTAATCCATAAAAAAGCAATCCAACGTTGCTATGGATGGCTCATAATAAATTGTAAATCTAGCTTCTTTTACCATAAAACATGAAGATGAAAACTGAAAGAATTCACTTAGTTGCAGGTTTTTGGAACTTTAGACAGTCAATATATCCACTATACAAACATGGTTTGTTTAAATATTAAGTTTAGCAATTTATTAAGTTCCATGATTTTTTTACAATACCTTATATAAATCTAGGCTTTGTTCATCTACAAGATTTAGACAGGCACATAACACATTTCCATTATTTGTTCAATGCACAATGTGATAGTATGAAATTGTATAGGACACATAAACATGTGTAATTTAACATTTTCATTCATTTATTGAATTCCAAGCTTGAAGATTGAAATAGATGGCAAAAAATCTTGGATTGATTTTGATTATTTACAATTGACTTTTTGTTCTTAAGTCAATAACAGGATTGCATTATGATATTTCAATGAATGGCTTACAACAAAATAAAACCTAGCTACTATAAAACCCAGTAAGGAGTAATTGAAAGAGTTCCATTAGTTATAGGCACATAAAATATTTGTTTGTTCAATACACATATATGATTGTATGAAATTGTGCAGGACGCCTGTGCATCTACAATTTGACCATTTTCATTCATTTATTTAATTCCAGGATTGAAGATTGAAATAAATGGTGAATTAACAATAATCTTTTGTTAATGCTTATTTTACTGACTATACTCTAGCTATTCATTTATGTGATATAGTCCCCTTTTAGTTCTTTATGAGTTTCTGGAATATTTTTTCCAGATGGTTTAGTGTAATCATGTTCCCTATGCTTCATGAATTATTTTTCTCATTTTATGATATCTTATAGCATTTGGTCGTTACCTCTTTTATTTATAACTTCGCTTGATAACAAATTCATTACCAATTTATTCTTTTATTTAAATTTAATTGTTCTAACAATATGTTCATATCAACATCAATTTTTATTTTTTTGAGATACTATAAAGCTTTCTATATGTTGGTGCACTTTCTCTATTTTAATTTACATAAATGTCCAAAGAAATAAATGAAAATTTTCCAAAATTATTTAATTCCCGATTCAATGAATCTGTTTTACTCTATCAACTAATAAAATATTTAATTCCAGATTGCATCACTTTTTTTTATTACTTCCATTCCTCTTTTTGATATTTGAATATGATTCATGTATACTACAATATTGATCTCTTTCATTTAATTTTTTATAGCCGATATTTCCATTTAATTTATTTTCAATCATTTTTGTGCATTATGTGAATCTAATTCTTTGTAAATAAGTAGAAACAAAAACATATTTAACAATCAAAGATACTCATTGAATACTATAAACGGGTAATATTTGTTTACTGGGTTCTATATTGCATGAATTAATACGTCCATCTGTGAACTCTTCAAAAAATCCCTTTTCCTTTTACATGAAAATTGATTTTGTTTTGTTTGTAATAAACTCATTATTCTCATACTTCCACTAACTAGATGTCATTGCTGGATGTTTTTTTCAAGCGTAGTGTTGGTGCTTTAGTTCTATTTTATACCTGAACCTTGCAATCTTCATAGCAAATGATTCTAGGTTCAAATATGTTATGAAAAACTTTATGCTTGAATAAATAATCCATTTTTTCCAAGAACAATAATTGGTAGACTGAAATACATGTACAGCGAGATTGTAAATAGTGTAATATTTTATCTTATTATGATTTAGCAATGATACTGATTTGTTTGTATTAGAATATAACGCAAGGTTTTAATCCTTAAATTGTTATAAACTGAATGATGTTTTGCTACAATTAAAATTTAACCTTGGTGCATTTGCAAAGCTAGTTGAAAATATAAATGAAATGATTTAAGGATTATTAAAAGCTAAAGAAATGTACCATGACTTAGATATTTTATAACCAGGCTATTCTTTCTATCGCTTAGTGCTTTTTGTACTAAATACTTAAGTTTAATCAAGATGTAAATCTTACTTACTTTTGTAGGCCAAGGATTGCAAGTTGATGGACATATCTACTGATGATAATGTTGGAATGCAAATATGGATATTAATATTAGGAAATTTCGACCGACAAATATGTGTTAGAGAAACATCACCTTATAGGCTAACTATTAATTTAATTTTTTATAACTAATGAAATGTAAGACCAACTATTAGGACAACTGGCGTAAACAACATGAGTTTAGGATTCTAAAGTGGCCAGCTCTTATTTCCTACCACCAATGAAATTGCATATATTTTTTCCGGGACGTAGTAGTTCCAATGCAACATTTTTGCGAACAAGCACACATCTACTAGTTATATCTTAATTTTTACTCATTAAATGCAAGCTATTTCTGAGTTTTGTTGTTGTTTCAGGTTCAAATCTTATTCCGTTAACTATAGTCCACTCTAAGCCAATATAAATAGGTAAAGATTAATTTTATGGTAATTGCATGTGGAAGATACATAGTAACATACATACTATAATTTAACATAAGATGTCGAATAAAATAATTTAGCATACTGTTTCAGTTTAGCCATATCAACACATTTTAGAAATGAATTAGCAAATTGACTTATCAAACAATGCATCTGTTAGAAAATTCTTAGGGGAATTCCGTATGCATATGGTCTTATCTTACATAATTATGCATATTTTACCCTTATTTTACATGCTTTCTTAATACTCACATTAGCAGTTGCTACTTCCAGACAAACATATGATTAAATACATCTCCTTCACAAAGAATTTTATCTTTTATTTCATTAAATATGTCCTTCAACTATAATTTTTTTAATCTTTATAGATTATTTTGTATTTCAATGCACGAAAATCCAATAATTTAGGCTTTGGTTTTTTTAATGCTTTCTAGATTACATGTGTACATAAATATAGAAGTTAATTCTTGCCTTTTAGACATTGCTTTTGTTACCTATCCAAAAAAACAATTTACACCATTATTTCCTTTTTACATAGTTATTATAGCATTTATTAAAGCTGCCACTATTGTTGACTTTAACAAAATTCAATTGCAGGAACACAATGAAGGATATCAACTGACTAGACAACTTGCATCTATGGCCAATGAATAATATGAAGAAAAAAATCTCAGCTCACATGCTTCCTTTTGTGCATATAACAAAAATTATTAATACCCGAATTTTTGCTTTTCATGTAATAATAGCAATGATAAATCATATTTTTCATTAATAAATTCCACCTTCAATGTTTTTTTGACTCATTGATTTTCTGACATGCTTTATTGCTTCTATCCGGTTGAACATGGATGTTCTCCAGCTGAATTGTTTGAAGGAGACACATAATTTAATTTACTTGGTTTTTTCCAACACTTATCATATATATCAACAATAGCATACATTGATTACTCTATCTTACACTATAAAAGCATTTAAAAATAAAGGTTTGTGCAACTTATTATATAACACATTTTATATGTTGCAATATAAAAGGATTCTACTTAAATGAATAATATACAATAAAACATTGGTATTTATTACCTCATACACCGTAAGATTCATGTTTCTTTTATTGCTTTAGCATGTGATTTCGTATTTTCACTGCTGTTTTTATCTGATAATTATTTTTCCTACTTTCGTGTGCGAAGCACGGGTTCGCACTAGTAGGTTTATAATTACCCGAACAACCGAATGAGATTTCATGCCTCAACCGTAGAAGAGGACTTGAACTATACAAAAGTTTGTTGACTAGATATGCCAAATTAATGCACATCCTTCTTATAATATTTCCTTGATGATAATAGTGTAGTTCTTGAAAAGATATGGAAGATTGAATTGACACAAAAGTGTAAAAATAATGTGCTATTGTAAATTTGATAGCAGTAAATTATATAAAAGATTTAGAATGAAACTCGGTGAGGAAAGTGATTGTTTGCAAGTCTATTTATAATATACAAATAGTTGCAATCGTTTGTGAATGGATATAATGATTGGATATGAAGTAAGAGTTGTGTCCCTTCGCTAAAAGATTGCATCTATTCGTATTCAAAAGTCCGAATAAAATTTCCATAAGTCTATTTCGTTTCTTGGGGTCATGGCATTAGAACTTGTTAAATATATTAGAATTTGTTATGTACTTCATTTTCTTGGGGTTTAAGTCATATTTTATTTTATATTTTTAATACGGGTATCTAATTTCTACCGCTAACCGTTGTTTATTGGTAACCGTTAAATTCATGCATCACATACAAACTCCAAAGCAATGAAAATGAATACACCGCTTCGTCTTAACGTTTTGGTCCCAGTGAAATAAATTTTGTTGAAAACCGACTCCATTTAACGACGTTATTTTAATTCCAATTTATTTATCGTTTCACCCTTAAATTGCACAAACGAATTTGCTCCAAACTTAAATATAATAGATCATTATGCTTTTCAAAACATCTTGCAACAAGAATTTAAATAACCCCCAGTAGTATATTTTAGATGTCAGCCAATCAACATATATACAAATAATTATATATATTACTCTAGAATCTATCATGCATAGAAAAGAAACAATCATTCTATGCTTGGCTTGGCAGATTATATGCAATCAGGTAAAAGAGATGTACACTTCAATACATGCAAATATTAACATTTATATACAGTAGATTATGCACCGACAATATTGTAGTATCATCAAGATGAATATCAATAACTTGTTTAATGTCATACTGTTCACTTATCGGTATATGTATTATACTACTGCCATCGAATGTGGTTAAGGAGTATGGCCTTGAAAAACACATATATTTTTCTGAAATTTTGCATAATAGGGAAGAATGCAAGTTATTTTACATTACTCATACATATGTGTATGAATTCCAAGACATAATAGAATTAAGAACATGGACAGATTTATCTAAAAAAAGGATTTATAACCATCAAATTGCACATGAATTTTATTATGACCTCAAAATCACCTAGTTTCAAACACTGCTTTCAGAAATCAACTATTTTGATTCATGGTTGCAAAGAGTTTGCGTAATGAGATCCAAAGCTCAATGAAACTTCTGAAACAATTTCTTTAAACCAAATTATTGATTCAAACATATTTTGAATAGGATAGTATTAACCATCTATTCTATATTGTTAATGTGCAACATATGGCTCAGTTAAACAACTAAAAGAAACGTATGTTTCATTTTTGTAGAGACTTTGGTTTACATGGATTAATACCAGGATTAAAATATCCTAATATATTTATTATGATCTAAAGGTCATCATTATGACCACTGTTTCAAATCTCGCAAATATCGCCCGAGATCTCCTTCGATATCTCATTTTGGTCTCAATCCGAAACGAAGTAGCAAATATCACTCTAAATCTCCTTTCAAATATATCGCCCGAGTTATTACAATATCGTACGATACATCGATTGAGACGAAATTATGGAATATCGTCCGAGATCTTGGTTTTTTTAGTAAAATTTAAATCTATGTTTGAACTAGAACAATAATTAAAAAACTCAAATCTAGCCATGATAATCATTTGTAATTTTACATTTTGCATGCTAAATGACCATATTGTATTCATATGTTCTACAATGCTAATAATTTTCATATTCGTCTTTTTTACATGCATGTTACATATGAAATTATGTATTTTATGGTCTATTTATGCTAAAAAAAATAATGTTTTGGATCCTTTTAATGTTTTATGTCTAACAATTTTTCTGTTTTAAGCATATTATGATTTAGAGTATGAATGATCTTTCAGAAAATAAAGAAAAATAAAGTTATTTTTCAATTCAAGTTTAAGTTACTATGTTTTTAATAGCATTCATAAAAATCATTTCGTAAAAATATTATTTTTTAACATATCATATACCCCGAGATTGTTCCGATATGAACTTTTGTACCCGAGACGGAAATCCTAGACGAACTCCAGAGTTGGACTCATCTCATCCGAGATCTCCCCCGATACGAGATTGAGTCTATAAAATCCCCAAGACGAAATGCGACCGATATCTGAGATTTAAAACCTTGATTATGACTAGCAGGACATCCTTAATTCATGATCAATATCATGTAAATGAAAATCCAAAAGGACTTAACTATGAATCTATTATTCAATCATTTGATCAACAAGCAAAGTTATTTCTTCTGATCAAAGGCATAACTGAGTCAAAATTACGATTGTGATTCATACAATTAAATAAAAAAAATGAATTTTAGCAATTAATCCTCCTAATCAATCAGATTTATCAAGTCAGATATCATTGATATTAATTCAACTGATATGTCAACACAAATATTAACACTGTTTATACTGTTTTATATGCTTGTATTCAGATAATATCAAAGAGTCGATCCAAATCAAAGTAAAAACGTTGTGACTATTTTTCAAAAATGAACAATTGTTTTGAAGAATAGATTCACAATATTATTTAGTCTAATAATAATGATGCATAACATTAACCAAACAAACTCAATAAACTATTTTGCAAGTCGCTCTGATACCACTATTAGGGTTTTACCGATCAACAAGCGGCTGAATTTAGAAGTTCAATACTCTAAACTATAGGATTCAAACAAAATAGATAAATCAAGTTTAATTTGTATACCTTTCGAGCCCTTTCCGATTTCACGAAGTCAGCCAGATCTGAAGTCGAATCGATTTTAGCGTTGCTGAAAGCGCCGCCTTAACTGGTACCCACAGACGTTGCCCTGATCTCGTCAAACAAATCGAGGAGGGAAAAGAGAGGTACTATCCAAATCTGTGAATTTCCCCCATTTTCTTTTGCTTTTGATTTTAATATATTTCTATTAATCTAAAAGAGCTCGGCACCACTTTTATTAAAACAAAGAGAAAATAATGGAACCGGTATTCACGTGATTACCATTTGAAACATACAATGTATCAATGTTTAATATTTTCTATTGGTTAAAAACATTTCTTCCCTTTTCAAATGTACTATAATGTGACCCTATAGGTTACAACAACATTGGCATTAACTTTAAATCATATTTAAATTTATAAACGGTGAGCGACATCTAGTAGTACATCACTATTACCCAAGTTATGATAAAATCAACGATTCGATACAGCCTTTTCTATGAAAAGTGTTTCAATGTAATTTAATCCTCGTAACCATTATATCCGAGATTAAACTCGAGGCATGGAATGTATCATCCTTTTTGTAATTTAATAATTTTATCTTGATCAATGAGCAGATTTTATGAAACAAATCAATATTTGAGCACGGCCATGCATTTCATAATCATACTCAATCAAGAGGCCCACAGATATCTCTACTTATATTGTATGGTTAAATTCCATATAGATCATTCATATTATTTAATCGATTCGAGATGTATCTGATAGTCACCTTTATCGTCTACTCGGTTAAAAGTAACTTTTGATGATATCAAAACACAAATATCCACGACTAAAATATATAATGATTTCAGGTCTGAGGACCATTACATCACTGTCACTATGAGAATTACTTGTGAAACTGTTAATTATATTCCAGGAATTTTTCTCATATTAGGTCAGCCCAATACGTATTTATGTATTGACATTAACATCACATATATTAATGATCAATGAGATATGATCATCAGTCAATCAACATACTAGTCTCATTGTTTTATTGATATCCTATATACAATAAAACTTGACTAAGGACATTTAAGAATTATAATACTTATTATATTATATAATCTCATGTTCAAGTCACTTGAAACTATATAATTCTATATTGTTATTCTAAGGACTTCTATTATATTGATATTTACATTATGCAGTAAATTTAACATAACAAAATCTTTTATTCAAAATCAAATATAACATAAGCAATGTTATTAATCACATCAAATGGATTGCCTCTAGAGCAAAAACTCTAACATAATTAACATAAATACAATAGGCTATGTTTTTATGAGGTTTAAAAAAGGGAAAAAGAAGCAGCTCTACATTCATTTGCTTGATTTATGAATATATTACATTGCAAATTTCATCCTATTTTTTAACGAATATTGTTGATTCTTAAATAAGAATTAAGAAATGAGTAAATTTTGTTGTTTAGCGCAAAGAATAGATGTTTATGTATTTCGATTTTGTGTTGCGGATTGAGGTCACAATTAGTTTGGAAAGAAGAATTATGTCCAATATCACGTTAATAAAATAGTATATTTGATTTAAATACTTGTTAAACCCGAGAAAGCAATAGCTCCTACGGAATCAATTCAAACTGCTTGATTTTTACCACCCTCTAATTTACTTCTTTTGATTTCACTTCCGCATACTCTGGATTCACCTGTTTGACATAGCGGTAGCACGTCTCGATGTTTGGATTCGATGACAGTTCAACTTTGCGAGTAATAGAAAAATGATCAAGCGTGAAAGAGTCAAACATTCACAGTGAATTCAACGTGTTCCATAAAGTAAAACTCAAGGAAGAAACAATTATGGTTAGAACTATAAATTTCTTTCAAATGAATTTTTTGTTTAATAAGCATGAATCAAGCATCTTTATTCTCTTTTCTCCTTCTCTTCCTTCTCCTTTTTTCTAATAAATAAAAGTCTTAAATAGTAAAATAACATGTCAACATATGTTTGAATCACGTTGATCAAATTTAAACAAGTGACCTAACATCAAAGTTGAAATACTTAACTATCTGAATAAAATGTTGATCTAGTAATAATTTTATATGTTATCAAACTTCTGATTGAACAAAAAAGAATTCATGGTTATTAAGTCAAATTCTACAGAATTTGAATATTGTTTTAAACAACGATCCAAAAATATTCAAAGATACTTTTAATTATATTTATTATTTCGCATTCTAATTTGTATCCTAAACGGAAATCCTACGGAATTTACAGCCATAGCTACTGATTATACCATAGGCACGAGTAGAACTTAAATCAAATGTAACCCACGTTATAGACCTCAACACCAGAGAGCTTTCCCATGCTTAGGATATTTATGATGTGTCGAGGGAACCACTAATAGAACTAGTTGGTGCTCTTCCATAACAATGGCGAATTGTTCTCCGTTGCTATGCTCTTTCTTCTTCCTATGTTATCAACCTTCTCCGTTGATATGCTCTTTCTTATTTTATCAACCATCTCTGTTGATATGCTCTTTCTTCTTCCTATGTTATCAATTAATATGTTCTTTCTTTTTCATATGTTATCAACCTTCTCCATTGATACACTCTTTCTTTTTGCACCAATTTGTTGGTCCATGCCAATCCTCTGCAGCACAGTTTACCAAATAAGCAGTTTGAAAAAGGAAGAAAAAAATGAAAGTGAATGGAGTATTACCTCTTCGTCGGATTTATCGCTAGAAAGACGAACTTCCTGCTTTTTTGATGACCCAATGCCTTTTCCCCCTCTTTTATTTGTTCTTTTTATTCTAATTTCCAATTATTTGTGCCATATCGAATCTTTTTAGTGCTGCTTGATTCTTCCTATTTACAAATAATATGAATATTAAAACAATATCTATTAAGTACTTAGGCATGTTATGCTGTAGAATAACTGGATTGCATAAGTATAAAATTTTCCTTTCTAACATCATTAAAAATTTATCTCCAATTCCCAGTTCTACTTT
This sequence comes from Allium sativum, assembly GCA_030737875.1. Classification (NCBI taxonomy): domain Eukaryota; kingdom Viridiplantae; phylum Streptophyta; class Magnoliopsida; order Asparagales; family Amaryllidaceae; genus Allium; species Allium sativum. The sequence goes on from CM060920.1 coordinate 969,180,776, forward strand.
CCTCTTCACTATATATGTTCTTCTTCACATGAATATCATTATATAACTCACTATTTTAAGATCTTCTGAGTCCACCTTGACTTAAGATTCAAGATTAAACTGGGATTTAAAACAAATGTAAAAAAGAATCCAAGATGTAGAACAATTATGATCTGTCTATATAACCCTTATAAAGGATTTGTTTGATGCATCCTAATTTATCTTCGGTTTTTATTGTAGTTCTCTTTAGTTTTGAAAAGACCAAGCAAGGGCTCCCAAAGACAGAAACATAACTATGCCCTAATTGGTTTCAACTATAAATGCATAAATCTGCTTGAATAGAATAAGGTGAACGTACGGCTTGGATAATATAATCCTTTTAGAAAATACGCATGCACACTGTGTGTGTGTGTGTGTGTGTGTATATATATATATATATATATATATATATATATATATATAGGCGAGCGTTCAATGACACCCCAAAAATGGAGCATCCCTTTGGCCCCTCTGTTTTCCACCTCTCATTTATATTAATTAAAGTTAGTGGGAGGTGAGAGAGTTATTGAAAGGAGAGAGGAAGGAAATGTGTGGTGGAAAAGTGGTAGGCTAAAGGGGTGCTCCATTTTTGGGGTGCCATTGAACCTACCTCATGTGTGTGTGTGTATAAGGAGGGTTCCGCTACATCTCTTATATTGCACGTGAACCCTCCCCCTGAATCTCAGCCACTCATTCTCTCTTTCTACTAACAAACAATATTCAAATGGGAAGAGAGAGAATGAGTGGGGGAACGGATGGATGAGATTCAGGGGGAGGGTTCACGTGCAATATAAAAGGTGTAGCGGAACGCTCCTATATATATATATTGTGTGTGTGTGTTGAGATGATCACATAATAGCAAAAGCTTTTGCTGAGATTATGTTAAGTGCCTTTTGTTTGCTTATAATTAATTTATACATGAACATAAAATCTATGATTTATTTTAACATGCGTCAAAGGCCGAAGCTATTGTGATAATAAAATATGCATTGGCTCTAAACATGGTATGAGTCAAAAATATAGTAACATGTCTCAAGATGCCATCATAATAATAAGAAGTTTATGGACTCTACCATCTATGAGTTAAGATATAATTAGCAAATAACAATAAAACATAAATAACTTTTCCAGAGAATTTGCGTGAAAAAAAATGTTAGTAATCCAACAATCTTACTAAACAAAATTAATTTGTGGCACAAACAAACCATCGTACTAAATAATATCTACAAGCTAAAACTCTTTATTCAAAATTAAATTCCAACAAACCAGTGGTAATACAAATCTCCCTAATGAATCTTCTTTCACAGTACCATTAGTGTACAAGATCGCTACTCAATATATAAAACTCTTTATTCAAAATTAAATTCCAACAAAGCAGAGGGAATACAAATCTCCCCGATGAATCTTCTTTCACAGTACCATTAGTGTACAAGATCGCTACTCAATATACCAATTGTTGATCGGCTAATATACAAACTACAAGGAGCAATGTATTCTCAAAATTGGACCTTCGTAATGTTTATTTTAAATTTCATGTACATCTACAACATATACCGGAAACAACTTTTTGCACTGGCAAAGTCATTACGAACTTGTGTAGTGTTATGTCATTTCGCTTTAACAATGTTCCACCTACTTTTCAACTCATCATGAATATTATCTTTCATATCACATTCCAGAATTTTCTCTATATTTTGATGACATCTATTACTTAAATAGTAAACAGGAACTCCATCGTTCTTATGTGGCAGATATTTCTGTATTTCAAAATATGCCATCTTATTCGTTTATTTGTTTTCCACTTTGCATTCGAATAAATGCATGTATAACGACCTGGGTTTTTCGGTCATTTGAATTCGAATATTTAAATCTATGTTAAATATTATATTTAGAATATTTATGGATTTTTAATATATAATTCATTTATTAAACGACGATTGAATATTTATATTTAATTTAAAATGAACTTGTAATGTCCCGATAGTTCGTAAAATTGAGTTTTGAACTTCAATTGAATATACAGAATCCATTTTAAGTTGGAATTCTGTGAAACAGGAAACGTTTGAATCTATTAGATAATAATTTTCTAATAAAGAGAAAAATCGAGATTTTATCTTGTAGATTGTAAGTTATGTCCAAATCAAATTTTAAAATAGTCGCTATGGAATCGTTAATAAACAATCACGTTTATTTAATAAATTTAAAAGGAATATTCATAAATCTGGACATCGTTTAACTTGAAAATATTAACGTTGAGTTATAATTTCGTATTGGTTTATATTTGAAGTGATATATTATATTATTTGGATATATATACGACAATAATAATTTATTATTATTTAATTTAATTTTTTTATAATTAATTTAATTTTATTGATATTATATAAGCCGTAAGAATAGCTATGCTTCAAACGACATCCATTTTCGACGAAACGAATTTTATTGGAATACATATAGCTAGTTATTGCTAGATTTCCAATTTGGGGACAATCAGAGTTATTTTGTGAGCATGTGATATTTAAACGTGAACCGATAAATATATTGAAATTAAAATAATGTCGTTGTGCAAACGGAGACGGAATTCAACGAAATTAATTTCATTGGATCCGCAACGTCAAGGCGTAGCAGTGTGTCTATTTTCGTTGCATTTGGAGATTGTGTGATGGTGGGTATATTTAACTTGCAGCGTTAAATACGGGTAAAATTTAATTAACCTTATTAAAATAGAAACTTCTACCCTAAAACAAAAGTAAAAATATATTGAAACATCGTCCTTAAGCAAGAAAATTCAGTGCTAGCTTACCCTATGGAAAACACTGTACAATCCCAGCCTACCCCTAAAACAGAATGTATTCACTGTCATATGAAGAAATACATAAGCCTACACTGTCTCCTACCCTATTCCTCTGTGACCTCAGCACATGTAAATCAAAAACTTAATCATAACTATGGAAAAGAAAGATCAACACAGCTTACCTAAATTCTACCAGCTAGCTTGTACTCCCTGAAACGACATTGTTTCTATCCAAAGCTCCTTCTGCTCTAAATACACGCAACATCATTCATCTCCCTTTTTTTTATCAAAAAATCGAATATAGTGTGAAAAATGGAGGAACGGTCCTTTAAAAATTAATTCCCACTTGAATATACACCCTAAAATTTTGAAACGAGTTTCAACAAACCCCTAAAATCCATATCTACAAGTTCATTGTTTCGAAATTTGGATCGACGCGGATCGACATCTAATGTCAAAAACTAGGTATAGTTTTATCTTTGATTTTAGAGATCTTTGTGCAGATTCATTAATGGAAGATTGATCACCTAGCAAGGCGCAGCCCTGGCATTTATTTTGCAAATTTTGGTGTCAAAAAGTTGCACGCCTGGGGAGGATTTCCTGGAGTCGGCTGGCAATGAAGAGCGCCGGAGGTGGAAGCAATGGCGTCAACGAGGTTGGTCAGAGGTGAGAAGTCGAATGGAGGTGTTAAATTGGTGGTTCGATGTGGTTTTGGTGGTATCACTTATATGCATGTACAGGTTTTGCGCGAGCAGGTTTCAAATGGAAACGAGATTGGAGAAGACAACACTGTAGCAAGGTGTATGCGGTTTGGGCTGAACAAGTGGGTGAGGCTCGTTTATAATAAAATCAAAGTTTAATTTAAACTCTTTTATAATCTTGTAATTTTAATATATCGCACGTATATGATCAGAATTGTGCGTGGTTGATATCAATGGAACCGTAGGGACGGAGGCTTCGAGATGGAGCTGGTTTGGTCAGGATTGGTAATACCAGTAATTTTTAATTATATTAAACGGCTATTTAATTTAATTATAACAAACCAGTTTCACGGAAGAATTAAACCAAGTGAGTAAAACTCACTCAGTTATCTTACTTATATTTTATATAAGTCGGGTTAAATGTTTATGTGCTATGTTTGTTAATTATTGGATGATTTGATGATTGTTTGAATATATGCTGAATATTTTTATATAACGAATTAAATTAAACGTTCGCATAATTTAATCGAAACCAATCGTTATTTTTAACAATTATTTCCAATCGAGGTAACTTATCTTGTTGGTTACATTTATAATAATATAAACGTATTAAATTTAATTGGATGCTTGTATTATTTAGCTGACCATTATCAATTGAATTGATTATTTATGTTAATTATTGCAAGTATTATATTGTCATATCGAATGGATTGTTTTATTTGAGGTAACCTATTTGGATGTAGGGAAAAATAGGTTGGAGGGATCCAACTGGATTCCTCAAATTTATTATTTATTTTCATATGATCATTATATGAATTGTTTAACCAATGGACAGTATTAGTTATTGATTGTTGAATCTGAATTCGACGTTTGTTTTGTTATTAACCAATAGACAGTATTGGTTGAGAAATTAATAGCAGACGGCCTAAGAAGACATTGTTTTATAAATATTAATATACCGTCATGTGAATCGATAGAAATCAAGTTATAAAATTTATTTTATAACTGAAGATAGAAATTTGAAAAATATTATTTTGAATAAATAAAATTTATAAAAAGGAAGTAAATATTTATATTTATTTTTTAAGTTCATAAGTAATTATTAAATGATTTTATAAAGCAGATTTCTTATATTAATAAGATTGATAAGCAAGTGCGCAGAAATTAACATAATGATTAATAACCAAGATTAATTGCTTTTAACAAACAATTAAAATGGGATTATATTGAAACTGATTATTATTTATTTAATAATAATAAAAGTAATTGGGACTATTTAAATTAATTATATTATTAATTAATACAAATGAAAAGACGAATTGGGATTGATTAACGAGTTAATCATGTTTAGAGTTGGCTAAGTCAGCCGCTTTAACTGAATTTGATTATTGAATTGGTTGATTAACTTAATAGTTAATGGTGAAGTAAACCATTTTTATTTTTAATAAATGTTGATTATTTAATAATAATAAAAGTGGTAATCTTGGGAGTTAAAAGTATTAATCAAGGTTTATGAAACTATAGGGCCTATTTATAGTAAAATGATATTTTTAAACGAATTATATTAATAGCAATATAAGTTAAGTTAAATTTAAGTTTTAATTGATTTTTTATTGGAAACTTATATAATTGGATTTTATAAAAATCTAATTTGAACGAAGTTATTAATAATCGAGTTTATTGAATATAATGTAAATGATTTGAATTAGTAAAACGAGTTAGTAGAAATGACCAGTGAATGAAATAGAAGTCCAAGATATGAAATTAAAGAATTGGAATCTAAATGGAGACCAGTTGAGTTAAATGATTTTCTGTATATTGATCTGATGTTGGTTTCGACCTTTGAGGTTGATATTTAGAGAACTATTTTCTTATTGATCTTCGGTTAAGGACCGATGAAGGTATGAAATGGAAACCCAAATTTGAATTAAAGTTGTTAGGCGAGTTAAGTTATAAAGATGCGATCTATATTTGATATATTAAATAAGAGATGAGGTTTTATCAAGATATATATATATATATATATATATATATATATATATATATATATATATGGCTCAATTTTCAAAATATATATATATGGGTTTGAAATAAACTTATCAGAAGTTATTAAAAGGTCCTATTTATAATAGAATGAAGGCATGTATAAAATGTTTTTGAGATTGTTAAAGTCAATAGAAAAGATTTTGAATAATAGTTTACTTTAATACTTAAATTAAGTAAACATGGTTAAGATTTAAATAAGGTTTCCAAAGAAAGAGCACAGTATTATAAAATATAATTCGAGAAGTTTATAAGTTGAATAGAAGCGTTGATTATAATATTATTTCTTTGAAATAAGAAGTAAAAGGTTGTGTTTCAAAATATTGGGAGATTTAAAGATTTTGATTAACAAATGAAAAATTAAAAAGGCCAAGTGGTGCTGTGTAATAAACCAGTGGATCCATTTTATTTTTCTGATTGTTTATTTTGGCAGTTAAATAACCGACTATCAAAATCATGTCAAATTCGTTGTTGGTACGGAAAGACCGGGATCGAATTTATATTCGAAAACCATTCTGAACCAACGAGTATGTAAACGAAGAAGATATCTGATGCTGATCAAGATGGAGCAATTGAACACCGTAAATCTTCATGAATGAAAGAACTATTATAGGATTTCTTTAGCTGATCCCTAGAGATATTTTGACAGTGATTCTGTCATGAATGAAATCTACGGATTGCAAGGACTACTCGCTACTAATCCATAGGGTAATTCAGGATGTTGTAGGAGGATGTCTTTGGTTTGTCCAGTCCCAGGACAACTTGTATAGACGAGTGTCTGACATAGTATTTCCAAAGGAGTCACGTACGTTGATTTCCTTAAACGTATTTCTGTTGGTGGCGGAGAAAACATCTTCTCTTAGCTTAACACTCTCTCTTAGCTAAACACCCAAGGTATTTTTATGGACGTCAATTAGTGATTTTCTTGTGGATTTGACGATGTGGCATTCAAAGTGAATGGTGGCCAGATGTTCTAAAAGGTAATTATAACCTCAAGCATCGTCAACCGGAAAATGACATAAATTTAGCAGACACCATGGCTGAATGGGCCGCTCCCATTAGGGTGTATTATCACCATCTAGAGAAATGTTCATTTGTTCTTCTATCGCTTCTGTATCTCCCGGGAACGGTTATGTTAGTACCAACCGTACTGATAATATACTCGACACACGCAAAGGAAATGAGTGGTCGATCATGTGTGACCGAGTTGTAAGATGTTCTTGTTGAACTCCAATGTATCCTCACTAGCGTAAACTAATCGGAAGGTGGTTCCATGCCTTGTCATAGTCGGAATCCATTATCCAATAAGAGCCCGTAGTTTTTGATTGTAGACTATGTATGTAGAGCTTAAGATGCAATCGTTTCGCTAGATGGTTATTTATTTGATTCAGACACTATTATAATATCAGAGTAAATATGATTTCAAATTGTTTTGGGTTATCGTAAGGTAAAAACCGTCCGTATTTATGTGTGGATTTGGTCTTACGGTTATCTTTTTCTTTCGGAAAGATTTTTACTTTAAAATCAAGTTGGATGATACTTATAAGTTTTCTCACGTTGGTTCACCAGTATGATCCTGACATTTGAAATGCTCGGGTCAGACCGAGGTTCATGGTTCATGGTTCAGGTTATCGGATGCTGCGAAGTCCAGAGACGAGCTTGAGGTGTTCAGATGTATGATATCTAGTATTTCTTCCGTTGTGTGTTGTATACGAGAACATATTATTATAACTGCCCAGATATATTGATGTACTCTGATGATTGTAAGTATTATTTCAAGCTCTTAATAAGTATTAATTCTATATTATATTTTGTTTTACTGCGATGTGAGACTCTATGTTGTGTTGGTTCTTCTTCTTATTTTCCTATTCTATCTTTCGTATCCCACCCTCTAATATTTTTTCTTTTAGCTTTCTGGGTTTTCGGTACTTGAGTTTGGACACGGGATGTATTAGTATCGAAATTCGAACGTCGAATTTTCTGGGTCGTTACCGCCTCTTTACCGCCTCCCCATCAAAATTTTACGTCATCCCAATATGATACGATTTTTAACGCAACTATTTCAAATTTGCATTACTCCTCTTTTTCTTCCTTCTGCTGCTATGCAAGATTACTGTTATTTATTTATTTATTTCTTCCTCAAAGTTTGTAATTATTGCCACTTTATCCACCCTTTTCTTTGCCGCTTATTCGGATCTGTACCTTACAACCAGATCGTCTCGATGTTTCCCACTAGGTAAACTGTCCTCGAATTAAGATAAATTGCCAGCAGAATTTTGTTTGCATTGTCCTCACAATATAATATTAGAAAAATAATGATTAACTAATGGTTTAATGTTTTGCTTAATCATTGCTTAAGTTCTTCCCTTCTCTTGATAAATATCTTTACAAGCTCAAATTATTGACCATCCCACTTACAACTTAATCTGTAGTATGCTTTGACGCACAAAATAATAAGCCTATCTGCAACTCGTATAATTATGTTGTTCTAGCATAGCTACAAAACCTAAAAGCATCCAATATAATAGATGGTTAAAAAATATACAAGGTAGAATAGCAGCTCAGCAGACAAACATATAAGCTTTATAGATATATATAGAGTGGTGCTAAAAGCACCCTGAAATGTGCTTCCTAACACCATGCTTAATTTATTCACACTTAATTAATTTAATGTACTTCCTAACACCAGTTTAATTCCTCCACTCAATCCCTGATCATCGAACGTATTCCATCTCTCGCCATTAGTTCAAACGTAAACTCTATTTCTTTTTATCATCTTATCTCGATCGATCAAATATAAACGTCGACCTGATATGCTTCCTAATATGATCCGCCGTCTACTTCTTCCTCAATTGATTTCTCTTAAACCCTAATTCTCAATTTTATTGTAATTCAAGGAAAACTTATTTTAGTAATCATTACTGTTGGATTTCTTAGCAATGAAGGACGAGAACTTATACACGAACGAAGATCTCACAAATAGTCAATGCTCTAATGAAGAAGATGAGGTTATTTATCTTAAATTATTTTTGTATGGTTGGATGCCTATTTTTTATTTCGTGGTGGCTAGAGGCATATGTGTATAGGAAGGATGGTGGTGTTTAGTTATGGTGTTAGGAAGCACATTTCAGGGTGCTTTTAGCAGCACACTATATATAATATTAAAAGAATTTGTACCAGTTGTTTGCAAGGAATCAATCCAGACAAGCTTCAAGATCTAACAACTACAAGTTTATAGCTTCCACAATTCCGTATTTTTTCTTATAGTTTAGCATTGTTCTTTTACCTAGTTTTTGCTAGGGCTGCACAAAGTATGGGTTGAATCGGGTTAGATCAAATACTTCATCCGACCCGCATCAGTATGGGTTTAAGGAAATTCGACCCGTATCCGACCATATATGAGGTTGGATATGGGTTGGGTTGAAATATGGGTTGGGTCGGGTTAAGTGGGATTGGGTTGCTTGAATATAATAAAAAAAAATGAGAACATGACAGAATTTTTTAAAAGTAATATTAAAATATTCAGTATAATATATCATGTTTTAGCTAGCATAATGCATTTGAAACAATTGATTCATTATAATACATATTTTATTAAAATTTCATTGTAAAACACATTATATGTAATTAGTTTACTATATAGTAGAAAAGTGTTTCATTTTAAAATACATTTAAATGCTCTTTAATATATATTTGTCAAAATCTATCTAGTTTGAATTGACATGAAATATGTTTTTTTTTTTTTTTTTTTTTTTTTTTTTTGTATATTTACTATTGAATACGTAAACATTATTCTACGATTATAATATTTTACTTCTAAGTGGGTTGATATAAAATTAGCTTTTTTAATATATGGTTGGGTTGAGTTAAAATAAGGTTGGATTGAACAAAATATCAAACTTAACCCGTATATAGTATGGGTTACAAATTGTAATCCATATCCGACCCGAACTAAAACGGATTGGGTTGGGTCGGGTTGGTGGGTTGGGTCGGATTGGATATGAGTTGCGTGCAACCCTAGTTTTTGCCTCTTTCGTCCAGCCACCGATACAGTACGACGTTCTCTCTATGTCTGTATAACTTTTATATAACACAAGGATTATGATATAAAAAATATATACCAAAATACATTCTGAAATGTTTGATATTTTCTAATATATTGTCTGATTTGTACGGGCAGTGTCTCAACTTAAAACTTGTTTGATTCATATTCGTTTGAAGTTTTCGGATAGTACTAAAGCAAACTAAGCAAACTTTCTTTTGTACCCACCACTATTCAAATATAGTGTCGCCAACAACATCAATAACTGTGTACTTCCCCGACTATTAACATAACTAATGTTGTTTTCCAACTGGCTTAATTTGTGACAATTTTAGCTACATATGTACATGTTAGATGTCACGTTGTTATCATGATGTGTAAGTTGTTAACCAGAAATGGCGAATGGTTCAACGTTGATATGCTTTTTCTTCTTCCTATTTTATCAACATTCTCCGTTGATGTGCTCTTTCTTCTTCCTACGCAATGGTCAATCTTCTCCGTTGATATGCTCTTTCTTCTTCCTATGTTATCAACCTTCTCCGATGATATGCTCTTTCTTCTTTTATCAACCTTCTCCATTGATATGCTCTTTCTTCTTTTGTGTTATCAATTGATATGCTCTTTCTTCTTTTATCAACCTTCTCCATTGATATGCTCTTTCTTCTTTTGTGTTATCAATTGATATGCTCTTTCTTCTTCCTACGTTATCAACATTTTCCGTTGATACGCTGTTTTCTTTTGCACCGATATGTTGGTCCATGCCACAACACTTTTTACCAAATAAACAGTTTGAAAAGGGAAGGAAAAAGAAATCGATGGAGTATTACGTCTTCATCAGATTCATCGCAAGAAAGATGAATTTCCTGCTCTTTTGACCACCCAATGCCTTTTCCCAATAAACTCATCTTTCTAGCGGTGAATCTGATGAAGAGATAATACTCCATTGATTTTTTTTATCCCTTTCCTTTTCAAACTGCTTATTTGGTTTAAAAAAATGCTGTAGAGAATTGGCACAGACCAACAAATGGGTGCAAAAAAAAGAAGCGTATCACGGAGAAGGTTGATAACGTAGAAAGAAGAAAGAGCATACCAATTGATATGATAACATAGGAAAAGGAAAGAATATCAACGGAGAAGGTTGATAAAAGAAGAAAAAGCATATCAATGGAGAAGGTTGATAACAAAGGAAGAAGAAAGAGTACATCAGTTAATATGATAACATCCGAAAAAGAGAGAATATCAACAGAGAAGGTTGATAAAAGAAGAAATAGCAAATCAACGGAGAAGGTTGATAACATAGAAAGAAGATAGTGCATATCAACGGAGAACCACTGATAGAATTTGGAAGACACAACATTTATTCTTTCATAACTACGATTTAGGAGAATTCAAGATAGGCGCAGACCATAGAGTAGAATGCGGCGTTCATTCAGACATACAAAACCCAACACATAGACACAAAACAAATGAAAATAGAGTTCCATCTTGACGTCGAAAGTCTTAATACTACCAAGTGACAAATTTAAGGAATGACCCTGTTTAAAGCTTAGCAAGTAAAACACCATTAGGAATGGGTTTAGATCCTCCATTTTCCTTCATCTCCATCTCTGTATTGCTTGGTGGAACATCCACAGCCGGTGAGCAGTTGAAGAAACCGTGAGGCTGAAAAAAAATAGAAAATAAGTGAATAAATTGTGGTTATAAGCTATAACTAGCATTCGATGTGGTAAAAGTAAACTGAATATAATGTTAGCTATGGCTAGCATTTTGTATAGTATAAAAATTGAATATAATGCTTATAACCTGCATATGTTCTTCCGTCTAAAAATAAAAATTGATGCCTTTCTATTTAATTACCTGGACGAACATTGACTCAAATTTTAGGACCTACAACTTCAGGAATATTCATTTAGACTTCTATCCATTATTATCAATGTGGAAACAACTTATCTACTTTCTTTTTCAACTGAAGTCATGAGTCAAGATATAGGCAACAGTCAACATTAAAAAAGCAAGTGGTTATAAATGATCAAGGCAAACAATATAATTTAGGGTAGAACTAGTAGTAAAGTACCATTAAATAACAAGGGAAACAAGAAATGTTAAAACTATAGACCACATGGACCTGAATTTAGACTTTTGGACTGCGGCTGTAGATTAATAAACAAAACAAACACAGTGATTTCAAGCAAGTACTTAGTTGAATCACAACCGTCCACTAATTAATTATACTAAAATGAATGGATAGTAAGTTAGTGTACATGAAGCTGGGAATGAATCACGGTTTCAATCAGATTGTGTATATGAACTGATATCTGAACACTGAGAGCGTGCATCAGTCATAGGTGATAGGTATGAAAACAAGTATCTGAAAAGCCATACGAGTTCATTTGTGAATTCTACAGAACTTTTAACCGAATTCTATACATAAAACTTCTATGGTTATAAACCAACTTAATTGAACTGAAACTATCAGAACTGTTGAGATATTTTTGTACCCTTTTCCTTTTTCTTTTTCCTAGTTTATTTGAAACATATTGTACTTCAATATTTATGATAACACATGACCAAATTGAAATACTATTTACAAAAAAAGACCAAAGAGCTGACAAAAATGTAGGTACCATGAGCATGAAACCTATGTGCTCCACAGGCATAACAGGCCAATCTTCAGGACGAGGTATATGAGTCACTCCAAACACATACCTAGACAATCAAGAGTAAAGGTGACATATTAGAGAAATGGCCGTGAAAGCAACAGTGTGCAATTTGAACATATAGGATTAGGACAATGCCAAAGTATTTCCATCTTTTATTTAACAACAATGAAAATAAAAATAAATAAATAAATAAGTGATGAGAGGAGCGGCCCTCAACTAACTTATTACAAATAAAATAGGATGAATGTCGTAATCATTCAGTCATTCCATCAAAAGAGGTTGCAGATTTAAGCTGTTGGCAACCTATTTCAACAAATTTAGAAAATATGAGGTCATATTTTTCTATTCGCTTATCACCTTTTTTTTTTTTTTTTTTTTTACCAATCGATTTAAACAAATTTATGGCACAGATTTAAAACTGTTGACTTTTTATGCCATATTTTCTTTTACCACTTTTTTTAATGCAGAACTATGATCAGTAAGGCTGTACCACTTAAAAGAGATTTTACTTTAAAAAAATGACACCAACTTAAAAGTGATGATGAATCATGTGGCACATGCCAAAAATATCACTAACCAGAGTACAATATTAGTTTCCTCAAGAGATCTATTCTTCTTGACCCAAGTAGCTAAGCCCTCATTTTGGCGAGGATTCTGATTAGGAAACTCCCCTCCAGGATACATCTCATCACGTTTGTATGGAGTCACCCAAAGATTGTGCTTCAGAAATGCTGCCCTTCTTAAAAACATTGCTTCAGGACCAGCTAACGGAGAGCAATTTGAACCAGGCACAAGTTTGTAGCCTGTAAGTTGCCCAGTTCGATTCACTGTTCTTGTATTTCTAACCTGATTAGAAATAAAAGTACATAAAAATTGTGAAAGGACGTATATTATGAAGTAGGCATATTGCTAGGAACCGCTTACAATCCAATGACGAGCAGCTAAAGGATCGCAATTGCGCATTGCCTGCTGTTCACTTCTAAGAAGTGTTTCTTCAGCATAAAATGCATTGTTATGAACATTATTCAGGCCTGGCTCTTCAACCTTTGCATTTACCTCCACCACCTAAATTTTGAATGAAATTCTAAGTATCATAGACAATAATAGCTACCATGTATAGAAAATATTGCATGATCACAAATCGAAGAAGAAAACGTCCTGTGCTCAACAATATGGACAAGGAAAGAAATTACCTGATTATATGTTTCATTAGGTTTACAGTCAACAGCCATGTCCATGCGTGCAACGAAAAAATGTTGATGGACTGGTGCATATAAACCTGGAGCAATAGTTGTGCCATATTTTCTTGATTCTCCTGGAGGTAAAGCTCCCAGACTCAATATTCCTGTAAGTTTAACTTCAGCTTCAATTTTACCGTCCTACATTCACATGGTAACCACACAATATTAAGTGCAGAATGGTCATGTTAGATGGCATGCAAATGAATATGACAGGACTCAGTTTCAAAGTGATGTAGAAATAATGAATTTCAAAGTACCTGGTAGAAATGCCAAAAAAATCCATACTCATAATTAGCTACTGTGCATATAAATGAAACAGTAAGCCTTCTAGAACGCCTAACTTCTGCTAGCCCAGTTCGCCAGTCTTGATGCTTCCATAATATACCGTGATCCTCTTCGTGTAAACAAACGCAATTTTCGATAGTTTCCACTCCACCGGTATAGTTGGTAAAATGAGCGTCAAAATATTTGATGTAGCCTAAACAGTCACATCCCTATATGCATATGTAACAATTAAGACAACAAGCATAATCATTTGTGAAACAGTAATGGAATAAGAAACAATAAATACTAACCTTCTTTAGCGAATGTGCATTCTTTCCTAGTCCATCCTCCCCAGCATCAAATGCATTTTTACGATAATGTGGTTCATTCGGATCTCCATATGGTACCACCATTTCAACAAAACTCAGTCTATGTGCAACAGGCCTACGACCACGATTACCATCAACATATGCCACTGAGTATATTACCAGTCCTTCCCTTGGAGTGAAACCCACACGAAAATTCCACTGTTAAATAAAAAGGAACAGTAGACGTATATTCATAATGCAGTTTTCCAGCAGATATAAAAGAATAAGGGAATAATTTAAAAATGGTTGGAGTTCCAAATGTATAATGGATCAGAGTAGCATCCAACCACCAGCACCCATATAGGAAAAGGGTGTTTGACTGTAAATTATATGCAACTGATTTAAAGTTTGACAACTCAATAATAATCAATTTTAAAAATCTACCTCCAAATATCTAAGTAAAGGAATTATGAAGGGATGTCCTATCTCTTTGATTTGAAGATTCAATCCCAAAACTATTTAGCAACAATCTATAATGTTAAATTTTCGCCAAACCTTTTTCCTTGCTGTAATTTTTCTTCCATTTAATGCAGTAGCCAGCATATAATGGTTAATCATTCATGCAACATCGAGAAATTAACAGGACTGCCGTTGCTAAACTTAACGTTATGTGCCACACAGTATTTATGAAGTGTATGATCATCATGTAAAACAAATTAAGACAAAAAATAGCTGCCTAATTTCGAAAGTGTACCTTTTGCCATTCAACAAAGTGACCACTAACACGAAAACTTGGACCTTCAGGCTGAATAATTTGAAGAGGTTTCACATCACTACGATCAACACCTCCTCTAGTTTCTCCTGGAGTGTAGTTTCTTAGCGGGTCAGAAGGAGGCAGAGGAACCAGCTTCTTGTCTTCAAACTCAATTATCTCCACATGTTGAATATCAACAAGCACATGTATGCCTTCAACCGGTCGTGCATAACCATTTTCCATAGCACAATCACTCTCAGTTCTACAGAATATAAGTGGTTTAGCAAGTCGCCTGTTTGGAGCATCTGATTCACTATGATAGCCAACACACCTGCAATGGAATTTTGCAATTGTTATACCAAAAATAAACAAAGTAAATGAGTATTAAAGCGATCAAATAATAACAATGGCAATTAATTGATATGTCTGCAATGTCCATCCAACAGTTCCAAAAGCTATACTGCTGACAGTGGAACTAATATTCTCAACATGCACACTAACACAACGTTGTCCTGAGTAAAAAATGTGGACAGGATCTATAACTAAGAACAATAAAGTGTGTGCCCAAAGATACGTGATACAAACATACCAAGCATCTACCATAACGAGATCCATGTCTTCAATACCTCGCCTTTTCATTGCATCTTGAAAAGGAGGGTATTCTTTTACCACAGCTTCACACTCTGCATATTCCACAGCATCCTACAATGACATTGGAAAGACATTGTTAATGGAAAAAGTTTAACTACAAGCGTAAACAATTATTTGCATGATAAAAGATCATACCATAGGCGGTTGAACATCAGGGACAACTTCAGATGAAATGACTTTGCCTCTATGGTGGCCTCCACGTGTTGCAGCATGCACTTCATTCAACTCTACAATCCACACACTTGTCTCATTTGATTGTTTGTTATAGACAACAAGTCTAGCTCTTCTAGGAGGAAGCTTGCTAGGAATAATAGGTCCACCCTTTGTTCTAGGCACTAGTGATGGTTGGAATGGCGGGAAAAAATATGCATCAGCTAATGCGACGATGCTCTTTTCAGGTTCAAATAAAACAACTTCGACAAAGCGCATGCTATCTCTCACCTAGAAAAGAAAATTATTATAAGAAATGGTCATGTATAACTGAATTTCAACGTGTTATGTAACGACGATCGGAACAAAGCCCCCCTTCCTTGCACGCATATGAGCTGGTATACAACTCCCATATAACAAAAGGAATCTCTAATGTTACGTGCTTACCAGCTCATATTTGTACACAATTCCTTCAATATATGCCGTGATGTGGGACTATTGTATCCATACAACCATTCCCCCTTTACAACATGCGAGGCAATCCTAACAGTCTCCCCCTTGACTCGCATCCTACGAGTATCTTTTGAGAGCACTGCCTTGTCAGCATGGCCCAGTCCGTAACCTTCGGCTCTGATACCACTGTTATGTAACGACGATCGAAACAAAGCTCCCCTTCCTTGCACACATATGAGCTGGCACACAACTCCCATATAACAAAAGGAATCCCTTATGTTACGTGTCTACCAACTCATATTTGTACACAACTCCTTCAATTTATTCCATGATGTGAGACTATTAATTCCAAACCATCGTTCCTCCTTAACAACATGCGAGACAATCCTAACACAACGTTTACTAAGGTATAAATAAAAACCATGTTCACCTCCGGTGTTTTTCCAGCAGCTCGGACTGTCGCAACAGCAACAGAGATTTCAGCGGCAGATAATGGATCTAAAGGGTGGCTTGACTGAGCTCTCATCATTGTCGGAATCCCTGCAATTTCATTAAAAAAAGATACTAAGAATTTTTTGCCTAATGCAAGAATGTGTGCATGTGTGTGCGGGCACACATGTTTGTATAATAATGATAGAAACAAGTATCAGGTTATCTATTTTCAATGTGGTTGTTAGAAAAACCTTTGTGCCAATGAATATGCAATTTAAATTCTTATTTTTGAAACACAGAATGTGCAAGCGAATTTACGCATTTTGGAAGCTGATTTGCATTTGCCGAATAGCTGTTCAAAAATTAGAGAAAAAGAATGGTAAATTTTGAAATTATTCGATGTAAAATATACATAACTGTGCATACTCAAGAAGCACAAACTGTTTTATTTTATTTATTGTAAAAAAAATATAATAAAGAAAGAAAGAGAAAGAAAATAAAAACCTCCAGCACGCACAAGTTAGCTTGCACTTACTGTTTTTCTTTTTTTTTAAATAAGGATATATTTACAGATTTATCGGCATGTAAACTTTGCCTGCAACTACTTTAAAAATAGGGTATTTGATACTCAGCTTCACAAAAATCAGGGAGACATATGAATACTAGATCATTTACTTGATTATGTAGAGAAAACTGACTTAACAAAAAATAAAACATCAAAAATCTTTACAAGTTTCTAAGAAAATGATAGGGATTAAGTAAACAATGATGAAAACAGAATATTATTTATCCGGTAGCAGGGTTTGGTGGGAATATCAAAATCACGGGTTAAGCGATTAAAAGAATCGTAATGGATGTGTGTGCGTTTGGTGGGAATATCAAAATCACGACTTAAGCGACTAAAAGAAGTGTAATGGACGTGTGTGTGCATGTGTGCACTCACATACATGTGTGTGTGGTATACATGTCACTGGCAGAACAAACACAATATGGAACCAGACCATTTTATGTATGTGTTGCATTGATTTCGAAACTTTTTTGGATGTCTATATGTCATGGTTTTTCATTATGCCACAAACGTAGAATTAACGTTTCTTTTTGTCAAGTTAAACGAATAGACATAAAAGATAGGGGTTTGCAATTTCTCATTAAAATAGCATTTCCCAGGTTGGACCCTAGTCCCCCCCCCCCCCCCCCCCAAACACACACACACACCCCTCCCTCTCTCCCCGATTTCCTGCTTACACACATCAAAATCATGTCACAAAAAATAAGTAGAATGCGAGGATAAATACCCCTACACTCTTGTGAATATAATCAATAACACAAAGAAATGGAAAAGGAGAGTAAAACATAATAACTACAAATATGGGCTTATTCAGCAAGTGAAAAGTTACTCACGGACTATGTTGAGACTTGGGCTGTCAACGAATGCTTTCGGATTTATCCACATTCGCATCCAAAATTATTTTTGGATATTCGCATCCACGGATATGGACGGATATCGGATAATTATCCGATTTGTCAACGATCGATAAATCAAAGAACCTAAATGGAAAATTTTAGTTCAATATAAAGTTTTTTCAATCCAGTTATTTATTAAAGTGCTAAAATTAAACAAATATGATGATAATAAATAATTTTGTGTAGTTAATATGTGTTTAGTGTATATAATATAAACTTTCAACCCAATAAAATAATAAATCAATACATTTCATTATGCTAATATACACATAATTTAAACTATAATCATGAAGAAAAAAAAGCAAACGGATATTTTTCAGATGAGGATGTGTCTATATCCGCACATGCATCCGTTCGTCCGAATATCAGATATTTATCCTTTTTTCGGATGCGGATCCAGATGGATTTCTGATTGTTCGGGTATCCATTGACAACCCTAGTTGAGACCACAATGGATAAATTACTGGTAGAATATGTTGTGTGGTGAAAATATCAATGGAAAATCATTAACTTTCTTTTCATAGCATGCATGTTAAATTAACCTACAAAGACAGAAAGAAAACAACCTTATATTTGCTCTCTTCATGAACCCAGCTACTTCTATTGATTTTAGTTGAAAGTAACGCTTCCATTCACTCCTTAATATAATTCAAGTTAAACTTTATTTGCTGAAAATGCCAGTGCCACATATTATAAATCAAAAGCCGTCGCTATTCAAAATATTGATTTATTGCAGATAAAGTATTCCCTAAAATGGCTATAAATCTAGACTCATGCATGTGATAAACTAACCAATCACAAATGCTCTTCTCCAGACATAAGTGTACATGCTTTTGCCTCAAAAGTTCTATATCCATTTTGGGTAATTGATACGATGGAATCTACAAAGATAAAAAGTCTTTATTTGCATTTTTATAACAGCTCTTGTGCTGTTGACATGGGCATCTGACAGTACTCGTTTTATTACAGTGTGTGACAAAAATATTGGTAGCAGACATGGATATCAAAATAATGGCTCACAAGTTACAGCTATACCTCATCTCCATATGAAGATCACAGATCGCTACAGCAAATTCCGATAAATATTCCCAGCCAATTTTGAATTTCAGTGTTCACATATAATCTTCATTAAACCACGGAAGACAAAATAAATAAATAGTTAAAACAAAAAAAATTGGACCTTTATTGGCAGGGGCTTTAGCAGCAGGTGGATCATCAACGGCAATTAAGGAATTCATTGCGGCAGCAGCTCTAACAACATCCGATCCTTTTTTATCAACAACACCGCTGCTCTTAATCAAACTCTTGTCATTCGAACGATTGTTGGTGTTACAACAAACCGTCGCTTTTTCCGAAGTTGTGGCCATTGTTTAGGGTTAGCGAGTTCGCCGAATCTTGCTCCGTAACTCAAATCGCCTTCGCTACAGCAATCTGACATACAGCGGATGTCCTCCGTCGCCTTTTATACACTTTATCCCCCGCGCGTTCTCTCTCTCCCCCCGATTAAGAAACGGAAAAAAGATTGTATTTTCTGGCAAAAAATAAATGTTTAGAAAGAGCGGAAAAGGTAAAGTTGCGAAAATCAAATTTGCAAATGGATTGAGCGACAAAATCCGAAACGGAGGAGGAGAAAATAAAAATATGAAGCCTCTCTCTGCAAACGTTCACGTGCATTTATAAGGACTGCAATATTTTGTACCCATATTTTGGACCTAGTTGTAATTTCTTTTAAGTTAAATTGTGTTTACTCCCGCGCTACAATTATGCGTTTTTTTTTTTATTAGCGCACCCGTGAGTTACCAAATTTATTAGTCCACCCGTGAGTTACAATTATGCGTTTTCTACTTTATATTGCATCAATCATGTACTAATAATGTACTAGTATATCCCATAACGGTAGAAAAACCAATTGTTTGATGCTATAATTAAAAAAAAAAATGTATTTTTAAATTAATCGATAAAAACTTGATTGATTTAAGAATTTGTTGCATTTTCTAAATAGTCTATTTAGATCTATTAAATGATATTGCATTTGAAATAGAATATGAACGATAGATCTGAAGTAGATTTGAAATGTAATTGATATTTTAAAGAAATTTTAGGCATTAAAACTTGACCGGTTAAAAACATCGGAGAAAACAATTCCGAGAAAGAAAGAGTATTTTTTTGGTTTAATAAAAGTTTATATTGGCTAAGTGAACAATAAGCAAGCATCTCTAACGGTCGGTTTGATTATCTATTATATTATATATTATAATTATTATTATATGAAAGCTCAATGTGCATGTAAAAACCTTTTAGTTCCGTTTCTACCAAAAAATCAGTATGTTGACATGTGTCTAGAAAATAAATCAATGGTGGAAAAAAGGGTTTAAACGTGTACATACTCTTGTTTCTATGGTAACGTGCATTTCACCAACTTTTTGATATTCACAATTTGAAGAATCCCTTATTAATGTTAAATTGTTAATAGCTTACATTCCCGAAATCCTTTTCACGTACTTGCTGCAATTATTGATAATTGAATGCTTCGTTATCATTCTTATTATTAATTTTATTATACACATAAAGTTAGATAGAATTAATTTTAATTATTTTGTATTTATCACTTTCTCTTCATAGTTTAACTCCTCATTTCCTCGTCTTAACGCTACTTCATTCAAAGATAAGTTCAACAATTAATATTCAACGTTTTCATTTCTGTATTCGAACATAAGTATTTATTATATATATGGGGGGAGTTCCGCTACACCTCTTATATTGCATGTGAGCTCTTCCCCTGAATCTCAGCCACCCATTCTCATTTGAATATTCTTTCTTAGTGGGAAGAGAGAGAATGAGTAGGGGAATGGGTGGCTGAGATTCAGGGGGAGAGTTCACGTACAATATAAGAGGTGTAGCAGAACTCTCATATATATATATATATATATATATATATATATATATATATATATATTTGTGTGTGTGTGTGTGTTTGGTAATTAGTATTCTCTAGTTTTTAATTATTCTCAAATTATAAACTCCTGTCTTGTTTGTTATAGAAAAATCATTACTCCACTACTTCTAAAATAAATGATAACACTATTAATTTATTTTGGGAAATCAAAAAGTCGCACATTCGTTTTAGTTATTTGGATTAATTTTTTACTATGCTTTCTCTCAAATTTACTACTATGATCATGTGCAGTTAAAGCCCCGCAAAATCCCCGCTATTATCCATAGTAAGGGTGGGCATTTAACCGACTTAACTGAATTGACTTAACAGATAATTTCGGTTACCCGACACCATCGGTTAACCGACCGACCTTAACCGAACATTTTCGATTCGGGTATCGGTTAATAAAACCTAGGGCGGTTCAGTTAACCGAATATATTTTTTCCAAAAAAACTCGGCTGGCCCAAAGAAATAGGTGTGGGCATTTAACTGACTTAACTGATAATTTCGGTTAACTGATCGACCTCAACCAAACATTTTCGGTTCAGGTAATGGTTAATAAAACCTAGGTCAGTTCGGTTAACCAAATAAATAAATAAAACTTGGCTGGCCCAAAGAAATATGGCAAGCCCAAATGTCCAATTACTCAAGCATGCGCCCCATTGTTTAACAATTCCTTCACGTTGTGTCCTAACCTTATTTTTTGTTTCCCAAAAACCTATTGCGCCCCTCTTTATCCATAACAAAAATATGAAACCCTGGATCTATTGTGCAATCATGTCGTCTTCTTCTGGGTCGTCACTTCCCTTCGACGTTTGAAACAATGGCAACGAGATCGACGATGAAGAAGAGAAAGCAGGTGAATATATCTGTTTATTACTTCCAAGTTTCAACAAATTTGATCGTAATTTCAGTTTGATCTATATGTCTTTAAGGTTTGATATGATGTAATTTGTATTATAAATATCCACAAGTTTACAGTATCTTAAATTTCCTCCATAATAAATGCGGCTATTTACGTCTCCATAATAAATCTTAGTTTGTGTGGCTTTGTGTATATTATGATGCGATGGAGCATTTTTTCCACTTTAAGTTCACATGGGAACAACTTGAGCATTTTTTTCTAGTGTGCTTTTCATCCTAGTCAACCTTGAGTTAAGAAATTAACCAACAAATATATTTTTTACAAGCTAGTTGACTTGAGTCTTCACTGCAGAGAAAATCCTAACTCATAGCAATACCAGATTTGAAGACTCTTTGCTGGCAAGCAAAGGCTTTTTATTGTTGCTTTTTTTTTCAACTGTTTGTTGGTTTTTAATTGTAAATAAATCGGAAAAATATGTGTCGACATTAACATATTTGTTTGGTTGATTGAAATATTTTATCTTTTAGATAAAGTTAAAACATATTATTATAAGTTGTATTGATAACTTTGTAGTTGTTGGAATGCATTTGCATTTCTGAAATACACAGAGTGCAGTTCTAAATTTTAATACACAAACTACAAGTGCAACAATGTAACTTCATCAAATTTGCAGGTTTACATTTTACGTTATAAGTTAATAAATGTTTATATGCTAATTGTAGGTACAAATTGGCACTGTTGATGCTTTATTGGACAATGATTGGGTGGACAATGATGGTGAAGAAGAAGAACCCGTCATAGAGCCAAACAATGCAATAGAGCCTACGTTAGTTCCTAAGCGCAAAGCCTCTACTAGAAAACCGTCCATGGTACGGGAACATTTTACCAAAGTCAATCTGGTAGACACGTTACATCCTAAGTGTTATTGCAATTATTGTCATGCACAATTGGCTTGTGATGGTAAATCGAACGTACTTCACTTTTGATCTATCATTTAAAAATAGCTTGTAGGTCAGTTCCTCCAGTAGGTGATAAGGGATAAAAAATTAGTTTTTACAACAAATAGTGAAAGTGAAACAAGTAACACCCTTATTACATGGACATTTAACAAAGACAAGTACAGAAAGGCTCTAGCTCGTACGTTAATAGTTGATGAGCTTCCTTTTAGTTTTTTTGAGGGTGAAGGGTTTCTTGATTTTTGTACGAAAATGTGTCCTAGCTTTGAAGTGCCTTCACGTAGAACAATATGTAGGAATGTACTCAATTTATTTGGAGACACAAAAGATTATCCTAAGACCATGTTTTCTAATTGTTTGTATAGGGTATGTCTTACTAACGATACATGGACTTCTTGTCAAAACATAAATTATATGGTTTTACTGCACATTTCATTGATAATGATTGGAAATTGCATAAAAGAATTTTAAACTTTTGTGCGATCACAAGTCATAAAGGGGAAAACATTGGAAAACTTTTGGTTTCTTGCATCAAGCAATGGGAGCTTAAGTGAATAATGTCTATCACAGTCGAAAATGCTAGTGCTAATGAAGTGGAACTTGTGAGAAATCATTGAATGATTATGATGGATCTAATGGTTGTGTTTTGAATGGTGATTTCCTACATATGCGTTGTTGTGCACACATTGTTAATTTAATTGTCAGTGATGGTTTAAAAGAAACTGGTAGTATTATTGTCGGGATTCGTACCGCCGTTAGATTTGTAAGATCATCTCCTTCTAGATTGGTTAAATTTAAAGAGATTTCTGTAAATTTGGGAATGGAGGATAAGTCTATGCTTGCATTAGACGTGCCTACTAGGTGGAATTCTTCTTATTTGATGTTACAAACTGCTTTGAAATATAAAAGAGTTTTTGATGAGATGAAAGAAAGCGATGATATTTATGTTGCCTATTTTAATAATGAAAACGAACCTCTGAATTCGCTAGATTGGAAAAATGCTAAATTTTTTGTTAAATTTTTGAAGTTTTTTTAAGAAGTTACTTTAAAATTCAACATCTCTTTATCTGTACATCATATGTATGTTTTGCAGAGTTAAGTGGAACTCAAGAAAAACTGAATGAGTCGGTTGACGACCGAATTAAGGTCCCTTTAGACGATGTGAATTATTCCGATGTAGTTTTTTTAGGTAATATTGGTATTTGTTTAGTTTGTAAATTATTATCATTTAATCATTACATACAATGCTGAAATGACCCAAACTCACCCTTACGGGAAAGCCCGGATTGAGTTAAGAACACGACAAATCAGAACACAAATAGAAGAACATTTCATTGCTTATTACAAAAATTTACATTAGAGTACGAGAATGTAACAGAGTATGAATAAATAATATACATTAGAAAAATATCAGAGATTAAAATACATTACATAGCCGCGAAAAAATAATACATAACATAGCTTAAAGAAATACGTGGATACAGAGTGTTCCGAATATAGCTCCAGCTGTGAATCCAAGATCCTGTGAATATAATATCTACAAAATGGAAACTACCAGCTGTCCGTGTAGAAAATAGGGCACCCAGAGTTTAGGTTAAAAACAATAAACTCCAGGTCAGTCATGTGACTGGTGTGAGAACTAAAATAGTTATTTAGAACTTTTCTTTAAAATAAGGTAAATCAAGGGACCACGCCGTATAACACAGAACAGGTTTCCTCCCAAGAATACCAATCATAAAACAGTTCATAAGCAGCGCAATGCTTTTCGAAAAATGAATCTACTATAAGATTCAGGTCCCATCACTTAATGCAACGCAAGCCGGAGGACAGATTTTACCTTATAATAGCCAAACATGCTTGGTACGTTTTAAAACAAATCATTTGATATTACTATAAGTGCATAGTGTATCAAACAGCTTCAAATATAAATGTATCAATCATAGACGACATAGTATCCCATGCTACTATGACGCCATATAGGTTTACAACTAAAACCGAAATGTCACGTATTGGAAATTGGATTTCCGTCATGAGTCGAGGCAAGAGATGTACTCCTCGCCGGCTTCGAGACACTCTAGCAAATGCCTCAGGATCTCCCGCAGTAGACCCTTAGATCCACCAAGGTCGATCCTCTCTTACGTTTGAGGATTGGCAATTCTTGAACACACGTTTCCCGGTCATATAGGACCTATCCATCGGCTCCATAGTAACCAATATATCCATGGTGCCTCGCTATCCATCATCCACATAGGTAAAAATATAATAAATGTCTGGGCTCCATACCATGACAAAACCCATAGCTTGAAGAAATAATTACCAAAAATTTGTCGATCTTTCTTAAAGCCATTGGTGCACAATCCAAACAAGTCATCTTTCTCTGATACCAATATGTTGTGCTAAAATTGCACAAAATGCTCTAATACCAATCTGGTGTGCGAAAATTGCACAAAATGCTATGATGCCAATCTGTTGTGCAAAAATTGCACAGGTGCAGGAAAAACAATAAACATGATATAGATTTGCCAATTGAACTTCAATCTAATCTGATAGCAATTATTCTATTACTCTAAACAAATAGTAAATAACTATAAAGAAGAAAATAAAGACACACCTTCAACACACTAAACAATAGTAAATTGCACAAATAGAGACTCACTTTCATTCCAACGGTCATTTTCATGACCGCTCCATCCTCTCAAACGACGATGCCTTCCACTTCCCTCTCCTCCTCATCCAAAACACCTCCATCTCCAGTGTCTCCTCCCCCACCTCCAACTCCACCTGAGCCACTGCCTACGAACCTTCCAATCTCTAACCTGGCGTTGCCTTCCCTGCCCCGCTCCTCCCCAACCAAATTGCCTTCTCCTCCTCCTTTATGTCCTCCCGATCCAACGCCAGTGAACCCCTCAACCCAGGAAGAGCTTTTCGCGACTAAATATGAAAATCCCACTCTGGTAATTTCACGAGCAGCTCTTGTCCCTGTAGCCCAATGTCGTTGGACATCGATATTTCAACATCTCCCATGAAATGCAGGTAGATACGAACTGGTGGAAATGATTCCCACCTTCTCCGATGGAGCCATGGAACACACATCTCAAATTATTCAGGCAGGAGAACAAGTCTGGGGACAAATGTTGGTAGGATTTTTTCTTGACGAGTCGTTTTCTTATACGGCGGTAACCAATAAAGTCAACTCACGCTAGAACCTCATGGGATCAATTAGAGTTAAATCTGATGGATTCCTTTTTCCTTTTTCAACTCTCTAACGAAGAAGATAGGCAAAAGGTTCTAACGAGTGACCCTATTCTCATGCAAAGTAAATTGTTTATTGTGAAGCCCTATGACTCAGTAATATTTGTGGATTTGTCAAAGCGGTGCCAGTTTGGGTTCAATTCTCGAACATCCCCTTATTTTATTGGACTCGCCCAGGCATCAGCTGGCTAGCATGTAGAATCAGAAAGCTAATATGCCTTTATGAGATGGCTTGAAAGGTTACATTATGCAAAATGTTTGATTGAAATCAAACCGGACCTCTGATCTCGTCGAAAATTTCTTGGTTAAACCTCCTAATGGAGGAATACAGAAGATTTATGTCACTTATCTTTGGAAGTCTCTAGTATGTAAGAAATGTAAAGTGTTTTGTCATAATATGGAAAACTGTGAAGGGAGAGAGGCTATGAAATCTAAGCATGATGAAGCAATAGTGAAGAAAATGTATAATCGGGAAGCTAACAGAGTTAGAAACCAAGTTTTTAAACCCAATACAAGTACTCATGTTGAAACGCTAAACAATGATAACCAGAAAAGGGATGATCATACCACACAGAGGAGAATGCCAACTTATAAACCACAACCATGGAAAAAAGTTGAAAGACACAAAAAGTCAGTCACCTTTAAACATCACAAGAGCAAGCGCACATTCGGTGACTATTGGACTTCTGCCAACAATCTACAATGGAAAAAGAGGAAGGACGTTATTGCGACACAAGTGGAAGTTAATAGGGAAGAAGGGGAGATTCTCATTGGCACTCAGAGGGGGAGTTTGAATCCACAAGCTTGTAAAAGCAATGTGACATTTCAGTGTTTGAGCAATGTACATAGCACGACAATGTTGTCAATGAATACACACAACAGTTTTGGTAGTTTGCAGAACCTCCATGCGGAAAAACAGGACAAACAAGATGGTAAAAGCAATTTTAGGCATGAAGCAAGAAATGAGGAAATTAATGCAGCCTTTGAAGCTAAAGATATAGCTCTTGTACAAAACCAAGAAAAAGAGAGCAAGGAAGTGAATGAAAGAGAAGGAATCATAGTCCACAACACAAATGATAAATCTCTCTCTATCAAAGCTTCGGTGCAACAGATTAAAGAGAGTAATGCAAACATAGTGACGAACAACACTCAAAATGAGCACACTATGCGTGCTGTGCAATTACAGTTAGGCGTTGATAAAGAAAAGCAATTGAATGGTAACACTACAAAACAGAATACTATCACATAAGACAATGACAAACTGGCCATAAACTCTGTGCATTCTGCATACCTAGTTAATAAGCCGGTGTCTCCAGAATTTGAACCTGCCTTGCAAGTTTCCCTCCCAGCATACTGCGACATTGTTATCAATATGCTCAACAAACAATATGGTAAAGATATCCATGTCCATTTCCAAGTCCCTCCAGACAAAGTTGACGCCGCTTTTTCCGCCACTGGCATTGGTGACATAGGTACAGCTTCGGAGAAAAGTGAATATATTACCGGAACTAGTGGAAGTAAAGACCAACCCTATGATAAAATATCTCCACCACCTAGTTATATAATTGCAAAGGACTCTCTCGTCTATGACATTACCAAGGAAATTGAAGAAAAGATAGGGAACAGACTGCCAAGATCAGGAAAGCACAGTAACGACAGCTTTCCACAAACAAAAGTTATTCAATCGAGAGCAGATTCATCTGGGGTCATTACTATCCAAAGCAAGTGGAATGTCTCAAAATCCATAGTTTAATAATGTTACATAACATTTGTGTGTGGAATATTAGAGGTGCGCATCTGGATTTCAAGCTAGATGAATGTAAGCACTTAATTAGGAAGCACAACCTTTCTGCTCTTGCCATTTTGGAAACAAAACTAGATGAAGTTCTAACCTTGCGAGCTGCCACGTATATTGATTCGAATTGGCAACTTATTCATAACTTCTATAGTGCTAGCTATTGTAGGATTATGTTAATTTATGATCCAGGGATTCATACTTTCACGAAAATCACTTCCTCTAACCAGTACATACACTGTCACAATATTCACCTTCCCACTTCAACATCTTATTACTTTACCATCGTTTATGCACTTAATTCAGCGCAAGCCAGAAATTTATTATACCATGATATGCTTAACTTCAGACAACACATTCACCCGTGGCTTGTCTGTGGAGATTTTAACTCTCCTCTGAAAACTTCTGATAGAGTGGGCGAGTCGTCTGTTAGTATAACTGAAATAGGGCCTTTGAATACTGCTATTTCGGATACCGACCTGACAGTCATCAACTCCTTTGGAGCTGAGTTTACCTGGAACAACAGTAAAAGACAAGGAACTCGTACTTACACTAGAATAAATCACTCTTTTTGTAATTCAATTACTTTAGATATTTGGCCTACCCTCTATAATGAAATTCCCCCTCCCATCTCACCTAATCATTCCCCTCAAGTTCAGCATTTGAGTGACAACATTATTAAAAGAAGACCGAGCTTCAAGTTTCTTAATATATGGGTTGACGAACCCAATTTCAATGCGATAATTCAAAAGGATTAGGACATTCCTTACTTTAGTATTCCAATGTATGTTCTATATAAAAAATTAAAATTATTAAAAAAAGTGCTTAAAACCTGAGCGCGTGGTAAATTTGGCAGTGGCAATAGTCAATCCTCCCATTGGCGAACTTTACTTGAACAAATTCAAATGCAGATGCAAAATGACCCCTCTAATTCTAATTATGTTAGTATAAAAGTAGATCTTTCTAACAATTTTAGGGATGCGCTAATTTTGGAGGCCAACATGAAGAAACAAAAGGCAAGAATAACCTGGTTTGAGGAGGGTGATAGAAATTCGGCTTTCTTCCATTCCACTTTGAAGGAAAAACATAATAAGCAAACTGTTCACTCAATTACTAATTCCCAGGGTCAAGTACATACTGATGCTTATGAAATATATAATGTTTTTGATTTCACTAATCTTTTTGGCAATGTTGAAAATTTTGTACCTCATATTGACGAAGTCAACCGCACGATCCTCCCCACTTTAAATTCTGACAATTACTATAGTTTAGGCACTCCAGTTAGCGACATCGAGATCAGGGGAGCTAAAGACTCTCTTAATAGAAATTCCTATGGTGGTCCGAACGGATTTAATGCTTTCTTTTATAAAACCTACTGGAAAATTGTTGACATTGATGTTAGTAGAATGGTGCAACAATTCTTTCAAAAAAAAAGGCAAAATGATGCAATCTTTTAATAATACTATTATCGCGGTTATTCCCAAAGTTCAAAATGTTGATAATGTCAATTCTTTAAGACCTATATCATGTTGCAATACTATTTATAAATGCATTGCCAAAATTATTGCTAATAGGTTCAAATCTGTTTTGGCTACAATTATTTCTGCAAATCAATTTGCCTTTTTTCCTAATAGAAACATTCATGACAACGTCCTTTGGCTCATGAGTTGTTAAAAGGGTATAAAACTTCCAATATATCTCCTAGAATTATGCTAAAATTTGATATTAAAAATGCTTTCGATGCACTTCGATGAAAATCCATCACTAGAGTTCTTAGCCTTATGAATTTTCCTCCGTGTTTTAATGCTTGGATTTACGACTGCTTTAGTATTGCTAATTTCTCGGTTAATGTGAATGGCAGTCTTGCTGGATTTTTTCCTAGTAAACAGGGTATTAGGCAGGGAGACCCCATCTCTGCATATATTTTTATTACAATCATGGTGCTGCTCTCTAGAATGCTTGATAACCTAGTTGATAATAACCAGTTCGACTTACATCCCAAATGCAAAAACCCCTACATAACATCCCTTATTTTGCCGACGACCCTATTATTTTTTACCAACCATCTCCTAGTACGCTCACTAATATTATGGTCATTCTTGAAAAGTTTTATTTAATGACCGACTTACGAGTTAATAGAGACAAATCTAAATTTATGGCAGCTGGAGCTTCTCAAGTTGTCATAAATCAGATTCAAGGCATCACCGGCCATAGACACAATGATACTACAATTAATTATCTCGGCATACCATTAGCAACATCTAGAATCACACTGCTTAATCAAGACATTGGTAATCATCCAAACGATGTGAAGAACTCCGGTCTTCAACCACCGTCTTCATCGTCGACTTCTAGTCAACGTATTAATTATTCAGAATGGGTTAAACCTGGTCTTTCCAAATAACTTGCGTATTTTATAATCAATAATCAAGTGCTATAAAAACACATCATACACCTCATTCCAATTTAGAATATTCCTTTATTTAAATATTCACATTATTAGGGAAAGGTTCCCATTAATTTTATCAAAGATAAGTCCTTTTAAATTTATTTAATCTTCCTTTAGATATTATTTCAAAGATTTCATTTTGTCCTTTCACAATTCTAAACCAAATTATGGTTTCTCAACTAGTCGGGATTAGCGAATCTTACCGAAGTAATCATTTATTATTTATTATTCCAATCCCAACCTATTCATCCCATAGAGCCAAAACTGTTAGCACTCCATATCTAACAGCCACCGTGTTCTGAGTAAAATTAATCACCCTTTTCCTGTTCAACCCTAATTAAAGATTTAACTATCGCTTGGAGTAAAACTAGTGGTACTCCATTCTCGATCATTTCATGATTTTGATAAATTTAATTATCTCTTTCTCATTTTAATCAAATTAAAAATTTATTAAAACTCCAATTTGGTTTTAATATCAATAATCACTTCTTTATGTTCATTCAAATTTAAGAAATTAATCTTATTTTTAACTGGGTTAAAGAACCAATGTCATTTAAAACACAGTTCACGATAAACCCAAATCATCTTCCATCAAAATGGAATCTACCCGGAAATCAAAACAGTACATACTCGATATAAATTCCCGTGTCAGGCTAATAATATAAATGGAATAGTGGCAAAGCCTTTTAAATTCCATATATAGTAACGGTCTTCATTCACAGTAGCTCATCTCGATTATCACCAAATCGATTTCCATTCAATTCCAATTTAATATACTAAATTGGAAATCTTTACTTTGGAAAATTGTAATGGCCCGCAAATCCATACTATCTGAGCTGACTAATACAACATACGTCCAACTCAAATAATACAGAAATACGAGTCATTAGGGTTAAAGAAAATAGAAAAGATAGAAGAAGAACAGAAATGACAATACAGAATCTCACAGCGGAACGAATAAGATATATTATATAACATAACTTGGGAATACAAATCTGTTTTGTACATATATACATACCATCATCAGAGTACAACATAACATTTGATACAGCGGAAATAACTCTAGATAACTAACGGTAAAGCCTCCTGCTTCCAGCTCCTCTAAGTGTATCTGTAAAAGCCTGAAACACTTGACTACCCGTACAAATTTTGGGCACCCAAGACTTTAGGAAAAACAAAACAAAACAAACTCTGGGTCAGTCATGGGACTGGTGTGAGTAAACTCCAACCATATGGTTTAATCTCAAAAATCTTTTGAAAGAAAGAGATAATAGCAAGACCAGCCCACACATAAACACGGACGGTTTTTACCTTACTATAATCTAAACATTTTTGATATCAAAATACAGTGATATTATAATAATGTCTAATCAAATAAATAACCAAATAGTAGAACGCTTGCATCTCACGCTCTACATATATTGTATAAAATCAAAACCGGCAGGGCGCTTATTGGAGATTGGATTCCAACTATAACAAGGTATGGGACCACCTTCCGATAGTGTATCTCTTAAGGGGAATACACTGAGTTCAACAAGAACATCTTGCAACCCAGCCCACACACGACCGACCACTCATTTCGCTTGAGTGTATCGAATGTATATCACCAACGGTTGGGCTCAAACCACCGTTTCCCGAAATGGGACAGCATCAAATAGATTAAAGAAGTAAAAGGAATTTCTCTAGATAGGTGATTATATACCCTAATGGGAGCCACCCACATAACCATGCTGCCTGCCCGATTTTTGTCATTTCCCAGTTGTGAGGCTTGAGGCTACGTCTATTTTTTTGAACATCTAGACACCATACACTTTGAATGCCACATCGTCAAACCCGTCAAATCACTAGTTAATCTTCTCAAAGATATTACGAGTATAAAAGTTAAGAGAAATGAATTCTCCACCACCTAACATAATACCTTGAAAAGATCGTCTTATGTGACCGTTAGGAATACTGTCAGACATTCGTCCATACAAGTTGTCCTGGGACTGGACAAACATAACAGCTCTTTGAATTTCACTCCATCTTCGATTGTCTACAGCATAATCTAATTCGCAATGCCTATGCCTATACGGAGTGGTTTTCAGATATTAAATCCAACCGGTCTCTTCGTATCGACAATGATGGTAAAAATCTTTAATAACCGGTGTTTTAACTATCAAAGGAAAAAAAACATCCATCAAACAATTTCACAATCAATGGCCCTTTCTAATATTTCATTTTTAATTCATTTTCTTAGCGAATTCTATATATATTGTTATATCGATTTCTGTTATCAAAATTTCTTAAAAATATTCTAATTCCTTAAATTTTCGGAAAATTTCGCCATAACCTCCTTTGTAACGGTTAATAGTTCAAACCTCAACTCGCCTCTCTAGGCCCTTTCCATTCAAAAAGAAAATTAAAAAGCCAAGTGGCTTACCGATTTGGCGCATAAAACCTCATATGGAAATTTAAACATGTACCTTTTTTGTCGGGCACTTAAACTATATTCTTCATTCTATTCATACTCTTCATCCCACACATGTTTACATATATATGTCGATTTCCAACTCATTTCAAATCAACCCAATCCTTTTTAACCAAAATCCGTTAACGGCTTCTTAAATTTGTTCTTTTTCCTAATGCTCTTTCAATTCTACATCAATCAAATTTCATCTCTGACTCGAGTTCCATATTTGACTTTCCAATTCTAGTTAACAATTTATATTCCCTCAAACCAAGTTAAGATCGATTCAAACTACACTAAGTAATTTCCTTTGAAATTAGTTAACTACATTCGGTAATTAAAAAATGATTTTTATTTGCAAAATCAATTCACTTACTCGCTTTTCATTCGCTAATTAGTTAATTAGCACTTTGCTAAATTTTAACATACCACGTCCAAATATATTTGTATTTACTTATATACAAATTTAACTCAAATTGCTTACTTGATTCCATGTCTTAATTCAAGTTTCATATTTAAATATTCAATTCCAATTCCCTATTTCAATTCACTTAAACAAGGTTAATTTCGATTCAACTCTATTATTAATTTACTTTGAACTTAATTAACTTTGTTCACTAATTTAAAATATGATTTTTATACTTCATTCACTCTACTTGAGTTCGTGTATATTTGATAACTCAAATCTGGATTTTTAAATAAGGATTCGGATTCTATTCACTAAAAATCCTTATATCTTATTTAATAAACCGTTATGGTTCATAAACGATTTTGGCGCTGTTTTTTCTGGAAATTCGATTTTAAATAACTCAAAATCTATATGATAGAATTTAGATTTTTCTCTTCCATTAGAAAACTATCATATAATAGCTCCGGGTGTTTCTTGTTTCATCGAATTCCGATTTATATCGAGTTCTATAAACTCAATTGAAGTTCGAATCGTCAAATTATGAACTACCACGATGCGGCGAGTTCGTTTTAATTATAATTTATGTAAACGTTAACTTCGTTTATAAATTTCAACTTCAATTCCAATATTTTAAAATAAACCTGATATCCAAATCGATTTCTCAAACTCATCGATTATTTTATTCAATACCCACAACTCTGTTTAAAACTCACATTTCCATATTCAATTCTCATTCTTATGAAATTATCTTATTTAAAACATATCGATATAATCGAAATCCAATTATAATCTCCTTTCATGGGCATGATAAATTTTCAACATCGTTTACCATTACAAGCCAATATCATCTCTTGATAATAGTGAAGTCATTCATGTTGGGGTATTTTATCTACCTCTCAGACCTTGACCGGCAATATTCTTATCTTGAGATAGATAAAGGCTTGTAATTTAAAAAAACCTGATTAAAATTCCACTTCTAGTTCATTAAAATATGGTTTTGAAAGCCATGTTTACTTTGGAATAATCTATGTCCAAATTATCTATCTTCATTCCATTTATAACGTTGTTTATAAATTAATGGCCTCATTTCATATCTTAAAGCAACCTTCCAATTTAAAATCCATTTGAAACTTGATTTCCATTTTATTTTATTATTA
The DNA here is from genome assembly GCA_030737875.1 of Allium sativum. Classification (NCBI taxonomy): domain Eukaryota; kingdom Viridiplantae; phylum Streptophyta; class Magnoliopsida; order Asparagales; family Amaryllidaceae; genus Allium; species Allium sativum. Next base: position 969,215,018 of record CM060920.1, read on the forward strand.
TAGCTTATATATATATATAAACATAGCACCTATTTTCCTTTTAAAACTTATATTTTGGTATTTATCTAAACAAATTCCAATATTCTTTCTGAAAATAATTTATTTCATATATTCGACATAGACGAACACAAACCATAACTCTGTATAGATCTATTCTTATTTTAATTATATTCTGAACATCGGAATAATTTTATCATTTTTCTTTATTAAACGATGCCCAATTCCTTTCTTTAAATTTATATTTGAATTTATATAATATAATATCCTATGATAATTATTCATTTACATTTATATTCGTCGTTCATAAAATTTCATTTTTTTCAAATATTAAAATAATTTTCCGATTCCAAATTCTATTTGAAATCCAATTTCCCTTTTGAAACATAAGTCCCCCCTTTTGACATCATACTTGAATTTACATTCTAAATTATCAGATGATAATTTATAGACATCGTTTGTAAGTAAAACTACCTGTTTTTATTTTTAAACAAACTAATATTTTTCTAGCCAAATCCGAAATACAATTCTATTTCGAAAATAAATTTCCCTTTTAAAAACATACTTGGAGCCGCCAATTTTCAAATTATCCAGCGCTAATCTATTTCACTTCATTTATAAACTTTATTCATTCACTACTCTTTTTACTATTAAAACGAGTTAATATTTCCTAACCTATTCGAAATTTCATTATTTTGGAAATTAAATTTTCCTTTTTAAATTCATACTTGAGGTAAATATTAACAAATGATAATTTTCTTACATTGACAAACAAATCATTTATCCATTCAATACGTGTTTTATTATTAAAACAAATTATTATTTTTCTTACCTTAATCGAAATTCAAATTTTATCTCAATAAAATAAAATTTTCCTTTCGAATCTAAAAATCACTTCTTATGATATTATAAATATCTAGGGCCAGTGGTATTTAAATATCCCATTACCTAAACCATCGGCCCAATTCAACAAATCACACACATATAAGTATGTAAACAATAATAAATAAATTTGAGGAATCCAGTTGGATCCCTCCAACCTGTTTTTCCTTGCATCCACATATGTTAGTCACATAAATAATACCAATCCTGCTTCAAGGCAGGATATCATGGTATAAAAGGAGATCCACTTATATAGGTGGGCATAGGGTCATCTGCTAATGATACTGCGGGCATCCGCTAATAGTATTGTTGGAAATCCAATATATATATATATATATATATATGTATATATATATATAATAGCAACAACCACCAAGCCTAAATAACAAATATATATAATATATAATAACCACAATGATTCAATGACCCATGCACACATTCAAACAGTCAACCTTTTTTTTAAATTAAATAACTTTTGAGTGAGATTTACTCACCTGATTTTTATCGTGATCTATCCCCATTTATTTCTATGCGAGGTCTATGTTCATGAGAACCAAATGGATTTTATTTCCATGTAAATCTGATCACATATAACAATATAACTTTGTCATAAATTTATACGAGATATGTATACACGTATATATCTTTAAATGAACTAAATAAATTATTTAATTACCGTAATCCATTTTCAAGAATTCACGACTTCTTGTTAGCTCCAGAATAACCCAAACTAACCTCTTCATCTTAACCCTTTTCTTCATTTTGCGTCTACAGGAAAAACAAGAACCTCCTCTGACTTTCCCAAATAGTTACCGGACTCCCTTAGTCCACATCGGTTCACACTCCCAATCGAGCCTGCTACCATACATCAATCTTCAGACAGCGATTTCTAAGCCAAACCCAAAAAAATGAACGTGACTTTGAGCTGGAAATTGACCAGAAATTCAATCGGAAATTCCCCCAAATTCACCTCAGACTTAGCCGATCAGAACTGCCTCCATCAGAAACCTGACGCCTGCTCGACGCTCCATTACACCTCCACTACAACTCGCGACCATGATGTTCCAGACAACCAAGTTCGATCCTCCCAACTAAAATCGCACCATTTAGAATGAACCCCTTTCATGAACTCCGACACACCCTTGACAACCCCCATCGCACTCGCCACAACCCCAGATCCCCACGAGTTCGACACCTATGCAGCCATCCTTGATTCATCGCATCGAGCTTTAGGGATTTATCGCGCACCCTGATTCTAATTCGAACAATTTTTAGAGGAGCGGCTTTGATTGGAAGCTTTGGGTTTTTGGAAGAATTGATTTTCGATTGCTTCTGAGTGAAGGAAATGAATTTGGTGAGTGCGATTTATAGATAAATTACTTGGGAACAAAGGAATAGGGGCTGCGTATTTCAACCTGTAGGTCAGCTATAGGATTTTGAAAATACTTAAATAGATTTCGATTTGATTTAATACCTATCCACTAAATTTTATAATATATATATATATCGTGGTTCCGAACCCTTACTTAAATGTAACAACTGACGTTACCATATTATAACGTTATCTTAAATAAAATTCTAAAATTTAATCTGAATGTATAAATAAAATAACCATATTATATCGATATAATATAATTTAAATTCAGAAATAATTAGATTCTTCGATAATAAATTATTATTTTATTATCGTTTATATTCTAATTGAATTTCCGTAAATCATCTAATTTGTTTTGACTTAGTTTTAAATATCGAGTTCAATTGTATTTCGCATTATGATAATTATTTATATTCAAAATAAATTATTTTTCGATTATCCAACCGATAATCCAATATAAAATTCATTTATAATTCAAATTAAATATTTAAAACTGATTTAAATATTTACTATAAAATGGCTAAAAATCTGGGACATTACATTACTTCCCCCTTAAAAGAATTTCGTCCCCGAAATTTGTAAGGCAGAAGAAATGTTGCAGACCCGTTAACTTTTCAAAAGCCCACTTTGTTAGCTTCGGCATTTCAATATAAGTTAGCTCCCATACAATTTTAAGTCTTCATGAGAATATTAAATTTCAGTTTATTTAACTGGTTTTCATCATTTCAATTTATTTAACTTGCTTGAGTTAAATTTCAGAATTTAAATTCCCGGATTTTTATTTCAATTCCCTTTTGAAACAATATACACATATATTTATAACCATCTCAAATTCAAAACATTTGAGTTTTCCCAAACAACTTGCTTTCTAAAATAAATTTTCATTGGGAATCCCACTAAGGTAGCAATCCATCACTTAGAAACTCGAAAATGAACACCGATGATGTCCGGATCATCATCGGAATTATTTTCCAGCGACTGAAGTGAGTTCAGTGCTTTATCACTTTAAAATCCATTCAAAATGATTTTTATTCAAAAATCTTTCTAAAACAAAGCTATATGATTTTAACATACTTTGAAAATAATATTTTCCAAACTTTTGGGATTTAAATTCCAAATTCTAGTTTGAATCTAATACAATTACATCTCATTTGTATACTTTATTCATATACAAATTTTATTTGGTTATATAAAACCTTTTCAGTTTTATAATCGCATTTGATTATACCAACCAACACATCAATATACTATAATAATTTTAGAAAATTATTCTTTTATATCAAAATATAGTTTTGGGCAAAATTATTTCATTTACCCACTTTAAAACAATATTATGTTGATTCTTCTGTTCAAGTGTTTAGAAACTCCTATCGACGTCGTGGCGTCCCACGATCCGATTAAAATTCATAAACCACTCAACAGATAAGCAAATACAATATAAAACAATTTTTATATCAATTTACAAATACGCTCTCTCGTATATACACACTCTCATACTCATTCTAGGGTACTACCGACCCTATCTCTAATGAGTAAACCCCCACCAAAGCCTAAGTGTTCGCTCAACTTAAGCTCTGATACCAACTGTAAAGGGTCTAGGCTTTTTAACCATCAACCAGTGGCCTATACTACCACCGTGGCTTTACAATGATAACTCAGAACTGCTTTTTCGGCCAGCCTTTCGACTCGACCAACCCTCATTGTCGGGACATGTAGGGGTAAGAGTCTCCCGTTCGCCACCAAACGCGAAGCGAGAACTCCCTATCATCCGTACACTTTAAGCAACCAACTCTAATACCAACTGTAACGGCCCGCAAATCCATACTATCTGAGCTGACTAATACAACACATGTCCAACTCAAATAATACAGAAATGCGAGTCATTAGGGTTAAAGAAAATAGAAAAAATGGAAGAAGAACAAAAATGACGATATAGAATCTCACAGCGGAACGAATAAGATATATTACATAACATAACTTGGGAATAAAAATCTATTTTGTACATATATATATATACCATCATCAGAGTACAACATAACATTTGATACAGCGGAAATAACTCTAGATAACTAACGGTGAAGCCTCCTGCTTCCAGCTCCTGTAAGTGTATTTGTAAAAGCCTGAAACACTTGACTGCCCGTACAAATTTAGGGCACCCAAGAGTTTAGGAAAAACAAAACAAAACAAACTCTGGGTCAGTCATGGGACTGGTGTGAGTAAACTCCAACCATATGGTTTAATTTCAAAAATGTTTTGAAAGAAAGAGATAGTAGCAAGACCAGCCCACACATAAATACGGACGGTTTTTACCTTACTATAATCCAAACATTTTTGATATTAAAATCCAGTGATATTATAATAATGTCTAATCAAATAAATAACCAAATAGTAGAACACTTGCATCTCACGCTCTACATATATAGTATAAAATCAAAACCCGCAGGGCGCTTATTTGAGATTGGATTCCAACTATGATAAGGTATGGGACCACCTTCCGATAAATTATCTCTAGAGGGGAATACACTGGGTTCAACAAGAACGTCTTGCAACCCAGCCCACACATGACCGACCACTCATTTCGCTTGAGTGTATCGAATGTATATCACCAACGGTTGGGCTCAAACCACTGTTTCCCGAAAAGGGACAACATCGGATAGATTAAAGAAGTAAAAGGAATTTCTCTAGATAGGTGATTATACACCCTAATGGGAGCGACCCACATAGCCATGCTGCCTGCCCGATTTTTGTCATTTCCCGGTTGTGAGGCTTAAGGCTACGTCTATTTTTTTGAACGTCTGGCCACCATACACTTTGAATGCCAAATCGTCAAACCCGTCAAATCATCGATTAATCTTCTCAAAGATATTACGGGTATAAAAGCTAAGAGAAACGAATTTCTCCGCCACCTGACATAATACCTTGAAAAGATCGTCTTATGTGACTGATAGGAATACTCTGTCAAACATTCTTCTATACAAGTTGTCCTGGGATTGGACAAACATAACAGCTCTTTGAATTTCACTCTGTCTTCGATTGTCTTCAGCATAATCTAATTCGCAATGCCTATGCCTATACGGAATGGTTTTCGGATATTAAATCCAACCGGTCTCTCCGTATCGACAATGATGGTAAAAATCTTTAATAGCCGGTGTTTTAACTATCAAAGGAAAAGCAAACATCCATCAAACAATTTCACAATCACTGGCTCTTTCTAATATTTCATTTTTAATTCATTTTCTTAGCGAATTCTATATATATTGTTATATCGATTTCTATTATCAAAATTTCTTAAAAATATTCTAACTCCTTAAATTTCTGGAAAATTACGCCATAACCTCCTTTGTAACGGTCAATAGTTCAAACCTCAACTCGCCTCTCTAGGCCCTTTCCATTCAAAAATAAAATCAAAAAGCCAAGTGGCTTGCCGATTTGGCGCATAAAACCTCATATGGAAATTTAAACATGTACCTTTTTTGTTGGGCACTTAATTATATTCTTCATTCTCTTCATACTCTTCATCCCACATCTGTTTACATATATATGTGGATTTCCAACTCATTTCAAATCAACCCAATCCTTTTTGACCAAAATCTGTTAACCGCTTCTTAAATTTGTTCTTTTGCCTAATGCTCTTTCGATTCTACACTAATCGAATTTCGTATCTGACTCGAATTCCATATGTAACTTTCCAATTCTAGTTAACAATTTATATACCCTCAAACCAAGTTAAGATCGATTCAAACTACACGAACTAATTTCCTTTGAAATTAGTTAACTACATTCAGTAATTAAAACATGATTTTTATTTGCAAAATCAATTCACTTACTCGCTTTTCATTCGCTAATTAGTTAATTAGCTCCTTTGCTAAATTTTAACATATCACATTCAAATATATTTGTATTTACTTATATACAAATTTAACTCAAATTGCTTACTTGATTCCATGTCTTAATTCAAGTTTCATATTTAAATATTTAATTCCAACCCTATTTCAATTCACTTAAACAAGGTTAATTTCGATTCAACTCTATTATTAATTTACTTTGAACTTAATTAACTTCGTTCACTAATTTAAAATATGATTTTTATACTTCATTCACTCTACTTTAGTTCGTGTATATTTGATAACTCAAATCTGGATTTTTAAATATGGATTCAGATTTTATTCACTAAAAATCCTTATATCTTATTTAATAAACCGTTATGGTTTATAAACAATTTTGGCGTTGTTTTTCTAGAAATTGGATTTTAACATAACTCAAAATCTATACGGTGGAATTTAGTTTTTTCTCTTCCATTAGAAAACTATCATCCAATAGGTCTGGGCGTTTCTTGTTTCATCGAATTCCGATTTATATCGAGTTCTATAAACTCAATTGAAGTTCGAATCGTCAAATTATGAACTACCACGCTGCGGCAAGTTCGTTTTAATTATAATTTATATAAACGTTAACTTCGTTTATAGATTTCAACTTCAATTCCAATATTTTAAAATAAACCTGATATCCAAATCGATTTCTCAAACTCGTCGATTATTTTATTCAATACCCACAACTCAGTTTAAAATTCACATTGCCATATTCAATTCTCATTCTTATGAAATTATCTTATTTACAACATATTGATATAATCGAAATCCAATTATAATTTCCTTTCATGGACATGATAAATTTTCAACATCGTTTACCATTACAAGCCAATATCATCTCTTGATAATAGTTAACTCGTTCAAGTTGGGGTATTTTATCTACCTCTCAGACCTTGACCGACAACATTCTTATCTTGAGATAGATAAAGTCTTGTAATTTAAAAAAAACCTGATTAAAATTCCACTTCTAGTTCAATAAAATATGGTTTTGAAAGCCATGTTTACTTTGGAATAATCTATATCCAAATTATCTACCTTCATTCCATTTATAACGTTGTTTATAAATTAATGGCCTCATTTCATATCTTAAAGCAAACTTCCAATTTAAAACCCATTTGAAACTTGATTTCCATTTTATTTTATTATTACAGCTTATATATATATAAACATATTACCTATTTTCCTTTTAAAACTTATATTTTGGTATTTATCTAAACAAATTCCAATGTTCTTTCTGAAAATAATTTATTTCATATATTCAACATAGACGAACACTGTAACATCCCATATTTACTATATATATATTTCAATTTAAAATAAATAGAATGGAGTAATCTAAGGGAAAATCAAATATTGTTTAATATAATAAGGATTGTTTGAATTGAGTATAAATATATTTCCAGATTTAGCTTTATTTGGAAATATTGTGATTTGAAATTTAATATTTAATATTATTAAATTAATTCGAGTGGGTTAATTTAAAAGCGGAATTCAAATTTAAATTGGGAATGGTGGAATTTTTTGTCGTAAAATTTTAACTGAAATTCGAATCAAAATTCAAATAATCAAATTTAGATTAAAAAATGTGTGAAATTTATTTATAAAATTATTTAAGCTATAATTTGATTAGGTTTGAATTTAATGAATATTTAATTTGAATTAAACCAGTTAATCGAATAATTGAATATTTTATTTATTTAAGTAACTGTGAAATTTAACTATTTTGAGACTGTCTAGGAATTCGACGAAACTGGCGCTATTGGATCGAGAACGATGAATTATGGTAGGACTTCAATTTGCGTTACAATCCGACTTACCGTTGACTGTACGAGAGAAAGTGTGAAAGAGATATATGTAATTAGATAATTGTTTATTTCTTACGTTGGGCCTCCTATATTTATATAATTGAAACCCATTTACCACACCTCAGTCATTTTTCAACATACGTATATTTTACTCCACCGACTCTTTCTCTAATGGCAGATAAACTTCAGAAACCCTAGAAAAGGAAAATACAGACTTTAAAATCAAATCTCTTCAAAACCCAACAAATTATATATCAAACTGAAGCCCTCGACGATACGAAGCTATAGGTGCTCTCAGTTTCGACATGCATGGCCTGTAGTTGCCGAAAAATGCGATCAAAGTCCCTGAAATTGAAACCTTTAAGCTAAATTTCGGGGTTTTCAATCCGGCAATCAATTGAAGAATCGGACTTCTGGGTATTGTAGAGCGTTCGTGTAGGAGTCTAACAAGATCAACCCTAGCTTCTATCGTTCTGTAAATCACTGGAATTTCGTCGTTGAAGCCTGAAAGCACCTCACGTTTAAACCACCGCCGGCGGAGCTGGGGTCCACCGAACGTGGTGGGACCACCATGGTAGGGCGCGATTTTCAGAAAGGATTCCAACGTTGGTAGTCTCGAAGCCTCTGGTGGCCGGAGCGATGAGGAATCGGGGGTCAAAGTTCCACCTGCGACTGGGTCTTCACGTCGAGATCACTGTAGCACGAAGGAAGAAGCGGGAGTTTGTGGATGAGGCCTGCTGACGTGTCAGGTTTGTAGTGGTGAGGAAATTTAATTTTTAATTTTATATAATTTAAATTTTCAATAGTTAAACGCTAATAACTCTCTCGTTTTAACTCGGATTTGGACGCGGTTGGGTGCGTTGGGACCGTGGCGGAGTTGCGGACGTTTTAGCACTAACCTGGTTGCGTTTAAAGGCTGTGAAATTTTAGGCTATGGTTGGACGCTCGTCTGATTAAAGACCAAAGGTGAGTGATTCTTCGCTCACGAATAACTAAATTATTCACATATTTATCAAATTAAATTGTGAAATAAGTTTGGTTGCATGGTTGTGTTGACTGATGATTTGTTTGCTTAAAACTGACATGCGAGTATGGTAATTTGAAAATTTAGGCCAATAATCAGTATTAAATTTAATTTAACTATTAGTGGAAATTCCGATCCTTACAAACCCGTGAACAGCTTAGTACTGATTAATCGAATGAAATGGTTGTGATCATTATTGGTTGAATTTTATTACTGAATTGATGTTGACCCTGCTAATGCTTCATATTCGGTATATTGAAGTACATGTTGACTTTGACGATGAATCCCAATTTTTACCCTTGATGTTATGGGCATCCAATAAACCCGGGATTTCATCGATAAAAATAAATTAAGAACACAGAGTGAAATGATAAATCTCTGTGACCCTGATTTGGATTGAAATGATAGATCCATCCCTGAAATATCGAGAAATATAAATTTAAAAGCACTTGGCCATTGGATAGATAATTATATACAGACATCGGTTGGTTAAATGATTTTTTTTTAATATTTGGAAATTTTAATTGATAGAATTTTCATTTTGAAGAATGTACCGATACTCGATAAATCCATTTCTTTAAAGATTCTGAACTTGGGATGTTTATTAAAAGGGTTAAGGAAATTATCCCAAACCAAAGTGGAAATTTTTAAATTTGGGATTTGAATATGATTGGGAAATTATTCAAATTTATGGGGTCGATTTGAAAGAAATAAATTCTTATTGAAATAAATTTTTGAATAATGGAAATCGAGGTAATCTGAGTTGTTTTAACTCAGTTTTGGATGTAGATTTGAATTATTGAATTCGAACGGTAGTTTTGAACGATGTTGAATGAGATATGGAAACTAAATGAACTCCGTTGAGACTGGGGTATAGATTCAAGTATTTGAAATTCGGAAGAAAGGAACAATTATGGTTTAAAAGATTTTATTTTAAGATTATAAATATATATATACCCTGCTTGTTTTTAAATAACCATTCTTTTCCAAAATTTATTTATTAAACTTTTAACCTATAAATTATTTTGTTATAAATGAATTTCCCTATATTTTATGTCTTAAAATTATTTAGTAAACTTTTATTTTATGTATGTAAATAGCAATTTAATTTATCTTATTTTATTCCAACTATTATATTCTATATATACATTTATATAAAGTTTTTACTTTGTAAGCACCTATTTTCCAAATTATATTTTTATGAATTGTAAATTCCTTCCGAATGGAAAATGTATGGATCGAAAACCGTTGTTCAAAATGGAGTTGGGACAGGTTATAGCCTCTTCGAATATGAATCGATTTTTAAACCGATCTTTAAATATGGAAATGTGGGTTTCTACTTGAATATAAAACTTTCTCACAAGGGATTGATAGGAGTTATGAAGTATATATATTCTATTTGAATATGAATGGATTTCAAACCTTAAGTAATTTGGAATAATTTAAAATCTTTGAGATGAGATATATTCTATTTGAATATAAGTCGGTTTTAAATATTATATGGTTATAATATAAGGATATGGAAATATATTCTAATTTAGAATATAATCGGCATGGTATGATTTATGATATTTTTGATATGAAATTATATTCTATTTGAATATAAGTTTGGTTCGAAACGAAATATGATATTTTGATATGAAAGAGAACCTTTATGAAATATAAAAGAACCAACCGATGTGAAAGATGTAAATGTTGGTTGTTAAGGAGACTGGGGTCGACATAAGGCATACTCTCTGTCAGTGTTGATATCACTTTGACAACTGTGAACATTACGACGTATCCAGAATGATGTATGATGACTTGGAGGCGATTATTGAATCGAAGAAGATGAACGATGACGAAATAGCCCTGATCTTCGGGTCAGAATTGAAATGACTAAAACAGGAGTTATACCGTGACTAATTGAGGTAGCACCTTTGATCGAACACACTTCTTCGATATTATTTCTATGATGATGATGATGATTTGGGTCCATTTATGATTTTGAGAGTGTGATCCGAGTTGAGCGGTAGTGGCTGTTATGTGTTACCACCGGTCCAGGAGGGCAATTGGTAGAATCCTACCCTGGGCGTTGCCTTAAGTGCCATGTCATATTTATCCATATCGAGCCCCATACGTTTTTGATTTAGCATTGCCTTCTATGGAGTGCCCTCTGATAACACCAGTACGGTGAATTTACGGTACTGTATAGACCGTTGATGCCTTTAAACGGTGTAAGGGTAATATGGTAATCCCGCTTATGCTATTTTTATGATATTTACTTTAGTGGATAGGCACTATCATAATAGCGTATTATACCATGTATGTATTAGTTTAACGGATCCTCGAGAGATGGAAGAATTCGGTGACATCTCTTGAGTTACTGTACCCATGACACTCAAGTTATTTCGTATTTTGATTTGACTAGTATGAGAATGATTTAGTGCTGATCCGAGTGTTTGTTGTGTTTTCTTTTTATGCAATACGCTCGGGTCAGCAGATGTTTGCTGTTACCGAAGATGACTGTGCCTTGGAGATTGAAGACGAAGACTGGTATATGTCTATCATATATATATATATATATATATATATGTATGTATGTATGTATGTATGTATGTATTTCCGCTGCATTTTATTTCCGCTGTCATGTTATGTATATCTGCTTATGTGTAACTCTGATTTATCATTTGTACGTTATAGTCAAATGTATATATATTCCAATCGTTTTAACTGCTATTTGTTTATTATATGTTGTCCTTCCATTGTGAGATTTTGTGATTTGGTTTTTCTCTTCTTTCATCCTTTTCTTCTTTTCCCAATAACTACCTGTATTTGTGATTTGTTTGGGTCGACATGTGTGGATTATTGTCGATTTGAATGGTCAAAAATATGGGTCGTTACAGTTGGTATTAGAGCAAAGGTTAGCGATAACCTTGGCACTGTTCGGGAATTAACTCATTAGAGATGGGGTTAGTAATGCCCTAGAATGAGTTTGAGGGTATATACGAGAGAGCGTACTTGTATTTTGATATGAAGTGGTTTATGTTGTGTTGACTTATTCTATTGAATATTTATGGGTTCTGGTCGATATATGGGACGCCATAGAATCAATAAGAATTCCTAAATAATCGAATGGAATGAATTGACATAATATAGTTTTCGATTATGTTTTATATATATTATATACTATTAGTAGTTTTAAGTGTATAAGCATTGGTCATTGGTAGGTAATAATATTAAATTAATACCTATTATGGTTGCTTCAATAATAAATTTAATAAGGAAATTTAAATGGTCTATGAAAATATTTGAAAATGAAATGATGCCTTTAAGTATAATTGGGTGAAAAGGTTTGAGATTGAAATAGAAATGAACTTGGAACTTGATCCTGGGGTACTCTTGAAATGGTTTTGTCAAATTTTGAAATAATATCGTATTATAAGTATTTCAAAAGGAATGGTTTAAAGAATTTTAAAAGAAAAAGTGTGTAATCCCTTCCCGGACATCATAAATGACTTCGGTAATGAGTGCACGCATTATCGACGTCTATTATGAAGTGTCTAAGTGGGGGAGGCCACTCTGTACTTTCACGACTTGTTTGAAAGGGATTTTTGATCTAATTTCCAAGGTATGTAAAATGGAGTTTAAGATTTAACCAGGATTGAAATTTCTTTGCGTTGTTAATTAAAGTTTGGATTTCAATTTATGGTAGGTTTCTAAGGATTTTTATAAATACATGCATTTTTAACTTGGTTCATAAAACCTGGAGTCAAGCAATTTAAGTCCATCCTAACTAACTACATCGATTCAAGATTAATTTTCTCGATTCATTGGAGTTTTAGACTTTGAAATTATGGAATGGACTTAAAATTTAAGAGGGGTCGTCACCTAAACTCTTAAATATGGTGATGATTAGGGTTAAACAAATCCCAACTTTGGTTGGTAAGGGTGTTGGATGAAATTGAAATTAACTGCGAAATAAAATTCAACCAAAGCCCACTAAAATGAATTGGGAGAATTTGATTGTGTAATAAAACGGACAACTCATAATTTTGGTAACTAATAAGTACATTGAGTTAGTTCGAGAAGAAATTAAAAAGGGTTTAAGTTGTTAATGAAATGGGAATGGTCAATAAATTAAAATGAAGATATCAATTGGCAAATTAGTGAATATATGAAATGAATGCATAGAAAAAACTAATATGGGAACTTGATTTAAATAATACGTTGAATGTAAAGTGGGTTTGAATAATGAAAAGAATAGATTTAAATCATTTGTCGAATGAAATGCAACTTAATTGGAGTGAAGAAATCGGGTTAAATAAAATTTAACTTAAGAGATTGAACAAAAATAGTTCTAAAACTAAGTATAAAAACTTGAGTACTAATAGTCCTTAATCCAATTCATGATTGTGAGTCGAATAAATAAATTGGGTTAATGGAAATAAGACTTAATTTAAGGTGAAACTAGAATAAATGAATGAAGGACATCGTTAAATGAATAGAAAAGCCAAAACAAAAGAAGTGAGATGTAAATATAAAATTTGGCTTATACGAAATAAGGTAATAGTTAAGCGAATCTAATTTGGAAATTTTGATATAATGAAATGAGATCAACTTAGAAAGGCTAAATAAGTTGATACAGTATTTACATATATTGTTGGATTAAGTAAGAAAAAAAATGAAAATTTCGAAACGAGAGAAATAGAATGGTTTATATAAAAACCATCACTGACCCAAACCCTTGATCATAAATTCAAAGTTAACTAAATAGAACGAAGAAATGGAATAAACTGGGAATTGAAAATATGAAATAAGATACGAGAAATATAGAACCGAAGTCAAATTCGTTAAATAAGGATATCGAAAGAACTTTGGACTAAAGGGATTCCATTAAGTCAAATGAAAGAGAATAGATGGAAGTAAACTCGAGAAATCTAAATTGGTTGACTTAGAACCAAACATGAATGAAATGAAGTGAAGTGAGATGAACTTGAATAATTAGAATAAGTAAAGTTAGAATTAACTCAAATGAATGGCTAATCGAATATGTATAAACAGAGCGATAGTCAATATAATATGGATGAAGTAAATGGGAATAAGCTATGAAATTTGGCAATTCGGTCCATGTTAATGAATTAAGGATTCAATATAATTGAGTTCGTTAGAAAAGTAAAATGAAATTGAAGTTATTATAAATGAAACGAATATGAAATATTTATGCAACAAAAGGGTAACCCTGTTATAAGCATAATGAAGCGATGATCCGTTTGGTGATTAATTTTTACTAAAGTCTCGAATTTGAGAGTTGAAACTCCAAGTAAATAAATCGAATTTTATATATGTAAACCCGAAATATTGGATAAGCTGAAGTAAAATGGTCATAACTTTTGAATGGCTGATCGAAATTCGACGATTCAGAACAATTTGGAAACCTTGGAACCTGAATTAAATTTTTTGCTAATAGGGCCTTATTTAATTTTTATGTTTATTAGGTTGAAATCTGAGAATTATTCATAGTTGATACGTAGAAAATAAAAATCTGAACTGAATACCAATGTTGTTTTGGTCATAACTTCCTAACAGAGCATTGGATTTTAATGTGCAAGTACAATTCGGAAAGCCCAGGATTTGAACTAAAACTTTCCTTAATTTGCTGAGTGAAATTTTGAGATTTAAAGGGGTAAAAACTGGGTTAAACAACTCAGATCTGCATTTCTCAGTGTACGGGCTGAGGTGTTCGTCTTCACAAAAATAGTCATAACTTTTGAACGAATCATCCGAATTCGACGAATCTGGACAATTCAGAAAGCCTGAAAGAAATGCGACAACTTTGCCTAGGATGTTTTAGTCCAATTCCATCATTTATAGAATGATAATCGATGATTGTTTGCTGGCCTGTCGCTAACATTTTGGTTTATAGTTGAAATGTTCGATATATGATGGCTAAGTTATATGCATTTGCTATGTATTGTTTATATGTTGGATTCTTATGCCTATGTGAGTATGTAGCAGGTGTAGGGAAGTCGCACAACGCTTTGGAGCTCGCTTGCGCTAAATACTAAGTGCTAAGGTAAGTAAAAATGTCAATAAACACTAAAGAAAGGTACGTAATTGTGTTACAAGATTTTGGTGGTTTTATATTTTGTTTTTCCCTATTTTTGGGATGCCCCATTGAGTGATGAGATGAATATTTAGATTTATATATGTATTGTGATTTTCAGGACCTCTCCGTACAAAGGAGATGCTGCCGAAATTTTCCGTGATTTCGAGAGTTAGAAAATTTATGAGATTTTACAACTATATATCTTATCTTATAAATACTATTTTATAAGTATGGATTTGAAAGTATGATTTATTTAATACCTTATCTCGTTCTCTTTTCGAGGATGAAAAGATTTTTAAGCGGGGGAGAACGTAACATCCCATATTTACTATATATATTTCAATTTAAAATAAATAGAATGGAGTAATCCAAGGGAAAATCAAATATTGTTGAATATAATAATAAGGATTGTTTAAATTGATATAAATAGATTTCCAGATTTAGCTTTATTTGGAAATATTGTGATTTGAAATTTAATATTTAATATTATTAAATTAATTCGAGTGGGTTAATTTAAAAGCGGAATTCAAATTTAAATTGGGAATGGTGGAATTTTAAGTAGTAAAATTTTAATTGAAATTCGAATCAAAATTCAAATAATCAAATTTAGATTTAAAAATGTGTGAAATTTATTTATAGAATTATTTAAGCTATAATTTGATTAGGTTTGAATTTAATGAATATTTAATTTGAATTAAACCAATTAATCGAATAATTGAATATTTTATTTATTTAATTAACTGTGAAATTTAACTGTTTGGCGAGTGTCTCGTAATTCGACGAAACTGGCGCTGTTGGATCCAGAACGATGAATTATGGTAGGACTTCAATTTGCGTTACAATCCGACTTACCGTTGACCGTACGAGAGAAAGTGTGAAAGAGATATATGTAACTAGATAATTGTTTATTTCTTGTGTTGGGCCTCCTATATTTATATAATTGAAACTCATTTTCCACACCTCAGTCATTTTTCAACATACATATATTTTACTCCACCGACTCTTTCTCTAATGGCAGAAAAACTTCAGAAACCCTAGAAAAGGAAAATATAGACTTTAAAATCAAATCTCTTCAAAAACCCAACAAATTATATATCAAACTGAAGCCCTCGACGATACGAAGCTATGGGTGCTCTCAGTTTCGACATGCATGGCCTGTAGTTGCCGGGAAATGCGGTCAAAGTCTCTGAAATCGAAACCCTTAAGCTAAATTTGGGGGTTTTCAATCCGCAATCAAGTGAAGAATCGGACTTCTGGGTATTGTGGAACGTTCGTGTAGGAGTCTAACAAGATCAACCACGGCTTCTATCGTTGTGTAAATCACCGAAGTTTCGTCGTTGAAGCCTGAAAGCACCTCACGTTTAAACCGCCGCCGGTGGAGCTGGGTTCCACCGGACGTGGTGGGACCACCATGATAGGGTGCGGTTTTCAGAAAGGATTCCAACGCCGGTAATCTCGAAGCCTCTAGTGGCCGGAGCGATGAGGAATCAGTGGTCAAAGTTCCACCTGCGAATGGGTCTTCACGTCGAGATCACTGTAGCACGAAGGAAGAAGCGGGAATTTGTGGATGAGGCCTGCTGACGTGTCAGGTTTGTAGTGGTGAGGAAATTTAATTTTATATAATTTAAATTTTCAATAGTTAAACGCTGATAACTCTCTCGTTTTAACTCGAATTTGGACGCGGTTGGGTGCGTTAGGATCGTGGCAGAGTTGCGGACGTTTTGGCACTAACCTGGCTGCGTTTAGAGACTATGAAATTTTAGGCTATGGTTGGACGCTCGTCTGATTAAAGACCAAAGGTGAGTGATTCTTCGCTCACGAATAACTAAATTATTCACATATTTATCAAATTAAATTGTGAAATAAGTTTGGTTGCATGGTTGTGTTGACTAATGATTTGTTTGCTTAAAACTGACATGAGAGTATGTTAATTTGAAAATTTAGGCCAATAATCAGTATTAAATTTAATTTAATTACTAGTGGAAATTCTGATCCTTACAAACCCGTGAACAGCTTAATACTGATTAATCGAATGAAATGGTTGTGATGAATATTTGGTTGAATTTTATTACTGAACTGTTGTTGACCCTACTAATGCTCCATATTCGGTATATTGAAGTACATGTTGACTTTGACGATGAATCCCAATTTTTACCCTTGATGTTACGGGCATCCAATAAACCCGGGATTTCATCGATGAAAATAAATTAAGAACACAGAGTGAAATGATAAATCTCTGTGACCCTGATTTGGATTGAAATGATAGATCCATCCCTGAAATATCGAGAAATTTAAATTTAAAATCACTTGACCATTGGATAGATAATTATATACAGACATCGGTTGGTTAACTGATTTTTTTTTTTAATATTTGGAAATTTTAATTGATAGAATTTTCATTTAGAAGAATGTACCGATACTCGACAAATCCATTTCTTTAAAGATTCTGAACTTGGGATGTTTATTAAAAGGGTTAAGGAAATTATCCCAAACCAAAGTGGAAATTTTTAAATTTGGGATTTGAATATGATTGGGAAATTATTCAAATTTATGGGGTAGATTTGAAATAAATAAATTCTTATGGAAATAAATTTTTGAATAATGGAAATCGAGGTATTCTGAGTTGTTTTAACTCAGTTTTGGATGTAGATTTGAATTCTTGAATTCGAACGGTAGTTTTGAACGATGTTGAATGAGATATGGAAACTAAATGAACTCCATTGAGACTGGGGTATAGATTCAAGTATTTGAAATTTGGAAGGAAGGAACAATTACGGTTTAAAGGATTTTATTTTAAGATTATATATATAAATACCCTCCTTGTTTTTAAATAACTATTCTTTTCCATAACTTATTTATTATACTTTTAACCTATAAATTATTTTTTTATAAATGAATTTCCCTATATTTTATGTCTTAAAATTATTTAGTAAACTTTTATTTTATGTATGTAAATAGTAATTTAATTTATCTTATTTTGTTCCAACTATTATATTCTATATATACATTTATATAAAGATTTTACTTTATAAGCACCTATTTTCCTAATTATATTTTTATGAATTGTGAATTCCATCCGAATGGAAAATGTATGGATCGAAACCGTTGTTGAAAATGGAGTTGAGACAGGTTATAACCTCTTCGAATATGAATCGGTTTCTAAACCGATCTTTAAATATGGAAATATGGGTTTCTACTTGAATATACAACTTTCTCCTAAGGGATTGACAGGAGTTATGAAGTATATATATATATATATATATTTTATTTGAATATGAATGGAGTTTCAAACCTTAAGTGATTTGGAATAATTTGAAATCTTTGAGATGAGATATATTCTATTTGAATATAAGTCGGTTTTAAATATTATATGGTTATAATATAAGGATATAGAAATATATTCTAATTTAGAATATAATCGGCTTGGTATGATTTATGATATTTTTGATATGAAATTATAATCTATTTGAATATAAGTTTGGTTCGAAACGAAATATGATATTCTGATATGAAAGAGAACCTTTATGAAATATAAAAGAACCAACCGATGTGAAAGATGTAAACGTTGGTTGTTAAGGAGACCGGAGTCGACATAAGGCATACTCTTTGTCAGCGTTGATACCACTTTGACAACTGTGAACGTTACGACGTATCCAGAATGATGTATGATGACTTGGAGGCGATTATTAAATCGAAGAAGATGAACAATGACGAAATAGCCCTGACCTTCAGGTTAGAATTGAAATGACTAAAACAGGAGCTATACCGTGACTAATTGAGGTAGCACCTTTGATCGGACACACTTCTTTGATATTATTTCTAGGAATGTGACGATGATGATGATTTGGGCCCATTTATGATTTTGGGAGTGTGATCTTAGGTGGGCGGTAGTGGCTGCTATGCGTTACCACCGGTCCGGGAGTGCAATAGGTAGAATCCTACCCTGGGCATTGCCTCAAGTGCCTTGTCATATATATCCATATCGAGCCCCATAAGATTCTGATTTAGCACTGCATTCTATGGAGTGCCCTCTGATAACACCAGTACGGTGAATTTACGGCACTGTATAGACTGTTGATGCCTATAAACGCGTAAGGGTAATATGGTAATCCCGCTTACGCTATTTTTATGATATTTACTTTACTGGATAGACACTATCATAATAGCGTATTATACTATGTATGTATTAGTTTAACGGATCCTCGAGAGATGGAAGAATCCCGTGACATCTCTTGAGTTACTGTACCCATAACACTCAAGTTATTTTGTATTTTGATTTGACTAATATGAAAATGATTTAGTGCTGATCCGAGTGTTTGTTGTGTTTTCTTTTTATGCAATATGCTCGGGTCAGCAGACGTTTGCAGTTACCGAAGATGACTATGCCTTGGAGATCGAAGACGAAGACTGGTATATGTCTATCATATATATATATATATGTATTTCCACTGCATTTTATTTCCGCTGTCATGTTATGTATATCTGCTTATGTGTAACTCTGATTTATCGTTTGTACGTTATAGTCCAATGTATATATATTCAAATCATTTTAACTGCTGTTTGTTTATTATATGTTGTCCTTCCGTTATGAGATTCTGCGATTTGGTTTTTCTCTTCTTTCTTCCTTTTCTCCTTTTCCCAATAACTGCCTATATTTGTGATTTTTTTGGGTCGACATGTGTGGATTATTGTCGATTTGAACGGTCAAAAATATGGGTCGTTACAAACACAAACCATAACTCTGTATAGATCTATTCTTATTTTAATTATATTCTGAACATCGGAATAATTTTATCGTTTTTCTTTATAAAACGATGCCCAATTCCTTTCTTTAAATTCATATTTGAATTTATATAATACAATATCCCATGATAATTATTCATTTACATTTATATCCGTCTTTCGTAAAATTTCATTTTTTTTTTCAAATATTAAAATAAGTTTCTGATTCCAAATTCTATTTGAAATCCAATTTCCCTTTTGAAACATAAGTCCCCCTTTTTGACAAAATACTTGAATTTACATTCTAAATTATCAGATGATAATTTATAGACATCGTTTGTAAGTAAAACTACCTGTTTTTATTTTTAAACAAACTAATATTTTTCTAGCCAAATTTGAAATTCAATTCTATTTTGAAAATAAATTTCCCTTTTAAAAACATACTTGGAGCCGCCAATTTTCAAATTATCCAACGCTAATCTATTTCACTTCATTTATAAACTTTATTCATTCACTACTCGTTTTTACTATTAAAACGAGTTAATATTTCCTAACCTATTCGAAATTTCATTAATATTTTGGAAATTAAATTTCCCTTTTTAAATTCATACTTGAGTTAAATATTACCAAATGATAATTTTCTTACATTTACAAACAAATCATTTATCCATTCAATACGTGTTTTATTATTAAAACAAGTTATTATTTTTCTTAGCTTATTCGAAATTCAAATTTTATTTCAATAAAATAAAATTTTCCTTTTGAATCTAAAATCACTTCTTATGATATTATAAATATCTAGGGCCAGTGGTATTTAAGTATCCCAATACATAAACCATCGGCCCAATTCAACACATCACACACATATAAGTATGTAAACAATATTAAATAAATTTGAGGAATCCAATTGGATCCCTCCAACCTGTTTTCCTTGCATCCACAGATGTTAGTCACATAAACAATACCAATCCTGCTTTAAGGCAGGATATCGTGGTATAAAAGGTGATCCACTTATATACGTGGGCGTAGGGTCTTATGCGAATGATACTGCGGGCATCCGCTAATAGTATTGCGGGAAATCCAATATATATATATATATATATATATATATAATAGCGACAACCACCAAGCCTAAATAACTAATATATATAATATATAATAACCACAATGATTCAATAGCCCATGCACGCATTCAAACAGTCAACCATTTAATTTTAACGATAAAAATAAATTAAATAACTTTTGAGTGAGATTTACTCACCTGATTTTTATCGTGATCTATCCCCATTTATTTCTATGCGAGGTCTACGTTCATGAGAACCAAATGGATTTTATTTCCATGTAAATCTGATCGCATATAACAATATAACTTTATCATAAATTTATACGAGATACGTATATACGTATATATCTTTAAATGAACTAAATAAATTATTTAATTACCGTAATCCATTTTCAAGAATTCATGACTTCTTGTTAGCTCCAGAAAAACCCAAACCAACCTCTTCACCTTAACCCTTTTCTTCATTTTGCGTCTACAGGAAAAACAAGAACCTCCTCTTACTTTCCCAAACAGTGACCGGACTCTCTTAGTCCACATTAGTTCGCACTCCCAATCGAGCCTGCTACCATCCATCAATCTTCAGACAACGATTTCTTAGCCAAACCCAAAAAAATGAACGTGACTTCGAGCTGGAAATTGACTAGAAATTCAATCGGAAATTCCCCCAAAATCACCTCATACTTCGCCGATCAGAACTGCCTCCACCAGAAACCCGACGCCCGCTCGATGCTCCCCCTACACCTCCACTACAACTCGCGACCGTGATGTTCGAGACAACCGAGTTCGATCCTCCCAATTGAAATCACACCATTTAGAATGAACCCCTTTCGCGAACTCCAACACACCCTTGACAACCCCCATCGCACTCGCCACAACCCCATATCCCCACGAGTTCGACACCTACGCAACCATCCTTGATTCATCGCGTTGAGCTCCAGGGATTTATCGCGCACCCTGATTCTAATTCGAATGATTTTTAGAGGGGCGGCTTTGATTGGAAGCTTTGGGTTTTTGGAAGAATTGATTTTCGATTGTTTCTTAGTGAAGGAAACGAATTTGGTGAGTGCGATCTGTAGATAAATTACTTGGGAAAAAAGGAATAGGGGCTGCATATTTCAACCTGTAGGTTAGCTATAGGATTTTGAAAATACTTAAATAGATTTCGATTTGATTTAATACCTATCCACTAAATTTTATAATATATATATATATCGTGGTTCCGAACCCTTATTTAAATGTAACAACTGACGTTACCATATTATAACGTTATCTTAAATAAAAATCTAAAATTTAGTCTGAATGTATAAATAAAATAACCATATTATATCGATAAATATAATTAAAATCCAGAAATAATTAGATTTTTCGATAATAAATAATTATTTTATTATCATTTACATTCTAATTGAATTTCCGTAAATCATCTAATTTGTTTTGACTTAGTTTTAAATATCGAGTACAATTGTATTTCGCATTATGATAATTATTTATATTCAAAATAAATTATTTTTCGATTATCCAATCGATAATCCAATATAAAATTCATTTATAATTCAGATTAAATATTTAAAACTGATTTAAATATTCACTATAAAATGGCTAAAAATTTGGGACGTTACAAAAATTTCCATTGAATCTTAATAAAAAGATTTATAAATACCAAATTATATTTTCACTGTTAATTGGTTTAAAGAACAAATGTCGTTTAAAACACAGTTCACGATAAACCCACAATCAACTTTCATTTCAGTTCCAATTAAATAGTAATTAATTAGTAAATTTCTCTAAATCTTAATCAGAGGGTTTATCCTTTTCTCAACTGGGTTTAAGAACAATGTTATTTAAGGCACCATTCACGACAAACCCAAAATCCAATTTATTTCATTTAATTCCAATTAAATATTAATTAATTGGAAAACTTCATTGAATCGTAATTTAAAGATTTATTCTTTTCTCAACTGGGTTTAAGAATAGTGTTATTTAAGACACCATTCACGACAAACCAGAAATCCAATTTCGCTTCAAATCATACATTGGAAAATTTGATTATACTAAATTTTGAAATCACTTCTTTTCGAAATTCATTATAAAATGAATAAAATCGATCGATAAACCCATTTGGGTTAAAAGGGCATCTAACTATAGAACTATTTTTATTGTTCAAACATTTTATTCAACACATGAATGTTTTATATAGTTTATACATTCAGTAAAAATGATATTCTTATTGTTTAAACATTTTATGTGACACATGAATAAGTTATATGGTTTATACATTCAATAAAAATAATATTTTTATTGTTCAAACATTTTATGCGACAAATGAATATTTTATATGGTTTATTTATTTAACAAAAATGATATTTTTATTGTTCAAACATTTTATGCGACACATGAATATTATATATGGTTTATACATTCAATAAAAATGATATTTTTATTGTTCAAACATTTTATGCGACACATGAATATTTTATATGGTTTATACATTCAATAAAAATGATATTTTTATTGTTCAAATATTTTATGCGACACATGAATATTTTACATGGTTTATACATTCAATAAAATGATATTTTTATTGTTCAAACATTTTATGTGACACATGAATATTTTATATGGTTTATACATTCAATAAAAATGATATTTTTATTGTTCAAACATTTCATTCAACACATGAATGTTATATATGGTTTATACATTCAATAAAAATGATATTTTTATTGTACAAGCATTTTATGTGACATATGAATATTTTATATAGTTTATACATTCAATAAAAATGATATTATTATTGTTCAAACATTTTATGCTACACATGAATATTTTATATGGAATATTCATTATTTAAATATATATATTCTTTATTTTTAAATAAACTTTACGTTAAAATATTCTTTATTTCTGAATCGGAATGCGACTCAATCAATTACCATATAATTTCAGTTGTATGGATTTCATACATCGCATGTGTTCAACAATAATGATAAGTAATCAATGAACAGTCCATTCACATCCAGAGTAAAATTTACAACTGTGTGAGCATTAAAATAAATAAATAACGCTCATCATAGCCTGTCAACCCATCAATTGACATATAATTAAATATTGGGATTAGTGTATGTCAAATATCATCCCAATACCCATGTGGGGTTTTCAAACAACAACAGTCTGTTTAAATAAATCATTGGTTAATAAATTTAACCAATTCTAATTCGGTTTGAATTATTTTTCTACTTAGCCAAATTTACTGTTTAAATTATAAAAGGGATATTTATAATTTAATTTCAACCACCACATTAATATTAACATTATTTTTAATATGTTAAACATTTCGATAGTCAAATCAACACACAATACTGCCAATTAAATCATCCATGGTTTGTGGACGAGAGAGGTGAACTAACAGGCACCACATACAATTTATAGTGATCAAAACTGATAGAAATCTACACTGGCAATTTTATACATGAATATAATAACATAGTAAAATAATTTTGAGTGAGAAGGAATTCTCACCTTGGGTTTCCACTCCGTCATTTTTTTACGCAAAGGAATGTGACCTTTTCGGCTCCACAGTCCACATGCGACATCCAAATCACTCCAAATCAGTTTTATTGTGAAGCTCTCATCGATACGGTTCCAATGCATCTTGTTTTCCTGAATTCCGAGTTCGTGTGAAAAAGTTACGCTTTTTTCAATTTTCATGTACATATATGTAATTAACATAATTAATTAATTAATTACCTTAATCCTTACTAATTACCTCCTCTAATCTCTTTATTCTTCCCCAAACTAACGTAAAAATAGCAACCCAATGTCCCTCTTTATGCAATCTTCCTTCACCTCTTTCTCCTTCGTTTCTCCATGAAATCACAAACCGTAAACACCGTTCTCCTTCTCTTCTTCTCCTCTACAATCTCAACACCATGAACCTCAAACACAAGCTTGCTTCCAAAAATACGTTTACTGTCGTCCCATGAACGCATGCTCTAGGTCCCGACACTTTTTGTCGCCGAATCGTGTAACAAGCCGGAAAATCAGAACTAATTTAAAATTTTTATTTTGGCTATTTTAATGAATTTTTAATATTTAAAATGATTTATTTTAAATAATAATGACTAAAAATTTAATTTAATCGAAGTTAGAATATAAATATTTATTTTAATTATATAACGATCCTGAAATGGCGCGGCAGTTTGAAAATTTGATTTCAAATTTCAAATGAATGTACAGGATTCAAAATAAATCGGATTTCCGTAAAATCAGAAATATTTGAATCTATTTGAAAATATCTTTCCAGTGAATGTGAAAAATCCAGCATAACGGAATAAAAAGTTATGTCCAGTTGAAAATTCAGAGTAGTCACTATGGAATTTTATATAATATATAGCCCTTAAAAATAGCGATTTTGCAAATGACCTCCGTTTTTTATGAAACCACTTTTATTGGAACCAGAATGTCAAATTATAGCTAGATTCCAATTTTTATAATTTTTGGAATCAACATATGAGCGTGGTAAATTTAAACGTGTTTGGTCAATTTAGTTTGAATTTAATCGACTGGAAAATGACCGTTTTCCAAATGGTCTCCAAATTCAATGAAATTAGTTTTGTTAGGACTATTTCGTCAAAACATAGCTAGATTTATTTTTTTGGAATTTTTGGAGTTCGTATGTAGCCCCGGTAAATTAAAATGTACGTTAAATTCAATATTGACTGTAATATTAATTTATATTGTAATTTTAATGAAAACTGGTCGTAACTGTCGAATTGGCTTATGGGACATATCCCATTGTTTTCAGAATGGGGGTATTACGCTATGAACGACAGTTGTTGGGTTTAAATCGGAGATGGAATAAAAAAGTCAACTTTTGGGAATTGAACATAATATAAAATTAACATAAAATTAAACCCCCACCCCTCAATTCTCTCTCTTCCATCTGTTCTTTAAAAAGAAATAAAAAAAACCCGATCGATTTTTTGTTGCCGCTCCTCCAGGCCACACCGCACCACCGCGCCATCTCCACCAAGGCACCGCCGCTGCTCCGACCATTCTTGATCGCCCCTCCTTCCTGCACCGCCTCTCCTCCCTCGGCATGAGCCCCGAACCATGAGACCCAAAAACCCTAGCCACTGTAAGGTTCACCACCGACCACCCTTAACCTCCCCCCCCTCGCGACTGTCGGCCTCCAGCCATCACCCCACCAGCGCCGTTCTCCCCTCTTTCCTCATTAAAACCCAAACCCCCCTTCCGCTTTGTTGAACCTGGAAACCGCGAGATCCTCCACCAACAACCACTGACCATTATGGGCCCCCTCCTTAGAAGAAACCAATCAACAGTGAGTTTTTTTTCTCCTTTAAAATATGATTTTTGTTTATTTGAAAATATGATTTTTGTTTATTTGAAAATATGATTTTTGTTTAAATAAAAATGCGATCTTTATACGTTTATTATCAGAATAAAAATGTGATTTATATATATATGAAATAAAGATATAAAAATATAATTTTTATATATGAAATAACGATATAAAAATATAATTTTTATATATGAAATAACGATAAAAAATATATAATATTTATATAAAAAATAACGATATAAAAATATAATCTTTATATATGAAATAACGATATAATAATATAATCTTTATATATGAAGTAGCGATATAAAAAATTACTTTTTATATATGAAGTAGCGATATAAAAATATACTTTTTATAATATAATAACGGTTTAAAAATATGGTTTTTATGATATGAATAATGAAATAAAAATATGATTTTTATATATACAGAAGCGAAATAAAAATATGATTTTTACTATGAAGTAGCGAAATAAAAATGTGATTTTTAAATATAAATATTGTTGATTAAAAATATGATTTTGAATATATAAACATCATATTAAAAATACGAATTTTACTATGAACAGCGTGGAAAAGATTGCGTTGGAATTTCGGCCAAATCCAAACGGTTCAAAAATTCAGAAATAAAACTAGCGGAGTGGATCCCAAAGGCGAGAACTTCTCACTCCAATTTATTTTCTAGTTAAATATATATACTAGGATGCAGACGGTGCTTAGTAGCACCTGACACCTTTGTTTGAAACCATGTTTGTTTGACTGTTTGGTTGATTGGATTATTTGGTTGAATTTGGTTTGGGAAATGAAATGAAATGACTAGAATTTGGGTTGTATATGGCGCGATCTATTATTAGGCGAGGATAAGGCTAGACCTTATTCCGGTTCTAGTATCGTGTCATTATGCTGCTGAAATTTTCTAAAAATGTTAGAACAATAAAAAAATCATTTTATTGTATAAATGAACTGTATAAAATATTCATGTGTTGAAATAAATATTTTATAGTTAAAAATATAATTTTTAACACGTATATGAATAAAATAAATATTCATTTACAAATCGGACGATTTGTTTATGTATACACATTTGACTGATAATGATTGGGGTGATATATTTTACACATCGCCCAACTGCACGAATAATAATCAGTGTTTGTTGTTTGAAAACCCCACACAGGTATTGAGATGATATTGGACATACACTAATCCCGATATTTAGTTGTATGTCAATCAATGGGTTGGCAGAATGTTATAAGCGTTAATTATTTATATTTAATGCTTGTGCAGTTGTGTAACACACTTTGGATGATGGTTGACTGTGTTTGATTATCGTCATGTACATGCGTGTATAAAATCCATATAAGATTATATGGTAATTGGTTGTGTCTGATTCCAATTCGGAAAGAACGAATATTTTAAGTTAACGAATATTTTAAAATGGCAAATAATGAATATTTTAAAATAACTAATATTTTAAAATAATATTCAGTAATTGATCAAAATATGATTTTGATGTCCGATTTGGGATGGACACGAAAATATTGTAATATATGAAGCCGTGTTGATTAGATTAACGCCATTTTGACATGAACAATATTTATATCGATTTTATTCACTTTTATAATGAATATCGAAAAGGAAGTGATTTCAAAATCTAATGTTTTGAAAATATTATCATTTATATATTAATGATATGAAATATTCAATTTTGATTCAAAATTGTATATGAAGTTGAAATCATTTTCAAAACGAATTTAAAACTATTTATAAAATACATTTTAAATGGAAATCGATGAAATATATATATAATATATATATATATATATATATATTATATTTTAAATGGCCTAAATAAAATGCATCGCGCAGCGGTAGTTCACGAATTTCGACCATTGACTTCGAATTGAAATTACGGGAGATCCGACCGTCGGATTCTCCGAAAACTGGAACCACTGGGATCATATCGAAATGAGCTTTCCAAAGAATACAAGAAATTTGAAATCTAACGGTTGGATTTGGAATTATGTCCAAATCAAATTTGGAAAAGGTCGCTGTAAGTGCACTTCGATGACTGTTTATGGAAATCGACTGTACGGGCCTTGTTAAAATTATTAAAAATATTAATAATTTATGTAAAATCATGATAAATGATTTGAAAAGAATTTGGATGAAAAATTCCATGTTTGTAAAGATAAAAATATATTTTTATCAAAATGAACTAGTTATGAACAAGAATTATAATCTAATATTTTTAAATAAATAAATTGGATTTGAAATGGTTTTAAAAATCACCAGAATTACAATATATGAATTGGAATGGATTTGAATCGAAATTATCTTCGGAATATTTCGATATCGGATTTTGTGATTACACGGATACTGTGAAGGAATTCGGAAGATATATATATATCGTTATTCCCAATGCGATATTAGTTGATTTCAGGATTTTATATTGAATATAAGCTGATATAATTTCTATTCTGAGCCTTATATTTAATATCGAATTGAATTTTGGGTTTGTCGTGATTGGTGTCTTAAATAACACTGTTCTTAAACCCCGTGTGAAAAGAATAAATCTTTTAATTAAGATTATTAGAGTTTCCAATTAATTAACATTTAATTGAAATAAAATGGGATGTGAATTGGGTTTATTGTGGACTGTGGTTTTAACGACACTCGTTTTTTAACCTGATTTACAGTGAAATGGGATTTGGAATTTATAAATCCTTTATTAGGATTTAATGGAAATTTTCCAAAATAAAGTTTTCCAATTTAATGTATTAAATTGGAATTGAACAGAATTCGATTTGATAATAATCGAAATGAGCTTCTGTGGAGGAAGACTCTTAATATATATGGAATTTAAAAGGCTTTGTCGTTATTCCATTTATATTATTAGTCGCATACGGAATTTGATATCGATTATATATTGATCTGTTTTCCATGAAGATTCCATAATTAATGGATTGTGATTTGGGTTTATCGTGAATTGTGTTTTAAATGACATTATTTCTTTAAACCAATTAAAGACAGGATTACATGTCTAACATTGTATTTCGAACAATATGGTTAATCTCTGCTAAATATATATCTATTTGGTGGCAGAGAATTTATTCTCTTGCTTAACACCCTTCTCTAAGACGTATGAGCTTAGAGGTTATATATCGGTAGAAATCAATAGTACGGTGTAGATTGTCGATGTGGTATGTTTGTGTTTCCAAAGTTAAATAATCATTAATATTGATTTTTAGGAAGATTAAAACTAAGTGGAGTTTTAATGAATCTTTAATTAGATTGAAAAGAGAATGTGACAATTTAAATTATCAAATTCGGGAAATGATTGGGAATGAAGTAGCACCAGTTTTACTCCAAGCGATAGTTAAATCTTTAATTAGATTTGAACGTGAAGTGGTAATTAATTTTACCCATAACACTGTGGTGTTAGAAGTGGAGTATTACCATTTTTCTCCATAGGATGAATAGGTTGGGATTGGGAAATAAAACAAATGATTACTTCGGTAAGGTGCGCTAATCCCGACTAGTTGGTAAACCTTAATTTGGTTTAGAAATGATATCCAAAGGAGGATTAAACAATAAATCTAAAGAATTTATCTTTGATAAAATTAATGGAAACCTTTCCCAAGGGATATAAATATTTAAATAAAAGAATATTAAGAATTGGAATGAGGCGTATGTTGTGTTTTTATAGCACTTGTTTATAATATACGCGAGTTATTCGGAAAGGCTGGGTTTATACCCATTCTGAATAACCGATTCGATGATAAGTCTACGATGAAGACGGTGGTTGAAGACCGTAGGTCTTCACATTGTTTGGATGATTACTGATGTCTTGATTGGGCTATACACCCAAGACAAGGTAATAAGTGGTGATCGTCCAAACGTACTTGGAGATCGACCGGATATGCGAGGGCCACTCTCTTGTATTGGACATATGGGACGAGGAATAAGGTGCCTCCTGTTTCGTTCAAACCCAGAACGAACTAGTAAATGGATGTGTGTCTGACATTGGATTTTATTCTATGTTGATTGATTTCTATTAAATATATATATATGTTTGGCAGCGGAGAATTTATTCTCTTGCTTAACGCCCTTCTCTGAGACGTACGAACTAAGAGGTTATATATCGATAGACATCAGTCACATGGCATGAATTTACGATGTGGCATGCTGAGATGCAAATGATCAAGGCTTCTGTTGAAAAGAAGAGTCTTGTGGTTGATGATCAAAGCGTGACCTTAAAGGGCATATCTTTGTGTATAGCATTAATTCGCGAGCCTCACACCTCGG
Organism: Allium sativum; assembly: GCA_030737875.1. NCBI lineage: Eukaryota > Viridiplantae > Streptophyta > Magnoliopsida > Asparagales > Amaryllidaceae > Allium > Allium sativum. The sequence continues at coordinate 969,245,512 of CM060920.1, forward strand.
TATGAGTCAAAAACGAGATCGGACCGTTGGGAGAACATGACGTATCTTTCTTGCTGTGGGTGGTGTCATGGTATGGAGCCCATACATTTATATTTTTTTTACCTATGTGGATGATCGATAGCGAGGCGCTTCGGATATATTGGTTACTACGGAGCCAATGGATAGGTCCGATGAATTGCCAATCCTTAAGAGAGGACCGGCCCAACCGATCCAGGATTCTCTGCGGGGAGTCTTGAGACATTTGCTAGAGTGTCTCGAAGCGGTGAGGAGCCATCCCTGGCCTTGACTCATAGATGGAATCCAATTTCCAATACGTGACATTTCGGTTTTGATTATAGAGCCAAGTATTGGCGACATAGTAGCATGGGATACTATGCCGTCTATGATTGATACATTTATATTTGTAACTGTTTTGACACTATACACTTATAATTGTATCAAATGATTTGTTTTAAACGTACCAAGCATGTTTGGCTATTATAAGGTAAAACTCAATCCTCCAGCTTGCGTTGCATTGTGTGATGGGACTTGAGTCTTATAATAGCTTCATTTTTCCAAAAAGCATTGCGCAGTTTGTTTTATGCACTGGTATTCTTGGGATAAACCAGTTCCGTGTTATAGGGCGTGGTCCCTTGATTTACTCTATTTTAAAGTAAAGTTTTGAAAAACAGTTTTAGTTCTCACACCAGTCACATGACTGACCATGATTTTATTGTTTTAACCTAAACTCTGGGTGCCCCTATTTTCCACACGGGCAGCTAGTAGTTTTGGTTTTGCAGATATTAAATTCACATGATCCTGGTTTACAGCTGGAGCTATATTTGGAAAGCTTTGTATCCGTGTATTTCTTTCAGTTGTGTTTTTGTGATATTTTCCGCTGCATTTCAATTTGTAAATCTCTGATGTTTATCAAATGTATGTTATTTGTTTATACTCTGTATATTCTTGTATTCTGATGTAAATTATTGTAATAACAATGAAATGTTCTTCTGTTTGTGTTCTGATTTGTCGTGTTCTCAGACAATTTGTTCTTTCTTTTCTCTTCGGAGATTGGTGAAGTTCGGGTCGTCACAGTTTGGTATCAGAGCTTTGGTTTACAGAGCTCAAGAACAAGACATATTAGAACCGAACGAAAGAATTCATCAGAGATTGGATTAGTTATATCCAATGAGAATGACACGTTAGAGATAGGATCAGTAGTATCCTAGAATGAGTTAAAAGAGTATTATTTATAAAAAAACAATTTTTTTTTTGAAAATTTAATTTAATTATACGTATTTGAATATTTATTTTATATTGAATTTGGACAATCGAGTATATAAAGATTTTGCATATACGCCTTGTAAACGTAGATTCGAAGTTTTAATATACTCGATAGATATATAATCACACTCTAGTCGGTCGGAGATGATTTCGATAATGACCATGGCATCATCAGAGTTTATGTTCAAGCTTCGAAAATGGGATTTCTATATATTTCCAATTGACTGGGGTGAGAACCAAAAACAAGATATGGTTTATTATTTGTGATTTGGCACTAAAAACATAATTTTGAATATATATTAAAGTTATGCATCTGAAAAGCTAATTCACAAATTGATTGATGTTCGTGTTGCATGATTATTTGTTAACTAATAAAATCAATACATGAAAGAAAGATAAATTTAGCTAAATCGAATCAAAATATTGAACTGAACTGAAAATTGCTTGAAATTAAATGCATATACATGTATATACATTGAACATGCCATAGCAAGGAAGCTAAGAAGTGGGATGTATGCCCTACAAATAGGTACATGTTTACTAATTTATTGGGTTTGGATGATTTTATGAGCCGCTTGGCTTTTTTTTTCTTTTTGGATGATGAGGGCCCTGCGTGGCTAGTTGCTTTTTTAAATGTCTCCCCGTACAAAGGAGGTTATGGCAAAAAAATTCGAAAATTTAGGGTGTTAGCCAAATTTTTGAGAAACTTGAAAATTCTTAGAAACTAAAAAATTGAAGAATGAAAGCCAAACTGAAAATTGTGTTGGTTAGTTAATTAACTTTCAGCTACGTTCCTTTCCGAGGATGAAAAGATTTTAAGTGGGGGAGATTGTAACAAACCGGAAAATCGGAACCAATTTAAATTTTTTATTTTGGCTATTTTAATGAATTTTAAATGATTTATTTTAAATAATAATGACTAAAAATTTAATTAAATCGAAGTTAGAATATAAATATTTATTTTAATTATATAACGAGCCTGAAATGGCGTGGCAGTTTGAAAATTCGATTTAAATTTCAAATGAATGTATAGGATTCAAAATAAATCGGATTTCAGTGAAACCAAAAATATTTGAATCTGTTTGAAAATATATTTCCAATAAATGTGAAAAATCCAGATTTCATAACGGGAATAAAAAGGTTATGTCCAGTTGAAAATTCAGAATAGTCTCTATGGAATTTTATATAATACAAAGCCCTTAAAAATAGTGATTTTCATTCCATCGATCTAAAATTTAGGCTGGATGGTGGAGGAGGGGGAGCAGGCGGCGCCTGAGGTGGAGGCGGTCCAGTCAGGGGCGGCGACGATGGTCACTTCGCGGTAGGGTGCAGTTTTGGGGCTGTAGAGGTTTGGGGGGTCGGATTGGGGAAGGAGGAGGAAGAGGAGGGTTTGTCGACGGCGGTGGGGCCATCGGTGGGTGGGGCGGCGGCTATTGCAGGGGGAACGACGGCGATGTCAGATCATAGGAGGGGGTGACTGGGGATTGTGATTTTCTAATTTGTATGTACGACGGAAATGAAATTGGTACGCAAATAATGTGAATATAAGCATACAAATATGCCACTATTGTTAAAATACGTTCATATTGATTTGCACATATTCTGGATAGTTGCGTATATATGTGCAAATATTCTTCATAATTGCATACATATATGCAACTATCCAGAATATTTTGTTTATCTCCGTGTATGATAAAAATTGCATAAAAATATGCATTCATTCATAATATATGCATACTCGTATGCATCTCTTCTGAATATTTTTTATTAACATATGTTCAAATATTCTGGAATTTTGCATATAAATATGCAGCTATTACTGTATGCTGTTATGTATGTATCTATTTATAATTATATGATTATGTTCATGTAATTTTATTTTAGTACTCCAGATTAGGCTTATTAATGCTGATCTTTTTCTTTGTATAAAAGTGGTCCTGCAGATATTGGTGTATTGGTGTTGTTGAAGTTTGGGAATGATAGTTGAAGAATGCCTAGTTGTCCATCATATTCAAAGAGGTTGAAATCTGTAGGTGAATTTACGAAGACTATTATATGTGGTTTGTGCAAGAAGTTGGGTCATAATAAAAGGACGTGTTCTTTAGCAAACTAGTAGATGTTTTTTTATAATTTTTTTTTAAAACTTGGTTAAACTGTATAATGTGGACAACTTTTACGTGCAGCATTAAATTTAGTTCAGTATTTTAATGTTAATTATGTGATTTTTTTTCAGTTTTTTTTGTTGAGAGCTTATATGTATACAATTATTTTGTATATTTGCATGAATGTATGCAATTATACTTAATATTTGTATCAACTTTGCTAGTACTTTGCATATATTCATAAATGTATGAAAAAAATAGTACTAGCTACTTACAGGTACGAAATTATTTTTATTAATGGATAATGTATGCAAGTATTCTCCATTGTAGCATAAAAGTATGCAAGTATTCTTGTTATGTGCATGCAAGTATTCAAATGTTCAGCTTGTATGAATATACTCTTTTAACTTTGAACATTTGTTCCCTTTTAAATCTTGAATTTTTTTACTTAATCAGTTTATTATACAGTTTTAATTTCGTAATCTATTCGTAAAGTGTTATGAAGTTCTGTTTGTACAGTAAGTATGTTTTAAAAAAAAAATCATAGTCTGTTGGAGTAATTCTGCAAATGTTTGCAGTTACATAAGTAATTACATTGAAGAAATGCATATAAGTCTGCAAAATATTATGAATAACTATACCCAAGAACACAACATTTCATAATGTCATGAGCAATTACAACAACTTATTTTAATTCATTAAATACCAAAGTAATTCAGCTTACACACTACACAATCATGTCCACCAGTTCAAAAACAAAATATCAATCAAAATTTTTATAAAAAATGCAAACACCATTTCCCCCTATTAATCACTGGGTTTGTTTTCGAAATTACAGCTGCTTCGTAATTACTAATGCTCCCTCTTTTTCAACACCTACAACAGGATCATCTTCCAGCATAAGTGTCTATAATAAGAAGTAAAAAGTTATTAAATGTACAAACGTTCTAAATATATGCACACTAGTGTGCAAGCATTCTGGCTATATGCACACAAGAATGCAAGTATTTTATATAAATGTGCGAAATTTCGCCATTAAGGTTGATACATGAACACACGTGTGCAAATATTCTGCACATACGCACAAAATTGTACAAATAATATTAATAATAGCATACAACTGTGCAAATGAAAATAATAAATGCACACTAATGTGCAAGTATTCTAAATATATGTACACTAGCTTTTAGCTATCATGCATAGATGCCAACAAGTGTTCAAGCATTCCGTACACATGCTTACATGTTTGGAAATATTCATAACAATACCTTAAAATCATGCAAGAACTCATAATAGAATTTTGTAAATATTTGCATACTAGTATGCAACTATTCAATATATATGTATACAATTATGCAACAATTTTAAATTAATGTATTCAAATCTCCAACAACTCATGCTAAATTCTTCCGCTTATGCAAATGTTCTGAATAAATATTTAAATGTCTGCAACTTTTCTAATTATACGTATACATATATGCAACTGTTATGAATAAGTTCATCCTTGTTTGCATATGTTTTGAAAATACGCATTCACAAATGCAATAATTTTGAATATATGCATACAATTATGCAAGTATTTTGAATATTTAAATACCAGCGTGCATTCACTCTGAATAAATGTATCAAAACGTTCAATTAGTCTACATACTTGCATACAAGCATACAACGGTACTGATTGAAAATAATACAATCATGCACCTCTACTGTATAGATTCATATTGATTTGCAAGAATTACGTGATAACATTAAATAAATAAAATAAAATAAAAAGAAATAAAATAAAAAGCTTATAGCGGGTTTGGGGGGAATGGCGGTGTTGGGTAGTGAGGAGGGGGAGCAGGCGGCGCTTGAAGTGGAGGCAGTCCAGTCAGGGGCGGCGGCGTTGGTCACTTCGCGGTGGGGTGCAGTTTTGGGGCTGCAGAGGTTTGGGGGGGGGGGTCGGATTGGGGAAGGAGGAGGAAGAGGAGGGTTTGTCGACGGCGGTGGAGCCGACGGTGGGCGGCGCGGCGGCTATTGCGGGGGGAACGACGGCGATGTCAGATCGTAGGAGGGGGACGACTGGAGTGATCGAACGATTTGCAGAATTGTGGGATTAGGGTTTTCAGCGAGATAGAAGGAACGATTGACTGATTAAATGATGACGTATCGTTGTTGGATAGTTTTTTAAGTTCGTAAGGGTACATCTGGTATTTTTTGAGCGGAAGTTCAAAAATAAGGATGTATTTTATATTCTTTTTATCAGCGGGTTTTTTATATTTTGAAACTTAATAGGAACCTATAAAAAACACACCCTTGAATTTAATCGACTAGAAAATGCCCGTTTTTCAAACGATCTCCAAATTTGATGAAATAATTTTTTTTAGGACCGTATCGTCAAAACATAGCAAGATTTATTTTTCTAGAATTTTCGGAGTCCGTATGTGGCCCCAGTAAATTAAAATGTATGTTAAATTCAATATTGACTGTAATATTAATTTATATTTTAATTTTAACGAAAACTGAACGGTCGAATTGGCTTTCGGGACATATCCCATTGTGTTCAGAATGAGGGTATTACGCTAGGGACGCCAGTCGTTGGGTTTAAATCGGAGACGGAATTAAAAAAGTCAACTTTTGGGAATTAAATATAATATAATATTAAACCCTCACCCCTCAATTCTCTCTCTCCCGTTAGTTCTTTAAGAAGAAATTAAAAAAAACCAATCGTTGCCGCTCCTCCAGGACACGCCGCACCACCGTGCCACCTCCACCAAGGCGCCGCTGTTGCTCCGACCATCCCCCATCGCCCCTCCTTCCTGCACCGCCTCTCCTCCCTCAGCACGAGCCCCAAACCACGAGACCCCAAAACCCTAGCCACTGTAGGGTCTGCCATCGACCACCCTGAACCTCCCCCCTCGCGACTGTCAGCCTCCGGCCATCACCCCATCAGCGTCGTTCTCCCCTCTTTCCTCATTAAAACTCAAACCCCTTTCCTCTTTGTTGAACCTGGAAACCGCAAGATCCTCCACCGATCACCACTGACCATTGTGGTCCACCTCCTTAGAAGAAACCAATCAACAATGAGTTTTTTTATTTCTCCTTTATTTGAAAATATGATTTTTGTTTAAATAAAAATGCGATCTTTATATGTTTATTATCAGAATAAAAATGTGATTTTTATATATATGAAATAATGATATAAAAATATAACGATATAAAAATATAATTTTTATATATGAAATAATGATATAAAAATATAATTTTTATATATGAAATAACGATATAAAAATATAATCTTTATATATGAAATAACGATATAATAATATAATCTTTATATATGAAGTAGCGATATAAAAATTTACATTTTATATATGAAGTAGCGATATAAAAATATACTTTTTATAATATAATAGCAGTTTACAAATATGGTTTTTATGATATGAATAACGAAAAAAAATATGATTTTTATATATACATAAGCGAAATAAAAATATGATTTTTATTATGAAGTAGCGAATTAAAAATGTGCTTTTTAAATATAAATATCGTTGATTAAAAATATGATTTTTAATATATAAACATCATATTAAAAATGTGATTTTTACTATGAACAGCATGGAAAAGATTTCGTTCGAATTACGGCCAAATCCAAACGGTTCAGAAATTCAGAAATAAAACTGGCGGAGTGGATCCAAAGGTGAGAACTTCTCATAGGAATTTATTTTCTAGTTAAATATATATACTAGGAAGCAGACGGTGCTTAGTAGCACCCGACACCTTTGTTTGAAACCATGTTTGTTTGGCTGTTTGGTTGATTGGATTATTTGGTTGAATTTGTTTGGGAAATGAAATGAATTAATTAGAATTTGGTTTGTATATGGCGCGAGCCATTGTTAGACGAGGGATAAGGCTAGACCTTATTCCGGTTCTAGTATCGCACCGTTATGCTGCCGAAATTTTCTAAAAATATTAGAACAATAAAAATATAATTTTATTGTATAAATGAACTGTATAAAATATTCATGTGTTAAAATAAATATATTATAATTGAAAATATAATTTTTAACACGTACATGAATATAATAAATATTCATTTACAAATCGGACGATTTGTTTATGTACACACATTTGACTGATATTGATTGGGAAGATATATTTTACACATCGCCCAACTGCACGAATAATAATCAGTGTGTGTTGTTTGAAAATCCCACACAGGTATTGGGATGATATTGGGCATATACTAATCCCAATATTCAGTTGTATGTCAATCGATGGGTTGACAGACTGTTGTAAGCGTTAATTATTTATATTTAACGCTTATGCAGTTGTGTAACGCACTCTGGATGATGGTTGACTGTGTTTGATTATCGTTGTGTACATGCGTGTATGAAATCCATATAAATAAAATTATATGATAATTGGTTGTGTCTGATTCCAATTCAGAAAGAACGAATATTTTAAGTTAACGAATATTTTAAAATGGCAAATAATGAATATTTTAAAATAACTAATATTTTAAAATAATATTCAGTAATGGATCAAAATATGATTTTGATGTCCGATTTGGGATGGACACGAAAATATTATAATATATGAAGTCGTGTTGATTAGATTAACGCCGTTTTGACGTGAACGATATTTATATCGATTTTATTCACTGTTATAATGAATATCGAAAAGGAAGTGATTTCAAAATCTAATGTTTTGAAAATATTATCATTTATATATTAATGATATGGAATATTCAATTTTGATTCAAAATTGAATATGAAGTTGAAATCTTTTTCAAAACGAATTTAAAACTATTTATAAATTACCTTTTAAATGGAAATCGACAAAATATATATAATATATATAATATATATATTAAATGGCCTGAATAGAACGCATCGCGCCGCGGTAGCTCGCGAATTTCGACCATTGACTTCGAATTGAAATTACAGGAGATTCGACCGTCGGATTCTCCTAAAACTGGAACCATTGGGTTCATATCGAAAAGAGCTTTAAATGAATACAAGAAATTTGAAATCTAACGGTTGGATTTGGAATTATGTCCAAATCAAATTGGGAAAAGGTCGTTGTAAGTGCAGTTCGATGACCGTTTATGGAAATCGACTGTATGGGCCTTGTTAAAATTATTAAAAATATTAATAATTTACGTAAAATCATAATAAATGATTTAGAGAGAATTTGGATGAAAAATTCCACGTTTGTAAAGATAAAAATATATTTTTATCAAAATGAACTAGTTATGAACTAGAATTATAATCCAATATTGTTAAACAAATAAATTGGATTTGAAATGGTTTTAAAAATCACCAGAATTTCCAATATATGAATTGGAATGGAGATGAATCAAAATTAACTTTGGAATATTTCGATATTGGATTCTGTGATTATACGGATATTGTGGAGGAATTTGGAAGATATATATATTGTTATTCCCAATACGATATTTGTTGATTTAAGGATTTGATATTGAATATAAGCCAATATAATTTCTATTCTGGGATTTATATTTAATATCGAACTGGATTTTGGGTTTTTCGTGAATGTTGTCTTAAATAACACTGTTCTTAAACCCCATATGAGAAGAATAAATCTTTTAATTAAGATTATTAGAGTTTCCAGTTAGTTAACATTTAATTGGAATAAAATAGGATGTGAATTGGGTTCATTGTGAACTGTATTTTTAACGACACTCGTTCTTTAACCTGATTTACAGTGAAATGGGATTTGGAATTTATAAATCCTTTATTAGGATTTAATGGAAATTTTCCAAAGTAAAGTTTTCCAATTTAATATATTAAATTGGAATTGAATAAAATTCGATTTGATAATAATCGAAATGAGCTTCTGTGGAGGAAGACTGTTAATATATATGGAATTTAAAAGGCCTTGTCGTTATTCCATTTATATTATTAGTCATATACGGAAATTGATATCAATTATATATTGATCTGTTTTCCGTGAAGATTCCATAATTAATGAAATGTTATTTAGGTTTATCGTGAACTGTGTTTTAAATGACATTAGTTCTTTAACCCGGTTAAAGACAGGATTACATGTCTAACATTGTATTTCAATCAGTATGGTTGATCTCTGCTAAATATATATCTGTTTGGTGGCGGAGAATTTATTCTCTTGCTTAACACCCTTCTCTGAGCCGTACGAGCTTAGAGGTTATATATCGGCAGAAATCATTAGTACGGTGTAGATTGTCGATGCGGCGTGTTTGTGTTCCTAAAGTTAAATAATCATTAATATCGATTTTTGGGAGATTAAAACTAAGTGGAGTTTTAATGAATCTTTAATTAGATTGAAAAGAGAATGTGATAATTTAAATTATCAAATTCGAGAAATGATCGAGAATGGAGTAGGACCTGTTTTACTCCAAGCGATAGTTAAATTTGAACGTGAAATGGTAATTAATTTTACCAATAACACCATGGTGTTAGATATGGAGTATTACCAGTTTTTCTCCATGGGATGAATAGGTTGGGATTGGGAAATAAAACAAATGATTACTTCGGTAAGGTGCGCAAATCCCGACTAGTTGGTAAACCTTAATTTGGTTTAGAAATGATATCCAAAGGAGGATTAAACAATAAATCTAAAGAATTTTTCTTTGATAAAATTAATGGAAACCTTTCCCAAGGGATATGAATATTTAAATAAAAGAATATTAAGAATTGGAATGAGGCATATGTTGTGTTTTTATAGCACTTGTTTATAATATACGCGAGTTATTCGGAAAGGCTGGGTTTATACCCATTCTGAATAACCGATTCGATGATAATTCTACGATGAAGACGGTGGTTGAAGACCGTAGGTCTTCACATTGTTTGGATGATTACTGATGTCTTGATTGGGCTATACACCCAAGACAAGGTAATAAGTGGTGATCGTCCAAACGTACTTGGAGATCGACCGGATATGCGAGGGCCACTCTCGTGTATTGGACATATGGGACGAGGAATAAGGTGCCTCCTGTTTCGTTCAAACCCAGAACGAACTAGTAAATGGATGTGTGTCTGACATTGGATTTTATTCTGTGTTGATTGATTTCTATTAAATATATATATGTTTGGCAGCGGAGAATTTATTCTCTTGCTTAACGCCCTTCTCTGAGACGTACGAGCTCAGAGGTTATATATCGATAGACATCAATCGCATGGAGTAAATTGCCTATGTGGCATTCTGAGATGCAAATGATCAAGGCTTCTATTGAAAAGCAGAGTTTTGTGGTTGATGATCAAAGCACGACTTTAAAGGGCATAGCTTTGTGTATAGCGTTAATTCGCGAGCCTCACACCTCGGTATGAGTCAAAAACGGGATCGGACCATTGGGAGAACATGACGTTTTTTCTAGCTATGGGTAGTGTCATGGTATGGAGCCCAGACATTTTTTTACCAATGTGGATGATGGATAGCGAGGTGCCTCGGATATATCGGTTACTACGGAGCCGATGGATAGGTCCAATAGGACTGGGAAACGTGTGCTTAGGAATTTCCAATCCTCAAACATAAGAGAGGACCGGCCCAACCGATCCAGGGTTCTCTATGGGGGGTCCTGAGACATTTGCTAGAGTGTCTCGAAGCGGTGAGGAGCCATCCCTGGCCTCGACTCATAGATGGAACCCAATTTCCAATATGTGACATTTCGGTTTTAATTGTAGAGCCAAGTATTGGCGACATAGTAGCATGCGATACTATGACATCTATGATTGTTACATTTATATTTGAAGCTGTTTTGACACTATACACTTATAATAGTATCAAATGATTTGTTTTAAACATACCAAGCACGTTTGGCTATTATAAGGTAAAACTCTATCCTCTGGCTTGTGTTGCATTGTGTGATGGGACCTGAGTTTTATAATAGCTTCATTTTTTCAAAAAGCATTGCGTTGTTTGTTTTATGCACTGGTATTCTTGGGAGGAAACCCATTTCGTGTTATACGGCATGGTCCCTTGATTTACTCTATTTTAAAGTAAAGTTTTAAATTGCTGTTTTAGTTCTCACACCAGTCACATGACTGACCTGGAGTTTATTGTTTTAACCTAAACTCTGGGTGCCCCTATTTTCCACACGGACAACTAGTAGTTTTGGTTTTTCAGATATTATATTCACAGGATCCTGGTTTACAGCTGGATCTATATTCAGAACGATCTGTATCCGTGTATTTCTTTCAGTTGTGTTTTTGTATTATTTTCCACTGCATTTCAATTTGTAAATCTCTGATATTTTTCAAATGTATGTTATTCGTTTATACTCTGTATATTCTTGTACTCTGATGTAAATTTTTGTAATAGCAATGAAATGTTCTTCTGTTTGTGTTCTGATTTGTCGTGTTCTTAGACAATTTGTTCTTTCTCTTCTCTTCGGAGACCGAGGAAGTTCCGTTCATCACAAATCGCCTTAAATTTAGCCACAACATGCTATTCTACCATCTAAACACTGAAACAAACTCGAATTCGTGCATCGTCGCTTCTATGTGAAGAACCATCCAACCCTAGCTCGCATACATCCAAAAAACGCACGTTGTGTAGTGTACAAAATCTTCACCAAACTCAACCAAATTGATATATGTGGAACCTAACACTCATACGAGTTCAAAGATATAAGCTTTGCAATTTGTAGAATTTTCTTTGATTTGTTATGGATTTTAGAAGTTGCATTTAGTTTTAGGAAATGTGAAGAAAAGGGGCTACGATGAATGAATGATTAGGATTAGGTTTTAGAATGTTCTGGATGTTATATAGTAGGCGCAAATTATTTATATTTTAACTTTATTTTTTTATATACTCAAATTATGCCTATTTTCATTGTTTAAAAATCAGTTTGACCACCTACGGATCCCGTTTTAGCTGAAAATTGACCTGCAGCTAATCTCTGACATTACAGACCCAATGAAACCGGTTTCGTTGAATTCCGAGTCCTTATGCACAAACAACAAATTTTTAAAGCCAAAATATTGTTTGTTTCTCGCTTTGAAAATCACGCCCGGTCACATACTGATTTTAAAAATCATGAAATTAGAAATTTTACCATTATTCGATGCCACAGATTCAATTAAAAAAGTTTCGTCGAATTCTGAGGTTATCTCAATAATGTTCATTTATGAAACTATTCAAATTAGCTTCAAAAATGCGATTTTAGTGTACCTTTTCTTTTTGTACGCCCAAACGCGAACCCCAAAAATTATGCCCTTTTTGATTTAACCATTATTTGACGGTACGAATCCAGAAAAAAAGTGGAATCGAATTCCGAGATCGTCTCAACAATGTTCCTTTGTAAACTGATCACCTGTTTTTGAACAAATGGTTTTGCCTCTCACGGCCACATGCTGACTCCGTTCGACGCGCATTTTGGTACTCAACGATAATTTGTCATTATGAAACCAAAAAAAAAATCTCGTCGAATTCTGAGCTTTCTAGCAAAATTTCACTTTTTAAGAGCTATGCAATTATTTTAAAAATCGAATTTTTAAAATTTTCAAAACGAAGCTTATAAATCAATTTAATAAATTTACTGTGTTTGTTTTAAGTCAAATAAAATATAAAAACTAATTTCAAAATTATTCTCAAATTTTATTTAGCAAAATAACCAATTTATATTCACAAATTCCTTAAAATAGCTTAAATCAAAATTTTAAATTGGTTCTGAAAATGCGGGTTGTTACAGTGATTATTAATCAGTTTGTTTTGAATTTAGCTAAGAAAAAGATTTAACGTATGTTTGATTTAATTTTTATAAGAGTTTAAAAAGGGAATTTGTTATTTATTCTAGTTAATAAAGAAATTAGCTACTTCTACAGTAGTTAATGATTAAAGTAAATTATTATTTTAGTTAATTATAATTTAGGAGATTATTTGTATTTGAAATTCATTTAAAAGTAATTGAAGTTAAAATGTAATTGAATTGAATTGTGAAAAGAGTTATGAGTGGGTTTTATATTTTAAACCCGAATTCTGATAACAAGTTATAAAAGGAGTTTTAAGCAAATACGATAGATGAAACTAATTATTTACTTAATATTTGAAGAGGATTTTAGGGAGAAGGACAAACTTTGCATATATTTTGGCTAAAAGTATGCAAAGTTTGTTATTTGGCCAAAAGTCCACTTTTTAGTGCAAATGTGGATTTCAGGGGGTCCCACTGCATTATCCATTTTGCACTAAAAAGTGGATTTTTGACCAAATAACAAACTTTGCATACTTCTATTTAAAAAATATGTTAAGTTTGTCATTCTCCCTATTTTCCACATATTTGAATTAAGTAAAAGGGAATTGGAAATAAAAGGGATTATATTAAACCCCAATTGTAGATACGACATTTATAAAAGGAAATGAAGTGTTAAAATGTTAATTTCAAATTAACATTATTAAATAATGAAATTAAGTAAACTGGGAATTTGAAATAAGAATTTGAAAGCGGAAATTGAGTGAAAAGGATTTGAAAAAGGATTTGTTAAAAGTGAATTTGGTAAAGGAGTGAGTGGTAGGATTTTGTAACAAAAATCGGTGTTATAAAATGAATTCCTAAAGAAGTAGAAGTTAAAGGTGATATTTTAGCAAGAAATTACTTAATAAGTAAATTAAGGAATAATGATTATATTTGAGAAGAGATTTCCAAAAGCAAGAAGGTTTGATAAAACCATATTTTAAATAAAATAGAGAGGGATTTGTTTTGATATAAAATTGAAATATCGGATTTTGAAATTACAACTCATTTCTATCTTAAGGTAAGAACGTTATTGATCAAGGTCTGAGAGGTAATTAAAATACCTCAACTTGAACGACTTCAGGATTATCTGAGATGATATTTGTTGTAATGGTAAAGAAGAGTACTAATTTATTATCCAATTAGAGAAATAATAATGCAGCATTAGTGGTGAAAATGTAAAGTATATGTAATAAGAATTCTGAAGTAAAGGAAATCAAACGATTTGATGATATAAATGATGTTTCTAAAGTTAAAGAAAATTAAAGGGGATTGCACGAAAATATAATGATATTTTCGAGTTAAAGGGAAATATAAAGTTGAGTTTTAAAATAGGTTTATTCTATAAGAATAAGTAGTTATTATTTCAAGTAATGAAACAAAGAGGGATTTCGTAACGTGGTTTTACAGGGAATAAGTCGAACTGATTTTCTATTTATAGATAATGAAGAATGATGGAGCAAATGTTTTAAATGGAAATTGAGTATAGTTATAAGATATTTTTCTAAGTAATAAGATGAAAATACTGTATTTTAACCACCACATATATGTTTATTGTTTTAACCACAAATCACCATTTTTACCAAAATCTACCATGTGCGAAGCACGTGTCTCTATTTTTAATTAACCATTTATTAATTTTTTAGGTCAAGTGATACCGAATACTAAACTAGTGAACTCATTTTATTTTCATGAGTGAATAACTATTTATTTTGATAGTTAAATAACCGACTATCAAATCTGGCCAAATGTGTTGTTGGTATGGAAAGACCGAGATCGAATTTATGTTCGATAACCATTCCGAACCAGCAAATACGAAAGTATAAAGATTGAAGATGGAGCATTGAAGACCGTGGAGCTTCATAAAGCGGAAGAACTACTTAAAATCTCTAGTTTAGTGGCTAGAGATATACTGGAGTTCTGTCGTGGTTGTAATCTACGGATTGCAAGGACTATTTGCTATTGATCTATAGGGTGATACCTAGGATGTGGTAGGAGAGTGCCTTTGGTTCAACCTGTTCCAGGATGACATGTACGGATGAGTGTCTGACAGAGTATTTCCAAAGGAGTCGCGTATATTGAATATTTACAAACGTATTTCTGTTGGTGGCGGAGAAGCTAGTACTCCTCTTAACTTAACGCTCAGAGTATTTTTGTGGAAATCAACTAAGTGATATCCAGCGTATCTGACGATGTGACATTCAAAGTGGATGGAGATGTGATGTTCTGAAGGATAAACTTAACATCTAGCCTCATCAACCAGGAAATGGCATAAAATCGGGTTGGTCGCATGGCTATGTGGTTCGCACCCTTAAGGGTGTATCATTACCTGATCTGGTGAAATCAAATGCCTTTGGTTGTCCCTTTTTTAATTTATGTATGTATGCTATTGGTTCAGTTGGCTGGCCCACAACCGTAGTGATGATATATTTGGTACTCTCAAAGTATAGTGAGGGGCCGGTCATGTTTAGCATGGGTTGTAAGATGTTCTTGTTGGACCCCGATGTATTCATCTTCAGAGGTACATTGTCAGGAAGGTGGTCCCATACCTTGCCAGGAAATCCATTCTCCAATAAGTGCCTGCGATTTTGATTGTGTACTATGTATGTAGAGCGTGAGATGCAAGCATTCTGCTAAATTGCTATTTATTTGTATTTAGACACTATTATAATATCAGAAAAGATATTGATTTCAAAATGTTTTGGGTTATCGTAAGCTAAAAACCGTCCATATTTATGTGCGAATTTGGTCTTACGATTATCCTTTTTTTTCAAAAAGATTTTGACTTTAAAATCAATTAGTGTGATACCTTTAAACATAATGTGCTTTTCTCACTCTGGTTTACCAGACTGACCCGGTGTTTGTATTGCTCGAGTTAGATCGAGGTGTACAGGTCTAGGTTATCGGATGCTGCGAAGTCCAGAGATTAGCTGGATGTGTTCAAACATACGATATTATACCATATATGATTGTTATTCCGCTGTGTGTTGTATATGAGGACTGGTTATTATAACTGTCCAGATGTGTGATGTACTCTGATGATTGTAAGTTTTATTTCAAGCTCTCAGTAAAAATTTATTTCTGTATTATATTTTGTTCCGCTGCGATGTGATACTTTGTGTTGTGATGGTTCTTCTTCTTCTATTCGAATATTTCTTTCTTTCTTATCTCACCCTCTAATTTCTTTCTAATAGCTATCTGCTTTTCTGTATAATTTGAGTTGACATGGGTTGGTAAATGTCGGCTTAAACTGTACTAAAAAGTGGGTCGTTACATTTATATTTGCATATTAAATTGTTTCTTTACTAGTTTACTGCGTTTTTTATTTGACAGGTATAACGGACATATGGATCGAAATTGGAGCATTTAATCATAAACTCAAAATAGAAGGAGAATATGAGTGGCAGTATGTATGTATATAAGTGAAATGTGGTGAAGAACTACATGTAACACTGTAAATGTAATAGAGTGGAATGAAAATATGAACTATTCAAATGTGTAATACAAAATATTTTATTTGATAAAAATATTCATTCAAGTAATGAATTCTATGTCATAAAATATTTTATTATAGAAAATATTCGTATTCTGACTGTGCAAAGTAAATAGTACTTGTATAAACACATTTATTGAATAATATATATGTGTTGTTATCATCAAACAAAAAATCATATGAACATATATTCAATAGATATGCCCTTTAGTGTTACTGAAAGGGGCTTTTCTTCATTATACTTAATGCCTTCTTTCCTTTGTTGTACCCTTTTCATTGCTTTGCTTTGTGATTCCATTCCATTTAGCTTTGGTATAGAGCTTTTGCTTTCTCCGGGCGTTTATATCTTGGTTATCTTCTAAATAAATTGAATTCTTCTTGTTCCTTCTGGAAGCTTCCTCTTTCATAATGGCCTTCTTCCTCTCTACTTAGAGAAATATTTTTTGTTTACATTCAGGCCCCTTAGTATAAAAGAAGTTTTTTTTTTCTTTGGAGATCATGAATGCCTCCATCTCTTTCCTACCTACAAATATATTTATGTTAGCATTTGTGTCGGATTTTAAGATTTCTAATGATAGCCTATATGCATAAGTTCATTTTACTATATTTAGTTGAAAGGGTAGAATATCAATTCTCCCGGTACTAATAAAATAAAAGCTCAAAAATCCAATTCTTGGATTGATTGGTATAAGCAAAGTTGCATTTGGGTTGAAAACCCAGTTTTGAGAAATAGAAATTCAAAACTTTTCCTGCGAATGGTTAATTTTACCAAAACTATCTTCGATGCACGGGAAGTCTAGATTCAGGCGTTAATTCTAATGATCCATGAATGAAGCCTCCTTCTTCTATATAAAGACTTTTCCAAAAAATAGTAGGTACGTAGCCGCTTTTGGCCTAATAAAAGGTTGAAACCCAAGTTCGGGTATTTAGAGTGATATAAATCCAGAAATATTTCTTCGAAATCAATAGGTACGTAGCCATCTTTGGCCTAATATATGACCCGAAATCCACATCCGGGTATTTCAGAGTAGTAGAAACCCATTTTTTTTTTTAAATAATGGATAGGAAGCCACCTTTGACTTAATAGAAGAGCCAAAACCAAGATTCGGTTACTTTGAGTAACAAAACCTAGAATTTTTTTGAAAACAATAGACATGAAGCCACCTTTGTCTTAGTAGAAGACCCGAAACCTAGATTCGAGTATTTTGAGTAATAGAAACTAGAAATCTTTTTTGGAAAATAATGGATAAGAAGCCAGCTTCGACTTAATAGAGCACCCGAAACACAAAATCAGGTATTTTAGAGTAATAGCTACCCAAAAATAATTTTCTAGAAATAATAGATATGAAACCGCCTTCTACTTAATAAAGACCCAAAACTCATATTTGGGTATTTTGAGTAATAGAAACCTTGATTTTATTTTTTAAATAATGGATACGAAGCCACCTTTGGCATAATAGAAGATCCCAAACTTAGATTTTTGTATTTTGAGTAATAGAAACCTTGAAATCTTTTTCTAGAAATAATATATACGAAGCCTCCTTCGGCTTGATAAAGGAACAAAAACCAAGACTTGGGTATTTTAAAGTAATAGAAACCACAATTTGGGTATTTAAATGTTAACGAATAATATTTCTTCGGGTAGACATGGTGAAAAAATGCCAAAATAAAAGAGAAGCTTTTGGAAGGAACAAGAAGTAGCCAAATTGTTTAGGAGATAACCATGATAAAAACACCTGGGAAAGCGAAAACTCCTTACCAAAGCCAAAAGGAATGTTGCCACTGGGTAAAGAAATGACAAAGGTACAAAAATGGCAAGAATGCATTTTGTATAATGAAGAAAAGCCCTTTTAGATAACACTGAAGGGAAGGTCCTCCCAAAAATGTGTTCCAGGTCCAAACAGCAAAGAATAAACCCTAAAAAGCTCAAAAAAGGGTTCTAGATAGTTATTCACCAAAAACAACATTGTATTCAATGGAAGGCTCATTGTCCCAAAGGGCGTTTCACATAAGGATAAATTGTTCCCATAAGATGGGAGCTCATATGAGAACATGCCAAAGTAACATAAGTGTAAGCCACTTACCAATCGAAGCACCTCCACTAAGCTCCTAGGATCGCCTCCAAATAAGCATCTAGATGAAACCAAACGAGCAAAAGAGGGTCATGCCACACCTGTAAATAAGACCCTAAGGGTTCGTAATTATGAAAAAAATTCATTCAAAAACCGAAAATCACAAAGTAAAAGTGTAACAATGATTCCATGATCAAATTACGAACTTCACTTTCTCTGTAATTCAGTTTAGAAATTGGTAATAAAAGAAAGAGCATTGAGAATCTCAATTAATGGAGTTTAATTTTCAAGGGAAGATGCTTAATCATTTTGGATATTAAGTCGTTTATCAGTCGGTTGCACATGATTTTTACTTCGAATTTCTTATCCTTATCTGAAACCATACCGCAAAACCCATAAAGGTGAGTAATGCATTTAGGACCAACAATGGTGAAACTTCATCAGAAAGGTGAAGGAAAGATTACCACTGACGGATCCTAATTTCCCTTGTAAGATCTAATACATTCTCTCCTCCTTATGGGATTCTCGAAATAAGGTTCTTTATTTAATAAGTGCTAAGGCTAGGCCATCTTAACAGAATTTTTGGTCCTTCGAAAAAAATAAGATTCAATGTAGCTTAAGGCTTCAGTGAGGTCTAACACACAAGACCTGGCTACAGTGTGCCTTTGTTAGCCCAAAACCTGGAAGTTAGTTATGCACATTTATTATAAATAAAGGCTTCCAAGGGTATTGGAGGTTGAAGATATGATCCTTTCAGAACGATAAATAATAACGAAATCAATACGAAAGCACCTGCTTTTAGAATTGGATTTCATAGATTATAATGGAGTGTTAGCCATTTTTCTTGTTAAATATTATTAAGTTTTGTATGTAATTTATTTGAACTAGAAGTTCAGTATAGTTCCAAATCAGAAATTTTGAATATTATCATGCGGTTTTGAAAGTTTCACAATGACATTGATCGATAAAAAATGGTATTCATTCGAACCCTTTTAATAATTTACACTAAAATCACTAACCCAAATAAGAAAAAACATGCAAATCTATCATATGCATACAGGGACTCTTATATATGTCTATATATGTAGATATTTAATTAGCAATCCAAAAATCGGCTGACTAAATCTATATGAGCACATATTATACATCATCCATAGATATCATTTGGTTGTCTAAATTTAATCAACATAAATGTTGAATGACTTGAAATCATGTATATATTCAAATAATCTCTATAATGATAAAATTCCGTAAGATCAATGAAGGAGAATGAATTATAAAAGTAAGTTTTAATGCCAAAAATATCGCTAACATCCAAGAGATATATCAACACTTTAGATCTATAAAAAAACAAGGTTAAGAGCAAGCACAAGCAGAAAATGGCAGAAAGTAGAGAGTGTTTATAGTGATTTGGCCTCACTTTTGGCCTACGTCCACTTTAATCGAGGATTTCATTATGATCTTCATAATTACAAGGTACATGATCATTTTCACTTTATACATCTTTTCTATTTTCACAACAATTCTCTATCTCTTCTCTATAGTCTCTTGAATTCACCATAGAAATGCTCAGATCTCGTTAATAACAATGATTATCGTGGATTAGATCTTTGGTAATCGAGCTTGATGATGATCTTTGATGATTTCATGATGATGGAGATGATTGATTGAAGCTTGATGGAGCTTTAATGGAGTTTGAGATGATTGAGTGATGTCGAGAAATGAGAATGGAAGCCCTTCGGGGTTGGAGAAATCGGATCCCCTAAAAGTGTGTAGAGACGGGGTATTTATAGATGATGTTTGAATGGAGTGGTAGAGTTGTAATTTATGTGCGCGCAGACCATGGATCGTATGTTCGATCCATCATACAAAAATGCTTCCGGTCCATCACTTAAAGTGTTCTGATCCGTACGCTTTCCGGCCTTCAGCAATGCAACATTTTCGATCTATGGGTACAACGGTTCCGATCCACATGCTTTTTGTTCCTCAGCACTGAAGTGATCTGATCCAGGCCTTCTTGTCCATTAGCTCAAATTGTTTTCGATCAATAGCGCAGAGGTTTTCCGATCCATAACAATGAAATAGTCCAAACTTTAACCAATGTACCTTCTGATCCATGGCATAAAGAAGCATCTGGCCCATCACTTTTAACCTTTTGATCCATCCATATAATAACGTTTTAAATATCATTGTGTGATGCTTGCCGATCTATCAATTATACTATTTACACAATTTCTTTAAATCGCGTTTCATAGTGGGATTAACATTTTCCCCTCGAAATTTATAGTTTTTCTTATGAAAAATGTAAGCTTCGAAATGAACGATGCTATCATAACTTGTGTCAATGCATATTTGGATGGATCACAAATAATTACTTTAGATGGATCGGAAAGGGGTCTCCCTTCTTCTTCTTTTTATAAAATGATGGATCGTGAATACAACATTCTAATGGAGCAAAATGTTTTGATAATAGAGGACCATATATAAACATATTTTGATGGGCCAAGTGCAGCCCAACCGATTGGTCGGTTCACCTTATTCACAATTGACCCTATATCTTCTTTGTGGATCCATTATGTCATTACTCCATCTTTTCAACAGAAAAACTTTTTAATGGCGGAATTTTTTCTCTAAAAAGCTTAAGCCAACCTGAATCCTTCGTCTTGCTCTCAATTGAACCAAGCTACTGCTGGCTGATCTCACTTGACGTTGGTCATATAAGAACTCCAAATCACACATGAGTCTGCTCGTTCTCCACGAATTCAACTGAGTTAAACCAATATACAGTCAATTTCTTTAGATCTAAGTCGTTCTCCCCAGTGTCGGACCCTCGTGAGCTTTCTCCATCTAAATCTGACTAACCATATTTGTTATAGGTAACAATTCCACTTCCAAGTTTTCAAGGTTAATTGATTTCAAATATTTTTAGGGTGTAAGGTATGAATTGAACTTTTGGGATTGATTTTCGTGATTTGGATGTATATTGATTCACCCATCTGTGTATAAAACTAGATTTAATCATATTACAGTCAATACTTTGATTCGGTTTTGGGTGACAGTTTGATTCTTGTAATCGGTGAACCCGTTGCTTTTCACTTTAATGGATCATAGCCTAAAATTTGTTGCAGTGACTTTCGGTTTTATGATTACTTGTTATTTTCATTTCAATATTGTATGCTTCGAGTTTGAATTCAGTGAATTCCTTTAGAGCCAAATATTCCTGATTTATCGGCAACGATTAGGTCATTGTGTGATACACTTTGAGTTGCTTGTCTATTGATCAATTTGATCCTGTCGATTGCCAATTTTGTTGAATTGCATGTTATTGATTGATGTTGTGTTGATGCATGAATGTCTTGATTTGGACTTAGCAATTGTGCACATTGATCATTGGACTTGATCACCAAATGCCCTTGAATCACCTTCGGACTTGGCAATTTCTTCAATGGGTCGGATACTTCCGATCCATGGTGGATTGAATACTTCCGATCCATGGTGGATAAGACAGTGTCGATCTATGATGCACCATGAAATTATCATCCATAGTTGAAGTGCATTGCCCTAGGATTTTTCTTAGTTGTCCATTGTTGAGTGTGTCAAATCAATCCAAGTTTTGAAGCGATCAACACTTTAATCTTGCACTTATAACTTGAACTTGGCTTTCCACTGCTAATTATATTGTAACTCAAGACAAAGACTTGCATGTTTCTAGGCTTATATTTTGCCGCTAACTACCCACATCAATGATAGATTAGTTTAATCACTTAAAAATAAACTACAACGATTTTTCTGATTTGAACTGAATGAAATGCCTACACAAGATTTTTTTGTTCAACTATTTATAATTTGTCAAACATCCCCAGCACAGACATAACATTCTAGCTTGAATTCGCAACGGCGCTTGAGATCAACTCATCGACACAATCCGACTATAGATTTCAGACTTCATTTTTATTTAATGACTTATATAATTCTGCACAACACTTCACACTTAGGAAATGTATGCGTGTAAGCTATTTAAATTGGATAAGCTATTTAAAATAGGGTTATTTATGTAGAATGACTACCAAACAGAAGACTCATCTTCAGTCTGAGGAAATTTCTACCTTTTCTCAAGTAGGAGCTTCCATTCAACGTTCTGAAGTTACAACTACCACAGCTCCTGGGTCAGTGCCCATCAGTCTGTCCCTGGTCCCAGACCTCTTAGAAATCCACCATTAGAAAGATGTCGTCGACAATTACCCCATGCATTTTCAAGCCATTATGCACTCAGTTTGGCATTCCCGAAGCAGTTGCAAGATTGTTAGGGATATAAGACTTTGCTGATTGCCCACCCCTTGGCCTTGTATCAGTTAACCGTTATATGATAGCGACTGGGGCCATCCCACCTTTCAACTAATTTCTCCAGATGGTCCTTCAGCATCTAGCCATTGACCCATTTCAGCTACACCCAAATGGCTATGTCATTTCATTAGGGATATGTGTGCTTCTTATGAGGTCAGGGCGTACTATGCTTACTTTCCAAGACATCTGTTATTTGTGTGTTTTCAAAAGGAGGAAGGAACACCCATTTTTTGTCTTTGTTGAAGGCGCTTGCAATTACAAGCTTATTCTTGGATTATCAGATAGTGTCTGGGGATTCTTGAATCATTTTTTCTATGTTTGATGCCTGGGTACCTATTATGGAATCTGGATTGAAGGAGGTGAACATTCTTTGCTTAGAGTTCTTCACATCTGATTTTTTCTAAATGCCAAATTTTGAATCTTCCACTTGTTTTACAGAAATACCATCTCTTATCAAGGACTCTGCTGCCTATAAGTCTACTATTGATGCTTTAAGAGCAGTCAATGACAAAGAGAGTACTAGTTAGTTTTTAATCACTAAAGAATTTCTCTGTAAATTTGGATTACTTGATCCTTTTAGGTCTTTCTCTTCTAAATAAACCCTTTCTACTCCTCTGTCTACGCCTACACCATCGGGTGTTGCGGCTTCTTGAGAAGATACTGCATTGAAAAGTTATGTCGACGAGTCCTCATTAAAGAAATGCTCAGACCTTACTAGCGGAGCTAAATCGTCCGTTCAACCTCAATTACCCTCCATTGATAAGGAAGAGATTGTACATCATGAGGGTAAAGATCATGTGACTACTACGGAACAGGTTGAGGAGGGAGAGATTGTGAACAAAGGCAATACTACTACCGAGAGAGTTGATGTTGATTTCACATTTCCGATCACTATGAGGATGACTTTATGAATGTAAATGGGGATTTAAGCATTCTTAACATCACAGTAAGCATGCCTACTACAAGTGATATTATTACTTCCAAACTCCCTGCATTTGACAAAGGTGGCTTCTGGATTGGCTATGACTCCTTCGTCTCAAAAACCTATCTCTGGGATCGGGACAACTTTGACTTCCAAAACTGCAAGTGGTTTGTTATTCGATGCACATTAGAACACATACCGCACACACTTATAGTTTTTATGACTTGCATGTGTTTTTTGTCTTGCCTCAATACTACCTGCTTTAAATGCTGAACTCTCGCTTTTTCTTGTTTCAGGTCAAACCATGAGTCGTTCTTTTGTTAATAGCTTTAACTCCCATGGAGGTTCTTATGACCCATGGCATTATGCAACAACTCGTTATCATGAAGAGACTGAAGAGGAGAGGAGTGTGGTAAAAGCTCAAGAGGATCGGGATCGTAGAGATAGAGAAGAGCGGAGCAGGAGACACCGTAATGTTTATTATGTCCGGGATAGGCGGGATGAGGATAGCCAGAAAAAAACGAGAGAGACACAACAAGAGTAAGGATCAAGGCAGAGACGATTCTCATAAACGTTCCCGGATAGATAAAGACCATTCCTCTACCACTCAAGCTTCCTTGAGTCTTATTCCTCTTGCACCTCCATCTCATACGCCTACTCCTGTTGATATACAAGAAATTATCAAAATGCCTAAATACACCCTTGACTCCGCACCAACGGCACTTGCTGAACGATTTCCTCATTGGTTCTTGAAGGGAGTCCGCTTCGACTTTGACATAAGCCCAATGGACAAAGATGAAATGCTTATGGATCCAGACAAGATGAAGAGCAACGTTAAGAAGTTAACCCAATGGCAGAAGCTGGTTGATGAGCTCCAAAGGGTCAACTTATGTTATACTCAAGCTATGCTGACCATGGAGAATGACAAAGATGAATGGGATAGAACTCTTAATTCCCGTGGTGACAATATTAAGCCCCTTTCTGAGAAGAATACTGTGTTAGAGGTTGAAAACATGAGGCTTAAGGATGAGCTTGCTACTGCTGCTACTTCTCATCAATAGAAGGAAGTTTTATTAACCGCTCAAGTAAAAGATGCTCATTCAGCCCAAAAGACTGCTAAGGGTAAACTGGCTGTGGAGCAACAGGCCAATGCTAGTTTGCAGGAAAAGAGCATTTCTCAAGAGTCAAAAATTTCTTCTTTGAAGGCCAGAGTGGCGTAACTCGAGCGATAAAGAGATCAGGCACTTTTGGGCAAGGCAACCACTGAGCAGGATCATGCTAAAACTAAGGCTGATTTTAATTCCACTCTATTTAAATTTTATAAACTCTACGTCATGGGACGGGAAGTCTGCCCTTTCTACAAGACAGCTTTCCCATCCCTTTAGCTGAGGTTTGGGAATCAATTCTCACTGAACTTGAAGGCGGTGGCTATACAAAGGAGGAGATCATTTCACATTATTTGGACGAGGAATCCCTAATGCTTTGGCCAAGGGAAAAGAATAGCTTATGCAAGAGCATGGCATATTGTTCGTAGCTGGGCATTCTAGGGTACATGCCCAAAACACAACTACTACCATTGTTGATGCTGCTTCCATTGATATAACTGTTTCTGATTCCACGGGTCCTATTGTACCCCTAACCGATCCACCTGTTAGCCCCGGAGAAAAGGAGAAAACTACTAAGGAGCACCTAGGAGATGATGATAACGATAAGGACCCAAGCAAATATGAAGTAGAGCACATAATTCATCACGCTTTTGGTAAAATTGACATAGATCAAGACTTATCGGGCTTGGAATACTTTAGCACGCCACTTGAGTATAATAAGCTCCTTTCTTATCATTCATTTGCATTAGGCATGTTTACACCGAAGCTTTCTCCCGCTATGCCCATAGTAACAGGGATTGAGGCTATCCTTACTCCTTCAAACCCCAGTGGCGACAATTGCTTTGACTATCACTCCTCCTTCCGGCGATCTTTCTTTAGCTACTGCTTCTACTTCTACTTCTGTTACTCAACCCGAGTCGCAAGCAGAGAAAATTGATGCGATTGCTAATTTAGATGACCTGCACTTCTCACCGGGAGGGACGTAAGACATTGAGGATGTAGACGAGATCTCGGGGAAGACAGTTAAGGGTCGCTCATGGAAAATGATTAAGTCTTCATCAAAGAAGCGCAAGGGTAAACACAGTGCTCACGAAAAGACACTTGTTCTTTCCTCCTCCGAGAGTCCACAAGATGATGAAGGAGCCAATGATGGAGGCCAGCCTTCCATTACCCCTCCTCCTCTCAAAATTCCCAAGCTTACACTGAGGTCTAGCAGCACTTCTAAGGGCGGAAAGAAGGAGGATTAAAGGCTCTTGGATGTTTACTTTTCTTTATATAGCTTACTTTTTTGCATTTTGCTTGGACCATACATTATGTGAGTGTCTGTCCTCGCTTTTAAATTTGTAAAGACTTGTCTTTGAGATTCGCTTTGATGTAATAATTCTGTTTTTGGTTTGTTGTGCTTTAGATTTGTTGTGCTTTCGTACATTCATCCTTTTGTAGAGTATTTGCATAGTACAAGCCCTTTATTTGTTGCGATATCGTAATGAGTTGTGGTATGCTTTCAGAGCATTGTTCCATTCCAATGTGGTTGTGTTTCCCCATACCATAGGTCATCACAAATTGCATATGCTGGATGCAATCAACTTCGTCGGGTTTCTTCGATTTTGGCTAAAACACTTAAAGCTTCCAATTTGTTGGCGAAGTCTTTTAGCTTCTACCAACCCATTTGAGAGCTTCTGAGCCTTCCACTACATTTAGGAAGCTAGGCTTTTTCGGTTGATTCCAAGTTTCTTCTTGGAGAAGTCTTCTTAGTACCTATGCCCCCACATGGGAGGTCATGTATTTTCCGCCCACGTGGGAGGTCTTATATTTTGCCCCTACGTGCGAGGTCATGTATTTTTCCCCTGCTTGGGAGGTCTTATATTTTGGCCCAATGTTCGTTTACTGTCCAACTTAATTAATTCAAGTGTTAGAGACTTTCATCTACTGCCAGCCGATTAATTCAAGCATAGGTAACTAGATAGGTTGCCTCTCTTGGAGTTCTTGAGTTTAGGTGCCCCGCATGGGTGGACTTATATTTCTGCCCAATGTTCGTGTACTATCCAACTACTTAATTCAGACATTGAAGATTTTCGTCTATAATTAGACTGTAAGCATCGGTAGACTGGATTGGGTGCACCTCTTGGAGGTCTTTAGTTTATGCCCAACATTCATTGCAATTGAATAAATCTAGCAATAATCGAATTGATTGGGTTCCCATGTAGCGGTCTTTGGTTTAAGCCCAACATTCATCGCAACTGAATAAATCTAGCAACCGAATTGATTGGGCACCCCCATAGAGGTCTTTCGTTTAATCCCGACGTTCGTCGCCATCCAGTTGAGTTAATTCATGCATTGAAGACTTTCGTCTACAATTAGACTGATTAATCCAAGCTTCGGTGATCGGATTGGGTGCCTCTCTGGGAGGTCTTTGTTTTATTTGGGAAGCATACTTCATTGCATTGTTCCATGGAGCGGACGCCAGTCCTTTTGCTAGACACTTGACTTGTTAAGATATCACAGTTGGGGGACCAGGGCCTTGTGCCTCTCACTGGGAGAGGTACCCCTTTGGTGGAACTTGCAATTTCTTGCTTTCTGTTTACTTGTCGTGCTTTTCATCGTTTGTATCATAGCGATTTGACTCCTAGTGATTCCCTCTTTTCGATCTTCAAGGTGGCGCTCTACATCCTCGCATATGTGCATATGGACGTTTGTGGCACTCGACACTCGAGTTATCTTTATCGAGGTGCATTGCAAGTATCGTCGGATTTCGAGGAAGTAAGCGGTCTTTTGATAACTGCGATATTAAATCGAACTTAAGCAATTCTTGAACTATTTAATCAAAATCAGAAAAATATTATTGACAGAAGCAGGCATGATTTCATTCATATATGATGTTCAATTACAATACTTGCAAAATATTTACAATCATTATTTGTACAAGACATTGAAGAAAGCAATATGTAAAATAACGATGCAGATGGTCGTTGTTTCAAGCCCTGGAGATGGGGATTCCATCAACTGTTGACAGTTTGAAAGTGTCGTCCAGCGGCTTTTGACTGGTAACATATGGCCCATCCTGGTTAGGTCCAAATACACTTGCGGCAGTCATCACCCTTTTCAACATGAGATCACCAACTTCGAAAGTTCTTTGGTGTACTTTGCTGTTGAAATGCCCGTTTATTTTCCTTTAGTGTGCTGCAATTCGGAGCTCTAGTTCATCCCTTCTTTTTTCAAGTTGATCGAGTGCCTCTAGCTATAGTTAATCATTGTGTGCTTGATTGAAATGAAGTATGCAGTGTGTTGGAACCTCCAGCTCTACCGAAATCATCACTTCAGAACCAAATGCCAAGGAAAAAGGAGTGTGCTCAGTCATAGGTATATGAGTTGTTTGACATGCCCATACTGCAAGAGGGAGCTCATCCACCCAACCAACTTTAGCTTTCTCAAGTCGCTTCTTGATGGTTGACTTTATGATCCTGTTGCTTCCACTTGCCCATTTGCCTGCAGATGTGCTACACCTGCAAAACTTTTTCGGATCTTATACTTGGCACAGAAACCTTTAAATTCTTAGCTCTCCAACTGAGTTCCATTGTCTGTGATTATCTTCTGCTAAACCACAAAACTGTAAATGTTATTCTTCAAGATGAAATCAGTTACTTTCTTTGAGGTATGGTGGCCCTTGGCTCTTCTTCGACCCACTTTGTGAAGTAATTGACGACAACAATGGCATACTTCATGATGGATTTGAAAGTAGGCAATGCTCCAACCAAATTATTGCCCTAGACAGCAAACTGCCATGAATTGACCATTTGAGTCAACTATGTGGATGGCACTCTTGGAATCTTGGTGAATCTCTGACATCTGGCACACTTTCTGGCATATGCTGTAGAGTCTCGGTTTAAGTCGGGCTAGAAATAACTGTATCGAAGAATCTTCTTAACCAATGTTTGACCACCCGAATCTCCTCCACATTCTCCACCATGTAATTCTGCCAGAATTGCCTTAAATTCCTCTTTGGTAACACATCGGAGTAAAAGCATAGAAAACCCCTGCCTGTATAACCGACATCCTGCATAAGGAAAAGAGGTGCCTTTGCATTTGCTTCCTTCGCTTCTTCTGATCTTCTGGGAGTGTCCCGTTTAGAAGTTAGTGTTTGATTGGGATCATCTATGAGTGTGGCTCTTCGGTAGTTCCCATGACCTAATCAATATCAACATCTTCAGTACCCGGATTAGAGATAACTTTGATAGGCACTAATCCCAATAACTGAGCATATCCTGAGCTAGCATATTTGGCAAGTGAATCCGCCTTTATGTTCTTTTCTCTCAGAATATGAGTGATGGTGTAAAAATCCAGATTGTTGAGTAGCTCTCAAGCTTTAGATAGATAAGCTGGAAAGTTCCCACCTTTAGCTAGAAACTCTCGTTTGACCTGACACATCACCAACGGAGAATCGCTGAAAATTTGCAGAGCTTTCTAGTTGAGCTCCTCGCTGTCCTCATTCCAGCTATCAGAGCAGAGTACTCTGCTTCATTGTACGTTAATGGGAATGGCACTACATTGATCTAAAGTATTAAGTTTTTTCCTAATAAAGTAAAATATGTCATTGTACCTTTTTTCCTATGCTAATACTATTCTCAATGGATTTTCTTAGTAAGGTTTGAATAAGAAATTTTACTGATTCAGAAGTATTTTTTTTATAAAATAATATATTAAGATATTTCATTATACTTCTTCCCCACGTTAACACTTCCCTCTGGGTTTTTCTTAGAGGCTTCAATGAAACATTATGTTGAACTTGAAGTATCAAGCCATTTGTAAGGAGTATTGTTAACCCATAAAAAATGTTCCCGAAAATAATGAGCATGTTTAGGTTGATTTAAGATTTTAGGTCGTTAAGCCCTTTAGGTCGTCGTGTATTCTCTAGCTCGATGAGCTCCTTAACTCACATGAGCGTTCTAGGTCGTTATGGCATCTTAGATCGTTCGAATAACATGTGATGATCACGAAGCTTTGGCTCGTTTGAACATCTTAAGTTGTTGGGGGCATCTTCGTCCACTCAGAGGCTAGCTCGCAAGGTTCTTGGATCGCTAGCTCGTTAAAAGTTTTAGCCCGTTTCATCAAAGCCCAAACTGCTTCATTCTGGTTTAGCCCGTTTCGAGTAAGCTTGGGTCGCGCCACTCTGTCCAAGCCCGCAGCGTTACAACCTAGCCTGCTTCGCATCCTTTAGCTCGCACTACCTTCAGCTAAAACGAGTTGGGTCGCTCCGCCTTGTTTAGCATGTCCAGCCTTGCATTGGACCGTATAACATCCATACTATCCCACCTATGATCTAAAATAATAGCACTGTATTTACATAATTGCCACCTGGTCTGAACTCCACCTATAAATACCCCCCACGTTCCTTTACTTTGGGGGAGGGGGGAGCTTTTGGGGGTCACGAAGCGCTGCCGAAATTTCTCTACAACTATCCTAAGCGATTATAAGCACGTATTCTTCAAAATCAAGTAAAGATCCTTGATGAATCCGAACAAGATCTGTGTGAGAAAGAGTGATAAATTTGTTGTAAGAGAGAAGTAAATCTTGTAATCAACATATTAATAATGGAATCTCTTATGAAAGTGGACATAGATCCTTATTGGATCGAACCACTATAAAAACTCCGTGTTATTACTTTTATGCTTTTTGTATGTTTTTTATCGCGGCCTTACTTTGTACTTCCTTACCAATTTGGTGAAGTGTTTCGACGCACCTTGGTGTTGAATCCAATTTTGAGATCAACATTTGGTGCCCACCATGGGGCCGCGTTCACATCTCCTGCCTTGCCGTTAAGGTTCTAAGTCACATCCTTCTTCAACATTATGTCCAAATCTAAGAAGGCCACAAGCAAAACTATGGTAGAAGCTGATGGTGTTGCTAATGAAGAAACACCGCTCACAAATCGCTTTGAAGTTGGCGAAAATTCAGAAAGCAGAGCCGGTGTGACTAGAAATGAATTAAAAGTCGCTATTGCCAATGTCAACAACTGAATGGATGCTTATACTAAAATTATGATGAGAAACTTGATGCCGTCCTTAATGCCTGATCAAATCCATCTCCTCTGAAAGTGCAAATAGATCTCGAAGGGAATGATAAATAATTCACTTCCGATCATAACCGCAACAATAATATGGAAAACGGTTATGATGGGGTAAGTGATGGAGACGAAGCTAATATTGGAGAATTGAGATCAAAAGCTAAGAATCATTCCGAAGTGAATGCTCGAAAGGTCACTAACCCTGTCACGGGGGCATCCCCACGTCAAGAAGGCAAAGCATCCAAGCTCTTTAATCACGACCGTATTCCTAGACGAACATTTGGTAAAGAGCTCAGCTTCGCGGAGCATCATAGCACCGAAGAATATATCTCGGATATGATAAAACAAGCTATGAAAAAGAATCAAGCTAGCAAAGATGATGAAAGGGAATGAGACTTCTCCCCCGATAGGGCTCCGTTCACCGAGAGAATCGTCGAAGCAGAATGCCCAAAGAAGCTCAACCCACCGACGCTGCCTTTGTATAACGCCCTCGTTGATCCAAACTACTTTTTGTTTAAATATAAATGGCATATGAGTGCAGTTAAGGCAATGGATGAGATGAGATGCACGCATTTCCATCTTTACTAGAAGGAGCTGCATCGCTCTGGTTCACAAAACTACCTCCTAAATCTGTCGATCGGTTCTCCAATCTGATCAAAAAGTTCAAAGTGCAGTTCCGCTTATATGCTACCAAAGCCAAGGATGTTATAACGCTCTCAGCCATGAAACAGAAGTCAGGGAAACTGTCAAAGCCTTAATCGATTCAACATTGCCTTATCTAAAGTGAGGAATCCAGAGTCACACATAGTCCTCATGGCTCTACTCGATGCTATAGACAAAACGAGCGAATTCGAAAGGTGGATAATGGTGAAAGAATCGACAACGCTCGACAAGTTCTATAAAAAAGCAGAGGAGTATATGAGGATTGATGATAATTATGTGCCCCTTCAGATCATTGACAGTAACCCACTTCTTGAGGCTCCCACAAGTGCAGCCATGCATTCCAACCAAAAGAGTATTTAGAGGCAGGAGCGAATCAGTGGCGGAAACAACAACAAGGCTACAAAGAAGTCTCGCCTTTTCAATTTGTCAGAGCTAACTCCTTTGAATGACACTCCTGAAAACATCTAGCGAACAAGAATTCCGAGGAGTATGAGGAGTCAAACCCAATGAGGGTAAGTAACAAAGCAGCAAACTCGGGAAAATTATGCAGATTTCACAACCAACCAGGTCACAACACCAATGAGTGCCGATATATGAAGAACCTCATTGAGGAATTGATTAGGAAAAACAGGTTGCAACAATATGTAAAGAATCCACAGGCTTTAAATCCTTCTGCAATTCCTCAGAGGCCAGGGCCAGGGGAATCGAGTGATCAGTCTGGTCCAGGCAACGTAGCTTCTGTTCAAGCCAATCCAAGACTGATTATCAACTAATAGTTGTTGAGGGTGCTCCAACTTGAGTCGCTCGGAATAAGCAATCAGCATTGCTATATCCTTACTTTATGCTTTACTTCTTGCCTTAGTTCATGCTTTGCTTCGCATTTTACTTTCTATTATATTCAAGACTTATTGTAAAACAGTCTGTAATAATCTGCAGGTGATACACTGAACATAAGCTCTGTGACTAAGCGCAAATATGTTTGAATGATTTTCTCGCATGTGAAATTATATGTCAAATTGAAACTTTCATAAAAAGTTGATTTCATATTGCAAGTCAACTGTCGAGTTCTTGCTCATGTATCATAGCGACTTTGACAATACTGGTTCAAGGGCTGAATACTGTGAGTTCCCAGCATACGAGAATTCAAGAAAAAAATATGGGAAAGACACTACCTTGAAAAGTAAATGGAAAAATCGCAAAGATTCAAACAGTGATCAAGCGCCACGACAAATAAATGAAAAGCTGCAACTTTTATCAAAGAGGCACCTCCCTAAGTGAGGGATCCAAAGCTTCAGCTCCTAAACCAGAATAACTTGCTAAGTCAAGCATATGGTAAAGGGACTGATAGCCACCCCGCGAAGCGATAAAACAACCAAAAAGTTCACTTACGTAGCATCTGAAATGTCAGACGTGAAAAGTGTCGAACTATTCGTGTAACATCTTAAATGTCAGATGTGAAGAATGAAAAAGTTCACTTACGTAGCATTTGAAATGTCAGATGTGAAAAGTGTCGAACTATTCGCGTAACATCTGAAATGTCAGATGTGAAGAATGAAAAAGTTCACTTACGTAGCACCTGAAACCTCAGATGTGAAAAGTGTCAAACTATTCGCGTAACATCTGAAATGTCAGATGTGAAGAATGAAAAAGTTCACTTAGGTAGCATCTGAAATGTCAGATGTGAAAAGTGTCGAACTATTCGCATAACATCTGAAATGTCAAATGCAAAGAATGAAAAAGTTCACTTACGTAGCATCTGAAATCTCAAATGCGAAAAGTGTCAAACACACTCATATGAGTCTTTAGAGTGATAACGTTCAGGACCTACAGTCAACCTAAGTTGACAGGTCAACTTTAAACGTTAACATAAACTTGAATTAAAATGCCACGACTATGCGAACAATATTTGATGAGTTTTGAACCATCAGATAAGATGCTCCTAGACTAGCATTTAGGTCAACGCAAGTCAAAGTTCGTTATAGTTCTTCTCTAACTAATTCGTTGTCAACATGGATAGTTGATAACGAGTATATGTTTAAAATCATGAAAAGGTTTGTCTTACATGCAGAACAAGAAGCATAAGACGAATGAATCCAAAAGCAAAGATCGCCACAACAAATAGTTTTTGATCTTAATATAAAGGCTTGAAGTGCATCAGGCAAAATACAGTTCCATCGCTACATCACAAGTCCAATACAAAGACATTGGATGCAAAATATCATAAGTGTGCTAAGCGAGGACCGACACTCGCATATACAACTAGTCTATAGCATGAGCACATAAAAGATAAATAGAAAAAGACAGATAAGAGAGCTACTTCCTTTGATCAATAGATCATTCCCCACCTTAAGCGGGAGGAGGAGTACCAGTCATCTCTGCCTTGCCTCCAGGACTTGATAGTTCAGCAATGATCTTGTCCTGAGACCTAAGAGCCTAAATAAGCGTGGCCTTGTCCTTCTCTAAAGTGGTGATGAGTTCAATGTTCTCCATGTTCAGCCTCTGAAGCTCGCAAGCAAAGGTGCTCCAGGATCCTAGTTTGCACGCGTAATATTGACCGATTTCCTCAAGGTGCTTGTCCATCCAAGTCCTAATAGCCTCAAGTTGCGTCAGCGAATGATTCTTTATAATGTCTAAATCTTCGGAGACTGTTCGATTGTTAGACGGATATATATCCAAGCTAAACTGGTCAAACTTCACTCCTTGAAGACACCAACCTTCGAAGTGGTCAGCAAGCTCAGAGGTGTGTGGTTTGGAAACATAACTAGGCTTGTCTATGATGGCTTTTAGCTTGGCCAAACTGGGGGCAACAGGTGTAGTTTTAGTCTCTGACGTCGGAAGTTTTTCCAACCTGTGATGCTTGCGAGATGTGTCCTCACTTGAGGTCCCTTCAGTTCTTTTAGACATCCTGTGCGAATAGCAATTTTAAGAAGTAAACAAGAAATCAGAAGGCAGCTTGTTCAAGTTATTTCAGATTGTTCCTACCATCCTTGGAATCTTAGGTCGTTCTGTATGGTATCGGAATTTAGTTCGTTCTACACAACCAAGGAGCTTTAGGTTGCTATAACAGTTCGGTTCCTCATGAAGTTTTTTTACTTCAAGTTTTAAGGTCATGAACAACCCAAGTCCGCAAGGGTTCAGCGACCCAAGGTTTAGGATTGAAATGACGACCTAAAGCCTTGAACTATCACAACGACCTAAAGTAGGGTTGTGGTCTAAAACCTGAATGTGGTTACAACGACCTAATTCAACACGAGCCATTACAAAACAACGACCTGAGATGTACAACCAACAGAGGCGCTTCAACTTTGAAATGAACGACAAGGCATGATATTGCAAATTAAGGACATCAGTGAACTATGGAATTGAACGAGGTTATCATTTTAGGGCATGTGATTCTTAGCAGTTAGAGGCGCGACCAAATTGTAAGAATTTGTACATGAAAGTTAAGCTAAAAAACATTAAAAACAGGCAAGCTCAAGGTCGCTAAACCCATCAACATTGTCATCAAACGCACAATTGAAATTGTACTAAACAATATTCTCACAAAAGTCTAAGAACATCAAGTTCAACTTAGATTGTACATATACACACAACAAGTAAAAGCTTTGAATCGCACCTGGTTCTTAGTGATGAGGAGCTTCGAACTTGATTATAAGACTAAGAGATTATTCGGATTTCAATTGCCTTAATTATGATGTAAATCGGTGGATTTAGTTGATGTTGGTCACCATTGATGAGGGTTTTTAGCTTAAGGGAGGCTTTTAAGAGAATGATGACTTGAAGAGGAGATAAAGGGGTGTTTAAACAAATAAACCAAGTTCGCAGGGCCCCACAGCGGTCTAATCCCAAGGAGAATTCCAATGGACTTTTAGCGATGCGTGACCCAGAAGCCGTGACGACTTGAAAGCATAACACGACCTAAGCAGCTGGATGACCTAGGAATAAAACACTCTAAAAGTTCACACGGTATGAAGGCCCAAATGACTTAAAATCTTAAATTGCATGCTAATCTAACCAAATTTGAAGTCCGTATTATTTTCAATAAATACAAACTTCGAGGGGCAAATGTTAACCCATAAAATATGTTCCCGAAAATAATGAGCATGTTTTGGTTGATTTAAGATTTTAGGTCGTTAGGCCCTTTAGGTCGTCATGTCCTCTCTAGCTCGATGAGCTCCTTAACTCACATGAGCGTTCTAGGTCGTTATGGCATCTTAGATCATTCAAATAATATGTGATGATCACAAAGCTTTGGCTCATTTGAACATCTTAAGTAGTTGGGGCATCTTCGTGCACTCAGAGGCTAGCTCGCAAGGTTCTTGGACCGCTAGCTCATTAAATTTTTAGCCCGTTTCGTCAAAGCCCAAACTGCTTCATTCTGGTTTAGCCCATTCCAAGTAAGCTTGGGTCGTGCCGCTCGGTTCAAGCCCGCAGTGTTACAACCTAGCTCGCTTCGCGTCCTTTAGCTCGCACTACCTTCAGCTAAAACAAGTTGGGTCGCTCCACCTTGTTTAGCACATCCCGTCTTGCTTTGGACCGTATAACGTCCATACTAGCCCGCCTATGATCTAAAACAAGAGCACGGTATTTACATAATTTCCACCTGGTATGAACTCCACCTATAAATACCCCCCACATTCCTTCACTTTGGGGGGGGGGGGGAGAGCTTTTGGGGGTCACAAAGTGCTGCCGAAATTTCTTTATAACTATCCTAAGCGATTCTAAGCACGTATTCTCCAAAATCAAGTGAAGATCCTTGATGAATCCGAACAAGTTCTATGTGAGAAAGAGTGATAAATTTGTTGTAAGAGAGAAGTAAATCTTGTAATCAACATATTAATAATGGAATCTCTTATGAAAGTGGACGTAGATCCTCATTGGATCGAACCACTATAAAAACTCTGTGTTTTTTTTTGCTTTTTGTATGTTTTTGATCGCGTCCTTACTTTGTTCTTCCTTACCAATTTGGTGAAGTGTTTTGACGCACCTTGGTGTTGAATCCAATTTTGAGATCAACAAATATCATTTTTAATATCTATTATTTTATCACTATTTTCCTCGTTCAAGGTGTCACATTGGATTTACGAAACATAGATTTTCAATGAGACAATAGACAATATGTATATATATCGAATGAACACTCACACAGATATATATATATATATAAGTAAAATAATAATGAAGTCGCCAAAACAGCTACGTATGCGGCGGGAAAATGTAAATGGTGAGACGGTTTTTTCATCTTCATCCATCTTTCCTTCATGTAGCCTTTCTCTTCGAAATCTCATATTATCTTTATACCTTCTCCTCAAATCGTCTTCTCCTCAAAACCCTATTTCGTCAGCGAGTTTGTCAACGGTGTACCTATTTTTCGTTTTCAGATTTGGGCTACCCCATGTAATCGATCTAAGATCTAGTCTTCCTCGTTTTAATCGTTGTAACGACCCGCCTTTTTGCATGGTTTTTGCCGGTAATTAAATCAACTTAATCCATTCATAAAGACGGATTGTTAGGGGTACTTACACATTTGCACAATTTGAAAAGAACTTTTCCATTATCATAAAATAATATTACATCAGATTTACAAGAGATACATCAGAGTACATCGATTACATAGTGGAAGAGATACTAAACTCAGCGGAAGAATGCAAATGCTCCAAGACATAATAACTCCAACTAAAACCATAATCATTATCCAACCAACTCCAAGGCTAAATCTGCGAACCAAACTACTAGGCTGCCCATGTAAAAATTATGGGCACCCAGAGTTTAGGTATGGGAAAAATAAACTCCAAGTAAGTCATGGGACTGGTGTGAGAACTCAAAACAGTTGTTTTTAGGGTTTATTTTAAAGTTAGGTAATTCACCGGACTACGCCGCTAATGCGGACCGGGTTTACTCCATGTGAATACCAATGCATATAAATTCACAATGACTTTTTGAAAAATGAAACTAACATAAAGTCTCGCGGCACACACACAATGCAAATGCACATATGGGCGAGATTTCTCCTTATGATAGTCAAAAATGCCTTTTACCCGAAAATCCTCTTTGATATTATTATTGGTGCATAGTGTGAAAAACCTTTCGAAAGTAAATATATTAAACTGGCTAGCATAATGCCCCATCCCATTTAACTGACGTAATCCTACTAGTAACCACCAAGCAAGACAAATAAAATCGTGCAGGCTCGTAATAGAGATTGAGTTTCCAACAATGACTGGGCAAAGGAACTCCTTACCAAACCGAATTTTGAACACGTCTAGAGGGATGTCCGAGGATCAACAGTGATGCTCCTCGTGCCAACGCAAGGTCTGGTTAGCTTTGTAACACCCCACGTCCATTAATGTCACTCACAAAGGGAATGCATTAACTTCCATGGAGGTTATAAGTGAATATAGAACAGAAAAATTACAACAAGACAGATAATAAATAGTACTTGGAAATCTAAAACTTCATTTTATTGCAGCGGAAATTAAACATGTTTGTTACATCATAAAACCATAGATCATAACCCAGTACAATATCCATCTTCATAAAAACAAAATACATAATCCCATTACATAAATAGCCATTAAAAATATAACAAGCTGGACTTTACTTCAATGGTCCAAGCTTTCCAAAGAGAGATGAAGCAATTCAATCAAACTCCACTAGAGCTGGGCCCAACCTGAGGACCTGGAGGGGGAAAAAGGATAGAAATAGAGGGGATCAGACATAAAGTCTGTCGAGTATGATAATTCTAACAATACTATTATCAAAATAACTAGACTAAGGCATAAGCTGGAAGACAAGTAAATGTCTATGAACTCTTAGGAAGATAAAGATAGCGTTTAAGATAACGTTAAAGATAACAGTAAAGGCACACCTAATTACTAACGAATGATTACTACACTGCACCGCACATTACTACACTACACCACACCAGTCACCCTATTGTTTGATCCCACTTGCTTCACACAGAAACTTTATAAATAGCCTTGCGTACCCCTAGCTGACTACATAGGTGCCGTCTGCCCCTATCTCCACTAGGTGTACCCCACTACCCACTTTCGATCGGCTCCCTACTCGTAGATACCCGTGCTGGCCCCACAGTATGGTGTATCACTCCCCTAAAGTGGCAACCCGATACAACTTGAGAATGCACGGCTTATACCCACACGATGCAACAACGTCTTACCTACCAACCCGGGTCCACACACGCATATGAAACCCGTTGGACTTGCGTTGCCACCGCTCCCCGTTTTGGCCTCTTATAGTCAAACTCAGTATGCGTGTCCCGTCCTCGACTTGGGTCGAGCCCACAAAGATACGTTTGGGATACTGGTTGAAATGGGCCCCCACAAGCTACCCACCTAAGCTTGTCATTAATATATCCCACTTAACCCTCTTAGTCATGTTCATTTACATGTGTGTTTGGTTAAGTCTTACTAATCGTATTTCACATGCCACTAAGGGCACCCCCTAGATTCCTCATGCCACCCAAGGCACCTACATAACCCCCATGTCCCACCTTACATGTTTATCTGGTTAAGTATTTCTTAATTCATTCAGGCCATAACCTCATAAAGACCTCTCACGTTAGACTGACATTTATGGCAGCTGGATTTGCCGGGCGGGTCCGGGCAGTCTTACACCATAAAAGAGTCTAACCTCGTGTCTTTACAACCGTTATGCTTTAGTTTAGGCCTAGGACCTCTCACATTGGGCTGACATTTGTGACCACTGGATTTGCCGAGCGGTTCCGGGCAGGTTTACGTCACAAACGAGTCCAACCTCGTGTCCTAAGCATTGATTGACAACTTTCAATCTTTTACCCCAGTTTTAATAATTCCCTATCCAAATTATTAATTAAGTCCACTTTTATTGATGTCCATAATTGACTCAATTATGGTCATCCATTCATGGTATGCAAAATCATATCAATTGCACCCTAACATCTTATTATTAAATCCTTAATATTACCCCTACCCCACGTTTATACGTTCGCTTATTCAATGCATAATATAGGCTAGACTTGAATAGTCCAACGCACAGCAGAAAGCCAAATTAACATATAGACAATAAAATAAATCTAATCATGATAGGGGTGAAACTTGCATAAATTACACATGTTAAGGATCAAAAGGTGTCAACTTGTTAAATGTCACAATTCACATGATATGATCATAGCCCAAATCTATACATAAACTTGCATATGGGGTTTTTAGGCAACATAATGATAGTGTGAACTAGCATAGGATATCACATATGTCATAGCATAATTCTAGATGTCATAGTAGATGTCATGGCATATGTTCATAACTTTTCTAATCAATTTAACTTGCATATGTAACTTGTCATATAGATCAACATAGCCCAAACATGATGATTTAATTAATATGAACTAACTAGCATAGATGGCTTTCTAACATGTATGATTCATCACAACTTAGCATAGAAACTTTCAACATACATAGCATGATTTATAACATATAGTATATCATCACCACATAGCATAGGATTAATAACATACATGATAGCATATGACAATTCACATCATCTACTTACAATCCATTCATGACTTAACCTAATTAAAATGATAATAATCTTGTTAAGACTATCATACTCACAATTTAGAGAAGAAAAGAGATAGTTTTGCTTTGTTTTAGGGTTGAGAGAATTAGAATTGAATTTGCTTTTCTTCTTTCTTAGTTGGCGGCGGCTCCATTGATTTCCATGGCGATGGTATGACGGTAACTATTCTATTTTAATTAGGTTTAGGGTTAGCATTAGGATGTATTTATAGGTGTAGGAAGTTATTTAGGACCATTAGATTAACCATGAACCATGAGAACCAATCAAATGCAAAATCTGCATTTGAGCGAATCGGCCCACGGGTTGACAGCCAAACACCCTGGATTAACCCCTAGTCGACCCAGCAGAGCTTGGGTCGACCTCAAAAATGGGCCGGTTCGGTTATTCCCCCTCCCAATTCGCTATTTTGAACTTTTTCGCATATTTATTTATTTAATTTTTAATTTTTTATATATATATATATCAATATATATATTTCTCTGCGCAACCCATTTCACTTAATTCTTTTCTAAAAATTAAGTATACTTTAATTTGTGAATTTTAATGTTATAAAATTACGGGGTGTTACATTCTCCCCTCCTTAAAGGATTTCGTCCCCGAAATCTCCAAGTCAAGAAGAATGTATATCCTACCATCTAATCGTCCATCTACTCAACCATCAAACACCAGCATCCATTGTCCTTAAAAGACTTCTAATGCTTTAATGTTTATATGCACAATGTGTTTATATGTCCATATCTAATGCAAAATTAGGCGGTCTACTGATTCAGTCGACCTCCTTAGTGCAATTCATGATAGTGCCATGCGTCCAATATGTATGCAAAAGATTCCTAATGATACATATTAATTCTATATGCGTGCACAACCATCCACCCGAATGCAGCAACTACATGATAATACAACCATTATACATCCATTTTACTAAATACATCCATATATATGCAATATGCAATATGAAGTGACTGAGCCGATCTGGTGCCTAATAGTGTGTGTATATGCATCCACGAGCAACCACTAGCAAACACTTGCATCCACTTTGCATTCACCATACATAACATGTCTCAAACACATGTTTCAACCATAGGATTATCCTAACTAAAGGTCAAAGATACTAGCGAGATGATATACTAAAGATAAGATAAGTACAAGCTAAGCGATAAAGGAGAAATTAAAAGAC
Source organism: Allium sativum (assembly GCA_030737875.1). Taxonomy (NCBI): domain Eukaryota; kingdom Viridiplantae; phylum Streptophyta; class Magnoliopsida; order Asparagales; family Amaryllidaceae; genus Allium; species Allium sativum. The sequence goes on from CM060920.1 coordinate 969,287,004, forward strand.
ATACCCTCAAAAAGAAAAGGGTATCGTGAACGCATCTTCTCTTCCGTCTCCCAAGTAGCGTTGCTCTCATCATCTCCCCATTGCACTTTGACTAGTCTGACCTCTCGATTCCTCAACCTCCTGATCTCCGACCTAAGAATGTGCGTAGGAGCTCGTCGAATTGTCGCATCAAACTCTATCTCCACCTCTCTAAGAAAGCTCGGCTCTACCACTTCCGCGGTCTCGTGCAAGCACTTCCTCAAATGTGACATATGGAATACGTCGTGTACACCACTAAGTCTCTCGGGCAACTCCACTCTATACGCCATCTGTCCAATTTTCTCCTTAATAGGAAACGGCCCTACAAACCTTGGTGCTAATTTCCCAACGGACCCAAAGCGAACAACGTTCCGTAATGGAGACACTTTGACAAAGACCATGTCCCCATCTTCAAACTCGAGATCTGTCCTCCTCTTATCTGCATAAGATTTCTGCCTATCCTGTGCTGCTTTCATCCTCCTTCGAATCAAGTCGATCTTCTTCGAAGTCTCCCTAATCATATCGGGCCCAAGTAAGATCTTATCCGTAGATTCCCACCAACATGTAGGTGAACGACAAGGTCGTCCATAAAGAGCTTCGAATGGTGCCATACCAATGCTGGACTGAAAGCTGTTATTATATGCGAACTCCACCAATGGAAGATGCTCTTCCCACGTACCCCCAAAGTCTAGGATACGTAGCCTCAACAGATCCTCTAGAATGCGATTCACCCTCTCGGTCTTGCCGTCCGTCTGAGGATGATATGCGGTGCCCAAACATAACTGAGTCCCTACCGCCTCTTGTAAGCTTCTCCAAAATTCGCTAGTGAAAATAGGATTGCGGTCGCTCACTATGCTAGAAGGAACACCGTGCAAACGAACTATTTCTCGAACGTATACGGAGGCTAACCATGGAGCAGTCCTCTTACTCTTCACGGGAATAAAATGGGCGCTCTTAGTAAGTCTATCTACTATAACCCAAATTCCCGTATTACCCTTCCTCGATCGTGGTAATCCATCCACAAAATCCATCGAGATGCTTTTCCATTTCCATAGTGGAACCTCCAATGGGTGAAGCAACCCACCGGGTTTCTTTTGCTCCGCTTTTACTTGTTGGCACACCAAGCATCTAGCGACATACTCGGCCACGTCTTTCTTCATGCCGGCCCAAAAGTAAACTCTCTTCATGTCTTTGCACATCTTGTCCCTACCGGGATGAATGGTCATCTTTGAATGATGTGCTTCGTCAAGAATAGTCTTCCTTAGGTCATCGTCTTTTGGTACACAAAGTCTACCGTCCCTACGTAACCAACCCTTATCGTCTAGGGTATACCTACGGAGATGGCTTGATGACTCCCCTCCTTTGAGTTTTTCTACTAACTCAACCAACTGCGGGTCGTCTCGTTGTGCCTCGCCAATCCGTCCCAAAAACGTAGGTCTGACCTCCAAGGATGCTAGAAAACCGGGTACGAAGTCAACGGAAGGTCTAAAGTCAAACATCGAAATGAATTCTAAACTTCGCCGCTCAACAAACAAAGGACTTAAGGATAATCTTTTTCTACTTAAGGCGTCTGCCACCACGTTACCCTTGCCAGGGGTATAGGCTATTTCGAAGTCGTAGGATGCTAAGAACTCCATCCACCTTTGCTGCCTTAAGTTCAAGTCCTTTTGAGAGAATAGGTATTTTAAAGACTTGTGATCAGTGAATAATTCGAATTTCTCGCCAAGAAGATAATGACGCCAAGACTTAAGCGCGAAAACAATAGCGGCCAATTCTAGGTCATGTGTAGGATAATTTTTCTCATGCGCTCTCAACTGCCTTCCACCATAGGCTATTACCCTACCCTCTTGCATTAAGACTGCGCCTAGTCCTGTCCCACAAGCATCAGTATAAACAGTAAATGGCTTACTCCTGTCTGGCAATACTGAGACTGGGGCTGAAGTCAAAGCTCTCTTCAAACGTTGGAACGCATCATCACAATCTACGTCCCATGTGAAAACTAGGTTCTTCTTCGTCAAGCGTGTCAATGGAGCTGATATTTTTGCGAAGTCTTTGATAAACTTCCTATAGTAGCCAACCAAACCCAAGAAACTTCTCACTTCGGTAGCATTTTTAGGGACCTTCCAATCTTGGATGGCCACCACCTTCGCGGGATCCATGGCTATCCCTTCTTTGGAAACCACGTGCCCCAAGAACCGTACTTCCTTCCTCCAGAAGTGACACTTCGAAAATTTAGCTTTAAGCTTATGCGCTCGAAGAGTCTCCAACACTTCCCTAAGTTGTAGGGCATGCTCTTCTTCATCCTTAGAAAAGATCAAGATGTCATCTACAAAGACTACCACAAATTTTTTAAGGTACTCCCTAAACACGCTACTCATCAAATCAACAAAGTATGCGGGGGCGTTTGTCAAACCGAAGGGCATCACTAGCCATTCATAGAAACCATCCGGAGTCCTAAAGGCAGTCTTGTCTATGCTATCCTCAGCCACTCTCAACTGATTGAACCCAGTGGCTAAGTCCAACTGTGAAAATACTGAGGCGCCAACTAACTGATCGAAGAGATCGTCAATCCTCGGCAGTGGGTGTCTGTTCTTCTTAGTAAGTTTATTAAGTTCTCTATAGTCCACACACAGTCTAAGGGACCCATCCGCCTTCGTGGAAAATACTACTGGAGCATCCCACTCCGATATACTTCGTCTTATGAACCGCTTCTCAAGCAACTCCTTCACTTGCTTACCGAGTTCTCTCCTTTCACGTGGAGCCATGTGGCGTACTGGCAAAGATACTGGTTTCGCATTATCCACAAGATATATTCGAAAATCTATCTCCCGCTTCGGAGGCAAGCCCTTCACCTCCTCAAACACATCCGAATATTCTCGGACCACTCTAACAGATCGTAGATTTTCTTCAGACGTGTCAAGCGATTCTAGATAACTTAGCATAACCGAATTTATGGGATTACAAAAGATTTCGAGAGTGTTGCCAAGGCGAGTCACGAGCCTAGCTACTCTCCTTTCACAATCAAGAACGGCCCCATTTCTGGATAACCAATCCATTCCTAAAATTAGCCCATAGCCCGTGAAGCCCAACACATAAGCATCACATCTAAATTCAACGCTAAGTATGGAAATTTTCAAATCCAAACACATCATGGACAAATAAGCTGAGCCCCCTATTGGATTCGAAACAACTAAGGGATCCTCTACTAAACTGGTGTTTAAGTGCAGTGATTCAACTAATGATGTAGAGATAAACGAATGTGATGCGCCCGAATCGAATAAGGTACGGACAGGATGATCAAACAGAAAAACTAAGCTTTCAATAGAAATGGTTCTACCTCGTTCTTGCAGCGGTGGGACCGCGAGAGCCTGAACTTGTCCCCTAGCCTGCCCTGGTGCCATAAGAGCCTGCACCTGTCCTCCCGAGGTAGCTCCTGCCCTCTGCCCCATCTTTGGGTAGTTCTTCACTAAATGTCCCGCATCGCCACAATGAAAACAGCCTGTCTTCTTTTTCTTTCGGCAATCCTGGCTGAGATGGCCTGGGATTCCACAGTTAAAGCACTTCTTCTTTCCCTTGCCATTATTGTCTTTTCCACCCTTCTTGTTTTGATGTTGTGGTTTCTTCTGATCCCCCTTCTTCTCGGGCGCCTTATCAGCTTTAGCGCTTTTCTCCTCATGCATGAGCGCCATTTCTACTAACTTCTCAAAGGTGGCCCCCATCAGGATGTGGGTCATAGCCAATCCTTGCAATGGTTCATTCAAGCCATTCACGAACCTTAGAGCCTTCTTCTCCGGCGTGTTTACTAAGTCCAAGCCAAACCTTGCTAACTGATTAAATTTATTGACATATTATTTCACTGATGAGCTTCCTTGCTTCAATGTCAAGAACCTTTCCATATATAGATTTTCTTCCGCCCTTGAGAGAAACTTCGCCTCGAACCTACGTCTGAAATCCGCCCAAGAGTCAACAGGACGCTCCCCATTAGTGACCTCCCACCAAAACGAGGCCTCTCCCTTCATCAACCAAGCTGCTAAACGAACTCTCCTCCCTTCTTCTACTTCAAAGATTTCTAGCAATTCTTCCACCTCCTTAAGCCAGTCTCTAGCTTCCACAAGCGTTTCTGACCCTTGAAATGGTTTTCCACCCATAGCCTTGAATTCCTTGCACGTCTTTGCAAAAGTATCTACGCGAGGAGGAGGAGGAACAGGTGCAACTGGTGGTGGAGGAACATTGGCTGGACCTGCACCGGCCCTAGCCTCCAATAGCCTGCTATACCATCCTGGTATCGTTACACCGTCGGGTAGATTAAGATCTTCAGCCATGCTGAAACGAAAAAGGAAAGGTTCAAAATGGAGAACTCGAAAGATAAAGAAATGTGGCTATTGGGAATTATGTTTTTCTTAAAAGCTTTTCTCTTTAAATTTCTCATTAAAACATGTTTTTGAAAACACTTCTTCCAAAAATAACTATTTTTCTAAAGTATTTTTATCTGTTCTGGTAACCTTAAGCTCTGATACCATGTGTAACACCCCACGTCCATTAATGTCACTCACAAAGGGAATGCATTAACTTCCATGGAGGTTATAAGTGAATATAGAACAGAAAAATTACAACAAGACAGATAATAAATAGTACTGGTAAATCTAAAACTTCATTTTATTGCAGCGGAAATTAAACATGTTTGTTACATCATAAAACCATAGATCATAACCAAGTACAATATCCATCTTCATAAAAACAAAATACATAATCCCAATACATAAATAGCCATTAAAAAGATAACAAGCTGGACTTTACTTCAACGGTCCAAGCTTTCCAAAGAGAGATGAAGCAATTCAATCAAACTCCACTAGAGCTGGGCCCAACCTGAGGACCTGGAGGGGGAAAAAGGATAGAAATAGAGGGGGTCAGACATAAAGTCCGGCGAGTATGATAATTCTAACAATACTATTATCAAAATTACTATACTAAGGCATAAGCTGGAAGACAAGTAAATGTCTATGAACTCTTAGGAAGATAAAGATAGCGTTTAAGATAACGTTAAAGATAACGGTAAAGGCACACCTAATTACTAACGAATGATTACTACACTGCACCGTACATTACTACACTGCACCACACCAGTCACCCTATTGTTTGATCCCACTTGCTTCACACAGAAACTTTATAAATAGCCTTACGTACCCCTAGCTTACTACATAGGTGTCGTCTGCCCCTATCTCCACTAGGTGTACCCCACTACCCACTTTCGATCGGCTCCCTACTCGTAGATACCGTGCTGGCCCCACAGTGGGGTGTATCACTCCCCTAAAGTGGCAACCCGATACAACTTGAGAATGCACGGCTTATACCTACACGATGCAACAACGTCTTACCTACCAGCCCGGGTCCACACACGCATATGAAACCCGTTGGACTTGCGTTGCCACCGCTCCCCGTTTTGGCCTCTTATAGTCAAACTCAGTATGCGTGTCCCGTCCTCGACTTGGGTCGAGCCCACAAAGATACGTTTGGGATACTGGTTGAAATGGGCCCCCACAAGCTACCTACCTAAGCTTGTCATTAATATATCCCACTTAACCCTCTTAGTCATGTTCATTTACATGTGTGTTTGGTTAAGTCTTACTAATTGTATTTCACATGCCACTAAGGGCACCCCCTAGATTCCTCATGCCACCCAAGGTACCTACTTAACCCCCGTGTCCCACCTTACATGTTTATCTGGTTAAGTATTTCTTAATTCATTCAGGCCATAACCTCATAAAGACCTCTCACATTAGACTGGCATTTATGGCAGCTGGATTTGCCGGGCGGGTCCGGGCAGTCTTACACCATAAAAGAGTCTAACCTCGTGTCTTTACAACCGTTATGCTTTAGTTTAGGCCTAGGTCCTCTCACATTGGGCTGACATTTGTGACCACTAGATTTGCCGGGCGGCTCCGGGCAGGTTTACGTCACAAACGAGTCCAACCTCGTGTCCTAAGCATTGATTGACAACTTTCAATCTTTTACCCAGTTTTAATAATTCCCTATCCAAATTATTAATTAAGTCCACTTTTATTGATGTCCATAATTGACTCAATTATGGTCATCCATTCATGGTATGCAAAATCATATCAATTGCACCCCAACATCTTATTATTAAATCCTTAATATTACCCCTACCCCACGTTTATACGTTCGCTTATTCAATGCATAATATAGGCTAGACTTGAATAGTCTAACGCACAGCAGAAAGCCAAATTAACATATAGACAATAAAATAAATCTAATCATGATAGGGGTGAAACTTGCATAAATTACACATGTTAAGGATCAAAAGGTGTCAACTTGTTAAATGTCATAATTCACATGATATGATCATAGCCCAAATCTATACATAAACTTGCATATGGGGTTTTTAGGCAACATAATGATAGTGTGAACTAGCATAGGATATCACATATGTCATAGCATAATCCTAGATGTCATAGTAGATGTCATGGCATATGTTCATAACTTTTCTAATCAATTAAACTTGCATATGTAACTTGTCATATAAATCAACATAGCCCAAACATGATGATTTAATTAATATGAACTAACTAGCATAAATGGCTTTCTAACATGTATGATTCATCACAACTTAGCATAGAAACTTTCAACATACATAGCATGATTTACAACATATAGTATATCATCACCACATAGCATAGGATTAATAACATACATGATAGCATATGACAATTCACATCATCTACTTACAATCCATTCATGACTTAACCTAATTAAAATGATAATAATCTTGTTAAGACTATCATACTCACAATTTAGAGAAGAAAAGAGAGAGTTTTGCTTTGCTTTAGGGTTGAGTGAATTAGAATTGAATTTGCTTTTCTTCTTTCTTAGTTTGCGGCGGCTCCATTGATTTCCATGGCGATGGTATGACGGTAAATATTCTATTTTAATTAGGTTTATGGTTAGCATTAGGATGTATTTATAGGTGTAGGAAGTTATTTAGGACCATTAGATTAACCCTGAACCATGAGAACCAATCAAATGCAAAATCTGCATTTGAGCGAATCAGCCCACGGGTTGACAGCCAAACACCCTGGATTAACCCCTAGTCGACCCAGCAGAGCTCAGGTCGACCTCAAAAATGGGCCGGTTCGGTTATTCCCCTTCCCAATTCGCTGTTTTGAACTTTTTCGCATATTTATTTATTTAATTTTTAATTTATATATATATAAAAATATATATATATATTTCTCTGCGCAACCCATTTCACTTAATTCTTTTCTAAAAATTAAGTATACTTTAATTTGTGAATTTTAATTTTATAAAATTACGGGGTGTTATAAACTTTGTAACTAGATAACTTAGAGTACGCCTGAGTATGTCATCTCCCGGTCGTTACCGACCTTTCCGAGCGCGCGCCAACGACAACCACAAAAGCAGTTGTTTTTCCACATAGGTTAATACCTGGGCTCCGTACCATAGTACACCTTTTATCTAGAAGGAGACAACACCCCAAAACCCTGCTGCATTTCTTCCTGTTTCGGCCATTTACTGGGGTGTGAGGCTTGCCGAGGTCACAATATACACAATGCTATGCTTAAATAATCCCTGCTTTGATCATCCATAGCTCACCGTATAACTTAAGTATGCCACATTGTCCATTCGCAACGCATCACTGGTTTCGATCATTATATAACCTCTAAGTTCAAACATCTTACAGAAGGGTGTTAAGCAAGAAAATAAATTCTCCACCACCAAGCATATATATATATATATATATATATATAACACAGATCAGTGCTGCGCCGTCAGTTATAATGTCAGACACACAATTCATTAAAGTCTGTTCTGGGTCTGAACGAAATAACAATCCGGAATTCCTTCACATACGTTCGGGCTTCTTGCCACTTATCCGATATAAAATCCATTTACAAATGGGAGATACCCTTTTGAGACATTCAGCAAGTCGTCCTTACGATATGAAGGATCTCGGTCTTCAACACCGCCTTTAATTGCTCCAGAACGTCGTTTTATTTCTTGTAATGGTTTTCGGACATACATCCAATCCCGGACTTTCCAAATAAAAAGCTCAATTTTAAAAACACAATTATGGAACACACAGGCTTTAAACCAAACCTTCTTCCATCTTCGATTTTTTTTAAATTATTTTTTTTAAACCCATTCTAGAATTATCTTTAACAAAATTCCATATTTCAACTTTTCTCCTTTAAAACACTTCCTTTAAATCAAAGATAATCGAGCCCTAAAACCTTAATTAATTTTTCTTTATAACTCGTTGTCGAAATCCAGTTTCCTTTTAAAATCCGTAATCCACATTTCAACCATAGTTTCCAATTAAATCGATTTCCCAACATTCAATTCTTTAATCTTAACTGAAAGATTATACTTCCTTCCTAATTTCTTATTTTTAATTTCTTCAAATCAAAAATTAGGTTAAATCCCAAATTACGATACGAGTTTCCACAACTCAATCTCATTGGGTTTCAAGAATGATATTACTGAAGATATGATTCACGACAAAACCCAAATCAATCGATATTGAACATAAGTTACACAGAAATTGTATCAACTTATATTCGATATCAATTCTCATAATCAATGAATACTGTAAGTAGAACAACGATATAATAATAATATCTTCCAAATTCCTCAAATAGTATACATTTACACAACAGAATTTCATATCAAATATTCAAAGATTATTTATATCCAACTTATCCCAATCAGTTTGAGAAACCCATGTCTTAATTAAAAGATTTATCCGACTCTTTGCCATTAGATCTGGATAGAAATATCATCAACTTATCCTCAATATTAATCCCTGTTTCCAACTCACACTATAAGCAGATTTATCTTGAACTACCTTTTAAATTCCTCAAATAGTAAGATTCATCATCTACCGAATTAATATCAAACATCCGAAGATTTATCTCCAACCATCAAATTATTTAAAATTGAAATCCTCATTTTAATATTAAATAAATCAATTTAAATTCCATATAAAATATTCTCAATACTTTGAAACCTTCGAAAACAGTCCACAAATCATTTAAAGTTGTTTACTTATAGTCCGGAAAACAGTTCACGGTTTGAAAAATTCAGAATAGATTGTTTTCAAAGAAAACGTTATAACAACGTACCAAAGCGTTACAAAATAGTTATTTTGCCTAACTTGATCAAAACAACCTTTATAATGTCCAAAACCATAATTTTATAATTCAAAACACTTTTAAATAATGTATAATGATTTTACAATTTTTTTCCATATTTCTAAAATATTTAAAGTAGCTGTTTATAGTTATGGTCGACAACTACTCTTACAGCGACCTTTTCCAAAACGGTTTTAAACATAACATGAAAATTATGACACGAAATTGAAATCTGCTTCCACTCATTTGAAAGCTCTTGTTAATGGAGATCAAGCATTTTCTGTTTCATGTAAATCTTATTTAAATTGCAAAAGTAATAAGCATTTAAAGTTTGTAAACAAAATACACGAATTGTTATTGCGCGACAAGCTCTATTTTGACCGCAATAAAAATTATTCTTAAATACAACAAAATACCTTTGAAAACCATTATATACTTATATAAACCATTTAAAATCATTTAAAGTAATTTACATTGACTTTCCATTTCGGGTTCAAAATTCAATTTTTCACTTAATATTTTATTAGAAATTCAATTTATTTCTAAATTCAAATAACTTCAAAATTAACCATGCCATTCGTCGAATCAGTTAGGGATAGCCAAGGAGAATAAAAAATTTATTTTCCAAGCCCAAGCCAAGACACTATCCTCTCTGTCATCCTAGAACGTTTCAGTATTTATTTATTTAAAGAAACTTATAAATATATATGAATTCATATATATGTGTCTTTTCCAATTATTAAGCTGCAATTCCAGTAATAGTATTGCTTCTATTTACGAAGGAGATTTGCCGATCACCAATGTGATACGATAATTGTTGTGTCATAGTGTGTGCGAAACAACATCAACAACCATTATAAACATTCATAGCAACCATCATCAACATAATTAAATAAATCATAATTGTGCATAAGCGTTATAACACTTACGCTTAATAGTGTGTGTGTTCTAAACTACGCATCCATCGTCCATCACAACAAACATCGACCATCATTAACCACTAATAATTCATCACTATATTGAAATTAGTCTAACTACTAATTAAATATATAAATTTTGGTTAAAGAGTTCTCACCAAATAGCTTTCCAATCTTCAAGGTAGGCGAGCCTAGCTGAGCAAACCGTCGGACAGTATTTCGGCGCACCGTCATCTTCGCCAATATATATATATATATATATAGTATATACTAATCTCTCTCTCTCTCTATATATATATATATATGTATATATATATATATATATATATATATATATTATAAGAGGAGGAGGAGGAGGATGACGACGAACTTCGGCAAGGTGGTGGTGGAAAATAGGAAGACTTATACCATGGAAACCATGGCCATAAGCTTTAAGAAGAAGATAAAAAGGAGGAAATGGAATGGAATGGTAAAAAAGTGGAGAAAAGACCTCTTTATATAGGAATGGAGGGTTAAGGAGGTAATGACACATCACGGGGGAAGTGAAAGGCATGCATGAAAGGAGGCAGGCAAAAATACATGCATCCTTACACTTGTCTTAAGGAGGGAAAGTGAACTTTTGCTAGCACTTCGATTAAAAAGTTATGAAAACTAAGAGCAACACTTAATTCTAATGCTATTAATTCATGTTATGGTTTGACAAATCCGATCGAACAGTAAATAGTATTAATAAATCCAAATTTATTAATAATCATTCTCATTTATAATTCAAATAAAATTTATCATATAACTTGTCAAAATTACTTTATATTCTTAACCATATGTATTTATGTCCAATTCAAATTCAAATTCAAATTGAGTAATAAAATTTTCAATTTTAAGTTGGTTAAAAATTATGGATTGTTACATTCACCACCCTTAAAACTTTTCGTCCTCGAAAAGGAAAAGGAATCATATCTATCCATTTGACATCTTGTAGATTTTCAAACTCAAGATTAAAATTCTTTATACTAAAAATTCCTGTCCTTACAATGAATCTACCAGGTAGAATATTCTAACATACATATTTAAGGACAACCATATCTACCATGTCCTCTAATGATAACTTCCAATTACTCATTATATTCGATTCATCGTTTACCGGGCCAATTACTTATGCTCAACTATTTACCGCTTTCGAGAAAATTCAAAGTTATAAATTATTCTCTGACATCTTAACTTGCAAATACAGTAGTTATGAAACTTACCCCTTTTCAATTCTCTAAAATTACTATTGTTTTTTACACGAAAAACTCGATCATCTCATAACTCAGCATATCTAAACGTTTTAGTTTAGGTAATTTCTTCTTACTATTCCTGCTTGCCAAATATACTTTAATCAAATTGTAAAACTTAATTCACTTGGTATTCATGCTTGCTTAAATAGTTCCTTTTTGTTACCACAATATACTTTAGAACTTATCAACTGTCCAAAATCGTCGATAATTTCATATTTTAATTTCTTATACTGTTTAAGTTTGGCAATCCTCATTAATCATTCCAAATTCAAGGTTACAAAACTTATTTCATTCAAACTTTAGAGAAATCACTTAGAAATATCTTTATTACCAGCTTTAACCAATGTAGCCGTTAACCAAAATATCATCAAATATCTTATAGTCATATTGTAAAGCAGAATTATCAAGATACTTGCATTTTTAATTTAATTAGTTAGGGAGGACTAATTATAAAATATCCTGATCGAATAATTTCAATTTAGCCTTTAAATCGTTTCCCAAACTACTTTTTCTATACTTGGATTGCTTATGTATATTACAACTTTACATAAACATCTTTTAATCAACTAAGAAATTGCAACCAGAAGATGTCTGTGCTCAAGTTTTGATTTCCAAATATTTTCAAAGATCCTGTTCCTTTATATTCAAAATATATTCTTTAAAAATCAATTTCAAAAAATCAATTTCAAAGTAATTGCCAATTCTTACTCAAATTTTGATTTGAGTTTTCAAACTATATATCTTTCCAAAACCAATTTTTGTATCACAAATACACTTTCTCATATACACTCTACTTAATTTACTGGCTTATCCTTATTATAGGTTTACCTAGTATAATTCTTACAACTCCACAAAATTTTCAAGATCTCGCTAACTTATTCAAATTCACATCAATTTACCGAACATTTTCGAACACTTGGGTTTAAGTATATATTGATTTCTAACCATATTGATTAGTTATTTTGGAGGAGAATAACCTTAACAAATTTGACCCAAGTTTATCCCTTAACTGATATATTATAATCTAATCAATATTTTGAAATGTTACCCAATAGTGAAATTAAATCCAAAAGGCATTCGTACTTGGATCATTTTCCTGATCAGTGGAAGGGGCTTAATCACTATGCCATAAGAAGTATTTTATGTGTAATTAAAATCAAAAATGTAAACTTAACCTTAATCATTTGATTAAGTATCCAAGTTATATTTAACCATATACTTTCAAAATATGTTTCTTTCTTAAAATATAACTTTTCGAAACTCACTTCATATTTCAAATACGCTCTCTCGAATATCATACTCCAAAATCTCATTCTAGTGCATAAGTAACCCTATCTCTAATGAGATATTATAACTCCAATGAGTCCTTCCCTTTGTTCAAATGAGCTGTACCCTATAGCTTTGTATAAACCAAAGCTCTGATACCACAATGTAATGACCCACCTCTTTATCCAGTTTTCGCCGGTAATTAAATCAACTTAAACCATTCATAAAGACGGATTGTTAGGGGTATTTGCATATTTGCAAAAAAATTAAAAGAACTTTTTCAGTATCATAAAATAATATTGCATCAGAGTTACAAGAGATACATCAGAGTACATCAATTACACAGCGGAAGAGATACTAAACTCAGTGGAACAATGCGAATGCTCCAAGACATAATAGCTCCAGCTAAAACCAGAATCTTGCTCCAACCAACTCCAAGGCTAAATCGGTGAACCAAACTACAAGGCTGCCTGTGTAAAAATTATGGGAACCCAGAGCTTAGATGTGAGAACAATAAACTCCAGGTCAGTCATGGGAGTAGTATGAGAACTCAAAACAGTCGTTTTTAGGGTTTAATTTAAAATTAGGTAACTCAACAGACCACGCCGTTAATGCGGAATGGGTTTACTCCTTGTGAATACAAGCGCATAGAAATACACAATGAATTTTTGAAAAATGAAACCAGCATAAGGTCTCGAGGCACAATGTTGTATATAATGGTGTTGTGTACGCAATTATATGATTTTTGTTTGATCATAATAACCAAATATATATTATTATAAATGTGTTTGTTTTTGTACAATTATTCTATATCACAGACAGAAATATAATATTTGTATTTTTATAAAATAATGCTGGGCAAGAATTTAAATATTCAATCAGTATTCTATTAAATATAATGTTTTATTTCAACATTTCAAACAGTACAAATTTTATACTCCACTATTTGTACATTTCACCGATATACAATTCTATACAATCTTTTTCACTCATACAGTGCCCCTCACTACAAAAACACTGAAACACTCATTTTTACATCTTCACACTCATTACACAGACACATTTACTAACACACACAATGATACTATCTCTTAGTCTTCTGTCTTCACAGCTCACAGTCAGTCCAGTCACAGTCTGCTCACCTGTCACATGAAATAGAAACACACACAGTACACTGCAATAGAAATAAAACTGAATACATGGAAATATTAATTTATTTTTAAATTTTATTTGCCTCAAAATTTCGGTCTGTTTATCATCATTTTTCATGACTTGATATGATTTATATTTTCATCCAACCGTGTTAAGACAGCTTGTGATATTCACAGTGATACACTGTAAATACCACAAGGCAGACTATATATATATATATATTCACATATCATAGAGCAGGGACAGGAAATCTAGTCGGCATGACTGCATATACACATGTGTATAAATATACATGCATGCACTGCCTCACCAACCAGAATGCAGTATAACATTAGCATCTGAGGAGCAGCCACGTGGACCAACTCAACTTAGTGCATATATATAATCAACATACAAGTTCGATATGACCATAGCCAACTAGTGAAACAGCAGGTCTGCATGTACAAGCATGCATGTATACATTGCATGGTGCAAGTAAACAACTCAAACTGGTTTTCAAAACAAGACTGGGCACAGATACAATATTATGGCAACAACACAATGGTACAGTGGTGCATAGTGGAGCACATATAGACCAAAACAGTTCAGACTTCTCAAAGTGGCCAAGCATGGAAATCTTCTAAGTGAGTACATGTGCTTGTGTAAAAATACATGGTAAATGACCAAGCAGGAATGATAAGTGGTCAAACATGAAATTGGATAGAAATCTGTGCAAGAAGCTCAAGAGATGGTTCATACAAGTTATGAACATGCCAAAGCCATAGTTAACATGTTAGTAGCAATATGGTCGCGCTTAAGTTAACACAAGGAAACTAGATGGCCAAGTATAATTTAGCAAAACATATACAGCAGCATGGTAGTCCATGAATAAACTGAAGTGACTCATATCAAAAATACACACGGCTGATTCCACACATGCTCAGAAATGGCCAGAGACAAGCAATATGGGTGCATACATCATCATGAAATGTTCAGGCTAAGCATGTGCATGGATGAAATCAGTTCAGCATGGACTGTGAAGTATAAATGTGCATAAATATTCAAGATGACATGTTTTTAACAATTCAGTTCAGTTTTAGTTGCAAAGAAAAGCAACAACATAGAAGAGAACATCAGTATAGTGATGCGAAGATCAACAGGCATGCAACAGCTTTTAAATGAAGTAGCTAAAGTGCACAAATTCTTTTCAGATCAACATGCAATGTTTCATGCAACATGAATGGAGTGAGAAATATGCCAGTTTAATGACATACACATGGACAGATATGCAAGCATTCTAGGATCATATTCATGCAACATAAAGTCATGATTTTTAAATATAGAACCAATCTTAGAAACTATGCACTGTTCATGAAGGTGCAAAATAATGATTACGTGGTGGCAAATGAACATGGACCAGTTCTAGTAGCATACAAGAATTCAGTGATGAAGCAGTCAAGTTACATCAACATTGTTTAAGCAAAAAAATCAAAGTCATGCAACACTTTCCTTTAGTTTTTAAATGTGCACATAATTTCCGCAATATTAATGCTTAGGCAAAAAATATGTTTCCAGTTTTGGCAAAATATTTTGGGAAAGCTAAAACAAATTTTTTTATAAGATTCAAATTAAAGCTTTCCTGAAATCAATGCTTTAGACATGACATAAATAGGAAGGTTGAAGAATTTTTTAGGAATCATTATGGGCAACATATATTTCCAGAACACGTTTGGGAGTATGGAAATTTGCAGTTTTTAAGGCAAGAAATCACATATTTGTTTCCAGTTTTGAACCAGAAATTCATGACATATATTCAGGAGAATTACTTTTGGGCACAATCTAAATCAGTGGAATCAAAGAATCACATAGAGCTTTAATCACACAAGGTAAAATCCAAATGGTTCGCTATAATCTAGAATCAAATCTAGGTTCATCTAGAAAATCATGGCAATTTACAGTGTAATCAAAAGAGGAAACATAACACGAATCAGGTCAAGTAATAATCAAGGAAATCAGTGATGTTTAAGGATTTCTAATCCTATTTAAACACCATTCCCATCACTGGCATAGGCGCCGAAAATAAACATAAAAAATGAGAGCAACAATCAAAGAAATCATTTTCAGAAATACTCGTATATTTTCGATCACCACAACCCAAATCATTGACCAGAGAGGAACAACGTGAATAAGAATATCAGAGAAATTCCTGAACAATTTTTTATCATAACATCAATTCAATTTAGGAAAAATAATAGAAACCCTATTTTTTGTTGTCGCCGTTCAACTTTTCAGAAGAAGAAGAGATCGGGTGCATATAAATGAGAATAGGCCGGCCTAGTTGATGTCATTGAGTTTAAAGGGTGTTTCTTATATTTTGGTTTTATTTGTTTTGTTTTTATTTTGTAAACCATTCAAACAGTTTCTAGGGTCTGTAAAATTCAAAGGAAGCCAGTTAGGGTGTTAACTAGCAGTTTACTCAAGTCTGTAAAAACTAGGGTTTACTGTCTATGGAGTTGTTGCTAGGGGAAATCCGATCTAGGGGATATAGATCAGTCTAGGGTTTTGAGCGTAGGATTATAATAGGAGCGAGGGGTTCGCGAGTTTACATGGTATTGCAAGCGGGATATGTTTTATTACCTAGTAGAAACCTTAGGAATGCAGCCGTAGTCAGGATTTTGCCAAAGCTAGGTATATCTGTGTGTCATTTACTTTTTGCATTTTTATTTCTGTTGCATTCTGTGATCTG
Organism: Allium sativum; assembly: GCA_030737875.1. Taxonomy (NCBI): domain Eukaryota; kingdom Viridiplantae; phylum Streptophyta; class Magnoliopsida; order Asparagales; family Amaryllidaceae; genus Allium; species Allium sativum. Next base: position 969,303,526 of record CM060920.1, read on the forward strand.
ATATTTTTAAATTTCGCTAAAATTCAATAAATCCTATTCACCCCCCTCCAGGGTTAATCTAGATCCATCAAGTGGTATCAAAGCAGGATTTTTTTAACTCTAGAGTCATGGGTCATCCGAGTTTTCAGCCTAGTGAGAGTCAGTCTAGTCCATCTCCAACTATTTTTGATGGAATAATTTTTTTAAACTGGAAATATAAAATGGATTTTGATTTAATATCTGTTAATATTAAATGTTGGGATGCTGTTATCAATTTGATAGGGTAGATATTGCTTTCAATACTCGTCCTATGAATATCACATTTAATTATCTTAGTACTGAACAGTTTATTCATATCTCCCATTGTTTGACTACGCAGGAAATCTGGAATACTCTCAATACGAAGTATGGGCTAATTGACTACAGCAGCTCAAAATCCCGAAATGTCAACACAGATTCATATCTGTGCTTGAAAGGAGAAACAGATGAACGTTCAAGTAGATCAGACGATGGAGATCCAACAAACACCGAGGCTAAAACTTTTTCATATGAGGTTTTGGTTTATATGTGTACTGATTTAACAAAAAAGGTTGATAATCTCCATCGGAAAAACAAATCTTTGAAATTTAAAAATCGTTAGTTGACTAGCAAAAATGATGATTTGGAATCACAACTTGAATATTCTAAAAACTCTTCAATTTCAAATTGCAAAAATTGTTTGAAGTTGGAAACCAATCTTGTTCATCTAAATAAAAATATACAAAAGTTTGAAAATGAAATTCTGATCGAATTATTAAGTTCGAACAATTTTCTGCAAAAGGAATTTGAATTTTTCAAGACTACTATAAATTCCACATTTGAAATTGCTAAAAAAGTTTTTTTTTGAAAAGTGATTTGATTTTGAAAGAACTTGAAAATGGGATTGAAAATTTCAAGAAATTTGAATCTGAAAATCGAAAACTTTTTGAATATGAGATTTCTGAGTCCCAAGCCAAAATTAAATTACTTGAAAATTAAAATTTGGTTTTGAAACAATATGATATTGAAAGAAAGATCACTAATCATCGTTGTTCAGATTTAATAAACGAAAACATTGATCTTAAATCCAAAATTCAACGATTAGAATCAACTTTGGATAAATTTTCTAATGGGGAAAAAATCATTGAATATGGTATTACAAAACCAATTTCTGTTGGAAATAAATGTGGTCTTGGCTTTGGGAAAAAATAATGTTTTTTAAAATTGGAACTCAAATGATTTTAAAACCCTTCAAGCTGCTTTGAAAAGAATCGATTTAAAAATCTAAATTCTGATAATTTCAAAGGATTTTTAAATCATAATCGAGATGGGAATTTTTTTGTATCAATCCTTTTAAACATTCTTGGATCCTAAAAAGAAATAAAACAACTTGGACTAAATTCAAACAGATTTGGGTTCCTAAGGGCACAAAGGTAGATTCAAATGGATTGTTATAAAAACAAGTTTGGGAACTAAAAGATGTTAACAAAACTGTGAGTTGTTTTACTAATTTTGTTAGGCCACTCAATCCCCTAAACTATTAGGTACCGGAGGAGGCTGAGGAACTGCTGTGCAAAAGTGATTTGCATTCAAGCTGTTCTATATTTCTGTATCCTTCAGAGTTCCTTGGCCAAGTTTGTTGAGTTAGAGATTCTTGTGCTTACATTGATTTCAGGTACGTTCTCTAGACTCACAATTTCTTTTGTATATTCCTTGTTTTTACTCTTCCTGTCTTTTTCCTCTTTTTACTCTTTCTATTTATTTTCTTTGAGTATTTTGCTTTGATTTGACACTGTCATATTATTTTCTTTTATTCTGGGCATTCTTAACTTCAGATTGCAGAATTCATGAATTTTTGGAAATTCGCTTCATTTGAATAAAACTCTCATGTTTTAATCATTACTAGATCTTGAATATAAACTTGTAAATGTCTGCAATTATTTTGAAGGTTATTTTGCTTACTGATTCCTGAATTCCTAACAGTGTTGATGTATTCTTGTCATGTCTTGAACACTGTTAATTTGGGTTCTAAATTTTTGAAGATCTAAAAATTTTAATGGAATTTCACACACCTCTGTTGTTTTGAGTTTCTTCTGATTCAATTTGGAAAAGTCTGAAACATTATACTCATTACAGCACACTGTTATCTTTCAGTTGTGATAATTTCATTAATTCTTGGATTGGCTTAATTAGTTCTAGTTTGAAAATCATTTTGGATTGAATCATTGTTTACATCTTGAAATTCATCTTTATTCATGATCATTTTATTTGGAATTTGTTTGTCTAAAATCATCTAAAATTCTTGATATTTTGAATCTCACACACCTCTTAGATATGAAATTATTGATCTTGTGTGATTGATTCAGTTTATCCAAAAATATACATCTATTCAAGTGATTTCAAATAAATTATTTCTTAGTTTTTGGATCATGAATATCTCTCAAGCTTGATGTAAATATTCTAAAAAAATTCTTGTGCTTGTCAAAGATAAATGTGAAAAATTCTTTGAAAACCTTGTATTGAAACTCACTGTAATTTTATGATCATTTGATTCGAATATATGTTTGTTTGAAATCATTTGAAATTATTTATTTCTTGAATCTCACACACATCTCAAATCTAAAATTTATAATCTGGTGTGATCGATCCATTGAATCCTGATATTTTCATATTTCTTCGAATGATTTAAAATAAAATATATTTTTAATTCTTATATCATGAATCATCTTTTTGTGACCTTCTGGAATATCTATGAAATGTCTTCTTGTCAAGTCTGATTTGAAACTGTTTGTTGTGCTGCCTCGATATTGATTTGGAAAAATTTTGGTAACTGCTTGCTTTGATTAATTTTTGTCTGTTGCTCAGATAAAAGGAACCACTTTTGAAAATGATTTTTGAAACTGCTTGTTTTGGTCAAAACCGCTTACAGCTCTAATAAATGAAATTTGTGTGCTTAATTTGTCTTATTGGTTTTTGTGTTTAAAATTCTTTAGTTTGAGATATCCCTAGTAGGCCATTGGGGTGTAATTAAAATCCTCAATAAAGAAGGCTACAATTGGTATCAGCCCTTCATTTTTTTTCACCCATCTGTTTTTTGAATCTTCACCTTGTATACATTTCACACATTTTTTGAAATCCCTCTGTTATTCCTCTTGTAATTGATTTTCAATTTTAAATTATTTATTGGTTATTCATTCAGAAATTGAAATCAATATCCAAATTGAACTGTATTTATAATTCATCAAAATAATTATCAGATTTTGACATTGTGATGAGTTGTGACTACAGTATATTTCACAACAAGAGGAGATTTTATTTAGATTTTTATGATGATTGAACAGTTATTATAGTATCTTTGAATTGGCGATTATTTCACGACCATCTTCATTATCTATCATCATTCTGCCATCCAACATGATTTTATATTAATGTGGAGAGTTTAATTTTTTTTTAAATCATATTGAATAAACAGTGGAAATATTTGTGATAGAAATGGGACTATGTCATAATTCAAAATTAGTAATAATTGAAAATTTTCAATCATCCCGATACAGACGAGCATATTTCATAATATGATTAATTTAGGAATTAATTTCACAAACCATTTCTGTGCCTACCACATTTCTATCATCCATTTTGGTTTTATATACCGAGGAGTTTTTCTTGTGGAACTGAAAATGTTAAATATAATTAATACATAAGTGTGTTGCTAACCTCATTTAAAAATCCAAGCTCTGGTCATGCATGGTTAAGATTTTACTTTTAATTTAAGCTGCGAATGACCACATTTAAAAATCCAAGCTCTGATTATGCGTGGTCAGTGTGCTTTTAAATAAAAAAGAATAAATTGCTAAATAAATTTTTATATTAAATCCTCCTTGGTGTGTCAAATCCATCCTATCAATCCATGTTCAAATTTGTGTAATGTGTTAATATTTTATGAAATATTATGATTTGTTGATTGATAGCTATGGGGATTTGAGATTATTTGATTTTGTCACTTAAGTAAAAAATATAATTATAATCCAAACCCATCACTGTTTTGTGCTTCATTTTTAAAATCCTATTTGAAAATAAATGAAACTCATTTTTTTAACTCTCCCCATTGTTATAAATTTCATTGTAAATCTGTCATTCTCTACAATGTGAAATTTGCACTAGTTCTCATAATATTATGATTTTTGTTTGAATGATTGAGATTTATGATGACTATTCTTCCTCTTAACCTGAAATTACATTTTTAGTAATTTTTCATCTATAATTTAAATTATGTATCCTTTTAATGATAACAAAAGGGGGAGAATGGGTTGAGATTTTGATTTATGAGTGAATATTTTATAAATATTTTAATTTTGAAAATTCCAATTCAATTTTCATTTATTTTCACTCATGCATGGTTATAGGGGGAGTTTGGTTGTAGGAGGGGCATACGAATAGGAGGAGTTCAATATTCACTGTCATACACATTTATTGTGCTCAAAATCCTTTATTTGTTTGTCATCATCAAAAGGGGGAGATTGTTGTATATAATGGTGTTGTATACGCAATTATATGATTTTTGTTTGATGATAACAACCAAATATTATTATAAATGTGTTTGTTATTGTACTGTTATTCTACATCACAGACAGAAATATAAAATTTATATTTACATAAAATACTACTGGACAAGAATTTAAATATTCAATCATTATTTTATTAAATATAAATTTTTATTTCAACATTTCAAATAGTACAAATTTTATACTCCACTATTTGTACATTTCACTGATATACAACTATGTACAATCTTTTCACTCATACAGTGCTCCTTACTACAAAAACAATCAAGACACTCATTTTTGCATCTTGACGCTCATTATACAGACACATTTACTTACATGCACTGATACTGTCTCTTAGTCTTCTATCTTCGCAGCTCACAGTCAGTCAAGTCATCATCTACTCACCTGTCACATGAAACAGAAACACACACAGTACACTGCAATAGAAATAAAACTGTATACATGCAAATATAAATTTATTTTTAAATTTTATTCGCCTTAGAATTTTGATCTATTTCTCATCATTTTTCATGACTTGATATAATTCATATTTTCATCCAAGTGTCTAGACAACTTGTGATATTCACAGTGATACACTGTAAATACCACAAAGCAGACAGTATGTATATTTACATATCACAGAGAAGGGACATGAAATCTATTCAGTATGGCTGCATTAACACATGTGTATAAATATACACGCGTGCACTACCTCGCCAATCAGAATGTAATATAGCATTAACATCTGAGAAGCAACCACATGGACCAACTCGACTTAGTGCACATATATGATCAACATACAGGTTCAACATGATCATAGCCAATTAGTTAAACATCAGGTCTGCATGTACAGGCATGCATGTATACATTGCATGGTGCAAGTAAACAACTCAAACTGGTTTGAAAAACAAGACAGGCAAAAGATACAATATTATGGCAACAAGTCAATGGTACAATGGTGCATAGTGGAGTACATATGGACCAAAACAGTTCAGACTTCTCAAAGTGGCCGAGCATGGAAATCTTCTAAATGAGTACATGTGCTTGTGTAAAAATACATGGTAAATGACCAAGCAGGAATGATAAGTGGTCAAACACGAAACTGGATAGACATCTGTGCAAGAAGCTCAAGATATGGTTCGTACAAGTTATGAACATGCCAAAGCCATAGTTAACATGTCAATAACAACATGGTCGAGCTTAAGCTAAAATAAGGAAACTAGATGGACAAGTATCATTTCAGCAAAACATATACAGCAACAAGGTAGTCCATGAAAAAACTCAAGTAACTTATATCAGAAATACACAAGGCTGATTCCACACAAGCTCAGAAATGGGCTGAGGCAAGCAATATGGGTGCATACATCATGATGAAATAGTTCAGGATAAGCATGTGCATGGATGAAATTAGTTCAGCATGGACTGTGAAGTAAAAATGTGCACAAATATTCAAGATGACATATTTTTAATAATTCAGTACAATTTTAGTTGCAAAGAAGAGCAACAGCATAGAAGAAAACATCAGTATAGTGATGCAAAAATCAACAAGCATGAAACAGCTTCTAAATGGAGTAGCTAAAGTGCACAAATTCTTTTCAGATCAACATGCAATGTTTCATGCAACATGAATGGAGTGAGAAAAAACATGACTAAGTTTATGCCGGTTTAATGACATACACATGGACAGATATGCAAGCATTCTAGGATCATATTCATGCAACATAAAGTCATGATTTTTAAATATAGAACCAATCTTAGAAACTATGCACTGTTCATGAAGGTGCAAAATAATGATTACATGGTGGCAAATGAACATGGACCAGTTATAGTAGCATACAAGAATTCAGTGATGAAGCAGTCAAGTTACATCAACATGGTTTAAGCAAAAAAATCAAAGTCATGCAACACTTTCCTTTAGTTTTTAAATGTGCACATAATTTCCGCAATATTAATGCTTAGGCAAAAAATATGTTTCCAGTTTTGGCAAAATATTTTGGGAAAGTTAAAACAAATATTTTTGATAAGATTCAATTTAAAGCTTTCCTGAAATCAATGCTTTAGACATGACAAAAATAAGAAGGTCGAAGAAATTTTTAGGAATCATTATGGGCAACATATATTTCCAGAACACATTTTGGAGTATGGAAATTTGCAGTTTTTAAGGCAAGAAATCACATATTTGTTTCCAGTTTTGAACCAGAAATTCATGACATATATTCAGGAGAATTACTTTTGGGCACAATCTAAATCAGTGGAATCATAGAATCACATAGAGCTTTAATCACACAAGGTAAAATCCAAATGATTCGCTATAATCTAGAATCAAATCTAGGTTCATCTAGAAAATCATGGAAATTTACAGTGTGATCAAAAGAGGAAACATAACACGAATCAGGCCAAGTAATAATCAAGGAAATCAGTGATGTTTAAGGATTTCTAATCCTATTTAAACACCACTCCCATCACAGGCATAGGCACCGAAAATAAACATAAAAAATGAGAGCAACAATCAAAGAAATCATTTTCAGAAATACTCGTATATTTTCGATCACCACAGCCCCAAATCATTGACCAGAGAGGAACAACGTGAAGAAGAATATCAGAGAAATTCCTGAACATTTTTTTATCATAACATCGATTCGATTTGGGAAAAATAATAGAAACCATATTTTTTGTTGTCGCCGTTCCACTTTTCAGAAGAAGAAGAGATCGGGTGCATATAAATGAGAATAGGCCGGCCTAGTTGATGTCATCGAGTTTAAAGGGGGTTTTCTTATATTTTGGTTTTATTTGTTTTGTATTTTATTTTGTAAGCCATTCAAATAGTTTCTAGAGTCTGTAAAATTCTAGGGAATCCAGTTAGGGTGTTAACTGGCAGTTTACTAGAGTTTGCAAAAACTAGGATTTACTAGCTATGGGGTTGTAACTTAGGGATATCTGATCTAGGAAATATAGTTCAGTCTAGTTTTTTGAGTGTAGGATTAGAGTAGGAGCGAGGGGTTCGCGAGTTTACATGGTCTTGTAAGCGGGATTTGTTCTATTGCCTAGTAGAAACCTTAGGAATGCAGCAGTAGGCAGGATTTTGACGAAGCTGGGTATATTTATGTGTCATTTACTTTCTGCATTTTTATTTCTTCTGCATTCTGTGATCTGATATTTTTTATATCTTGCTAAAATTCAATAAACCCTATTCACCCCCCTCTAGGGTTAATTTAGATCCAACACACACACACACACATACACACACAAACAATGCAAACGCACACATGGGCGAGGTTTCTCCTTATGATAGTAAAAAATGCATTTTTATGCGAAAATCCTCTTTGATATTATCATTAGTGCATAGTGTGAAAAACCTTTCAAAAGTAAATATATTAAAGTAGCTAGCATAAGGCTCCATCCCATTATACTGACGTAATCTTGCCAGTAACCAGCAGGCAGTACAAACAAAACTGTATAGGCTCATAGTGGAGATTGGGTTTCCAACAATGACCAGGCAAAGGAACTTCCTTACCGAACCGAATTTTGAACACCTCTAGAGGAATGTTCTAGGATCAACTGTGATGCTTCTCATGCCAACACAAGGTCAGGTTACCTCTGTAGCTAGGTAACTTAGAGTACGCCTTAGTATGCCATCTCCTGGTCGTTACCGATCTTTCGGAGTACGCGCCAACAACAACCACAAAAGAAGATGTTTTTCCACATAGGTTAATTCCTGGGCTCCATACCCTAGTACACCTTTTATATAGAAGGAGACAACACCCCATAACACTGCTGCATTTCTTCCTGTTTTGGTCATTTACCGGGGTGTAAGGTTTGCCGAGGTCATAATATACACAAAGCTATGCTTAAGTAAGCCATGCTTTGATCATCCATAGCTCACCACATAACTTAAGCATGCCACATTGTCCATTAGCAACGCATAACTAATTTCTATCAGCATATAACTTCTAAGCTCATATGTCTTATAGAAGGGTGCTAAGCAAGAGAATAAATTCTCGCCACCAAGCAAATATATATTTAAAAAAGAGCACTGCTACGCTGTCAATTACAATGTCAGATACATAATCCATTAAAGTCCGTTTTGGGTCTGAATGAAACAACAATCTGGAATTCCTTCACATACGTTCGGGCTTCTTGCCACTTAACTGATATAAAATCAACCTGCAAATGAGAGCTACCCATTTGAGACACTCAACAAGTCGTCCTTACTATATGAAGGGTCCCGGTCTTCAACACCATCTTCAATGTCTTCAATTGCTTCTTAACATCGTATAATTACTTGGAATGGTTTTCGAACATACATCTGATCCTGATGTTTCCAAATAATATGCGTAATTTTAAAAACACGATAATGGAACACACAGGCCTTCAACCAAATCTCTTTTCATCTTGGATTTTGTTAAATCAGATTTCTTTAAAACCATTCTAGAATTATCTTCAACAAAATTCCATATTTCAACTTTTCTCCTTTAAAACACTTCCTTTAAATAAAAGATAATCAAGCCTTAAAACCTTAATTAATTTTTCTATTTGATAACTCATTACCAAAATCCAGTTTCCTTTAAAAATTCGCAATCCACTTTTCAACCATAGTTTCCAATTAAATCAATTTCTCAACATTCGATACTTTAATGTTGATTGAAAGATTATACTTCCTTCCCAATTTCTTATTTTTAATTTCCTCAAACCAAAGATTTGATTAAATCCCAAATTATGATATGAATTTCCACAACTCAATCTCATTTGGTTTCAAGAATGATATTATTGATGGTATGATTCACGACAAAACCCAAATCAATCGATATTGAACAAAAGTAACACAGAAATTGTATCAACTTACATTCGATATCAATTCTCATAATCAGTGAATATTATAAGTGGGATAACGAATAATAATAATATCTTCCAAATTCCTTAAATAGTATACTTTTACACTATAGAATTTCAAATCAAATATCCGAAGTTTATTTCTATCCAACTTATCTCAATCAAATTGAGAAACCCGCATCTTAATTAAAAGATTTATCTAGCTCTTTGCTATTAGATCTAAATAGAAATATCATCAACTTATCCTCAATATTAGTCTTCGTATCCAACTCATACTATAAGCGGAATAATGATGAACTACCTTTTGAATTGCTCAAATAGTCAGAGTCATCATCTACCGAATTAATATTAAACATCCGAAGATTTATCTCCAACCATCCAATTATTTAAAATTGAAAACCCTCATTTTAATATTAAATATATCAATTTAAATTCCATATAAAATATTTCCAATTTAAACCTTTGAAAACATTCCACAAATCATCTAAATTTGTTTACTTATAGTTTGGAAAATGGTTCGCGGTTTAAAAAATTCAAAATAGATTGTTTTCAAAGAAAACGTTATAATAACGTTCCAAAGCATTACAAAATAGTTATTTTGGCTAACATGATCAAAACAACCTTTATATTGTCCAAAACCATAATTTTCCAATTCAAAGCACTTTTAAATAATTTATAATTATTTTGCAAATTTTTTTCATATTTTTAAATATTTAAAACAATTGTTTATACTTATGTTCGACAACTGCTCTTACAATGACCTTTTCCAAAACGGTTTTAAATATAACTTGAAAATTATAACTCGAAATTAAAACTTGCTTTCACTCATTTGAAAGCTCTTATTAATGGAGATCAAACGTTTTCTATTTCACAGAAATCCGATTTAAATCGCAAAAGTTATAAGCATTTAAAATTTGTAACTAAAATACGCGAATTGCCATTGCGCGACAAGCTCTATTTTGACCGCAATAAAAATTATTCTTAAATACTTCAAAATACCTTAGAAAGCCATTATATACTTATATAAACCATTTAAAGTAATTTACATTGACTTTCCATTTGGGGTTCAAAATTCAATTTTTCACTTAATATTTTTATCAAAAATCCAATTTATTTCTAAATTCAAATAACTTCAAAATTAACCATCCCATCCGGCGGATTGGTTAGGGATAGGCAGGGAGAGCAGGAAACAATATTTTCCAAAACCAAGCCTCGAAACTATCCTCTCTGTCATCCTAGAACATTCCGGTATTTATTTATTCATTTAAAGAAACTTTACCAATATATATATGAATTTATACATATGTGTCTTTTCCAATTGTTAACCTTCAATTCCAATAATAATATTGTTTCTAATTACGAAGGAGATTTGCCGATCACCAATGTGATACCATAATTATTGTGTCATAGTGTGTGCGAAACAACATCAACAACCATTATAAACATCCACAGAAACCATCATCAACATAATTAAATAAATCATAACTGTGCACAAGCATTATAACACTAACGCTTAATAGTATGCGTGTTCTAAACTATGCATCCATCATCCATCATAACAAACATCAACCATCATTAACCACTAATAATTCATCTTATATTTAAATTAGTCTAACTACTAATTAAATATATAAATTTTGGTTAAAGAGTTCTCACCAAACCGCTTTCCAATCTTCAAGGTAGGCGAGCCTAGCTGAGCGAACCGTCGGACAGTATTTCGGCGCACCGTCTTCTTCCCCCAAAAATATGTATATATAGTATAATATATACTAATCTCTCTCTATATTATAAGAGGAGTAGGAGGAGGAGGATGACGAACTTCGGTAAGGTGGTGGTGGAAAAGAGGAAGACTTATGCCATGGAAACCATGGCCATAAGCTTTAAGAAGAAGACGAAAAGGAGGAAATGGAATGAAATGGTAAAAAAGTGGAGAAAGGGCCTCCTTATATAGGAATAGAGGGTTAATGAGGTAATGACACATCGAGGGAAAGTGGAAGACATGCATGAAAGGAGGCATGCAAAAATACAAGTGTCCTTACACTTGTCTTAAGGAGGGAAAGTGAACTTTTGGTAGCACTTCCCTTAAAATTCTATGAAAACTAAGAGCAACACTTAATTCTAATGCTACTAATTCATTTTATGGTTTGAAAAATCCGATCGAATGACAAATTGTATTAATAAATCCAAACTTATTCATAATCATTCTCATTTATAATTCAGATAAAATCTATCATATACATTATCAAAATTACTATATATTCTTAACCATGTATATTTATGTCCAATTCAAATTGAGTAATAAAATTTCCAATTTTAAATTGGTTAAAAATTTTGGATCGTTACAATCGCCTCATCACTTCAACTCATTTCTTTTAAACACCGCTTTTGAAGCACTTCTTTCTATGTGGTGGAGCCTTTTCAAGTAACTACTCGATTGTGAGTTATTCAACTGAAGGTTAAGCCAAATTGAAGGGAGATTGACACTGATGTGGAGTTTACACGGTAAGAGCAACTCTCTCTAGCTAGAATGATTTCGCATTTTGATTTCGGTCTGTAATGGGTCTTTTTGGTTTTCGAGTATTCATTGACTATTTTGTAGTTCGTCTTGTTGGTAACAATGTTTTACGACCATGTTCTTTTTGGAAAATCATGTTTTGCGGCGGTGTTTGGTTTGTTCCCCTTTAAGATTAGATCCTGGAGCTGTTATGCCACGTTATCTACTTTTGCCATGTTCGTTTAGTTTGGCAAGTTGGGTCTTTGCCTGCCTTGTTAGATGTAAACTTTTTGTGGTGATAGTATGAATTGTTTGGTTTTCGATGGTTATCTGCTCGTTGTTCGAATTCACCTGTCTATGTGTGTCATGTATTCTGGAGATAGTGTGGTCACTCTTCGCCAATTGATGAGGGAAAAACACGAGAAGCTACGACCCTGATCCTTGCTATTGTTTTTCTGGTGGAGGTTCTCGTTGCCTGTATTATTTCTGGATATAGTAAAGCTTGCAGTACAGTTTCTTTATTTTTGAGCAGTGACAACTATAGTTTATTAGATGTCGTGTGCTATGTGTTTTGGAACAAATTTTAGTCGTCGGTCGTACAGTGATAAAGGTGAAGCTCTAGGCTCTCAATATTGTCGCTGCTACCGATTATCTTTATTATTTCCCTCCTATACCACGTCTATGTCAGTAAGGCCACAATGTCATATTTTTTATGTGCTTTATCTTGGTATGGAGCTCAAAGCTACCTCTGCTGCAGCTATCTTGCAAAAATCTGTGCATCTTCCTTGTAGCAGTATGCTCATGCACATCTTTGAGCTGCTTTTGCAGCCTATCAAGTCAACTTGTGACTAATGTGTTAATTTACTTCTGCAGTGTACTTGTACCTGTTGTATGTTTATTTAGTTCACTTATATAATCTCATTACACTTGGTAGTATGAAAAGTAAAGTCATGTAATGTACTCCCAGCGTGGAGATGAACCAGTGGACGAGCCACTTTAAATGCCGTAGGCGGTGGATGGTCCACCTAAAAAACCAAGTTTTTAGCTGATTGCTAACTACAGTCACTTATATTGTTATTTTATTATTAGTAATAATAAAAGAGTTTTACAGAATACTATAAAAATTGGTCGGCTATGCCAAAAAAAATGATGAAGGAGGGCATTCACGATATATGATTCTAAAGGGATAACTTTAAGTGGTGGAGCATTCAAGATTTTGAATATTCAAGTGGGACTGTTGTAATATATATTAGTAATAAGAGTGAATATGCTATTGCTTTTTTGTTTGATCCTACATCATGAGATAAGTCAAATCCCTAGCTCCAAGATCTATATTTAAAGAAGACAATATATTGGAAATGGAAATTTGCAACAATCTCTGTAATGAATATAATATTCTCTGTCTAATGACTTCTGTTCTTTTTATTCTATAATATAAGATAAGACAATTTTCTTTCAACAAACAAACAAAATTAAGTTAGGTTGTTATTTTGTCATGCTTTTATATGAAACAGGATATTTGAATTTTTTTAAAATGGACATTTTATGCACTGGAAATAGACAAAGGATACAACATATAGCATACAAAGAACAAATAATGGTAGGAGTGTTAAACATAAATCTTATTTAAAAACCATCATATATTCCCTAAATTACCAAAGAAGAAGAAAAATTGTAAAAGCATTAGCTGAGCAAGACTGCAATATATCTTGTACTAAACATTAAAAACTATGCTCAATACTGAATTCTACATTCGAGTAAGAATTCATGATGACTGTCATGCTTAGCATTCCATTTAAGCTCATCAATTTTAATATTTATCTTACACCAATGAGGTGGTCTAGTGCTCCATCACTTCAGTGAAATCAGCGTTACTACTTATGTTGCTTGAGAGAATACTCAAGATTAATTTTGTTTATTTCATTTTCTTACATTTGATTTTAAATCTAATATCACATTCTAACACATTGTGTTATTGTAACAACCCGGAAATGCGAGCCAATTTTAAATTTTTATTTTGGCAATTTTAGCGAATTTTGAACATTTAAAATGAATTATTTTAAATAATAACGACGAAAAATTTAATTTGAATAGAATTCGAACGTATATATTATATACGTCGTCATTAGAATATAAATAATTATATATAATTACAAATAGAATTGAAAATGGCGCGGTAGTTCGATAATTCGATTTCAAACTTCAATTGAATGTACCGGGTGCAAAATAATCCGGATTTTAGTGAAACCAAAAACATTAGGATCTAATTGAGAATATCTTTCCAACGAATCCGAAAAATTGAAATTTCATAGCGGGAATCAAAAGATATGCCCAGTTGAAAATTCTGAATAGTCGCTATGGAATTCAGGCCCTTAAAAATGGGAATTTTGCAAACGACCTCGGATTTCGACGAAACCACTTTTGTTGGGTCCGTAATGTCAAATTATTGCTAGGGTTCAAATTTCATAATTTTTCGAATCAATATGTGAGCGTGGCAAAGGAAAACGCGTTTGACCAGTTTTAGTTGATTTTAATCGACTGGAAAATGGCCATTTTTCTAACGGTTTCAGAATTCGACGAAATTAGTTTTGTTAGGACCGTATCGTCAATACGAAGCTAAAAAATATTTTTCTGGGATTTATAGAGTTAGTATGTGACCCCAGTAAATTGAAATACGCGTTCAAATTCAATATATAGAAGTATATGTTGATTTTGACAAAAACTGAACGAGACGATCGAATCAGCTTGTGATACATATCCCATTGTGTTCGGAATGGAGGTAATTAGCTATGGACGACAGGTGGTGGGCCTCGTTTTGAGGTTGAAAATAAAAGTTGCTTTTTGAAATTTAAAAGAAATAAAAAATCTCTCTCTCCCCCTTAAACTCCTCTGCCCCCCCCCCCCCCCGTTCTTCATTAAATCAGAAAACAGGAAGAAAAAAAGAGAATCGGAGAGGGGCGACGCGGGGGGGGGGGGGGGGGGCACCACCGCCGCCATCGCCCCCCCAGGTGGTGCGCCGCCTTCCTCCCCCCTTCTTCTTCTTCCTCCTCCACGCCTTCCCCTTTCTTCCTCCTTCCCTTCTCCCCTACCAACCCCCTCCACCACGACCTCGCTTCCCTCCCCAGACCGACGCCGCTGGCTCCACCCCTTCTTTCCCTCCTCTCTCGCCTTCACCCCCCCCTCCTGCGCTGTCCCCTCCTCTTCTCTCCACCCCCGGCCGCCTAGCCCCGCCAATGGTGAAACCTCCTCTACTCCTCCTTAAAGCAATGTAAGCCCTCTATTTATTTTATTTTGTTTTGTTTAATTAAAATTTTCAATGAAAAATATAATCTTTTATATTGTAGAAGATGAAAAATATAATCTTTTATGTCGTAGAAGTATAAAAATATAATTTTTATATAGGTAAGATAGTAAAAATATCATCTTTATATATGTGGCAAAATAAAATTGTGATTTTTATAGGGATGAAATAGAAAAGGCGAAATCTTTATATATGAAAAGGCGAAATCTTTATATAGAGAATAACATGATAAAAATAGAATTTTTATCTATATAGCATCGATGTAAAAATAGAATTTTTATCTATATAATAACGATGTAAAAATAGAATTTTTGTCTATATAATAACGATGTAAAAATAGAATTTTTATCTATATAGTAGCGATGTAAAAATAGAATTTTTATCCATATGGAGTAATTATAAAAATATGATTTTTATATACATAGCAACAATATAAAAATGTGATTTTTATATATGTAGTGGCTACGGGCAACGAAAGTGACAAAAGGCGAGAATGACGAAGACTTCTACATAGGAAGAATCGTGGCGTTTGGATTAGCTTTGGTGAGAACTTCTCACTTTAAATTTCTTTTTCTAGTTATATATATATATATATATATATATATATATATATACTAGGATGCAGACGGTGCTTAGCAGCACCCGACACCCGTCATCCACAGACCATGGATGGCTTGTTTGTTTGATTGATGTGTTGTGAAAATTGTTTGTGATGTTGATGTGAAATCGATAATAAATGTAGATAGATGAAATAAATTAATTATCGTTAAAAATATAATTTTTAACGTGAATGTGAGTAAATAAATAATTATAAACAAATCGGTCGATTTGTTTATATACACTGATTTGACTGATATTGATTGGGACGATAAATTTTACACATCGCCCAACTGCACAAATAAAAATCTGTGTTTGTTGATTTGAAACCCCACACGGGTGTTGGGATGAAATTTGGCGTACACTAATCCCAATTATTTAATTGTATGTCGATCGATTGGTCGACAGGCTGTGTAAGCGTTAACTATTTATATTTGATGCTTATACAGTTGTGTGGTGCACCTTGGGTGATGGTTGATTGTTTATCATTACTATTATATACATGTGGTGTATGGAATCCATATAATTAACATTATATGGTGATTGATTGGGCCTCATTTCAATCGGGAAAATAATGAATATTATAAAAGAAAATTCATGTGTTGAATATAAAAATAGTCATGTATTGACGATATTCATGTGTTGAAACTATTCATGTGTTGAGTAAAATATTTTAATAATAAAATTTACATCTTTATCATATTTAAAATTAGAACTACTTCACGGTGGAGTCTAATTGAAAATCAAACGATAGATACCATAATTTTATAAAATATTTTACATAACAAAAATAGACGTGTGTTGAAAGAAATATATTCATGTGTTGAATAGAATAAATATTCATTTGTTGAATAGAATAACGAATTTATTGAAATATATAAAGCTGTGTTGATTAGAGTTGCACCATTTTGACATGAACGATGTTTATATTGATTATATTCGTTTTTATAACAAATATAGAAAAAGAAGTGATTTCAAAATATAACGTTTTGAATATATTATCATTTATATAGTAATGATATGAAATATTCAATTTTGATTTGAAATTGAATATAGAGTTGAAATGGTTTTGAAAACGAATTTAAAACGATTTATAAAATACGTTTTAAAAAGGAAATCGACGAAATATATATAATATATATATTATATATATAATGGCCTGAATAGAACGCGCCACGCCGCGGCAGTTCGTGAATTTCGACCATTGACTTCGAATTGACGTTGCGGGAGATCCGACCGTCGGATTCTCCTAAAACTGGAACCGTTGGGTTCGTATCGAAAAGAGCTTTCCAATGAATATTAGAAATTTGAAATCTAACGGTTGGATTTGGAATTATGTCCAAATCAAATTTGGAAAAGGTCGTTGTAAGTGCAGTTCAATGGCCGTTGATGGAAATCGACTGTACGGACCTTGATAAAATTATTAAAAATATCAATAATTGGTGTAAAATCATAATATGTGAATTGGAAAGAACTGGGCTGAAAAATTCCACATTTGAAAGGTTAAAAATATATTTTTGTCGAAATGAACTAGTTTTGAACTAGAATTAAAATCAATTTATTTTTGAAATAAATAAATTGAATTTGAAAGTGATTTTAAAATTAATCAATATTCCCAATACGTGAATTGGACTGGAGTTGAATCGAAATTATCTTCGGAATATTTCGATGTTGGATTTCGTGACTATACAGATATTGTTATGGGAATTTGAAAGATATATTTTATATCGTTATTTCCAATACGATATTTGTTGGTTTCAGGAGTTGATATTGAATATAAGCCGGTATATTTTCTATTCAGAGCCTTGTATTTAATATCAAAGGTGATTTGGGTTTGTCGTGAATGGTGTCTTCATTAACACTGTTCTTAAGCCCAATAGAGAAAAAGATTAAATCTTTCTATTTAGATTTAATGAAGTGCATCAATTAAATAATATTTAATTGGAACTAAAATTGAATTGGTTTTTGGGTTTATAGTGAGCGGTGTTTTGAATAACACCTGTTCTTTAACCCGATTAACAATAGAATGTGATTTTGGGTTTATCGCGAATCGTGTTTTAGATGACATTGTTTCTTTAACCCAGTTAAAGACAGGATATTAATTTTTGAAAAGATTAAAACTAAGTGGAGTTTTAATGAATCTTTAATTAGATCGAAAGTGAATTGATAATTTAAATTATCAAATCCGAAAGGTGATCGAGAATGGAGTACCACCAGTTTTGCTCCAAAGCGATAGTTAAATCTTTAATTAGATTTAAACGTGAAATGGTAATTAATTTTACCGATAACACCATGGTGTTAGGTATGGAGTATTACCAGTTCTGCTCCCGGGGATGAATAGGTTGGGATTGAGAAATAAAACAAATAATTACTTCGGTGTGGTTCGCTAATCCCGACTAGCTTGAAATGATATCCAAAGGAAGATTAAAGAATAAATTTAGAAGAATTTATCTTGGATAAAATTAATGGGAACCTTTCCCTAAGAATGTGATTTCATGAATAAAAGGATATTCTGAATTGGAATGAGGCGTTTGTTGTGTTTGTGTAACATTTGTTTATCATATACGTGGGTTATTCAGAAAGGCCGGGTTTATACCCATTCTGAATAACCGATTCGACGAGATGTCGAAGATGAAGACGGTGGTTGAAGACTGGAAGTCTTCACATCGTTTGGGTGATTACTGATGGTCTTGATTGGGCTGTACACCCAGGATGAGGGAAACAGATGGTGATCGTCCAAACGTACTTGGAGATGGATGGATATGCGAGGAAAGTGCCTTCGGTTTCGTTCAGACCCAGAACGAACTTGTAAATGGATTGTGTGTCTGACATTGGATTTTATTCTGTGTTAATTGATCTCTATTAAATATACATCTGTTTGGCGGTGGAGAATTTATTCTCCTGCTTAACGCCCTTCTCTGAGACGTACGAGCTCAGAGGTTATATATCGAGGGACAACAGTAGCATGGAGTGAATTACCAGTGTGGCACGCGTAAATGGCAATTGATCAGGGCTTCTGTTGAAAAGCAAAGTCTTGTGGTTGATGATCAGAGCACGGCCTGTGTGGCATAGCTTTGTGTATAACGTGAATTCACAAGCCTCACACCTCGGGATGAGTCAAAAACGGGAGACGGACCGCTGGGAGAGCACGACGTTTCTTTCTAGCTAGGGTGGTGTCAGTGACGTACCAGCCCTGACATTTATATACTTTTCACCTGTGTGGTTGTTGGAATGCGAGGCGCCTCGGATATAGGTCTGTAAGGACCGGGAAACGTGTGCTCAAGAATAACTAATCCTCAAAAGTAAGAGAGGACCGGCCCAGCCGATTCCAAGGATCAAAGTGGGGTCCTGAGATATTTGCTAGAGTGTCTCGAACGGAGAGGAGCTTGCCCCTTGCCTCGACTCATGATGGAATCCAATTTCCAATACGTGTATTTCGGTTTTATTTGTAGAGCCTAGTATGGCGACATAGTGGGATGGGGCACTTATGCCGTCTATGATTGATATTTATGATTGAAATTGTTTTGACACTATACACTTATAATAGTATCAAATAATGTGTTTTTAATGTATCAAGCATGCTTTGGCTTTTATAAGGTAAAAACCCTATCCTACGGCTTGCGTTGCATTGTGTGATGGGACCTGGGTCTTATAACAGCTTCACTTTCCTTTATTTAGCATTGCGCTGTTTATTTTATGCACTGGTATTCTTGGGAGGAAACCCGTTCGGTGTTATATGGCGTGGTCCCTTGATTTACCGAACTTTAAAACCAATGTTAATAACTGTTTTAGTTCTCACACCTGTCACATGACTGACCTGGAGTTTATTCTTTTAACCTAAACTCTGGGTGCCCCTATTTTCCACACGGGCAGCTAGTAGTTTTGGTTCTGCAGATTTATATTCACATGATCCTGATTTACAGCTGGAACGATGCTCGGAAAGCTCTGTATCCGTGTATTACTTTCAGTTGTGTTTTATATTGTTTTTCCGCTGCTATGTAATTTATTGTAATCTCCGATATTTATCGAATGTAATTTATTCATTTATACTCTGTATATTCTTGTATCTGATGGAATTGTTGTAATAACAATGAAATGTTCTTCTGTCTGCGTTCTATTTTGTCTTGTACTCAATTCTATCCATGCTTTCCTTCACGGGGAAGTTCGGGTCGTGTCAGTTATCATCACATATAGCATTATTGCATTAATCTTGAAGAGAATTTCTTTCTGCTTATGTTTCCTATTTTGTTCTGATTTTGAATGTGTTACATTTTAACCATCAAATAGGAGCATAGAGTTTTAACACTATGAACACTTTTCTTGACTATATTCCATAATCCATTCATCATTCTGGTCTAACACATTAGCTTTCATGCTAAGTTTCTGTGACACCCAACGTCCTTAACATCACTCTAAGAGAATGCATTAGGTAAACAGTAACAAAATTTACAAGAGAGATATAAATAATACAGCCAATAACTTAAAAAAGCTTTTATTTCAATCTGAAACATGCCATTACATCTCAAATGTCAAAAAACCATAAATCATCTATCTCAATAATATCAGAGTACAAAAAACCATAATAATATCACTCAAATGTCATCATAATAAGCATGAATAAACTGAAGAAAAATACATGAGAAAGGAGAGCTATCCAAGTCCAAGCAGAATCACGATGTCAACTACTAACCACTCTTACTCTGAGAACCTAAGGGGGGGAAGGAAGAGAGAGAAGGGAAAATAGAAAGGGTCAGACATAAAGTCTGGCGAGTTCCTGTAATTTTTAGCAAAAGCAGATGAAAAGGTGTCAAGACTGGTAAACAAACTTGGATGAGAAAGTACAATAAATCATGTATATACGTGCAAGGTAAACAAGGTATTAGGACAAGATAAAGGTAGATTATATTATCATTCATATGCCAAGAATCAAACTACTGCACAAAAGTACTAGTATTAACAGGATTAGTTGTTACCCTAATTACTACCCTTGCGATCGGCTCCATATTACCCGAATATCCTATGTGAGCTCGGGAAGTAGGGTGTATCAGTCGTTAACCCAACAACTTATAGAACACAGACCTATTCTAGGTGTTGCAGCGTCTTAGTTCCCATAGTCGGACCCATGCACACTCATGACTCTGTCGAAATGCGCCCGTACCCATGCCCAAACCTTGAACCTCTTATAATCCAGTTCAGTAAAGTATGCCCTGACCACTACCTTTCGCGGGGACCCTACCGAGATACCAACAAGTGTACTGACTGATATATGTTCCACACAACTTGACACACGCCACCCCTAGGCTTGTGTCCCCAAGTTCCTAGGATTAAAGAATCCTGAAAATCTGAGACAACAACTAGACTTGGGACCTCTTTAGCTTATTAATTAATAGGTATAACTTATCGGGTTTAAGTCTATTAATAAGTCTGGTTGTAAAAAGACATTTATCCTAAATGTTATTAGTGTACAACCCCATTCCCAAACAAGCACCTGCCCAGATGTAAAATTAAACTTACAGTAATTCATTTTACTTAGTTTTTACATCTGGTACTCATATATCTATTACATGTTATATTAAGTTCAATCCAACAAATTAACATGTAGCATGTAATTAACCCAATCTAATATATTAACATGTAATTAACCCAATCTAATATATTAATATGTAATTAACCCTATGTAAAATATTAACATGTAATTAACCCAATCTAATAGATTAATATGTAATTAACCCATCTTATAGTCAAAGGTTTCAATTTACAATATGACAAATTTTCTCCATTTAAAATGTCATTATCCAATTATTTTAATTTATGTCATTTATACCAATTAACGACAATAGCCTAGGCTTTGAGTAACCTAGGTTCAACGTAGATAAAAAGGGAAAAAGAGAAAAAATGGATCTTTGAATAAAAAGGTATATAGAAAGACTAAAAATAAGTAAAAGGCATAGTTTAATTGTAGATCTGAATAAAACAACATGTATGAACAGTATAACTGGATTAGTAGTAAAAGAACATATATAAGAATTACTTATAGGCACTGTTTATTTTAGATCTAAAACTATCCATTGTCCAATTTTTTTTTAAATATTCTACTCTAAATTTGACATTCAACTCACAGCAAGACTTGGGGAAAAGAAAAATGTAACACCCCGTAATTTTAAAACATGACATAAGAGATAATTAAAGAATACTTAACTTTTATAGGAAGAATTAAGGGAAACGGGTTGTGCCATTGCGTTCTTCTCTGAATTCTGCTTGGAATAGAGTCCAAGTTTGCGTAAATCGGATATCATATGAAGAAGTTATGAAGCTTAGAAGATTTCAGTTTAAAGCAGAATTTAAATTAAAATAATAATTAAAAAACGAGTTCAAAAATCAAAATCCAAAAACCTGGGTGAGCGGGTAAAGCTGTCAACGGATACTTTCGAATACGGATAGTGCCATATCCGTATCTGCATCCGAAACCATTTTCGGATATTGGATATCCGCATCCGCGGATACGGACGGATATCGGATAATTATCCGCTCCTACCAACGATCGATAAATCAATGAGCACAAATGAATTTTGTTAGCTTAATATTATGTTTTTTCAACCCAATTAATTACTAAAGTGCTAAAAATAAATAAATATGATGATTATTTATAACGTTGAGCAATTAACATGCATTTAGTAGACTTTGAATTTTGCAAAATAATAAATTAATATATTTTATTGTGTTAAAATACCCATAATTTAAGCTATAATCGTGAAAAAAATGAACAAATAATTTTCGAATGCGGATATGCCTACATCCGTATCCGCATCCGCTTTCCTGAATATCGGATATTTATCCGCTTTTCGGATGTGGATACGGATGGATTTCGAATTTTTCGGGTATCCATTGACAGTCCTATGAACGGGAAAACTCCCGCTCTAGGGTGTCGACCCCCTAGGGGAGTCGACATAGGTGTCGACCCCCCTATATGGGTGTTGACATAGGTGTCGACCTCCCTTATTGGGTGTTGACCCCCCTTATTGGGTGTTGACCCCCCATCTGCCCAGATCCGGCAAACGTGTTTTTGACGTCTAGGGATGATGTGTCATTCTGGGATTGGCTGGATGATGTGTCTTTTGGTTTGGATGGTTCTGATGGATCCTAATCTAATCTAAGGTTCCTAATTCACCTAAAGCATCTATAAAATATCCCTAAACCTAACCCTAATCTTATTGTCATTCATTCATGGCGCCTCCATACTACTCTAATCTAAATTAAGACTAGCCTCTCTTCTCTTCTCCAAAGCAAATCAGAATTAGAGTATTCAAATTGGAAGATAAGAACCAAATTCTACAACAACAGTTTAGCTAATAAATTCAGAAATCAGATTCAGATCTATTCTCTCTTCTTTATCCTGTCGTTATGAGTCTATGTTACTTTACATATAATTAACTAAAAGTGATTGTGATAGGATTGTAAATTGAATTTTATGAACATGCCTGTTGAAACACCCCACCTCCGTTAGGGTCACTCTCAAAGGGAATGCCCTAATTTTGGTGGAGGTTTTTAAGTATAAGTCACAGATATACAAGACAGATATAGGAACACATATTTGTAAACAGCGGAAGAACAACAAACTTTTATTTCATAAAGTCAAATACGTGTTACAAAACATCCTTTCCAAAAACATAACATAACACTTTCATAATCTGTCTTGAGTACATTATTTAAAGAAGCATAAATAAAACGTAGGTAAACTGCAAAAGCCCCATAGTGGATTGTCCAAAGCCATAGTTCAAAACAGGAAAGTCCAAGCAATACATTTCTCTTCTTCAAGCTGGATGTTGAGGTAGGTCAAGCTGCTGTGTTCCCTCCTTGAGGACCTGGGGGGGGGGGGGAACGGAAGAAAGAAGACGAAAGAAAAGCAGAGTCAGACATAAAGCCTGAGTAAGTCTAGTACTATTTTGTCTATGAATAAAGAACTGGGTATGATAAGTATAAACAAGAAGTGGGCAAGCACTATAAACTTGGTTAAGTTGTCTAGGGTCGAATATACTATCGTACCCCATGTTAATCTCTGAACCCATATAAACTAGTTTTCCAATTGGCACCCCATAATCAGGGTGAGGTGATCCATCCTATGATGATCGTCTCCTACTCGCATAGTTACATGTGTCTTACGGCCCCCGATGTCATAGTTACCTATGCTGGTCCCACCATGGGGTGTATCAAGTCCCATAGTGGCAACCCGACACAACCTTAGAGTGCACAGGTATGCTACTGGTGTCCAGTGCCTTATTTTTCTGCGCCGGAGTGTGTGCACGCCCGCACTCCGTTAGAACCTACACTGCTACACCACCGCCGTCGATTTGACCTCTTACAATCAGCCCAGTAATCGTGCCCCACCCTGCCTAGTTTCAGGGTATCCTGATACACCTTCTAGGGTTACTGCTGAAAAGGGTCCCCCGTTACTAGGTTTTCTATCTCTAGCCAACATGCTAAGTTGGTTAAGTGTTTTCTAACCTAACCCCCACCAGTCCGTTTAGTTTAGCATGTTCCATTTTGATTAAGTCTTTAGTTCACTTAATCCTAACAATCCTGACTCAGCCTTAATTGTCTTATTAAGGCCCTGACCTCTCACATTAGACAGGTATTGTTGTGGCTGCCTGTTGCCGGTTGGTTCCGGGCAGTCTTACGCCACAACTCAGTCTAACCTCGGGTCCTTATTGGGCTCCATGTTTAACCTCCCACATTGGATAGGTATTGTTGTGACTACTGGACAGCCGGGCGGTTCCGGGCAGGTTTACATCACAACTCAATCCAACCTCGGGTTAAACACATCGTATGTTCTACATATTTTGTCATTCTTCTTTATTTCTTATATGTAAACATTTGCGGCCCATTATTAAGTTAATGGTGTAAAGGTTACACCAATCATGGGCCCAACCCATACTTGAATTTGGGCCCTTCTATTTTATATTCTCATTCATTAGTAATTTTAACCCAACGTTATTTTCCCCCGTTTTACACGTCCGTTTATATATATTGGGCTTAGCCTTTTAAAGCCCAATTTAGCCATGCGAAAAGGGGAGGCTTAAAGCGTGATTACATACACAAAGAGGGGAAGGTGAGCGTATGAACTTGCAAAATGACGTTGGAAATACAAACTAGAAACGGGTGTACTTGCATAGTGGTAACATATACTTTGGTCATAAAGCATAGGTGACATAAATCAAGGCATGTAAACTTGCATAGGTTTAACTACAACATGAACCTATATTCTTATTTAGGCATAATGTCAAACATAAGCATGGCATAAGCATGGCATAATGTCAAACATAAGCATGGCATAAATACTTCTAGCATAAACATGGCATAATGTCAAACATAAGCATGGCATAATATCAAACATAAGCATGGCATAAGTATAGTTAAATTTGTTCACATAACCATGGCATAAATATTTCTAATTGATAAAATCATGATTCTTACTTTAGTCATGTAAACTTACAAAAAGGGTCTTTTTGAACCTAACCTAGCCATGTACCACATATGTCATCATATAATTCTTGTAAACAATATAGACTTAACAATGAATTTCAATTATGCCAAGTATCAATCATAGCCTAGCCATATTCATAAGTTTGCAAATAGGTTTTCTAGTACAAAAGCATGGCTTAAAACATGATGCCCAATTTTTAACATAATTTCATATGGATTATGATAACCCAAGCTTATTCCAATTACTTCACAAAAATGATGTTTGTATAAAAATACACATTATGATGGCATAATAACAAAGCCCCAAACTTGCATGAAATTTCAATCAACTACATACATGTAGCTTCAACATAGGTCACATAATTTGCGAATATCCCAAACGTATATTTGCATAGAACTACCGCATGTAGTTCTTTATAATTGAATGACATAATTCAGAATATCAAAACGTATATAAATTGATAAGAACGCACAAATATGAATTTTATTGCCACAATTCAAGCATACATATCTACACAATTGTTTATTCATACCAAAGTAATACTCTACTTACAATGGTGTGATGAATTCTCTAATTTAGGGATTGAAGACGCAAATTCCTTTGTTGAATTGATTTGTTTAGGTTGCTTTAAGCTTTAGAATCTTCCTCCTAATCCTCTCTCCAATTTGGTGGCTACTCCTAGTCGTTCCTCAGCAACATGGCGGCTATGTTCTTATTTTTGAATGAATAGATTAGGGTTTAGTCTAGGGTTGTTTATATAGAGGTTAGGAACTGATTAGGACCATTGATGTTGCTTGGATTGATCGTAGCCATTCATTCTAAGGAGAGACCAATTAGAGCCTGCCACCTAGCCCTAATGACAAAGCAGACCACAGAAAATCGACCACATAGAGAATAGGCCAGCCGGGTTAGACTGGGCTCGACCTGGTCTGGACCAGGTCGACACCCCTGTCGACAGGCCTGTCGACCTGGTTAGACCAGGTCGACAGCCCAGTCGACCTGGGTGCGCCAGGTGGGACTTTTTCCGCCCTGGCCCCATTTTTGATTATTTTATTCTGTTTGAATTTTAAATTTAATTCAAAACTTCCGAAGGCCATATCTTCTTCATACGGACTCCGTTTTTCGAAAACTCGGACTCTATTTCGCGTATTTTTCCGAGACGAACGCAATGGCGTATCCCGTTTCCCTTAGTTCTTTGATTTCAAATTAATTATACTTTAATTTGTTAATTTCACAGTTATAGAATTCTCGGGGTGTTACATTCTCCCCCACTTAAAAGGATTTCGTCCCCGAAATCTTCAAGTGTAGGAAAATGTATATCCTAACATCCAATCATCCATCTACTCATCCATCAAACACGAGCATCCATTGTCCTTAAAAGACTTCTAATGCTTCATGATCATATGCGAAGTGTGTGTGTACATGTACTTATCTAATGCAAAATCAGGCGGTCTACTGATTCAGTTGACCTCCTTATTGCGAATTATGTAAGTGCCATGAATCCATTATGTATGCAAATTTTCCTATTCATGATTCTACATGAGTGTACAATCATTCAATACAAATGCAACATCCATATGACAACACATTAAAGTTCAACCATATGCGAATACAAACATATATGCATATGCAATATGAAGTGACTGAGCCGATCTAAAACCTAGATTGTGTGTGTATATGCAACCACGAGCAACCACTAGCAATCACTTGCAACCACTTGCAACCATCATCCATAACATGTTTCAACTACATGTTTTCATCCAAAAAGATTCTACCTAAAGGATAAGGTCGAGGAAATATACCTAAAAAGATAGATAAAAGCGCAACTTAAGGAAAAAGGAAAGATCAAGGATGTACCCTCGAACAGAAAAGGGTAGGCAGTACGTATTCTAGCTTCAGTTTCCCAAGTCGCGTCTCCCTCGGCGTCGCTCCACTGAACTTTGACGAGCTTGACTTCGCGGTTGCGTAGCTTCTTCACTTCCGTTCCTAAGATACGGGTTGGAACTTTTCTTATGGTTGCTTCGCGTTCCACTTCGGCCTCTTCGAGGATATTTGGCTCTACCACCTCGGCTGACTCATGTAGACATTTTCGGAGATGTGAAACGTGAAAAACGTTGTGGACTCCAGCCAACTTCTCGGGTAGCTCTAATCTATAGGCCATTTTCCCAATTTTCTCGATGATAGGGAATGGCCCTACGAACCTCGGTGCCAGTTTTCCTGTGGTTCCAAAACGAACAACGTTCCTTAGCGGTGATACCTTGAGAAAAACTCTGTCTCCAACCTCAAATTCAAGGTCGGTCCTTCTCTTGTCGGCATAGTACTTTTGTCTGTCTTGGGCCGTCTTCATCCTTCTTCGTATTAAGTCTACTTTCTCTGAGGTCTCTCGGATCATATCTGGTCCAAGTATGAGCTTATCCATGGACTCCCACCAACAAGTGGGCGATCGGCACGGTCTTCCATATAAAGCTTCGAAGGGCGCCATTCCGATGGTTGCTTGATAGCTGTTGTTGTAGGCAAATTCCACCAAAGGAAGGTGGTCTTCCCATGTCCCTCCGAAGTCAAGGACGCATAGCCTTAAGAGGTCTTCCAAAACTCTGTTCACTCTCTCTGTTTGGCCGTCGGTTTGGGGATGATAGGCTGTGCTCAAGCACAACTGCGTTCCTACTGCTTCTTGCAGACTCCGCCAAAACTCACTGGTGAAGATGGGGTCTCGGTCACTAACAATGCTAGATGGTATTCCATGGAGTCGAACGATTTCCTTAAGGTAAAGTGATGCTAGGGATGAGGCAGTTCTTTTACTTTTGACGGGTAAAAAGTGGGCGCTTTTAGTAAGCATATCCACTATTACCCAAATGCTAGCGTTGCCTCTCCTAGACCTAGGCAGCCCATCGATGAAGTCCATTGAGATGCTATCCCATTTCCACTACGGGACCTCCAGAGGATGTAGTAGTCCGCCAGGCTTTTTCCGCTTTAACCTGTTGGCACACCATACACTTAGAAACGAATTCTGCCACGTCCTTTTTCATGCCGTTCCAGAAGAAAGTCCTTTTTATGTCTTTGTACATTTTATCTCCGCCTGGGTGTATCGTCATCTTGGAATGATGCGCTTCCTCGAGAACCTTCCTTACTAAATCTTTTGTCTGTGGGACGCATAGTCTTCCGTTGCGCCTTAGCAAACCCCTATCGTCGATGGAGTATCGGTTGAGGTAACTTGAAGTCTCACCCCTAATTAGCCTATCAATTATTTCCACAAGCTGAGGGTCTTCGCGTTGTGTTGCCCCTACTGAATCCACTAAAGTTGGGCGCACTTCGAGAGATGCTAGCAAGCCCGGTACGAAATCGGAGGAAGGCCTAAAATCGAAGCTGGCTATAAACTCTAGGCTTTGTCTTTCAACAAACAACAGGCTTAGGGTCAATTTCTTTCGGCTCAACGCGTCTGCCACTACGTTGCCTTTGCCCGGAGTATAGGAGATTTCGAAATCGTACGAGGCAAGAAACTCCATCCATCTTTGTTGCCTCAAATTAAGATCCTTCTGCGAGAAAAGATATTTAAACGATTTATGGTCAGTGTAAAGTTCGAACTTCTCACCTAGGAGATAGTGTTGCCAAGACTTGAGTGCAAAGACGATGGCGGCTAACTCAAGATCGTGGGTTGGGTAGTTCTTTTCGTGCACCTTCAACTGCCTCCCGCCATAAGCTACTACCCTTCCTTCTTGCATTAAGACGGCGCCTAGCCCTGTCCCACATGCATCCGTATAAACAGTGAACATCTTGCTCCCATCTGGCAGCGTCAAAACTGGGGCTGTTGTGAGAGCCCTTTTTAGTCGTTGGAAAGCAAACTCGCAATCCAAGTTCCAATTGAACGCTAGGTTCTTCTTAGTTAATTTCGTGAGCGGAGCTGAGATTTTCGCAAAATCCCTTATAAACTTTCGATAGAAACCTGCTAGTCCTAGGAAGCTTCGGACCTCAGTTGCATTCCTTGGTGTCTTCCAATCCTGTACCGCCACTACCTTAGCAGGGTCCACTGCTAACCCTTGTTTGGATACTATGTGCCCAAGGAACCTCACCTCTTCTCTCCAAAAGTGGCATTTGGAGAATTTTGCTTTTAGTTGATGGACTCGCAAAGTTTCCATGATTGCCCTTAAGTGTTGAGCATGTTCCTCTTCACTCTTTGAGAAGATAAGGATATCATCTACGAAGACCACTACGAATTTGTTGAGGAAATCTCTAAATACCCTGCTCATCAGGTCCACGAAGTAAGCAGGTGCATTTGTCAAGCCGAAAGGCATGACAAGCCATTCAAAGAAACCGTCTGGGGTTCTGAACGCCGTTTTATCGATGCTATCTTCAGCCACCCTTAGCTGATGAAAACCGGTTGCTAAATCGAGCTGGGAGAAAACAGACGCCCCTACAAGCTGGTCAAATAAATCGTCAATTCTAGGGAGAGGGTGCCTATTCTTTTTCGTTAGCTTGTTGAGCTCCCTATAGTCAACACATAGACGGAGTGAACCATCCGCCTTTGTAGCGAACACCACTGGAGCGCCCCATTCTGAAATGCTCCTCCTAATGAACCCCTTTTCTAGAAGCTCTTTAATCTGTTTACTGAGCTCTTTCCTTTCCCGTGGAGCCATATGTCTAACGGGCAACGCAACGGGCTTTGCATTATCTACAAGATATATGCGGAAGTCTATTTCCCGCTTTGGAGGCAAGCCCTTCACCTCTTCGAAGACATCCGGATATTCCCGGACCACTCTAACTGATTGCAAATTTTCAACAGAGGCATCTAGCGATTCAAGATAACTAAGCATAACCGCATACGAGGGATTACAAGAAATTTCCAAAGTATTACCGAGCTGGGTTAGGAGCCTAACAACCCTTTTCTCACAATCAAGGATGGCCCCATTACTGGATAGCCAATCCATACCCAAAATCAAACCATAACCCGAAAAGCCCAAAACAAAGGCACTACATAGAAATTCTACACTTAGGATAGAAATTTTCAATCCCACACAGATCATAGACAAATGAGCTGGGCCCCCAATTGGGTTTGAAACAATTAAGGGGTCCTCTACCATACTAGTTTTTAGGTGCAGAGATTCTACTAAAGCAGACGAGATAAAGGAGTGTGATGCGCCAGAATCAAATAAGGTGCGAACGGGGTGATCATAAAGATAAACTACACTTTCTACAGAAGTATTTATACCTCGCTGTTGCAGAGGTGGTGCTTCTAGCACATGGACCTGTGCCCCTGGGGTGGATCCAGCCCTCTGCCCCTGTCCTCGTTTCTTTGGGCAGTCCTTAGCCCTATGGCCCGTCTCACCGCAAGAAAAGCACCCACCATTCTCCTTGGCCTTCTTTTTCCGGCAGTCCTTTACCAAGTGCCCCACTTTGCCACAGAAATTGCACTTCCTCTTCTCTTTGTTGCCTTTCCCGCCCTTCTTAAAGTCTGTCTTCTTGGGCTGCAAACCCTCTTTCTTCTTGCCCTTATCCTCTTCATTCAGCAATGCCATTTGCACCAATCTTTCATACGTGGCTCCCATGGGTATATGGGTCATGGCCAAACTGTGTAATGGCTCATTTAACCCTTTGACGAAACGGAGAGCCTTCTTGTGCGGGGTGTTGACTAGGTCAAGCCCAAACCTAGCCAGCTCATCGAATTGATTCACATATTCTCTGACTGTCTTGTCCCCTTGCTTAAGAAATAAGAATTTTTCCAACTGCAAACTTCTTTCCGCATCTGAGAGAAATTTAGTCTCAAACCTTGCCCTAAAGTCCTCCCATGTCTCCACTGGTCTTTCAGCATTAGTGACTTCCCACCAGTAGGAAGCCTCGCCCTTCAATAGCCATACCGCTAGTTGTACTTTTTGTCTATCTTCTACCTCAAAGATGATGAATAGGTCCTCAGTTTCTTTCAGCCAATTTCTAGCTGCTACGAAGGACTCAGTTCCATGGAAATCCCTTCCTCCCATAGCTTTAAAATCTTTACATATCTTAGCAAACGTGTTTCCCCGAGGAGGAGGTGGAGGAAAAGGTGCCGCTGCAGCTGGATGATTTCCTTCCGTTGGGGGAGGAGGAATGGTAGGACCTGGCTGAGTGGCTCTTGCTTCTAAGAACCGTCTAAACCAACCAGGTATTGGCACCCCTTCCGGCAAGTTAAGATCTTCAGACATGCTGAAACAAAAAGGACAGATTCAAAACGAAGGATAAGAGATAATACCTATGGCTTTGGGGAGTGGACTTTGCCTTTTTAAAATAAAATAATAATTTTCTTTTAAAAATGCTTCTTTAAATTTCCTTTTTGAAAATAATTTTTCAAAACTTTTTATCTTATCTGGTAAACCTATGCTCTGATACCAAGTGAAACACCCCACCTCCGTTAGGGTCACTCTCAAAGGGAATGCCCTAATTTTGGTGGAGGTTTTTAAGTATAAGTCACAGATATACAAGACAGATATAGGAACACATATTTGTAAACAGCGGAAGAACAACAAACTTTTATTTCATAAAGTCAAATACGTGTTACAAAACATCCTTTCCAAAAACATAACATAACACTTTCATAATCTGTCTTGAGTACATTATTTAAAGAAGCATAAATAAAACGTAGGTAAACTGCAAAAGCCCCATAGTGGATTGTCCAAAGCCATAGTTCAAAACAGGAAAGTCCAAGCAATACATTTCTCTTCTTCAAGCTGGATGTTGAGGTAGGTCAAGCTGCTGTGTTCCCTCCCTGAGGACCTGGGGGGGGGGGGGGGGAACGGAAGAAAGAAGACGAAAGAAAAGTAGAGTCAGACATAAAGCCTAAGTAAGTCTAGTACTATTTTGTCTATGAATAAAGAACTGGGTATGATAAGTATAAACAAGAAGTGGGCAAGCACTATAAACTTGGTTAAGTTGTCTAGGGTCGAATATACTATCGTACCCCATGTTAATCTCTGAACCCATATAAACTAGTTTTCCAATTGGCACCCCATAATCAGGGTGAGGTGATCCATCCTATGATGATCGGCTCCTACTCGCATAGTTACATGTGTCTTACGGCCCCCGATGTCATAGTTACCTATGCTGGTCCCACCATGGGGTGTATCAAGTCCCATAGTGGCAACCCGACACAACCTTAGAGTGCACAGGTATGCTACTGGTGTCCAGTGCCTTATTTTTCTGCGCCGGAGTGTGTGCACGCCCGCACTCCGTTAGAACCTACACTGCTACACCACCGCCGTCGATTTGACCTCTTACAATCAGCCCAGTAATCGTGCCCCACCCTGCCTAGTTTCAGGGTATCCTGATACACCTTCTAGGGTTACTGCTGAAAAGGGTCCCCCGTTACTAGGTTTTCTATCTCTAGCCAACATGCTAAGTTGGTTAAGTGTTTTCTAACCTAACCCCCACCAGTCCGTTTAGTTTAGCATGTTCCATTTTGATTAAGTCTTTAGTTCACTTAATCCTAACAATCCTGACTCAGCCTTAATTGTCTTATTAAGGCCCTGACCTCTCACATTAGACAGGTATTGTTGTGGCTGCCTGTTGCCGGTTGGTTCCGGGCAGTCTTACGCCACAACTCAGTCTAACCTCGGGTCCTTATTGGGCTCCATGTTTAACCTCCCACATTGGATAGGTATTGTTGTGACTACTGGACAGCCGGGCGGTTCCGGGCAGGTTTACATCACAACTCAATCCAACCTCGGGTTAAACACATCGTATGTTCTACATATTTTGTCATTCTTCTTTATTTCTTATATGTAAACATTTGCGGCCCATTATTAAGTTAATGGTGTAAAGGTTACACCAATCATGGGCCCAACCCATACTTGAATTTGGGCCCTTCTATTTTATATTCTCATTCATTAGTAATTTTAACCCAACGTTATTTTCCCCCGTTTTACACGTCCGTTTATATATATTGGGCTTAGCCTTTTAAAGCCCAATTTAGCCATGCGAAAAGGGGAGGCTTAAAGCGTGATTACATACACAAAGAGGGGAAGGTGAGCGTATGAACTTGCAAAATGACGTTGGAAATACAAACTAGAAACGGGTGTACTTGCATAGTGGTAACATATACTTTGGTCATAAAGCATAGGTGACATAAATCAAGGCATGTAAACTTGCATAGGTTTAACTACAACATGAACCTATATTCTTATTTAGGCATAATGTCAAACATAAGCATGGCATAAGCATGGCATAATGTCAAACATAAGCATGGCATAAATACTTCTAGCATAAACATGGCATAATGTCAAACATAAGCATGGCATAATATCAAACATAAGCATGGCATAAGTATAGTTAAATTTGTTCACATAACCATGGCATAAATATTTCTAATTGATAAAATCATGATTCTTACTTTAGTCATGTAAACTTACAAAAAGGGTCTTTTTGAACCTAACCTAGCCATGTACCACATATGTCATCATATAATTCTTGTAAACAATATAGACTTAACAATGAATTTCAATTATGCCAAGTATCAATCATAGCCTAGCCATATTCATAAGTTTGCAAATAGGTTTTCTAGTACAAAAGCATGGCTTAAAACATGATGCCCAATTTTTAACATAATTTCATATGGATTATGATAACCCAAGCTTATTCCAATTACTTCACAAAAATGATGTTTGTATAAAAATACACATTATGATGGCATAATAACAAAGCCCCAAACTTGCATGAAATTTCAATCAACTACATACATGTAGCTTCAACATAGGTCACATAATTTGCGAATATCCCAAACGTATATTTGCATAGAACTACCGCATGTAGTTCTTTATAATTGAATGACATAATTCAGAATATCAAAACGTATATAAATTGATAAGAACGCACAAATATGAATTTTATTGCCACAATTCAAGCATACATATCTACACAATTGTTTATTCATACCAAAGTAATACTCTACTTACAATGGTGTGATGAATTCTCTAATTTAGGGATTGAAGACGCAAATTCCTTTGTTGAATTGATTTGTTTAGGTTGCTTTAAGCTTTAGAATCTTCCTCCTAATCCTCTCTCCAATTTGGTGGCTACTCCTAGTCGTTCCTCAGCAACATGGCGGCTATGTTCTTATTTTTGAATGAATAGATTAGGGTTTAGTCTAGGGTTGTTTATATAGAGGTTAGGAACTGATTAGGACCATTGATGTTGCTTGGATTGATCGTAGCCATTCATTCTAAGGAGAGACCAATTAGAGCCTGCCACCTAGCCCTAATGACAAAGCAGACCACAGAAAATCGACCACATAGAGAATAGGCCAGCCGGGTTAGACTGGGCTCGACCTGGTCTGGACCAGGTCGACACCCCTGTCGACAGCCCTGTCGACAGGCCTGTCGACCTGGTTAGACCAGGTCGACAGCCCAGTCGACCTGGGTGCGCCAGGCGGGACTTTTTCCGCCCTTGCCCCATTTTTGATTATTTTATTCTGTTTGAATTTTAAATTTAATTCAAAACTTCCGAAGGCCATATCTTCTTCATACGGACTCCGTTTTTCGAAAACTCGGACTCTATTGCGCGTATTTTTCCGAGACGAACGCAATGGCGTATCCCGTTTCCCTTAGTTCTTTGATTTCAAATTAATTATACTTTAATTTGTTAATTTCACAGTTATAGAATTCTCGGGGTGTTACACCTGTAAGATGAATCATATCAAGTTTGTGAATTCTTATCTTTCAGATTCATACCCAAATCACTGTTATCATATGCCTAATTGATTATATTTTATTGTTTTATGCCAGTTCATGTTTCATATGTCTCTTTTATGCCAGTTTTGATGACATGATTCTCTTCCCTTTTTTATGAGATTAGGCTACTTCGAGCCTAAAATATTGTGCTGAGATTTGCGTACGAATAACATTTGGACGATTGGAAAAGTTTTGGGAAATTTTGTAATAAAATGAGATTATTGGCATAAATCAATTTGAGCATAATTGTGTGTAAATTATATGCATGAGATTTGGCATAAGTGGATTGGTCATAATTGGATATAACTTGTATACATGAGGTTTAGCATAAATTGTTGATAACAATGAACGCAAATTAATTTGGGCGTAATTTGGCATAACATGTATACGTAAGATTATAGGCCTAATTGGGATTAAAATTATAACATAATTTAGATTGGAAAATACGGGTAAATGGAGTATATTTTAATCCAAGATTTAAAATTGGTACTTGAATCAAGAAAGTGATAATGAACGCCTAAGACACGAGGTTAGATTCAAATTGCGGTATGAGACTTCCCGGAACCGTCCAGCACATCCAGCAACTGCAATTTTGTAATCTAATGTGAGAGGTCAAAGATAGAAATTAAATATGTAATAATGCAAAGACACGAGGTTAGATTCGGATTGCGGTATAAGACTGCCCGGAACCGCCTGACATATCCAAC
The DNA here is from genome assembly GCA_030737875.1 of Allium sativum. Classification (NCBI taxonomy): domain Eukaryota; kingdom Viridiplantae; phylum Streptophyta; class Magnoliopsida; order Asparagales; family Amaryllidaceae; genus Allium; species Allium sativum. The sequence continues at coordinate 969,339,163 of CM060920.1, forward strand.
AACTGCAAAATGCTAATCTAATGTGGGAGGTCTTGCAAGATTACGGTTATAATAAATTAATGAACACTTAACCAAGATAAGACATGTAGTAAGACATGCGGATTAAGTGGGTGACATGGGTGACATGTGAAATATAACTAGAAGCACTTAACTAAAGTGAAACATGTGATTAGACATGGGAAAAAAGAGGGGTTCAGTGGGAATTCCTAGTGGGGACCAAGCGTAGGAGGGAAGCTTGTGTCAAGTGTGGGGACCCTTTCCAACCAGTAACCCATTTAGTATCTTTGTGAGCTCGAACTAGGTCAAGGAAGAGACATGCTTACTGGGTTTGATTGTAAGAGGTCAATAAAGAGTTAGTGGTTGCAACACAAGTCCAACAGAGTCATGTGCGTGCGTAGGTCCGGGCTGGTAGGTAAGACGTTGTTGCATCGTGTAGGTATAAGCCGTGCCTTTTAGTTGTATCGAGTTGCCACTTTAGGGAGTGATAAACCCTACTGTGGGACCAGCACGGGTATTTACGAGTTAGGGAGCCGATCAAATGGGGAGGGTAGTGGGTACAACTAGTGGAGATAGGAGCAGGCGGCACCTATGACAGTAGCTAGGAGTACACGAAACTACCATCATTATTATTATTATATTTAGTAAGTGGGTTCAACTTTTAGTATGGAACTAATATTAGTGCGGTGTGGGAATTATCTTATAGTGATTAGGAGCGCAATCAACGTTATATCTTGTTCGTCTTGTTTACCTTGTCATATCTGCTTATGTTACAGTTATCTCTTATATCCAGTTTATGTTCTTATCCTATTACTTTACTGATTATATTGTTAAAGTCCCTGGACTCGCCTGACGTATGTTTGACCCCTTTTTGTTTCGCCTCTTTTCTTTCTTCCCCTCTAGGTCCTCAGGGTGGGATTAGTGAAGCTTGACTTGGATTTCTTTCTTTTTGAAGTGCTTGGAAGTGTTGAAAGTAATGCTCAGCTTTATCTCTTTCTTATTATGGCTATTTGGAGTGGGATTATGATTTTACTTTTATGTACTCTGATAATAATTTTGTACAAGATGAATATTTGTGTACTTGACTCTAGTATGTGGTTTTGATGTTGTAACCAAACATGTTTTACTTTTCCGCTGCAATGAATAAATTTTGAATTTTCTTAAGTACCATTTTATATATCTGTCTTGTGATATTCTTTTCTATACTCTTATAATACTCCATGAAAGTTAATGCATTCCCTTAGTGAGTGACATTAATGGACATGTGGTGTTACACGTGGTATTAGAGCTGAAGGTTACTAGAACAGATAAAAGATTTTGAAAAACCATTTTCAAAAGCATTTTTAGAAAGAAGTATTTTCAAAAACATGTTTTAAAGAAGGTGTTTTCAAGAGAAAGGTTTATTATGAAAACATAATCCCCAAAAGCCATATATCTATCTTTCGATTCTCTGTTTTGAATCTCCTTTTCTTTCGTTTCAGCATGTCTGGAGATCTTAATCTTCCAGAGGGCGTATGGGGTGTTTCCGAAGGTATCTAGAGGCTAGTGCTACTGCTACTGCCGCAGGGCCAGCAGAGGTCCCTCCTCCCCCAGCTGCAACCGCTCCTCCTCCTCCTTCCCGGGTAGATGCTTTTTCTAGGATATGCAAAGACTTCTGTGCGATGGGCGGAAAGTCGTTTTATGGGACTATGATGTTTGTTGAGGCTCGAAATTGGCTCAAGGAAGTGGAGGACTTGTTTAATATCTTTGAGACAGACGAGGGAAGGAAAGTTCAGCTAGCTGCTTGGTTGATGAAGGATGAAGCTTCCTTTTGGTGGGAAGCAACTAATGAAGGACGCCCAGTGGAGATGTGGATAGACTTCAGATGAAGATTCGAATTGAAATTTCTTTCACAAGCAGAGGAGAGTTTATACATGGAGAGGTTCTTGGCTTTGAAACAAGGGAGTTTGTCTATAAAGGAGTACGTTAACAAGTTTAACCAGTTAGAAGGGTTTGGTATGGAATTAGTCAATACACCACATAAAAAGGCTTTGAGATTTTCCTTGGGTCTGAATGAACCATTGCACGGGTTGGCTATGTCCCACATTCCAATGTGGGCTACTTTCGAGAAACATGTTGACACGGCGCTGATGCATGAAAAGGAAAAAGGTGCTAATGTAGTTAAGGCACAGGATAAGAAAGTGGATCCAAAGAAAGCACAACAACAACAAAAGAAAGGTGGTAAGGATAACAAGGGCCAAGAGAAGAAATGGCGTTTTAATTGTGGAACACCGGGCCACTTAAGCAAGGACTGTAGGAAGAAGAAGAAAACGGGTTGCTTCCAATGTGATGAGGCATGACATATGATTAAGACTACCCAAGGAGGCAAGGACAGAGGACATGATCTACTTCTGGAGGGCAGGTTCATGCTCTCATGGCACCTGGACAGGAGAGAGGTATAAACAATTCTGTTGAAAGTTTGATTTTCCTTTTTGATCATCCTGTTCGGACTTTGTTTAATTTTGGAGATTCACATTCGTTTATATCTGCTTCGTTAGTTGAAGCACTACACCTAAATACTAGTTTAGTTATGGATCCCATTGTAGTCTCAAATCCTATTGGGGGTACGACTCATCTTTCTATGTTATGTCGGGATTTGAGAATATATGTGTATAGCGTTGAGTTCGAATGCAAAGCTTATGTGCTAGGCTTTTCGGGCTATGGGTTGATTCTAGAAATGGATTGGCTAGCCAGATATGGTGCCATTCTCGACTGTGAAAAGAGGGTAGTTAGACTGTTGACTAGTTTGGGTAATACTCTCGATATTTCTTGTGACCCTAAGGGTTCTGTTATGCTTAGCTGCCTAGAATCTCTTGACGTGTCTATTGATGATTTGCAATTTGTTCGAGTAGTTCGTGAGTATGCAGATGTCTTGGAGGAGGTTAGGAGCTTACCTCAGAAACACGAGATAGATTTCCGTATATATTTGGTGGACAACGCAAAGCCAATTGCATTGCCGATGCGCCACATGGCTCCAAGAGAAAGGAGAGAGCTTAGTAAACAAGTGAAAGGTTTGCTTGAGAAAGGGTTCGTAAGAAGAAGTATCTCGAAGTGGGGTGCTCCTATTGTTTTTGCTACAAAGGGTGATGGTTCACTTAGATTGTACATGGACTATAGGGAGCTGAATAAGCTCACGAAGAAGAGACACCCATTGCCGAGGATAGATGATTTGTTCGATCAGTTGGTTGGTGCTTCGGTTTTCTCGCAGTTGGACTTAGCTACAGGATTTCATCAGTTGAGGGTAGCTGAGGATAATATAGATAAGACTGCTTTTAGGACTCCCAATGGTTTCTTCGAATGGCTCGTCATGCTTTTTGGTTTGATGAATGCACCCGCATATTTTGTAGACTTGATGAGTAGGGTGTTTAGGGAGTTTCTAAACAAGTTCGTGGTGGTCTTTGTGGATGATATTTTGATATTTTCTAGAAGCGAGAAAGAGCATGCCCTACATCTTAGGGAAGTCTTAGAGACCCTTCGAGCACATCAACTCAAAGTTAAGTTCTCCAAATGTCATTTTTGGAGGAAGGAAGGGATGTTCTTAGGATACGTGGTCTCCAAGGAAGGGATGGTTGTGGATCCCGCGAAGGTGGTAGCAATCCAAGATTAGAAGGTTCCTAAGAATGCAATAGAAGTAAGAAGTTTTCTGGGTTTGGTGGGCTTTTATAGGAAGTTCATCAAGGACTTTGCTAAGATATCAGCCCCACTTACACGGTTGACGAAAAAAAATTGACCTTTTCTTGGGATGTTGACTGTGACGATGCTTTCCAACGTCTGAAGAGGGCATTAATGACAACTCCAGTTTTAGTTTTGTCGGATGAGAGTAAGCCATCCACAGTGTATACTGATGCTTGCGGGACAGGGCTTGGTGCAGTTTCGATGCAAGAGGGAAGGGTGATATACTATGGTGGAAGGCAGTTAAATGCCCATGAAAAGAATTACCGTACCCACGACTTAGAGTTAGCTGCCATAGTTTTTGCGCTTAAGTCTTGGCATCACTATTTGCTTGGTGAGAGGTTTGAGTTGTATACAGACCATAAGTCACTAAAGTACTTGTTCTCCCAAAAAGATTTAAATTTAAGGCAACAAAGGTGGATGGAGTTCTTAGCATCCTATGATTTTGAGATTGCATATACCCCTGGCAAGGGTAACGTTGTAGCTGACGCCTTGAGTAGGAAGAAGTTGACTTTGATTCCTTTATTTGTCAAGCGACAGAGTTTAGAGTATATCTCTACCTTTGACTTTATAACCTCTATTGATTAGGTACCCGGTTTGTTGGCATCGTTAGAGGTGCGACCTATTCTTTTGGGACAGATAGGTGCAGCACAACAAGATGACCCACAGTTGATAGAGATAGTAGACAAGCTCATAAGAGGGGAGTCTTCGAGCCATCTTAGTAGGTATACTATCGATGAAAAAGGTTGGTTGCGTAGGGATGGGAGACTTTGCATACCTCGAGACGAGAGTTTGAGAAAGACAATCCTTAAAGAAGCACATCGTTCTAAGCTGACCATATAACCCATGGAGACAAGATGTATAAGGACATGAAGCGAGTTTTCTTTTGGGCCGGAATGAAGAAAGATGTGGCTGAGTTCGTTTCTAGATGCTTAGTATGCCAGCAAGTCAAGGCTGAGAAAAAGAAGCCTGGTGGTTTGCTTCACCCTCTAGAGGTTCCACAGTGGAAATGGGAAAGTGTTTCCATGGATTTCGTTGATGGGTTGCCGAGGTCAAGGAAGGGTAATACAGGGATTTGGGTAGTAGTAGATAGACTTACCAAGAGTGCCCATTTCATTCCCGTTAAGAGTAAAAGAACAGCGGCATGGTTAGCATCTGTTTATCTCTGAGAGATAGTCCATCTACATGGCATACCTTCTAGTATTGTGAGCGACCGAGATCCCATTTTCACTAGTGAGTTTTGGAAGAGCTTGCAAGAGGCAGTAGGAACGCAATTGTGTTTGAGCATCGCTTATCACCCTAAGACGGACGGCCAAACAGAAAGAGTGAATCAGATTCTGGAAGATCTTTTGAGGTTATGCATCTTGGACTTTGGGGGGGACATGGGAGGAACATCTTCCATTAGTAGAGTTCGCCTACAACAACAGCTATCAGACTAGTATTGGCATGACACCTTTTGAGGCTCTATATGGACGACCTTGCCGATCACTGACTTGTTGGTGAGAGTCTACGGATAAGATTTTGCTTGGGCCCGAGATGATTAGGGAAACTTCAGAGAAGATAGACTTGATTCGAAGACGCATGAAGAAGGCATAGGACCGAAAAAAGTCATATGCTGATAAGAGAAGGACCGATCTTGAGTTCAGTGTTGGAGACATGGTCATTATTAAAGTGTCACCGTTGAGGAATGTAGTTCGTTTTGGGTATGTAGGGAAATTGGCACCAAGGTTCGTAGGGTCATTCCCCATTACAGAGCGAATTGGACAGATGGCCTACAGAGTGAAGTTGCCTGAGAAGCTTAGTGGTGTTCATGACGTATTTCATGTGTCACATTTGAGGAAGTGTTTACACGATATCACGGAAGTAGTAGAGCCGAGCATGCTTAGAGAAGTGGAAGTAAAGCAAGATGCCACGATTAGACGAGCTCCTACATCCATCCTTGGATCAGAGGTCAATAAATTACGCAACTGATAGGTCAAGTTAGTTAAAGTCCAGTAAGGAGATGATCAAGGAGACGCGACTTGGGAGACTGAAAACAAGATACGTGCGTCGTACCCTTTCCTTTTTGAGGGTATGTTCTTAACTTATCCTTTTTCTACCGCTTTGATTATACTTGTTCTATCGTTTAGTGTATCCTCTCGATTATATCTTCGACCCTTAGGTAGAAAATCCTTTGTTTGTAAACATGTGTTTGATACATGTTATGTTTAGTGGATGCAAGTGGACATAAGTGTTTGCTAGTGGTTGCTCGTGGATGCATTTACACACACATTAGGCATCAGATCGGCTCAATCACCTTCATATTGCATATGAATGAGTGTGTATATTTAAAATTAATAGATGTATATTGAATGTGTTATCATATGGATGTTGCATTTGAACGAATGGTTGTGCACTCATATAGAAATGATATGTATCATTAGGATTCTTTTGCATACATAATGGACGCATGTTACTATCATGTTTTGCATTAAGGAGGTCAACTGAATCAGTAGACCGCCTGATCTTTGCATTAGATAAGGAACATATACACACACTTTTGCATATGTTCATATAACATTAGAAATCTTTTAAGGACAATGGATGCTAGTGGATGAGTAGATGGATGATTGGATGGTAGGATTCATTCTTCTTAACTTGAAGATTTTGAGGACGAAATCCTTTAAGGAGGAGAGAATGTAACACCCCGTAATTTCAAAAAATGACATAAGAGATAATTAAAGAATACTTAATTTTTATAGGAAGAATTGGGGGAAACGGGTTGCGCCATTGCGTTCGTATCGGAATTCTGCTTGGCATAGGATCCGAGTTTGCATAAATCGGATATCATATGAAGAAGTTATGAAGCTTAGAAGATTTCAGTTTAAAGCAGAATTTAAATTAAAATAATAATTAAAAATCAAAAACAAGTTCAAAAATCAAAATCAGAAAATCGGGGTGAGCGGGAAATCTCCCGCTCTAGGGTGTCGACTCCCGTAGGGGAGTCGACATAGGTGTCGACCCCCCTATAGGGTGTCGACCCCCCATCTGCCTAGATCTGGCAGACGTGTTTTTGACGTCTAGGGCTGATGTGTCGTTCTGGGATTGGCTGGATAACGTGTCTTTCTGGTTTGGATGGTTTTGATGGATCCTAATCTAAACTAAGGGTCCTAGTTCACCTAGAGAATCTATAAAATACCCCTAAACCTAACCATGATCTCATTGTCATTCATCCATGGTGCCTCCATGCTGCTCTAATCAAAATTAAGACTAGCCTCTCTTCTCCAAAGCAAATCAGAATTAGAGTATTCAAATTGGAAGATAAGAAACAAATTCTACAACAACGGTTTAGCTAATCAAATTCAGAAATCAGGTTCAGATCTATTCTCTCTTCTTAATCCTGTGTTGTGAGTCTATGTTACTTTCACATATAATTAATTAAACGTGATAGTGATAGGATTGTAAATTGAATTTTATGAACATGTCTATAAGATGAATCATATCAAGTTTGTAAATTCTTATCTTTAAGATTCATACCTAAATCACTGTTATCATATACCTAATTGGATCTATTTTATTGTTCTATGCCAGTTCATATTTCATATGTCTCTTTTATGCCAGTTTTGATGACATGATTCTCTTCCCTTATTTTTTTATGAGATTAGGCTATTTCGAGCCTAACATATTGTGTTGAGATTTGCGTATGAATAACGTTTGGACGATTGGGAAAAGTTTGGGGAAATTTTGTAATAAAATGAGATTATTGGCATAAATCAATTTAAGCATAATTGTGAATAAATTATATACATGAGACTTGGCATAAGTGGATTGGGCATAATTGGATATAATTTGTATACATGAGGTTTGGCATAAATTGTTGATAACAATGAACGCAAATTAATTTGGGCGTAATTTGGCATAACATGTATACATAAGATTATAGGCCTAATTGGGATTAAAATTATAACTTAATTTAGATTGGAAATTATGGGTAAACGGAGTATATTTTAATCCAAGATTTAAAATTGGGACTTGAATCAAGAAAGTGATAATGAACGCCTAAGACACGAGGTTAGATTCGGATTGGGGTATATGACTGCCCGGAACCGCCCGGCACGTCCAGCAACCGCAATTTTGTAATCTAATGTGAGAGGTCAAAGGCAGAAATTAAATTCGTAATAATGCAAAGACACGAGGTTAAATTCGGATTGCGGTATAAGACTTCCCAGAACCGCCCGACATATCCAACAACCACAAAATGCCAATCTAATGTGGGAAGTCTTGCAGGATTACGGTTATAATAAATTAATGAACACTTAACCAAGATAAGACATGTAGTAAGACATGGGGGTTAAGTGGGTGACATGGGTGACATGTGAAATATAACTAGAAGCACTTAACCAAGGTGAAACATGTGATTAGACATGGGAATAAAGAGGGGTTAAGTGGGAATTCCTAGTGGGGACCAAGCTTAGGAGGGAAGCTTGTGTCAAGTGTGGGGACCCTTTTCAACGAGTAACCCATTTAGTATCTTTGTGAGCTCGAACTAGGTCGAGGACGGGACACACTTATTGGGTTTGATTGTAAGAGGTCAATAAAGAGTTAGCGGTGGCAACGCAATTCCAACGGAGTCATGTGCGTGCATGGGTCCGAGCTGGTAGGTAAGACGTTGTATCGTGTAGGTATAAGTCGTGCCTTTTAGTTGTATCGGGTTGCCACTTTAGGGAGTGATACACCCTACTGTAGGACCAGCATGGGTATCTACGAGTTAGGGAGCCGATCGAATGGGGAGGGTAGTTGGTACAACTAGTGGAGATAAGAGCAGGCAACACCTATGACATCAGCTAAGAGTAAACGAAACTACCATTATTATTATTATGTTTAGTAAGAGAGATCAACTTTCAGTATGGAGCTAGTATTGGTGCGGTGTAGGAATTATCTTATAGTGATTAGAAGCGCAATCAATGTTATATCTTTTTCATCTTGTTTACCTTGTCATATTTGCTTATGTTATAGTCATCTCTTATATCCAGTTTATGTTCTTATCCTGTTACTTTACTGATTATATTGCTAAAGTCACTGGACTCGCCAAATGTATGTCTGACCCCTTTTTGTTTCGCCTATTTTCTTTCTCTCCCCACCAGGTCCTCAGGGTGGGATTAGTGAAGCTTGACTTGGATTTCTTTCTTCTTGAAGTGCTTGGAGGTGTTGAAAGTAATGCTCAGCTTTATCTCTTTCTCGTTATGACTATTTGGAGTGGGAATATGATTTTACTTTTATGTACTCTGATAATAATTTTGTACAAGATGGATATTTGTGTACTTGACTCTAGTATGTGGTTTTGATGTTGTAACCAAACATGTTTTGCTTTTCCGCTGTAATGAATAAATTTTGAATTTTCTTAAGTACCATTATATATATCTGCCTTGTGATATTCTGTTCCATACTATAATAATACTTCATGAATGTTAATGCATTCCCTTAGTGAGTGACATTAATGGACGTGGGGTGTTACAAAAAAATCTCTTTATGTGTATATATATATATATATATCGCTATAGAAAAGTCCACTTGAATCTTTTATGTTGCAGGTAGTCTGAATTGTCCTTGATATTTTATATTTGGGAAGCACCTAAGTAGTTCTACGCATATATTAATCTCAGGAAAAGATTTTGAGGAAGAAGGAGGAAGAATGTTTTGTGTGTGTAGAAAAATGAGGTTGCATGCCTTTATATATAGACAATCCACCACCGTTAGATATTAGATTTTCAATCTTAGCCATACACGTAATACTGAGTCACCGAACGAACCCAGAATTAAAAACAGTCTAGGTTCAGAACTTAGAATCCGCCCTGCATGTCATTGGGTCGACCCACTGACATACTGTGTTAACCCATGGGTCGACCCCACTTGACTTGGTCGACCCAGGCACGTTATGGGTCATCCCATGGCCGCCATTTCCTGTATTGATTTCGGTTTGAATTATTTTGAATTAATTTATATATAACCTCCTAACATATATACAAACTTCTTATGTTCATAACTTCTTCATATGTTATTCGATTTAAGCAAACTTGGGGGTCTATCTGAACAGAATTCTAAGACAGACATAATGGTAATGTTGGTTTCACTTAATTCTGAATATTTAATTAAGTAATATCCATTTTATTATCTTTATTATATAGTTACAATTTATTAAAATTATGGGTGTTACTGTTTCGCAGCAATACTTATATTTGTATCTTGTTTTTGATATGTTATATTCGCAATTTATTTATCTTTGTTAGTGGTTTACCAATTTTGGTTTATATTAATATTTTCTATATAAATATTTTCAAATGACAATAGCTCCAATGATGACCAAAACAATAGAGGCTTTCATTTTTTATGAGTTGAACGAATACTTCATTATTTTTATTCTCTATCATGTCTTCATTGGGGGATTTAAAATCATTATTAATTTCAACTAGAACCCGAGCATATAAGGTTTTCATCATACTTTTAGCATAATGATCCATTTTCAATGGATTTCCCAAGACCGTGACAATTCTACTAATCCATTTTTCTGGCCAAAATATTAATCTAAGGCCTAGAAATTGAACTCACACGAGAATGGATTTCAACATTTTATTTGAAAGACTGGGATCCGAAGAACCTTTTTTAACATGGTCATTTTTCTATTATAAATTTATCTACCTTCTGCTAATAATCTTTCATAGTTTCACCAATTTGCAAATTTAATTACATAAAGTTCATTTTTTAATATGGATATAAAATTACTCTTTAAGTTGCCAAATCCTTTCAATATATAAGTTAAAGTAATAATAGTATAGATGAGAGTCTACCACACAAATAACTATAGAGTTTTCCCAATACCTTTTAGTTGAATTTACCACTGAGTTAGTCGTTCGAGCATAAACCATCTAACTAAAATCTATTGAGTTATAAAATATTAACAGAATGGATACCAAGACAATGTCCTCTATCGTCGCTTTCCACATTTTAATTGTTGTATTCTTTAAAATTGTATCGTTCATTATAGAGATTTGTCTATTATTTGAAATTCTTATTGTAGCATTATTATTGTTCCAGATCTGGTGTGTGATTTTATTGGTATTGCATTGTTTTTGCTTCATTGTAGGGAGTTATTATTACATACTTGTATGGTTCTTTTTAGAGGAACCTTAGGGATTTTAATTTTGTTTTTTAATGTTGATTATGTATTATTTAAGATATCATTTAGAAATAATATAAGATAAAAAAATTTCTTTGAAATGAATAAAATATTCTCTATCTAATGACATTTATTCTTTTTATTCTATAATATAAGATAAGACAATTTTCTTTCAACGAACAATTTTTTTTTGAAATAGGTTATTTGGTTGTGCTTTATATGAAATAGGATATTTGACTTTTTTAAAATGGATATTTATGGACTGGAAATAGACAAAGGATACAACATATAACATATAGAGAACAAATAATGGTAGGAGTGTTAAACATAAATCTTATTTAAAAACCATTATATTTTCCCTAAATGCCCAAAGAAGAAAAAAAATCATAAAAATTAGCTTAAAAGCATCGCTTGTGCAAGATTACAATATATCTCCTACTAAGCATTAATATACTTCGCTCAATACTAAATTTCTGCATTCGAGTAAGAATTGCTAACTATTGTGGTGCTTAGCATTCCGTTAAAACTCATCAATTTTAATACTTATCTCAGACCAATGAGGTGCTCTTGTGCTCCTTCACTTCAGTGAAATCAGTTGTTACTACTTATGCTGCTTGAGAGAATACTTGCGATTAACTTTGGTTGTTTTACATTTTTTACCTTTGATTTAAAACCTGAAAACATATTCTGTCACGTTGTGTTATCGATCACATCTGTCATTATTGCAATAAACTCAAAGAGAATTTCTTCCTTCCTATGTTTCCTATTTTGTTAGGATTTTCAATATGCATTATTCCGACGACTAAATAGCAACATAAAGTTTTCAAACTGCAACAACTTTTCTTGACTATTCGCCATAATCTGTTGATCATTATAGTCTAAAACATTAGCTTTTGAACTAAGTTTCATAGCAACACTTATATTGTGTCTTGTTTTTGATATGTTATATTCGCAGATTCCTTATTTTTGTTAGTGGTTGACTAGTTTTGGTTTATATTAATTGTTTTTACCTAAACATTTTCAAATGAGCATAGCTCCAATAGATGACCAAAACATTAATGGCTTTCATATTCCATAACACGAATTCTTTATTATTCTTATTCTCTATCATGCCTTCATTTGGGGATATAAAATTATTATTAATTTCAACTAGAATCCTAGCGTATGTGGTTTTAATCATACTTTTGGCATAATGATCAATTTTAAATGGATTTCCAGAGAATGAAAAAACTCTACTAATCCATTTTTATGTGCCAAAATTCCAATCTTAGGCATGGAAATCGAACTCACACGAGAATGAATTACAACATTTCCTTCGAAAGACTGAGATTCGAAGATCAATTTTATCATTGTCAATTTTTTATCATAAATTTAGGGACCCCATGCCTATAATCTTTCATAGTCTCACCTTTCTTCAAATTTAATAAAATAAAGTTCATTTTCTTTTATATGGATATAAAATTACTCTTTAAGTTGCCAAACCCTTTTAATATATAAGTTAAAAAAATGATAGTACAGACAAGAACCTACCACACAAATAACTATAGAGTTTTCCCATTGCCTTTTAGTTGATTCTACCACTAAGTTGGTCATTCGAGCATAAACCATCCAATTAAAATCTATTGAGTTATAAAATATTAGGAGAATGGATACTAGGATAACTTCCACTATCATCGTTTTCCACACTCTAATTGTTGTATTCTTTAAACCTGTGTCGTTCAAGATAGAGATTTGTCTATTATTTGAAATTCCTATTGTCGCATTATTACTGTTCCATATCTGACGTGATATTCTATTGGTATTGCATTGACTTTGCTCCAATTGTAGGGAGTTATTCTTAGATGCTTATATGGTTCTTTTTAGAGGAACCTTAGGAATTTTATTTTTTGTTTTTTTAATGTTTATTATGTGATTGTTTAAGATATCACTTAGAAATAATTGGAGATTGTTAACAAGACTCCAATTTTGATTAAGTGGAGTTACAGTTTTAACCTATTTTAAAATTGTTATGCGGGGACAAAATAAATTAGCCTCCTTAAAAAATAATTCAATAATAGCCTTATAATCTCAATGTTTTTTCATCAATATACACTGCTACTCTCCATCGTTTTCCTCTTCTTTACCAAAATAGTCGATTTCAAAAAAGAGAAAAAACAATTGAACTAACCTTTCCAAAATTTAAGTTATTACATTGAAATCTGATTACTTTCTCTTTGTCATCTTCATTCGAACCATGGTAGAGGAATTAAGGTTAGGTATGCGGTTTAATTTGATTTTTAAACCAATGTGGTTTTCTATCCATAAATTTTTGAAGATTTAAAAAGTTATAGTTACCAGCAAAGCAAATGATATGTAAAGAAGGGTAGTTAGGACTCTTTTTGTTTTTATTTTTTATATTCAATCACCCCCTTAATAAACAGTAATTAATAATTATTCCCCTTAAATTCTCATTCATTTAACAAAAAAAATTGGAGGCCCACTAACAATCCCCAAATAATTAGTGTAAAACATTCAATATTCAAATATAGGATGAATTTGCAAGGAGACATTAAAAGTGGAATAAGTGGTGGAAACAGAAAATACGAAAAAGTTGAATTTGCAAAGGAGAGGCTGCCAGTTAGGGTAAAAACCCTAAATCTAGCGATTTCTCTAAAAAAATATGGATACTAAAGGTATTTGACATGTTATTATATGCTTGAAAAAAAGAACATTATTGTACTGCATACAATAAAACGTGATTATATTGTTTGACTTACAAGCAGAACAAAAGGACTGCAATAGCAGTACTACATTTTACTAGCGTTTGCATATCAAATAATAAAATTGGTGTGAAACTAATACCCGAATAAAATTCGTGTATAATTTTCTGAATGAGTCTTCAAAGAAAACTCAAGATCAACATTTGAAAGACTGAAATATATGTGTGTGTGTGTGTGTATATGTAGAGCGATCGGGGGCACCCCTGTTTGTGAGCACCCTTCTTACACCCCCTACCGTTCGTGAGCTAAGGTGATCCAAATCGAACAAGAATTTGTAGATGTTCAATCCACACATATATAATGATCTATCCAAAATTTGAGCTTGTTCTGACATTCGTACCATTCTCAAAATAGTAGCTCAATTATTCACATTCAGACATTTATTCAAACCGTTAAATTTGAACATCAAATGTATTATTATACGAAAGTTGGAACGAGCTCAAATTTTGGATAGATCATTATATATTTGTGGATTGAACATCTAAAAATTCTCGTTCGATTTCGATCGCCTAGCTCACGAACAATAGAGGGTGCAACAGGGGTGCCCCCGATTGCTCCTATATATATATATATATATATACATATATATATATATTGAAGGATTGAACTTATTATATATGGATTGAACTTATTATTAAGTTAGGGTTTTGGAACAAGATATTCGGAAAATTTTGAAGAAAAGGATCTAAAAACCGGGTACGCCTTAATTAATTTTTAAATTTTCTTTGGTTGAATGATATATTTGTTTGTTTGTTTTGGATTTAAAATTAAAACCTTAAAATTCAAACTTGAAATTTAAAAATCAAATTTTAAATTTTGAATTTTGAAATTCAAAATAATAACATAATAATAAATAAAATAATAAAATAATTTTTTTGGATGTTTGCTAGAACTAGAATTATTTCAGGAAATCGTTAAACTTGAAATATAAATCGATAATTCAATTTACATGTCACAAAAACCAAATGTACTTTGAAAATAAGTACATATGTCGACGCACATATGTCTATATGTCGACATGTATGCCTGTATTTTGAAATTTAAAATTTGAATTTCAAAGGTTTAAACTTTCAAACTTCCCTCCAACTTTTCACTAACTCCCAAGGTCTGAAAAAGTGTCATTAATTTCTGAAAAGTTGTGCCTATTCAATTCATATCCGTTCAATTTCTATATATACATATTATCTCTCTACCTTTCATTAACAATTCAAACAATATTCTTCATATCTATTCTCTTCAAAACTATCAATTCATTGGCTTCCTCAAGTTCATCTCAGAAATTGAAGTCAACCAAAACCATCAAAATTTATCTTCATAATGACAAAGAAGCTATCAAAACCTATGTTAACTATTTAGCAAATGCTAAAGTTAATACGGGTGCTTTCGCCATCTTTGGATATTTTCCTTCCTATGATCTTATCTCTTTTTTTTCAACACAATGAAGTCTTGATTCTAATTGACTCTCGGGATAATGACGAAGTGTGTTATCCTGAGCTTGTCAAAACGTTCTAAGCGAATCTCAATCGCGGATTTTACGAAGGCAACGAGGACCAAATTTGGAGTCGCGTCAAAGGCACGCAAATTGTTCTTGATGCCGAAATCTTGGGCACTATCTTAAATTGTAGAAGCACGGACTCTGATTTCTTAGATTTCAAAATTGATGAAACCGATTTATAGGCTTAACGTGACATATTTGAAAGCGATGCTCAAATGGATTTCAAAAGTCGCTTTTTCCATCTAAAAACAAGAATTGTAAACCTTCTCCTCCAACATAACATCACTCCTCGTTCCGGAAACTTTAATAATCCAACTCTCAAAGTCCATAAAGCCCTCTTTGCTACGATTGGTGGCTATTATATCAATTGGGCCATATGATCTTAAAAGAGATCAGGCCCATAGAAATGTCAACAAGAGAAAACACTCTTTACTATGGAGTTTATCTCACCCATATTTTCAAATACTTTGGAGTTGATCTTCACATAGAAGAATTTTTGCCAAGAAAAGTGTTTGGCTCATCAAACATACATCTCATGCAAATTCCTCTCACTTTCTAACCGTATGAGACAGTCGAAGCCAAACAAGCTCGAATTCAACAAAAACAAGCACATATGGAAGTTGAAGAAGAAAAAGAAACTTATTTAGAATGTGTTGAGTGTCCAACCAATAATAGAACCATTTCCTGAGAGATGATTGTTCAAAACCAAGTGAAGATTGCCAATAATCAAAAGAAGCTTAAAAAGAATTTTTCAAAAGTGACTAAGTTCATGGTCAAGATTGGAAGAAAGCTTGGAATCTCATTGTTCTTCTCTTCATCCGCTGCAAACTAGTCTATCTAGTTTAATTTATCTTTATGCAGTCATTTGTATTTTCTTTCGAATCTCGTAATTAGTGTGTCTTAATTAGTTGGATGTATTTTCTTTTTATGAAGTAATGAATGGAGTTTTATTTATGTTAAAATTATCTTTAAGTTACTGCAAAAACTTTTGAATTAATTATAATATAATATAAGATCAAAAGATTCAAAATTTGAAAATTTCAGAATTTTTAATAGGATATGTTGACATACATAATTGCATATGTCGACATATAACAGCCAGATTTTCAAAACTTTTCAAATTTTAAAATTAAATAACTAACTCATGTCCATTCAAAATCCAACGAATTCCAGACCCTATTTAAGCCTATTTCTTCCAGAAAATTTCATTATTTCATTTCTCCTTCGTCTTTATTCATTTCTTACCAAAACTATGGAAAATCCAATTCATAACATAAGTGAAAATCTTGAAGATTCTTTGAATTCCTTCAAGAAAATCCTATCCATAGTACTACATAATCAGCACCATCTAGAGTTAATTTAGATGAGAATGGTTGAATATCAGGAGAAACATTTTGACGTAATTCGTTGGTCAATCTCTTCTCGTTTTAAAGACGAAAACAAAAAAGCATCACTCATCAATGAAGATGAATGGAAGGACATCAAGAAGAATCACTAGACAAGATGAATGGGTAGAAGTCCCAAGAAACGTTTAATTGTTTGGTATGATTGATTTGTTTGATTTGGATTCTATTACTTAAAACTTCTATATTTTAAACATATGGTGTGGTTTGCTTGATTTAGTTTGTAAATATAACTCATAAGATATGTAGTTATGTTATTTCGATTGGTTTGTTTATATAATTAGTATTGATTATTGCATAATCATAAATTTAGGGGGAGTATTCTTTTTAGTATAAGGATTATATAAATTTATTTACGATTAAGGGGAATACTTTAGTTTAGTATAGAATATATATAGATTTAGGACTCAGTGGGAGCACTTTACTTTGGTATAGGAATTATTTAGATAGTTATATGATTTAGGGGGAGTAGTTTTAGAATTTTTTTATGATATGCCAAAGGGGTAGAAATTATAAAATGTAGAATTAGTTTATAGGATTCATATAGACAGGGGGAGTATTAGAAGGATCATCATCAACAGGTATGTACAGGTATGATATTTTATAAACTAAGGTTGTCATCATCAAAAAGGGGGAGATTGTTGGAGAATGGAGTTTTGATGACAACAACCTTATTTAAATATTAATTGATTATGAAATATGTACTAACACGTTAATCTAGAATATATATATATATACACTTACATATGAAGGATTTATATAAGGAATTAATACTGAAGACTGTACAGTTTAAAGATATTATAGACTCAGAATTCCTAAATGATTCAAGACTCATGAGTAATCAAGACTTCAAAGAGTTCAAGAGCCTAAGATAAATATTTTAATAGAGTCAAGTTTATGTAAGACTTTGAATATCACTCCAGGTTCAAATTCCAATTCTATTTTTCAATTTCTAATTTTCAAATTCAAATTCTATCTTCAATCTTTATTTTCTCTATTTTACTATTTTACTTTGGCTTTAAACTCAAGTTTTATAGGTTATAAGTTTATACATTATATACTTTATATTTATATAGTTTTAAACTCTATAAATTTATAAATATGTTCATATATCTTATATTTATGTTTTCATATGATTTTCTACTTTATAATACTTATTTATAACACTATGTTTTAATTCAAGAGTTTCCATATATATATATATATATATATATATATTAAAACACTTGAAAAATGCTCAAAATTCAATTTTGAACTATAATATGTCGACATACAAAGATGGCTATGTCGACATATAACTGTCACATTATTGATTTTGGAAGGAAGTGTCTTTTCACTATTTTTAACCTTCCAGAAGCGTTGCATCCTTTCAAATCTTATAAATAAGGGCTGATTTCGAATTTTTCATTATTCTTCTTCTCCATCTTTATTCCCTTTCTCTACACCATTATTATTTCTTATTTTTATGATTTCTACACTTATACTCTGCTGAATTCAATTCTATTTACATAAAACTTCTTCTCTTCACACTCTCTACTCGTTACTCTCTGAATCGAAGTGCTATTGAAGAGTTATAGACGACCCGCATTCTATGCATAAGAGGGTCGTAGAATATTTATTTCTTCCACATACGAAGTCGTATGGTCGTGTAACTTTGGGAGATGACTATTGGGGTTATTTCCCATATTCACTATTTTGCCGAATTTTAAATGACCGTTGTGCCCTAGGCGAATCTTGTTTTTCCTATAACGTTTGATTGGTTGGGATTTTTGACTAAACCCACTTCCATTAGATCCGGATGATGGTTAACTTTCTATAGAGTGGTCACATTAATCAAACCGGACTTACCGTTTTGGAGATATGACAGAAACAAGGTTTGGAAGGTGAAAAACCGCTTAATCGGGCTTAATAGGGTAATTTGTCGAAGGGCCCATAACCCAGTTCGGGATTAGGGTTATGGGGAGGCTGAAATCAGTTAGGAAACCATCTCATTTCAGTTTTCTAGCCGCCACAAACATTCTTTGAACCCTAGGATTGGCATCAAATCAAAGTTAGGGTTGCTGTGTTGCATATGAATTCGACCCAAATCAGTGGAGTTTAAATCTAAGAATTTATTTGTGGCTAAGGTGAGCGGTTTGCATTGTTTTGCACTAATTACAACTAATTAGGGGTGATTAGTGATAATTAGAAAAATTATGCATGTTAAAATTATGGAAAAATATGTAAAAATTCTTAAATATTATTTTAGGGCTCTGATAAAATTTGGGTTAATTTGGACATGTTCTGCTAATCCTAATGTTAGATTTGACTAAACATGATTAAGGGGAAAACATGGGTTTTGTATATGTTTGATCATATATATCACACTCTATTGATGTTTTGGTGTTTATGATTGATTCTATATAATGCTATGACTGTTTGGTATGCTTTTTGATTGTGTAGTCAAGTTAGAATTGTCGAAAACATCGTCGTAGGGCGCAAACGGTCGCTAAAAAGAAGTGTTGGAAATCGGGGTATGGACCCCCGAACCGGTCCGTTACCCCGATCTGGATCGTGGGCGACATCATGAATTGAAGGAGAATACCCAACCCGAACCGTGGGGTTTGACCAATCCAAAGGCATATCAGGACCACGAACCGATCCGCTCGAGTGAAGGAGCTGACCTGAACCGCCTGGTGGTCACGAACCGGAGGAGTTGCTATGTACGAGCCGATCCGATGCACCCCTATGATCCGAACCCAGAAGATGATCACGAACCAGAGTGTTACTTCTAACCGAACCGCTCCTCCCTGCTGGCACCATGAATGGAGATCATGAACCAGAGTATGTCGCAAATCGAACCGAAGAGGTACACCCAAACTGAACCGAAGAGGTACACCCGAACCGAACCGATTGGAGATCACGACCAGGAGGATGATAACCAAAACCCGAGATGCAAAGGTAGTCCAAATAGGAAGTAGAACTCAGGATCCAGATGGGAACCAACGAGTTAACTTCATGAATTAGGCTTTGCTGCGGGACGTGTGCAAAGGGTTGTTGATGTCAATAGCATTGACTCACCACTGAGAGACGAATTAGTGGCTATGGATCAGTGCAGTGGAGTTGTCATGACTCCATGGGGCAGAGTGATTGTAACAGGGCTATGAGCCAGTGCAGTGGAGTTGTCATGACTCCATGGGGAAGAGTGGACATAGCTAAGGATTAGTAGCTATGGATCAGTGCGGTGGAGTCATCTTGACTCCATGGGGCAGAGTGATCGTAGCAAAAGAATTGGGTGATCAAAGTGGTAGATATCGTACACTTTACACACTGAGTGAGAGATGTGAGGATGATTGCTATGTTTGATGTTTGCTATCACCATGACTTGCACACCCCCTCCCCATTATTCTCACACCATGTGTTAGTGTCACCTTAGAGTATTGTACATCCTGTTGTGCTAACTCTTTGGTTGTGGGTCCAGTTTTAGGTATGGTTATGTATACCTGTTATTGTTCTGTTTTGCTGCTTATCACTAATACCAGACCTTTGTCTAACCCAAAGTTTTATGTCTCTTCTTATAACTCTAGGTGCTCCTAAATGAGCAGACTAGAGACGGGTTAGCTGGTTAGGCACGAGTAGTTGTCCGGAGACGAGCAGGAGGCCTACACGTATCATTCCTATATATTCTCCCTGTGTTGTTGTTGGTCACTACATTGAGCATTAGTAGTGTACCTTCCTATTTTGCTTTAGAGATAGTTTTAAAAGTTGTAATAATGATGGTTTGGATCATAAGCTGTATTTTGAATTTTCCGCTGCTATGATGGTTTAGTTTTCAGATTATGCACTGTCTCGCTTGTCTTATATCAAGTTATGTTATTATTATATTTTGTTCCATGCGCGGTGAGATATACTACAGGTTCTTTGATGATTCATCGTTTCAAACCCCTTTTCCTTTGACGAACGTCCCGTGCTGGTTGGACGTTGGCACAGCGCATTTCATTGGAAATGTCGGCTGGTGCGGGATGGGCCGTCACACTTGGTATTAGAGCTCTAGGTTGCGTAGTTAACCTAGGGGAAGACATTAGGTAGAGAAAGTATACGTATATGAGAGCGCGTATTTGTGATACTTTGGCTTTTAAAAGCTATATATACTATTAGTATATCTAAGGATGAAGTCGCACTGCACTAGTACCACTAAGAAGATGGTTATTCGTTTTCTCTTTACAGATTGAACAATGAGCCGATATACGAGGGTACAGTTCAAGGGCCAATAATAGGATTGTCCCTGATATGAGGATGATGTTCACTACCTTCATGCGAGAGATGCTTAGAAATGCTCAGGGGGAGGTTCCTAATGCTGCCAACGGTGATGGTGCAGCAGTGCAGGCGCCTAGAGACGATTTCTCTAAGCTCTGCAAGGATTATACTAGTCTTGGTGGGAAGCCTTTTCATGGCACGGAATCGGCTACGGATGTTCAAGATTGGCTTGATAGTTGTGAGCGCATATTCGAGGACTTAGGGATCGATGATGCAATGAAGAGAAAGTTAGCATCCCGTCAGCTTCAAGGACGAGCTATGAATTGGTGGAATGCTATTAAAGCAGCTACTATTGAGGATCTAGTTACTTGGAACCAGTTTAAGACCCGCTTCAGTGATAAGTTTATCCCAACTTCTCAGAAATCAGAATTGTATAGGAAATTCTTAGAACTTAAGCAGAATGGTAGAGCAGTCTCAGAATATATTGCTGAGTTCGATACATTATCGAAGTATAGATTATCTCTTATCGATACTGCCGAGAAGAAGAATGAGAAGGTCATAACCGACTTAGATGGGTACTTGGGGGAAAGACTTATAAACCAAATCGATGAGACCTTCGAATATATTGTGGGGAAAGCATTGAGATCAGAGAGCCTTTACCCTAAGCCAAAGATCGAGGTCGCTATTGCATCTACAGAAGAGCTAACGCCGTAAGAAAGCGGTGGAGGCAAGAGTAATTCGCAAAATAAGAGGAAACAGAACCAAGCTAAGGATGGTCAGAAGATGAGTAAGAAAGATATCGAGTGCTTTAGCTATGGCAAGATGGGCCATTATGCTGAAGAATGTCAAGCAAAGCCAGTGGACAGGAAGTGCTTCAATTGCGGCCAAGTGGGACATCAAACGGATAAATGTCCACAACCTCCTAAAGAGAAGCAGATGGTGAAAGCATATGCTATCAACATTGTTCCTTCTTTGTCGAATGCCCCAACTGCAGCATAGAAGGGAAAGAATATCGTCATTCAAGGTATGCTTTCTGTTTATGATGTTCATGTTCGAGTACTGTTTGATACCCGGACTTCCTGTTCCTTCATATCTAGTGACCTAGTAGATAGGTTGGGATTGGAACCCGAGATTGTCGACAGACCTTTAGTTATGACGAACCTGATCGGTGGTTCGACTAGCCTTAGTATGATTAGTCGTAATTTGGTTCTATCGAGTCATGGATGTATGTTTGCTTGTGATTGCTTCGCCTTAGGATTTACTGGGTTTGGCATTATTTTGGGAGTCGATTGGCTCCAAAGGTATGGGCGGTGGTAGACTGTGAGGGATTTTCGGTGACTATTAAGGCGGATGATGGGAGGAGGGTAGTGTTTGTTGGCCTACCTAGTGCTGAGGTGATGGCTAGTTTTATAAATTCCCTCGACAATCCGTAGGACGAGTTATCAGTGGTTCCCATTGCTAGCCAGTATCCGGATATCTTCGAGGAAGTGGCCAGACTTCCACCACACCGAGAGATTGAGTTCCGTACTGATTTAGTGAAAGATGCCAGACCTATAGTGATGCCACTTCGTCGTATGGCACCAAGGGAGCAACGAAAGCTCGGGGTGCAAGTAAGCGATCTTTTGAAGAAGGGATTCATTAGAAGAAATGTTTCCGAGTGGGGAGCACTAGTTGTATTTGCCATTAAGGCAGATGGTTCCCTTCGTTTGTGTGTGGACTACCTCGAGTTGAACAAAGTGACTAGGAAGAAAAAGTATCCTCTTTCACGGATAGATGATTTGTTTGATCAACTGGAAGGAGCAAGAGAGTTCTCCTAATTGGACCTCGCGACAGGATTTCATCAGCTCCGGGTGGAAGCTGAGAGTATTCCTAAAACGACATTTCGAACGCTGTCTAGATTCTATGAGTGGTTGATCATGCCATTCGGGTTAACCAATGCACCAGCATATTTTGTAGATCTTATGAATAGGGTATTCAGGGGTCAATTGAACAAGTTTGTTCTTGTGTTCATGGATGATGTCCTTGTTTACTCAAGGACAGAGGAAGAACATAAGGAACATGTGAGGATAATGATGGAGGTGTTAAGAAAACACCAATTGAAAATGAAATTTTCTAATTGTCACTTCTGGAGGAGAGAAGTGAGATTCTTGGGCCATGCCATTTCAAAAAATGGTATTACCGTGGACCCTACGAAGGTGGCTACGGTACAGGATTGGTCTACGCCCAAGAATGCAACAGATGTGAGAAGTTTCTTGGGATTGGTTGGATATTATCATAAGTTTATCCAAGACTTCTCCAAGATGGCGACACCATTAACTCAGTTGGCCAAGAAGAGTCAAGCTTTCGTCTGGGACGAAAGGTGTGAGAATGCATTTAAGGGTCTCAAGGAGAAGTTGACAAGTGCACCAGTGTTGGTTATTCCTAAGGGGAATGAAGAGATGACGGTATACAAAGATGCCTGCGGTACCAGACTAGGTGTTGTATTGACGCAAGGGGTAGGGTTGTAGCCTATGCTAGTCGGCAACTGAAACCACATGAGAAAAGATACCTTACCCATGATTTGAAATTGACAGCGATTGTGTTCGCGTTGAAGATGTGAAGACATTATCTCTTGGGAGAAAGATTCAAGTTGTTTACCGGTCATAAATCGTTAAAATACCTTTTCTCCCAGAAGGATTTAAATCTTCATTAGCAAAGACGGTTAGAGTTTTTGGCTTCGTATGATTTCAATATCGCATACACACCCGGAAGTACAATGCGGTAGCTAATGCATTGAGTAGGAGACATGCCAGTTTGGGTACAATGTTTCTAGAATGGAAGCAACTGGAGTATATCGCAGGATATTATTTCAGACCTAAGTGCGAATTAGATCTAGCAGTGTTAGCAAGTTTGACAATCAGACCGACTTTGATTGAGCGGATTGGTTCTAGTCAGAGGGATGATCCTAATCTATTGGAAGTCATCTCCAAGGTAGAGATGGGTATCAACGATGAGAGAATGAACAAGTATGGTCGTGATCGAGATGGATGGCTTCGAAAGAATGGTAGATTAGTTGTACCCAATGTTAATGGATTGAGAGATGAAGTACTTAAAGAGTGTCATCACTCGAAACTAACTATACATCCCGGTGGTAACAAAATGTATCGAGACATGAAGCATACCTACTACTGGGAAGGGATGAAGAGAGACGTTAGGAGGTTTATATCCAAGTGCATGAATTACCTGTTAGCTAAAGCCGAGCAAAAGCAGCCAAGTGGTTCGTTACAACCGTTAGAAATTCCCGAATGGAAATGGGAACAAGTTTCATTGGATTTCATTGATGGTTTACCGAAGACTAGATCGGGTCATGATAGTATTTGGGTGATTGTGGATTGATTGACCAAGAGTGCAAGGTTTATACCAGTCAAGTCGAATAGAACGGCAGCTAAGTTAGCAGAACTGTATATAAAGTGGGTAGTGAGATTTCATGGAGTACCTAAAGATATTGTGAGTGACCGAGATCAATTATTTACTAGTGGGTTTTGGAAGAGCTTACAAGAGGCTTTAGGGTCAGAATTACATCTCAGTACTGCGTACCATCCTCAAACCGACGGTCAAACAGAAAGGATAAATCGTATATTGGAAGATCTCTTAAGAGCTTGCATATTGGATTTTGGAGGATCATGGGATGACCATTTGCATCTGGTCGAATTCGCATATAATAATAGTTATCAATCCAGTATTGGTATGGCTCCATTTGAAGCTTTGTACGGGAGGCCGTGCAACTCACCATCATGTTGGTTTGAAACCGGTGAGAAATTTGTGCTAGGCGCCGATGTAATAAGAGAAACTTCAGACAAGATCAAGGCTATTCAACAACGAATGAAGGCTGCCTAAGATAGGCAGAAGAGTTATGCTGATAAAAAACGAAGAGAATTGAAATTCTCCGTTAGCGACTTGGTATTCGTCAAGATTTCTCCGTTAAAGCACGTAATTCGTTTTGGTAGGAGTGGCAAGTTGGCAACAAGATTTGTTGGTCCATTTCCAGTTCTCGAACAAGTTGGGAATTTAGCATACAAAGTGGAGTTGCCCGACAAGATGGCAGGAGTTCACAACGTATTTCATGTTTCCTAGTTAAGGAAGTTTGTGCACGATTCTGATATGACTATTTCACCAGACCAGTTGGACGATATCGAGGTAGAACACGAAGCGGTTGGAACCGCAGACCGATTTGTACTATCGAGCATGATACGAAACAGCTTCGAAGGAAGACGGTGGAACTAGTGAAAGTCCAGTGGAGTGATAATGAGCATGACTGTACTTGGGAAACAGAGGAGAGCATAAGGAAGTCATATCCAGAACTCTTTGCCTGGTAAGATTTTAATTGCGATATAGTTATTCTTTTGTTAGTAAACCGTGCGCTAGGATAAGCTTGTAGTATTATTGTGTATGTTTGATTGTTTGCAAATGGTTGATAGACACGCGGGATCCATTGTATGTTTTCTTAATTAAGAAATTTTGGGGACGAAATTCCTTAAGGGGGAGAGTGTAACGACCAGTATTCTATGCATCAGAGGATCGTAGAATATTTATTTCTTCCATGTACGAAGTGGTATGGTTGTGTAACTTTCGGAGATGAATATTGGGGTCATTTCCCATGTTCACTATTTTTGTCGAATTTTAAATGACCATTTTGCCCTTGGCGAATCTTGTTTTGGTAGGGAGTTTTGACCTAAAACCACTTCCATTGGATTGATGATGGTTTACCTTTCCGTAGAGTGGTCACATTAATCAAACGGACTTATTATTTGGGAGATCTGGCTGAAACAAGGTTTGGAAGGTGAAAAACAACTTAACCGGGCTTAATAGGGTAATTTGTGGAAGGGCCCATAACGCATTTCGGGATTAGGGTTATCGAGAGGCTGAAATTAGTTAGGAAACCATCTCATTTCAGTTTTCTAGCCGCTACAAACATTTTTTGAACCCTAGCAATGGTCTCCACCTTCTAAACTACCTCCTAATCACTTTCTAATCCAATATTAAGTAAATCTACATCAAATCAAGGCAGATTGGCATCAAATCAGAGTTAGGGCTGCTGTGTTGCATAGGAATTCAACCCAAATCAGTGGAGTTTCAGATCTAAGAATTTATTTGTGGCTAAGGTGAGTGATTTGGATTGTTTTTCACTAATTACAGCTAATTAGGGTGATTAGTGATAATTAGCAAAATTATGCATGTTAAAATTCTGGAAAAATATGTAAAAATTCTTAAATATTATGTTAGGGCTTTGATAAAAATTTGGGTTAATTTGGACATGTTTTGCTAATCCTAATGTTAGATTTGACAAAACATGATTAAGGGGAAAATATGGGTTTTGAGTATGTTTGATCCTATGTATCACACTCTATTGATGTTTTGGTGTTTAGGATTGATTCTATATGATGCTATGACTGTTCGGTATACTTTGTGATTGTATATTCAAGTTAGAATGGTCAAAAACCCCGTCATATGGAGTAAACAGTCGCTAGAAAAAAGTGCAGGAAATCGTGGCATGGACCCCCGAACCGAACCGGTTCGTTACCCCGATCCGGCTCGTGAGTAGCATCACGAATCAAAGGAGAATATCCGACCTGAACCGTGGGGTTTGACTGATCCGAAGGCATCTAAGGACCATGAACTGATCTTCTCAAGTGAAGGAGCTGACCTGAACCGCCTGGTAGCCACGAACCGGAGGAGTTGTTATGTACAAGCCGATCGGATGCACCCCCACGATCCGAACCCAGAAGATGATCACGAACTGGAGTGTTACTCAAACCAAACCGCTCCTCCCTGCTAGCACTACGAATGGAGATCATGAACCAGAGTATGCCGCAAACCGAACCGAAGAGGTACACCCGAACCGAACCGATTGGAGATCACGACCAGGAGGATGATGACCAAAACCCGAGATGCAAAGGTAGTCCAAATAGGAAGTAGAACTCAAGATCTAGATGGGAACCAATGAGTTAACTTCAAGAATTGGACTTTGTTGTGGGACGTGTGCAAAGGGGTTATCGATGTCTTTAGCTTTGACTCACCACTGAGAGACGGATTAGCGGCTATGGATCAGTGCAGTGAAGTTGTCATGACTCCATGGGGCAGAGCAATCATAGCAGGGCTATGAGCCAGTGCAGTGGAGTTGTCATGACTCCATGGGGCAGACTGGACATAGCAAAGGATTAGTGGCTATGGATCAGTGTAGTGGAGCCGTCATGACTCCATGGGGCAGAGTGATCGTAGCAAATGAATTGGGTGATCAAAGTGGTAGATATGGTATACTTTATGCACTGAGTGAGAGATGTGAGGATGATTGCTATGTTTGATGTTTGCTATCACCATGACATGCACACCCCTCCCCGTTATTTTCACACCATGTGTTAGTGTCACCTTAGAGTATTGTACATCCTGCTGTGCTAACTCTTTGGTTGTAGGTCCAGGTTCAGGTATGGTTATGTATACCTGTTATTGTTCTGTTTTGTTGCTTATCACTCATACCAAACATTTGTCTGACCCAGAGTTTTATGTCTCTTCTTATTACTCTGTGTTCTCCTAAATGAGCAGACTAGAGACATGTTAGCTGGTTAGGCACGAGTAGCTTTCCGGAGATGAGCAAGAGGCTTACACGTATCATTCCCATATATTCTCCCTGTGTTGTTGTTGGTCACTACTTTGGGCATTAGTAGTGTACCTTCCTATTTGGCTTTAGAGACAGTTTTAAAAGTTTTAATAATGATGGTTTGGATCATAAGATGTATTTTGAATTTTCCGCTGCTATGATGGTTTAATTTTCAGCTTATGCACTGTGTAACACCCCATAATTTTAAATATTAAAATTAAAAAATTTAAGAACATTTAATTTTTAGAAGAATAATTAAGGGAAACGGGTTACTCCATTGCGTTCGTCTTGGAATTCTGCTTGAGATAAAGTCCGAGTTTGCATGAATCGGGCTCCGTATGAAGAAGTTATGGGGCTTAGAAGATTTTAAGTTTATATCAGAAATAAATAAATAAATAAATAATAAATCTAAGTTCGAATTCAAACCAGCGAATAGAAGTGGGCGGGAAAATTCCTGCCAGAAGGTATCGACCCCCCTTAAGGGGTGTCGACACTGGTGTTGACCCCCTATAGGGGTGTCGATATAGGTGTCGACCTCCCTGTAGGGGTCGATCCCTGCTGACTGTTCTGGACAGTGACGATTTTCTAAGTCGTGGGCATACGTGGCGACTTCTAATTGGCCTGATGACACGTTTTCTTGGACTGGATGGTTTGGATGGTTCTTAGATTGATCTAAAGGCTCATATTAATTCTATACTTCTATATAATCACATCAAACCTAAACCCTAAACCTCATAACCCTATTCTATGAAGCCGTCACGCTGTCCATCTCTAAGCTAACCTAGCCTCCACCATAACTAATCAAATTCAAGGTTAAAGAGAAAGATCAAAGCCTACATCAACGGATTAGCCTATTAACTTCAGAAATCAGATTCCAGATCTTCTCTACTTTCTTAATCTCTGTGAGTTCATATAGCTTTCACAAGATAATTAAACTAAATTGATTATGATAAGTTGTAAATTGTAATCATATGATTATGCCTATAATGGATCTTATCAAATTTGCAAGTTGTCATCTTTTTGATTCATAGCCTATGCTTTTCTGATCAATTCTATCTGTTCATGCCTGTTCGTGCTCGTATATGTATGCCACTTTGATACCATGATTCTCTTCCCTCTTCTTTTTTTTCTTTTTCTTTTTATGAGTTAGGCTAACTTCGAGCCTAACATATTATGCGAAATTCGTATACGCATAATGCTTGAATGATGGGGAAAAAGTTTGGGAAATGTTGAATAACATGTGATTTGTAAAAAGGAATAAATTGATGATGGCTATGGTTTAGGAAAAATTGTATATAATAAGAAAACATGAGACTTTACGTAAATGGGTTTGGGTGTAAACTTGTGATAATTTGGTAAGTTCAGTTATTTCTCAGATTTGGAACATGTAATAGGAATCGTGACTTGTAATGAATCAAATCTTGAACTGTGCCTAATTGTAAGATAATCAATTCTGATTCATGCTTATCCTTTTGTCAATTCTGAATTACCTATGCCTATGAGACTGTGGTGATTGATACAATGGTACCTATCATGTTGTACACCAAATTGGTGATTCTTTTATGTTCAATTCTATAGAATCTTTATGCCTATGATGTAACTTGCTCAGTTTAGCCATACTTATTGTTAATGTACAACATGTCTATTGGAAACATGATTCTTGAGTTAGGTACACCTTTACATTCCTATTTTGTTCCTTATGCCAATTCTTCTGTTTCTCCTCTATCCCTCTCCATTTTATTTTTAGACCTTGTTGTACGTGCGATTGAAATGCGGGGAATTGGGTATAACGTAATTAAGTAATTTTGGGCATAACAAGATAATGTGGCATAACTTGAATTGACCACATTTATGGATAATTTACATATAAATCTAGACTTGGACAGTAAATATGTAAATTGGCTAAAAGATGAATGCCTAAGACACGAGGTTAGACTTGGTTTGCAGTATAAGACTGCCCGGAACCGCCCGGCATATCCAGCAACCGCAAACGGCAATCTAATGCGAGAGGTCAAAGGCATAAACTAGATGATTAAACACGAGGTTAAGTCTGGCTTGTAGTAGAAGTCTTCCCGGAACCGCCCGACATATCCAACAGCCATAAGTGATCGACTTAATGTGAGAGGTATGTGCATTAATAACTAATTAATGTTGATCAAAGATGAATATGATACCTAAACGAGTTAGGTGGGTGGGGTTAAGTTAACATGAAGGCTTTTGTACAAGATTGATATTATGAACTTGGTTTTGTTGTTTTGAAGGTGCAACCAAACCTATTTCTGTTTCCGCTACAATAAAGTTATAAAATTTTCAAGTACTACTTTATCCATCTTGTAATATTCTGTGTTCTGTTTACTTATAACGCTCCACAAAACTTAATGCATTCCCTTTGTGAGTGACATTAACGGATGTGGGGTGTTACACTTCGTATCAGAGCTGAAGTTTACCAGAACAGATAAAAGATTTTGAAAACCGATTTCAAAAGCAATTTTTTTATATAAAAGTATTTTCAAAAACATGTTTTAAAGAAGGAGTTTTCAAGAGAAAGGTTTATTATGAAAAACATAATTCCCAAAAGCCATATATCTTTCTTTCGATTCTTTGTTTCGATTCTCTTCCTTTTTCCTTCTTGAGTATTTTCAAAAACATTCATTGGGATTCATTTGGAGTTAAAAGAATTAAACAAGTTAATTTGGAAATAAATGAATAAAATAATAAAATAAAATGAGTATAAATATAAATTTCCCTAAACCTAATTCCGCCTAACTCAGAAATGCACCGCCACATTATTATCAAAGGCCGAAAATTTCCCATTTTAATTCATTGATTTCTTCTAATCTATTTCGAATCAGTATATGGTTTTTAAACAAAATTTGTAGAGATTTTCTCTAGCTTTCTATTGGTACGGATATGATGGATTATTATAAACCATAGAGGCCGATTTTCCTTCTCAAAGTCAACGCGTTCGGGGGAGGGTTCCACGATGCTTGAGGCGTCGACTTCGACGCGGTGGCTGGAGGGGGAAGGCGCCACGTAGGCGCACTGCGTGAGTGGTCCAGATGTGGTTCCGGTCGACGATCATAGGGGTAGTGGCAAATTTTGTTCAGCGACGAGGCTTCGATTTTTATACAGGAAGAAGATGGAGAATGACAACGTTTTTTAACATTATAAAGGTTAATTAAGTTTAAATTAATAATTTCATTATCCTATTATGTAATTAACGTGTAAATTACTATAACTTTTAACTACGATATCAAAATCCGACGAACTTAAGTCCATTGGAACTGTCTTGAAGAGCTCTACAACATGGAACTGACCAAAACGGAAACGGAGGATGTTGCAATTTTTGGATAAAATTGAACATTCGGTTTAATTTTATTTAAAATAAAATCTTCAATTGAAGAATGACGGAGGGGAAACCAATGTGAGAACTCCTTCTCACTAAATTATATTTTATCATGTTATTGCATTCATGTATAAAAATATATAGAATTGCCAGTGCAGATTTTTATTAGTTTTAATCATTACAAATTGTATACGATGCCTATTAGCTCATGTAACAACCCGTGTTTTTATAACGTGTAATAACTATAAATCAAGGCAGAATTAATTTTTAAAATAAGAATCAAGGGAAACGGGTTACGCCATTGCATTCGTCTCGAAATTCTGCTTGGAAACGAGTCCGAGTTTTCGAAAATCGGAGTCCGTATGACCAAGCTATGACCTTTCGAAGTTTTCAAGTTCAAAACAGCTCAATTCGAATTCCAAATTCGAAATTCAAACCTCAGAATGGACTGGGCGGGAAATTTCCCGCCCAGGGCCAGGTCGACCTGGGGGTCGACAATATAGTCGACCTGCTCAGGACCAGGTCGACCATAGTGTCGACCTGGGGGTCGACCTGGTGACCGAGCCCATTTTTGAAGCTGGATTCACTTTGATGTTTCTGGCCTCGTTTCTGTCCACATTCGTTGACCTGACCCTATAAATACAGCCCCTAACACCAGTCTCTCTACACAAAATTAATTCTGACCTTATGCTGCTCTAATTCTGGTTGAAAATTTTGAGAAGGGGATTGCTTCTTCTACGTTGAGACTGCGTTAAGAGAGTTGCTGATTTAGGGATTTCTATTAGGACTTGACTAAGCATATAAAGATTCAACATCGACTCTCTTTTTCTAATTCTCGAACCACGATCTGTAAGCCCCAGTTATTTTTAGATTTAAACTATAAATGTAACATGAATATGATGTAAATTGAAATTGGACCTATGTATGATGACTGTTTTACATCCATTCTTGTTCATCTTGGATCTTGACTTTTGGATATATTATGACATTGATTTGGGGCCTATTCATGTTGTAAATCAAAAAGAAAACCCCTCATATTATCATGTTGAATCTGCTATTAGTCACAAGTTTATGACTATCACCTTATGTCAATCGTAACCATGATTATGCCATCACCTTATGTCAATCGTTACCATGACTATACTATCACCTTATGACAACTGTTACCTTGACTAGTACCTTATTTTGTTAGATTTGAAATCTTTATGTTTGAGGCCAATATTCCATATGCCAGTAATGTTATAATCTTTTATCAAGTTATACCATGCTATGCTAGTAATCACTTTTGCCACCTTATACCCATCCCTTTTTATGTTATTCCCTAATTAGAATTATTTGTAACGATTCGAGCTTACGTACGATGGGAATACGATTTGGGTAGACTAGGTAAAACATGAATTGACTTTGAACTTTAAACATGAACGTTATTATAACTTGAACCTGGATACGGACTTGAACTTGACACGATTTGACATTAAACTTGACATGAAAACTCGACATGAATTTTGACATGAAAACTTGAATGTGGGCATGACAATTAGATAAACTTGAAAATGGCCAACTCGAGGTTGGGTTGAGTTTGCAGTGTAAATCAGCCCGGAGCCGCCTGGCAAATCTAGTGGCTGCAAACAATAGGATCCAATGTGGGTAGTTGGTCATATCGCACGTAAAACCCGAGGTCAGACTATGTTGTGGTGTAAATCTGCCCGGAACCGCCCGAAAAATCCAGTAACCACAACAGTTAGTCTAATGTGAGAGGTTGAGGTGCAGTAATGAATTAATGTCACATGATAGGGTTAAGTCATGAACCACTTGAATATACTTAACCAACTTGACACGATGATTTGATAGGGTTAAGTCATGAACCGCTTGAACACACTTAACCAACTTGATATATGATTTGGATAGGGTTAAGTCACGAATTTGAATGACAACACTTAACCCATTAGAAACCCTAGTTATGCGGGCCTTTTCAGCAGTAACCCACGTAGAGGTATCACAATACCATGGGACTAGGCAGGGTGGGGCACGATTACTGGGCTGATTATAAGCGACCAGAACGACGGCTAAGTAGGTGCGCCATTGTAGGTTCAGGCGGACTATGGTCGTGCACGTAGTCCGGAGTTGAAAAAGAAGGCATTGGGCACCCGTAGATTTACACTGTGCGTGCTTGATTCGTGTCGGTGGTTGGCACGATAGGACTTGATACACTCTATGGTGGACCTAGCACAGGTAACTACATTTCAGGATAGGGTCGTAAGACACAGACACATGACGAGCTAGAACTTGTAGGGAGCCGATCGATTAGTAGATCGTACCGTAGGACCCCGTAATGGGTCACTTCATGATATTGGGCCAAGGGATCATTTCATGATTAATACTTGACATGGGTTAGAACATTAGTACAGTTGGTGCAGCGAACCTTGAATATGCGATGCTAGACTTGACTTATCTTGTTATCTTAATTATCCTACCAGTTCTGTTATCATCCTTATGTTTAATTCCAGTTTTCACATATCATGTTACCTTTACTAGTTTTCATACTGAAAGTCACTAGGGCTTACCAGTCTTTATGACTGACCCTTTTTCTTTCGCTTCTTTTTCTTTCGTTTTCTCCCCCCAGGTTCTCAGGGAGGAAACACTAGTTCTTAGCTTGGATTTAGCTTGCTTTCTGACAGCTCATGTACGGTTTGGTCTTGGGCTATGCTATGGCTGCTTCTGCTATTTATGGGGAATAATTTACTTTTGTTTTATGTTTATGCTTCTTTATTTGGAACTTGATGTAATGGAATAATTTGTACCTTGGATATATGAGGTTTTGACTCTTTTTCTTGAAAGAAATAAAAAGTTGGCTTTTAATTTCTGTCGCTGCTTTATTTATGTTCTGCCTTGTGATATCTCTGTGTATGTTTATCTAGATAATACTCCACCAAAACTAGTGCATTCCCTTTGTGAGTGACCCTAGCGGAGGTGGGGTGTTACATTTGGTATCAGAGCAGAGGGTTACCAGGCTGGGCAAAAGTTTTAAAAACCTTTTGAAACTATTTTCAAAACCATTTATAAAGAAGCATTTTCTTTCAAGAAAAGTTTTATGTTTAAAAAGGCTATTCCCCAAAAGCCATTAGCACTTCCCTTTGTTTCCTCGTTTGAATCTTTTTCTTTTCGTTTCTCAGCATGGCTGATCTTAACCTGCCTGAGGGAATACCCATGCCTGGATGGTTCCGCAGGTACTTAGAAGCCAGGGCCAACGACGCGGGCACGGCAGACATCCCTCCTCCTCCTCCTCCCCCAGTGGTTGTGGTTCCTCCTCCTCCTCCTGGTACCACCTTTGCCAAAATATGCAAAGACTTTAAAGCAATGGGCGGCAAGAACTTCGTTGGAACTGAAACCTTTGTTGAGGCACGAAACTGGCTAAAGGAGACAGAAGACTTATTCATTATCTTTGATATAGAGGACCATAGGAAAGTTCAGTTGGCAGCATGGTTGTTGAAAGAGGAAGCTGTATTTTGGTGGGAAGTCACCAACGCTACCAGGCCAGTTGAGACTTGGGAAGACTTTAGAGAGAGGTTTGGGCTTAAATTCTTATCGTCAGCAGAAGAGAACATTCAGATGGAAAGGTTCTTAGCACTCAAGCAAGGGGACATGTCTATTAGGGAGTACATGAATAAGTTTAATCAGCTTGCTCGGTTCGGTTTGGATTTGGTCAACACAGCCCAGAAAAAGGTTGTACGCTTTGCTCGAGGATTGAATGAGCCACTACATAGCTTGGCCCTAACTCATATACCCATGGGGGCGACCTTTTAAAGCTTGGTGGATATGGATCTACTTCATGAGGAAGACAAGAATAGCAAGAAGGAGGTTAAACCTAATGAGACCCAGAATAAGAAAGCTGACTTTAAGAAGGGGGCAACAAGAATAACAAGAGCAACAACAAACCACGTGAGACGAGGAAGTGCAACTTCTATGGTATTACTGGACATCTAGCTAAAGACTGTAGAAAGAAGAAGAGGAAGTTGGGTGAATGCTTTCATTGTGGAGATACTGGACACAACAACAAGGACTGCCCTAAGAAACAAGGGCAGGGGCAAGGGCAGACCCAGCGAGCAGGACCTTCTGGAGGGCAGTTGCATGCTCTCAACACCACTCCAGCTCTTGACCGAGGTAGTAATATTTCCGTAGAAAGCCTTGTTTACATTTCTGACTTTCCTGTTCGAACCTTATTTGACTCTGGCGCATCGCATACTTTTATTTCTTCTGATATTGTTGAAAATCTGCACCTAAGTACTAGTCTGGTTGAGGATTGGGGGCTCCGCCCATTTATCTATGATGTGTGTGGATTTGAGGATCTCTATCTTAAGCGTAGAATTCATGTGTAAGGCTTATGTTCTCGGATTAATGGGATATGGTTTGATCCTAGGTATGGATTGGCTGGCCAATTTTGGAGCCATTCTTGATTGTGAACGAAGGGTAGTGAGGCACATGACTAGCCTTGGTAATACCCTTGAAATTTCTTGTAACCCTAAGGGTCTGGTCATGTTGTGTTATCTTGAATCCCTTGACTCGTCCAACGATAATTTGCAATCTGTAAGAGTGGTCCGAGAATATCCAGATGTCTTTGATGAGGTGAGGGGGTTACCTCCTAAACGCGAGATAGACTTCCGAATTTATCTTATTGATAATTCCAAGCCAGTTTCATTGCCTGTTAGGCACATGACCCCGCGAGAAAGAAGAGAGCTCAGTAAACAAGTTAATGAGTTGCTCGAGAAAAATTTCATAAGGTGAAGCATTTCTGAATGGGGTGCTCCGGTGGTATTCGCTACTAAGGCGGATGGATCGCTTCGTCTATGCGTAGATTATCGTGAGTTAAACAAGCTGACAAAGAAGAATAGGCACCCAATAGCAAGAATCGACGATTTGTTTGACCAGCTTGTGGGAGCATCTGTTTTCTCTCAACTCGATCTAGCCTCAGGATTCCATCAGCTAAGGGTGGCTGAGGATAGCATTGACAAAACTGCGTTTAGGACTCCAGATGGGTTCTTTGAATGGCTCGTCATGCCGTTTGGATTGACAAATGCACCCGCATACTTTGTGGATTTGATGAGTACGGTGTTTCGGGAGTTCCTTAACAAGTTTGTGGTAGTTTTCGTGGATGATATTTTGATCTTCTCAAAA
Source organism: Allium sativum (assembly GCA_030737875.1). Taxonomy (NCBI): domain Eukaryota; kingdom Viridiplantae; phylum Streptophyta; class Magnoliopsida; order Asparagales; family Amaryllidaceae; genus Allium; species Allium sativum. Next base: position 969,375,069 of record CM060920.1, read on the forward strand.
GATGAAGAAGAGCTTGCTAGACATCTCAAGGAAGTCATGGAAACACTTAGAGCACACCAGTTAAAGGCTAAGTTCTCCAAATGCCATTTTTGGAGGAAGGAAGTTCGATTCCTTGGACATGTAGTTTCTAAGCAAGGCATAGCCGTGGACCCTGCAAAAGAAGTTGCGGTACAAGACTGGAAAATTCCTAAGAATGCAACGGAGGTGAGGAGCTTTCTCGGTTTGGCGGGCTACTACAGGAAGTTCATTAGGGACTTCGCTAAGATTTCAGCCCCTCTTACTAAGTTAACAGAGAAGAACCTAGCTTTTACATGGGACATAGAATGTGACGCTGCTTTTCAAAGACTTAAGAGAGCCCCCACCACAGCCCCAGTTTTGGCATTACCCGATGGAGGTAAGATGTTTACGGTGTACACAGATGCGTGCAGCACGGGATTAGGCGCTGTCCTAATGCAAGAAGGAAGAGTATTATGCTACGGGGGCAGACAACTTAAAGTTCATGAGAAAAACTATCCCACGCATGACTTGGAGTTGGCCGCGATTGTTTTTGCACTTAAAGCTTGGCGCCATTATCTTCTAGGGGAGAGGTTCGAGCTGTATACCGACCATAAATCACTTAAGTACCTCTTCTCACAGAAAGACTTGAATCTGAGACAACAGCGGTGGATGGAGTTCTTGGCATCATATGACTTCGATATAGCTTATACCCCTGGCAAGGGTAATGTGGTGGCGGACGCGCTAAGTAGAAAAAGGTTGACTTTGAGCCCCTTGTTTGTTGAAAGGAAAAGCCTTGAGTTTATAACAACCTTTGATTTTACACCTGCTGTTGAGTCATTGACTGCTACGTTTGCATCTCTTGAGTTAATACCTACGCTTCTAGATCAAGTAAGGACTTCACAGAAGGAAGACCCACAGATAATCGAAATCATGGACAAGCTGATTAGGGGTGAGACGTCGAGTCACCTCAGTAGGTATGCCATAGATGACAAGGGATGGCTAAGGCGCGATGGAAGGCTATGTCTCCCACAAGTGGGAGACCTAGTAAGGAAAGTTCTCGAAGAGGCGCATCACTCGAAGATGACTATACATCCCGGAGGGGATAAGATGTACAGGGATATGAAACGCATTTTCTTTTGGACTGGAATGAAAAAGGATGTGGCAGAGTTCGTTTCGAAGTGCATGGTGTTCCAATAACTAAAGGCCGAGTCGAAGAAGCTTGGTGGGCTATTACATCCTTTGGAGGTTCCGCAATGGAAATGGGAGAGTATCTCGATGGATTTCGTGGATGGACTGCCTAGGTCAAGGAAGGGAAATACTAGCATATGGGTCATAGTTGATAGACTCACGAAAAGTGCTCACTTCAATCCGGTGAAAAGCAAGAGGACCGCATCAGGGCTAGCGTCTATTTACCTTCGAGAGATAGTACGGTTGCATGGAGTTCCTTCTAGTATAGTTAGTGATCGTGACCCGATTTTCACTAGCCAGTTTTGGAATAGCCTGCAAGAAGCAATGGGAACACGACTGAACTTGAGCACGGCCTATCACCCACAGACGGATGGACAAACCGAAAGGGTAAATAGGGTACTAGAAAATCTCCTGAGGCTATGCATTCTTAACTTTGGTGGCACTTGGGAAGACCATCTTCCTCTCGTGGAGTTTGCATATAACAATAGTTACCAAGCTAGCATCGAAATGGCACCATTTGAAGCCCTGTATGGAAGACCGTGCAAATCTCCAACTTGTTGGTGGGAGACGACAGACAAACTTATACTTGGGCCTAACATGATAAGAGACACTTCTGAGAAGATTGAGTTGATACGAAGACGGATGAAAACGACCCAAGATAGACAGAAATCTTATGCGAACCAGAGAAGGACAGACCTAGAGTTCGAAATCGGAGATATGGTCTTTATAAAAGTTTCTCCGTTACGCAATGTAGTTCATTTTGGAGCAGTTAGAAAGCTAGCACCAGGGTTCGTAGGACCGTTCCCCATCACTGAGAGGATTGGACGGATGGCCTATAAGGTAGACTTACCCGAGAAGCTGGCTGGGGTGCACAATGTCTTTCACGTCTCCCATCTCTGGAAGTGCTTGCATGAGTCCGCCGAAGTGGTTGAGCCAAGCATCCTTGAAGACGTAGAAATGGAAAAAGAAGCAACATTGAGGCGAGTTCTGATTCGTATCTTAGGAACGGAGATTAAGAAGTTAAGGAATCGAGAAGTCAAGGTAGTCAAAGTGCAGTGGAGTGAAGCCCAAGAAGACGCAACTTGGGAAACCGAAGAGAAGATACGCGCGCTTTACCCATTTCTTTTTGAGGGTACATTCTCGATCTCTTTTTCCTATAAACTTGAAAACCTTTTCGTATCATGCTTCTACTATCTACATTTGTCTTGTTATCTTCTCGATCTTGTCTTGAGAACCTTAGGTAGAACTATATGGATGTAAACATGTGATTGAAACATGTTATGGTTGATGTTAGCAAATGGTTGCAAGTGGTTGCAAGTGGATGCTATTGGATGCATGGCACACATTAGGCACTAGAACAGCTCAGTCACATTTTCACGTTGCATATGCATGAGTGCTTATACTTGTACATGGATGGAACTTGTTATGTTATCACTTGGATGTTGCATATGGATGAATGTTTGTGCACTCATGTAGAGATTATAAACTATGTTAGGAATTTGCATACATGTTGGATTCATTACACTAACATATTTTGCATTTAAGGAGGTTTACTGAATCAGTAACCGCCTGATCTTTTGCATTAGATAAGTGCATATACACACACTTTTTGCATATGTTCTTACAGCACTAGAAATCTTTTAAGGACAATGGTTGCCTGTGGATGATGCTTTGAGTAGATGGATGATGGATGGTAGGACATATCCTCCATAACTTAGAGATTTCAGGGACGAAATCCTTTAGGGGGAGAATGTAACAACCCGTGTTTTTATAACGTGTAATAACTATAAATCAAGGCAGAATTAATTTTTAAAATAAGAATCAAGGGAAACGGGTTACGCCATTGCGTTCGTCTCGAAATTCTTCTTGAGTCCGAGTTTTCGAAAATCGGAGTCTGTATGAACAAGTTATGACCTTTTGAAGTTTTCAGAAGTTTTCAAGTTCAAAACAACTCAATTCGAATTCAAAATTCAAATCTCAAAATGGACTGGGTGGGAAATTTCCCGCCAGGACCAGGTCGACCTGGAGGTCGACTATGTAGTCGACCTGCCCAGGACCAGGTCGACCATAGTGTCGACCTGGGGGTCGACCTGGTGACTGAGCCCATTTTTGAAGCTGGATTCACTTTGATGTTTCTGGCCTCGTTTCTGTCCACATTCGTTGACCTGACCCTATAAATACAGCCCCTAACACCAGTCTCTCTACACAAAATTCTTTCTGACCTTATGCTGCTCTAATTCTGGTTGAAAAGTTTGAGAAGGGGACTGCTTCTTCTACGTTGAGACTGCGTTAAGAGAATTGTTGATTTGGGGATTTCTATTAGGACTTGACTAAGCATATAAAGATTCAACATCGACTCTCTTTTTCTAATTCTCGAACCACGATCTGTAAGCCCCAATTATTTTTAGATTTAAACTGTAAATGTAATATGAATATGATGTAAATTGAAATTGGACCTATTATGATAACTGTTTTACATCCATTCTTGTTCATCTTGGATCATGACTTTTGGATATATTGTGACATTGATTTGGGGCATATTCATGTTGTAAATCAAAAAGAAAACCCCTCATATTATCATGTTGAATCTGCTATTAGTCACAAGTTTATAACTATCACCTTATGTCAATCGTTACCATAATTATGCTATGACCTTATGTCAATCGTTACCATGACTATACTACCACCTTATGACAACCGTTACCTTGACTAGTACCTTATTTTGTTAGATTTGAAATCTTTATGTTTGAGGTCAATATTCCATATGCCAGTAATGTTATAATCTTTTATCAAGTCATACCATGCTATGCTAGTAATCACTTTTGCCACCTTATACCCATCCCTTTTTATGTTATTCCCTAATTAGATTTATTTATATCGATTCGAGCTTACATACGATAGGAATACGATTTGGGTAGACTAGGTAAAACATGAATTGACTTTGAACTTTAAACATGAACGTTATTATAATTTGAACCTGGATATGGACTTGAACTTGACACGATTTGACATGAAACATGACATGAAAACTCGAAATGAATTTTGATAAGAAAACTTGAACGTGGGCATGACAATTAGATAAACTTGAAAATGGCCAACTGGAGGTTGGGTTGAGTTTGCAGTGTAAATCTGCCCGGAACCGCCCGGCAGATCCAGTGGCTGCAAACAATAGGATCCAATGTGGGTAGTTGGTCATATCGCACATAAAACCCGAGGTTAGACTATGTTGTGGTGTAAATCTATCCGGAACCACCCAGCAAATCCAGTAACCACAACAGTTAGTCTAATGTGTGAGGTTGAGGTGCATTAATGAATTAATGCCACATGATAGGGTTAAGTCATGAACCACTTGAATATACTTAACCAACTTGACACGATGATTTTATAGGGTTAAGTCATGAACCGCTTGAACACACTTAACCAACTTGATACATGATTTGGATAGGGTTTAGTCACGAATTTGAATGACAACACTTAACCCATTAGAAACCCTAGTTACGTGGTCCTTTTCAACAGTAACCCACTTAGATGTATCACGATACGCTTGGACTAGGCAGGGTGGGGCACGATTACTGGGCTGATTGTAAGCGACCAGAACGACGGCTGAGTAGGTGCGCCATTGTAGGTTCAGCCGGACTATGGTCGTGCACATAGTCCGGAGTTGAAAAAGCAGGCATTGGGCACCCATAGATTTACACTGTGCATGCTTGATTCGTGTCGGCGGTTGGCACCATAGGACTTGATACACCCTATGGTGGACCTAGCACAGGTAACTACATTCAGGAGAGGGCCGTAAGACACAGACACATGACGAGCTAGAACTTGTAGGGAGCCGATCGATTAGTAGATCATACCGTAGGACCCCGTAATGGGTCACTTCATGATATTGGGCCAAGGGATCATTTCATGATTAATACTTGACATGGGTTAGAACACTAGTGCAATTGGTGCAACGAACCTTGAATATGCGATGCTAGACTTGACTTATCTTGTTATCTTAATTATCCTACCAGTTCTGTTATCATCCTTAAGTTTAATTCTAGTTTTCACATATCATGTTACCTTTACTAGTTTTCATACTGAAAGTCACTAGGGCTTACCAGTCTTTATGACTGACCCTTTTTCTTTCGCCTCTTTTTATTTTGTTTTCTCCCCCCCCCCCCTAAGGTTCTTAGGGAGGAAACACTAGCTCTTAGCTTGGATTTAGCTTGCTTTCTGACAGCTCATGTACGATTTGGTCTTGGGCTATGCTATGGCTGCTTCTGCTATTTATGGGGAATAATTTACTTTTGTTTTAAGTTTATGCTTCTTTATTTGGAACTTGATGTAATGGAATAATTTGTACCTTGGATATATGAGGTTTTGACTCTTTTTCTTGAAAGAAATAAAAAGTTAGCTTTTAATTTCTGTCGCTGCTTTATTTATGTTCTGCCTTGTGATATCTCTTTGTATGTTTACCTAGATAATACTCCACCAAAACTAGTTCATTACCTTTGTGAGTGACCTTAGCGGAGGTGGGGTGTTACAACTCACCTCCCTCGTCCACAGACCATGAACGATTTAATTGACTGTATTGTGTTTTGTTTGTGATGTTGGAATGATTAACATATTAAAGTATTGTTAATATTATTGTGGAAATTGAAATTAAAATTATAAATATCCATTTATAATTTATATAGTAGAAATTGGAATAAATATTCAGTTACAAGTCGGATGACTTGTTTATGTACACCTATTTTTGTGATACCGATTGGGACGATAAATTTTACACATCGCCCAACTGCACAAATAATAATCATTATTTGTTGTTTGAAAACCCCACACGGGTATTGGGATGATATTTGACATATACTAATCCCAATATTTAGTTGTATGTCAATCGATGGGTTGACAGGCTGTGATGAGCGTTATTTATTTATTTTAATGCTTATACAGTTGTAAATTGCACTCTGGATGATGTTTAAATGGTTAACGATTAATTCTCATTATTGTTGAATACATGCGATGTATGAAATCCATATAATTGAAATTATATGGTAATTGATTGAGCCGCATTCCGATTCAGAAATAAAGAACATTTTAAAATAATATTCAGTGAAGAAAAAATGTGATTTTGATGTCCGATTTTGGATGGATGCGAAAATATTGAAATGTGAAGCGATGTTAAGTAATAAACGCCATTTTAATTCGAACGGGTTTATTAATCAATTTTATTCATTTTATAATGAATACGAAAGGAAATGGATTTCAAAATCAGATATTTTGAAAATATTATCATTTTAATATGTAAAGATATAGAATATTCAATTTTGATTAAAAATTGAAAATGAAGTTGAAATCGTTTTAAAACGAATTTATAAACGATTTATAAAATACATTTTAAATGGAAATCGATGATATATATATATATATAATGGTCTGAATAGAACACACCGCGCAGCGAATGTTCGCGAATTTCGACCATTAACTTCAAATTGATGTAACGGGAGATCCGACCGTCGGATTCTCCTAAAACCAGAACCATTGGGTTCGTATCGAAAAGAGCATTCCAATGAATATAAGAGATTTGAAATCTAACGGTTGGATTTGGAATTATGTCCAAATCAATTTCAAAAAAGGTTGCTATGAATGAATTCGGTGGTCGATATTGGAAACGGACTGTAAGGGCCTTAATAAATTTATTAAAATTATGGAAAAATTATGTAAAATCATAATTAATGATTTGGAAAGATTTTGGATGAAAAATTCCAAGTTTTTAAAAGATAAAAGATATTTTTATCCGAATGAACTAGTTATTGACCAGAATAATAATCCAATGTTTTTAAATAAATTGGATTTGTAAATGGTTTTAATCTGACCAGAATTTTCCAAAATATAAATTGGAATGGATTTGAATAGAAATAATCTTCAAAATATTTCGATATTGGATTTCGTGATTATACGGATATTGTTGAAGAATTCGGAAGATACAGATATCATTATTCCCAATACGATATCCATTGGTTTCAGAATTGGATATTGAATATAAGCCGATATAATTTCTTATTAGAGCCTTGCATTTAATATCAAATTGGATTTTGGGTTTGTCGTGAATGATGTCCTAAATAACACTGTTCTTAAAACCAATTGAGAAAGGAATAAATCTTTTAATTAAAATCAATGAAGTTTTCCAATTATCTTTATCAATTGGAATGAAATGGAAGATGATTTTGGGTTCGTTGTGAACGATGTTTTAAATGACATTTGTTCTTTAGCCCAATTAACAGTAAAGATATGATTTGGAATATATAATCTTTTTATAAAGACCAATGGAAATTTCTATAGAAAAGTTTTCCAATTTTATATATTAAATTGGAATTGAATGGAATTCGATTCGGTAATAATCAAGATGAGCTTCTATGAAGGAAGACCGTCACTATATATGGAATTTAAAAGGATTTTTCGTTATTCCATTTATAGTATTGATTGATACAGAAATTTATATCGATTGTATATTGATCTATTTTCCGTGTAGATTCCATAGTTGATGGAAGCTGTTTTGGGTTTATTGTGAACTGTGTTTTAAATGACATTAGTTCTTTAACCCAATTAAAGATAAAATTAATTTCTTAAATTTGAATAATCATTAAGTAATTGTTTTTGAGATTAAAACTGAATTAGAGTTTTAATGAATCTTTAATTAGATTGGAATGAGAAAAAGGTAATTAAATTTATCGAATTCATGAAGAGAATGGAGTACCACCAGTTTTACTCTAGGCGATAGTTAAATCTTTAATTAGATTTGAGCGTGAAATGGTAATCAAATTTACCAATAACACAGTGGGTGTTAGATATGGAGTAGTACCAGTTTTGCTCTATGGGATGAATAGGTTGGGATTGGAAAATAAAATAAATTGTTACTTCGGTAAGGCTCAATGATCCCGACTAGTCAATGAAATCTTTTGAAAACGATATCAAAAGGAAGATTAAAGAGAAAAATTAAAAGAATTTATCTTTGATAAAATTAATGGGAACCTTTCCCTAGAGATATGAATATTTGAATAAAAAAATATTCTGAATTGGAATGAGGCATATGATGTGTTTTTAATAGCACTAGATTATAAAATACGCGAGTTATTCGGAAAGACCAGGTTTAACCCACTCTGGATAATTGATACGACGATTGAAAGTCAACGATGAAGATGGTGGTTGAAGACCGGAGATCTTGACATCTTTTGGAAGATTACTGATGTCTTGATTGGGATGTACACCCAAGAAAAGGTAATAAGTGGTGATCGTCCAGGCGTACATGGAGATCGAACAGATATGCGAGATGCCTCCGATTTCGTTCGGACCAAGAACGGACTTGCAAATAGATGGTATGTATGACGTTCTATTCCTTTATACTGTATTCGTTGATCTCTGCTAAATATATATCTTTTTGGTGACGGAGAATTTATTCTCTTTCTTAACACCTTCTCTGAGACGTACGAGCTTAGAGGTTATATATTGGTGAAAATCAGTGGTACGGTATGGGTTGACAGTGTGGCATGCTGAGTTGCATGGATTAAGACTTTTGTTGAAAAGCAAAGTCTTGCAGTAGATGATCAAAGTACAGCTTTAATTAGCATAGCTTTGTGTAGCGTTAATTCGCGAGCCTCATACCCTGGTGTGAACCAAAAACGGGATAGTGACCGCAAGGAAATTGACATATGTTAGTTCTAGCCACGGGTAATGTCATGGTATGGAGCCCAAACGGTTTACTCATGTGGATATTGCATATTACTTGATGGATAGACGAGGTACCTAGGAAGTGCTGTAAGTCCTTAAATGGCTCTCGATATGGTCGACTGGACTGACCATTTTGGAGATTCGATAGAACCGGCTAACATATAGCTTATGGTGTAATTAATCATCGACGGATGACCGGCCCTGCTGCTTCCAAGGGTTTCCCGTAGGTGTGATTCTAAGGCACTTGCTAGTGTGTCTCGAAATCGATGAGGATGATCCCTTGCCTCGGTTCATAGGTGGAAACCCAATTTCCAATACATGATTTTACGGTTTTAGTTTTAAACCTATATGGCGATGTAATATAATGGTACCTGTGCCGCCTATGATTGTCACATTTATATTCGAAGTTGATTTCTTCACTTATAGTAATAATAAAAGATGAAATTTCGCGTAGCAAGCATATTTGTTTATTATAAGGGAAAACTCTATCCTCGACTGCGTTCATTGTGCGATGGGACCTGATTCTTATAATAGCTTCATTTTTCTCTTTAGCACTATGCAATTATTTTTATGCACTGGTATTCATGGGGGATAAACATGTTCCTTGTTATACAGCATGGTCCCGTGATTTACCTAACTTTAAAATAAAGCTAATAACTGTTTTAGTTCTCACACTAGTCCCATGACTGGCTTGGAGTTTATTGTTTTAACTTAAACTCTGCGTGCCCATATATTCCGTACGTGCAGCTAGTAGTTTTGGTTTCTGCAGATATTTATTTTCACAGGATCCTGGTTTATAGCTGGAGCTATATTCGGAAAGCTTTGTATCTGTGTATTTCTTTCAATTGTGTTATTGATGTATTTTCCGCTACGCATTGTATTTATACATTTTATTTCTGTTGCTATGTATTTTAAATCTCTGATATTATTTTTCTGTTGTATATTATTTGAACTCTGATATATTCTTGTAATCTGATGTAAATTGTTGTAATAGCAATGAAATGTGCTTGTGTTCTGGTGCGTCGTGTTTTCAAAGCAATCCGGGCTTTCCCGTAAGGGGAAGTTTGGGTCGTTTCACTTACTATGCTTGAAGGTACCCCATGTAGTCGGACAATCTCTTTAAGGTATACTGAAGCTAGCCAAGTTATCGTTCTCTTGCTCTTAACTGGGATGAAATGAGAGCTTTTAGTAAGCCTATCCACTATCACCCAAATGCTCGTGTTGCCCTTCCTCGATCAGAGAAGTTCATTAAAGAAATCCATAGAGACGCTCTCCCATTTCCATTACGGGATATCCTATGGCTGAAGTAATCCATTAGGTTTCTTTTGTTTAGCCTTGACTTGTTTACAAGTCAAACATCGGGCCACAAGTTCTGCTACATCTTTTTTCATGCCAGTACAATGGAAAACACACCTCATGTCTCGGTACATCTTGTCACTGCCCGGATGGATAATCATCAGAGAGTGATGAGCTTCCTCAAGCACTGCTCTTAGCAATTCCCCGACTCTAGGGACACATATTCTTCCATCTCGTCTTAGCCACCCTTTTTCATCCACAGTATATCTAGCTAGGTGACTATAAGCTTCTCCTTGAGTTTATCCAAGATGTCCTTTAGCTGTTGGTCCTCTTGTTACGTAGATCTAATTCGCTCCATGGGAGTTGGTCGCATGTCTAATGATGCTTATAAACCAAATGTGAAATCAGTAGATGGCTTAAAATCAAAAGTCGAGATAAACTCCAAGCTTTGCCTTTCTACGAATAGAGGACTCAAGGTCATTCTCTACCTACTCAATGCGTCTTCCATTACATTACCCTTGCTTGGGGTATAAGCTGTCTCAAAGTAGTAGGACGCTAGGAACTCCATCCACCGTTGCTGCCTCAAGTTAAGATCCTTCTATGAGAACAAGTATTTGAGCGACTTATGATCCGTATATAGCTCAAATCTATATCCAAGTAGATAGTTCCGCCAAGACTTAAGTGCGAACACTATAGCAGCCAACTCTTAGTCACAGGTGGGCTAGTTCTTCTCACGTACCCTTAGTTGCCTACTTCCATAGCACACTACCCTACCCTCTTGAATCGACACTGTGCCTAATTCTATGCCATAAGCATCCATATAGACTGTAAACACCTTGCTACCATTGGGAAGGGTTAGGACATGGGTTGTTGTCAGAGCCCTCTTAAGCCTCTGAAAAGCATCTTCAACATCCACGCTCCAAGAAAAAGCCAAGTTCTTCTTTGTCAGATGGGTAAGCAGAGCCGAGACCTGCGCAAAATATTTAATAAACTTCCTATAATAACATGCCAATCCAAGGAAAATACTTACCTCCGTCGCGTTCTTCGGAGCCTTCCAATCTTGAACTGCGACGACTTTAGCAGGGTCCACCGCTATCCCATCCTTGGAGACCACATGCCCTAGGGATCTTAATTCCTTCCACTAGAAATGACACTTCGAAAATTTAGCTTTAAGTTAATGTGCTCTAAGTGTACTTAGAATCTCCTCTAAGTGTTGGGCATGTTCTTCTTCGCTCTTGGTGAAGACTTGAATGTCATCCACGAACATCACCATGAACTTGTTCATATACTCCCTAAACACCCGACTCATTAAGTCCACAATCTAGGCAGGTGCATTGGTTAGCCCGGATGGCATGCCCAACCACTCAAAGAAACCATACGGAGTTTTGAAGGCTATCTTGTCAGTACTATAATTCGCCACTCTAAGCTGACGAAATCCCATGGCTAGATCCAACTGCGAGAAAACTGAAGCGCCTACTAGTTGGTCAAACAAGTCGTCAATCCTTGGAAGTGGGTGCCTATTCTTCTTGGTGAGTTTATTCAGTTCTCTGTAGTCCACACATAGACGGAGAGAGCCATCTGTCGTAGTTGCAAAAGCGGCTGGAGCTCCCCACTCAGAAATGCTCCGCCTAATAAATCCTTTTTTGAATAACTCACCCTATTGTTTGCTGAGCTCCCTCCTCTCCTTAGGAGCCATGTAGCACATAGGCAATGCGACTGGCTATGCATTTTCCACCAAGTAAATCCGGATGTCTATTTCATGCCTTGGAGGTAACCCCTTAACCTCGTCGAACACGTCCGAAAACTTGCTAGCCATGGGTACTGATCGAAGATCAGTAATGGAAGCATCAAGATAATCAAGGGAACTAAGCATCATCGACCCCCGTAGGTCATAAGAAATTTCGAGAGTTCTACCATGGCAAGTAAGAAGTCTAACTACTCCCTTTTCATAATCTAGAATGGCGCCATACCTGGCTAGCTAATCCATTCATAGAATCAATTCGTAAACCATGAAACCAAGAACATATGCATCACATTCAAATTCGACGCCTAAAACAGAAATCCTCAAACCCCTGCACATCATGGATAAATGAGTCGTTCCTCCTATAGGGTTTGAGACTATAACGGTATCAATAACAATACTAGTACCTAGGTGCATATTTTCTACCACTGAGTTGGATATGAATGAATGAGAAGCACAGGAATCAAAAAGAGTTCTAATAGGATAGTCTAAAAGAGAAATCAAACCTTCTACTGCGATTTTTCTACCCTGGTTCGGTTCACCGGCCTCTAAAACGTTACTTAACCTCTAGACGATCCAGCCTTCTGTCTTTATCTCCTAGGGCACTATCCCTTGAAATGTATAACTTGGCCCCAAACAAAGCAAGCACTCTTTGTCTTTCTGCAATCTTTCACAAAGTCTCCTAAAACACCACATCCATGGCATTTCACTTCTGTCTTGGTCTGAGATTTGTTGGGCTTTCCCCCTTTCTTAGCATTTCTCTAATTGGGCCACCATTTCTTTTTCTCTGCCTTGGGGTTTCTCTTCCTTTGTCTTAACCTCTTTCTTTTCTCCCTTTACATCCTTGTATATTAAGGCCATGTCAACTAGTCTTTCGAAGGTTGCTTCCATACGTACATGCATCAGTGCTAAATCTTGGAGCGGTTGGTTCAATCCCTTAGCGAACTGCTAGGCCTTTTTGTGAGGAGTGTTTACTAACTCCAGTCCAAATCATGCTAATTGATTAAAAGTGTTGACATACTCTGATGCTCCCTCGCTTCAAGTTCAAAATTTTCTTCACTTGCATTCCATCATCCGCTTGCGATAAGAATCTTGCCTCAAACAAAGCCTTAATGTTATATCAAGTAACTACTTCTGGTTCGGCTTGAACTATATCCCACCAGTATGATGCTTAATCCTTCAGTTGCTAAGCGGCCAACTGGATTTTCCTCTTATCATCGATCTCGAACAAGTTGAACAAATTCTCTGTTTCTCTTAGCCAATTGTGCACTTCTATAAAACTTTCAGTACCACAAAAAGGTTTGCCTCCCATTGCGTAGAAGTCCTTACAGAGCTCACAAAAGTTGACTACAGGAGGAGGAGGATGCGCTACTACAGCTGCAGCGGGGGGAAGAAATTCTCTTGTACTCCTACAGGTGTCGTAGCTTCTATATATCTACGAAACCATGTAGGAATGGGAATGCCCTCTGGAAAGTTAGGAGCCCCAGACATGCTGAAAAAGGATGAAACAAGAATTCAGAAAGAGAATCGAAGGAATATTGTAAATGACTTCAGGGGACACGCTTTTCAAAAATTGGTTTTTATTTGAAATTCCTTTATTTTGAAAATGCTTTTCGAAAAAAAATTCTCTGATCTTGTAACCTTAAGCTCTGATACCAAATGTGACACCCCACGTCCATTAATGTCACTGTGAAGATAATGCATTAAGTTTTGTGAAGTGCAATAGGTAAACAGTAACAGAATTTACAAGACATATATAAATAATACAGCGGAAAACTTAAGAAAACATTTACTTCAATCTGAAACATGCCATTACATCTCAAATGTCAAAAAACCATAAATCACCTGTCCCAATAATATCAGAGTACAAAAAAAATATCCCTTAAATGTCATCACAATCAGCATGAATAAATTGAAGAAAAATTCATGAGAAAGGAGAGCTATCCAGGTCCAACCGGAATCACGATCTCAACTACTGACCACTCCCACTCTGAGAACCTGAGGAAGGAAAGGAAGAGAGAGAAGGAAAAATAAAAAAGGTCAGACATAAAGTCTGGTGAGGTCCAATAATTTTTAGCAAAAGCATTTGAAAAGGTGTCAAGACTGGTAAACGGACTTGGACGAGAAAGTACAGTAAAACATGTATATACGTGTGAGGTAAACAAGGTATCAATAAAAGATAGATGTAGATTATATTCTCATTCATATCCCAAGAATCAAACTACTGTACCAAACTACTAGTATTAACAGGATTAAGTGTTACCCTAATTACTACCCTTGCGGTCGACTCCTTATTACCTGAATATCTTGTGTTAGCCCTGGTAGTAGGGTGTATCAGTCTGTAACCCAACAAATTATAGAACATAGACCTATTGGTATGTGTTATAGCATCTTAGTTTCCCATAATCGGACCCATGCCCGCTCACGACTCCGCCGGAACATGTCCATACCCACCCCAAACCTTGAAGCTCTTATAATCTTGTTCAGTAAAACGTGCCATGACCCATACCTAATGTGGGGCCCCAACCGAGATACCAACAGGGATACTGACTGATATGGGTTCCATACAACTTGACATAAACCACCCCCTAGGCTTGTGTCCCCGTGTACCTAGGATTTAAAAGTATCGAAAACCCTATACAACATATAGTCTTGGGACCTATTTAGCTTATTAATTAACAGGTGTAACTTAGTAGGTTTAAGTCTATTAATAAGCTTAGTAGTAATATGACATTTATCCTAAATTTTATTAGTGTACGATCCCCTTCCCAAACAAGCACCTACCCAGATGTACAATTAGAGTTATAGTAGTTCATTTTACTTAGTTTTTTTACATCTAGTACTCGTATATCCTTTACATGTTATATTAAGTCCAATCTAACAGATTAACATGTCGCATATAATTAACCAATGTAATAGATTAACATGAAATTAACCTAATCTAATATATTAACATGTAATTAACCCAATCTAATAGATTAACATGTAATTAACCCAATCTAATAGATTAACATGTAATTAACTAATCTTACAGTCAAAGGTTCCAATTTACAATCTGCCCACTTTTCTCTATTTAAAATGTCATTACCCAATTATTCCTGTAACACCCCACGTCCGTTAATGTCACTCGCAAAGGGAATGCATTAAGTTTTGTGGAGCGTTATAAGTAAACAGAACAGAATATTACAAGACGGATAAAGTAGTACTTGAAAAGTTTATAACTTTATTGCAGCGGATACAGAAATAGGTTTGGTTACACCTTCAAAACAACAAAACCAAGTACATAATATCAGTCTTGTACAAAAGCCTTCAGAGTACATAATTTTATAGCCATAACCTCCAACAGAAAATGCCATAAGGAGAATCAAAGCAGAGCAATACATCTTTCAACTTCAAGCTGGAAGAAAGAGACATCTGAACTAAGCTTGAGTATTTCCTCCCTGAGAACCTAGGGGGAAACGGAAGAAAAGAGGCAAAATAAACTAGGTCAGACATTAGTCTGGTGAGTCCAGTAACTTTAACAATATAATCATTAAAGTAATATGATAAGAACATAAGCTGGAAAGTAAGAAATGACTGTACATAAGCATGCATGACAAGGTAGGCAAGATGAATAAGATAAACATTAATTGCGCTTCTAATCACTATAGAGTAACTACTACACTGCACCAATGCTAAATATATCGCACTGTTACTAGTTCCATACTGAAAGTTTATCCCAACCCCGCAATTGGTAGCCCTTAGCGTAACATCTAGTAAGAAGTATCTACCCCATACATTCCTTGACAGCCTACTTGCCCACAATAGATACTAGATGTCCCCATAATACCCCTAATCGATTAATCGATTGGCTCCTTAACTCGTGCATATTCATTACTTGTGTCATTCGACCTCGCTTATTTGTAGATACCTGTGTTGGTCCCACCATAGGGTGTATCAATCCCTATGATGGCAACCAGACACAATTCAAGATGCATAGTGTATGACTACTGATGCCCAGTGCCTGCTTTTTCCACTCCGGAGTACGTGTACGCCCTACCCCGTCGGAACCTACACTGACGCACCACCCGCCGCTATTTTGATCGCTTATAATCAGCCCTGTAACCGTGCCCCACCCTGCCTAGTTCAGGGTACCGTGTTACATCTATGTGGGTTACTGCTGAAATGGGTCCCCATTACTAGGGTTTCCTAATCAACATGTTATAACGGTTAAGTGTTCTCAATATAACCTAACCCCATCCATCCTTTTTAATTAACATGTTGTATTGGCTAAGTGTCGCCTACTCATATGTTACTTAACCTTTCCATTGATTCATGCATGTTTATTTAACGGTTAAGTTTGTGGGCCTATATATACTAATATTACCCACCTACCCAAGATTTACTTAACCCTTCCACTTATCAAGTCCATATGCATTATTGGTTAAGCTTGCCTTAACCCTATTGACTTTGTTCATGTGATATCGGTTAAGTCGTCTTCTTACCCATGTTAACTTAACCCCACCCACCTAACTCGTTTAGTATCATATTCATCTTTGATCAGCATTAATTAGTTAATAATGCATAGACCTCTCACATTAAGTCGATCACTTGTGGCCACTGAATATGTCGGGCGGTTCTAGACAGACTTCTACCACAAGCCAGACTTAACCTCGTGTCTAAGCATCTAATTTATGTCTTTGACCTTTCACATTAGACTGCCGCTTGCGGTTGCTGGATATGCCGGGCGGTTCCGGGCAGTCTTATACCGCAAACCAAGTCTAACCTCGTGTCTTAGGCGTTCATCTTTTAGCCAATTTACATATTTACAATCCAAGTCTAGATTTATATGTAAATTATCCATAAGTGTGGTCAATTATAGTTATGCCACATTTATTTGTTATGCCCAAAATTACTTAATTAAGTTATACCCAATTCCCCATGTTTCAATCGCACGTACAACAAGGTCCAAAAATAAAACGGAGAGGGATAGAGGAGAAACACACGATTTGACATAAGGAACAAAATAGGCATGTAAAGCTGTACCCAACTCAAGAATCATGTTTCCAATAGACATGTTGTACATTAACAATAAGTATGGCTAAACTGAGCAAGTTACATCATAGGCATAAAGACTCGATAGAATTGGACATAAAAGTATCACCAATTTGGTGTATAACATGATAGGTTCCATTGTTTCAATCACAATAGTCTCGTAGGCATAGGTAATTCAGATTTGACAAAAAGGATAAGCATGAATCAGAATTGATTATCTTACAATTAGGCATAGTTCTAGATTCGATTCATAACAAGTCATGATTCCTATTACGTGTTCCAAATCTGAGAAATAACTGTACTTACCAAATTATCACAAGTTTACACCCAAACCCGTTTACGTCAAGTCTCATGTTTGCTTATTATGTACAATTTTTCCTAAACCATAGCCATCATCAATTTATGCCTTTTTGCAAATCACATGTTATTCAACATTTCCCAAACTTTCCCCCATCATTCAAGCGTTATACGTGTGCGAATTTCGCGTAATATGTTAGGCTCGAAGTTAGCCTAACTCATAAAAGGAAAAAGGAAGA
Source organism: Allium sativum (assembly GCA_030737875.1). NCBI lineage: Eukaryota > Viridiplantae > Streptophyta > Magnoliopsida > Asparagales > Amaryllidaceae > Allium > Allium sativum. The sequence continues at coordinate 969,392,571 of CM060920.1, forward strand.
GGGAAGAGAATCATGGTATCAAAATAGGCATAAATATAAGAGCACGAACAAGCATGAACTGATAGAATTGATCAGAAAAGCATAGGCTATGAACCAAAAAGGATGACAACTTGCAAATTTGATAAGATAGGCATAATCATATGATCACAATTTACAACTTGTCATAATTACTTTAGTTTAGTTATCTTGTGAAAGCTACATGAACTCATAGAGATTAAGAAAGAAGAGAAGATCTGGAATCTGATTTCTGAAGTTGATAAGCTGATCCGTTGATGTAGGCTTTGATCTTTCTCTTTTATCTTGAATTTGATTAGTTAAGGTGGAGGCTAGGTTAGCTTAGAGATGGACAACATGATGGCTTCATAGAATAGGGTTATAAGGTTTAGGGTTAAGGGTTTAGGTTTGATGTGATTATATAGAAGTATAGAATTAATATGAGCCTTTAGATCAACCTAAGATCCGTCCAAACCATCCAGTCCAAGAAAATGCATCATCAGGCCAATCAAAAGTTGCCACGTAGCCCTATGATTCAGAAAATCATCACAGTCCAGAACAGTCAGCAGGGGTCGACCACTACAGGGGGTCGATACCTATGTCGACACCCCTATAGGGGGTTGACACCCTCTGGTGGGAATTTTCCCGCCCACTTCTTTTCCCTGGTTTGAATTCGAATTTAGATTTATTAATTATTATTTTAATTTAATTTCTGCTTACACTTGAAATCCTCTAACCTCCATAACTTCTTCATACGGAATCCGATTCACGCAAACTTGAACTCTATCTCAAGCAGAATTCCGAGACGAACGCAATGGCGTAACCCGTTTCCCTTAATTCTTCTTCTAAAAATTAAGTGTTCTTAATTTTGTTAATTTTAATGTTTAAAATTATGAGGTGTTACATTCTCCCCTCCTTAAAGGATTTCGTCCCCGAAATCTCCAAGTCAAGAAGAATGTATATTCTACCATCCAACATCCAACTACTCAACCATTCAATCACAGGCATCCATTGTCCTAAAGAAAATTTCTAATGCTTTCATGATCATATGCATAGTGTGTTTATATATCCTTATCTAATGCAAAATCAGGCGATCTACTTATTCTGTTGACCTCCTTAATGCAAATCATGATAGCGCCAAGCGTCCATTATGTATGCAAAAGAACCCTATTGATACCTATCATTTCTATACAAGTGCACAATCGTACATTCATACAAATGCAACATCCATATGATAACACATCAAGTTTCAACCTATATACAAATACAAATATGCATATGCAATATGAAAGTGACTGAGCTGATCTAATGCCTAATGTGTGTGTAAATGCATCCACGAGCAACCACTAGCAAACACTTGCATCCACCAAACATAACATGTCTCAAACACATGTTTACAACCATAGGATTTTCCTATCTAAAGATCGAGGATGTAAACGAGAAGAAATACTAAACGATAGAACAAGTATAAACAAAGCGGTAGAAAAGGGAGAAGCTAAGAACATATCCTCACAAAAGGAAAGGGCATGACGAACGTATCATGTCTTCCGTCTCCCAAGTCGCGTCCCCTTGATCATCTCCCCATTGGATTTTAACCGACTTGACCTCTCTGTTGCGTAACTTCTTGATCTCCGATCCAAGGATTCATGTAGGAGCTTGTCTAATCGTGGCATCTCGCTCCACTTCAACTTCTCTAAGCGTGCTCGGCTCCACTATTTCCGCGGTATCATGTAAACACTTCCGCAAATACGACATGTGAAACACGTCATGAACACTACTAAGCTTCTCCGGCAACTTCACTCTGTACGCCACCTGTCTAATCCTCTTTGTAATGGGAAAGGGTCCTACAAACCTTGGTGTTAATTTACCTGTAGCTCCAAAGCAAACTACATTCCTCAATGGCGACACTTTGACAAAAACCTTGTCCCCAACATCAAACCCAAGATCGGTCCGTCTCTTGTCAGCGTTTGACTTTTGTCGGTCCTGTGTCGTCTTCATTCATCTTCAAATCAAGTCCATCTTTTCCGAAGTTTCTCTCTAATCAGCTCGGGTCCAAGCAAAATCTTATCCGTGGACTCCCACCAATAAGTTGGTGATCGACACGGTCGTCCATAAAAACCCTAATACTAGCTTAATAACTGTTGTTATAAGCGAACTCCACAAATGGAAGGTTCTGTTCTCATGTCCCTCCAAAACCTAGGATACATAACCTCAAAAAGATCTTTAAGGATTCTATTCACCCTTTCTGTCTGTCTATCCGTCTATGGACGATACGCGATGCTCAAACATAACTACGTACCTCCCGCCTTTTGCATGTCACCTTTTCCTTTTACATCAAAAACTGCTCCAAGCCTTGTTCCGCAAGCACCGGTATATATTGTGAACCGTTTACTCCCATCTAGCAAAGTCAAAACTGGGGCTGATATCTTCGCAAAGTCCTTAACGAGCTTCCTTTAGTAGCCCACCAACCCTAGAAAACTCCTTACTTCTATTGCTTTTCTAGGAACCTCCCAATCTTGGATTGCCACCACCTTTGCAGGGTCCACGGTTGTCCCTTCCTTAGAGACCCCGTGCCCTAAGAACCTCACTTCTTTCCTCCAAAAATGACATTTGGAGAACTTAGCTTTGAGTTGATGCGCTCGTAGGGTCTCTAAGAATTCCCTAAAATGTAGGGCATGTTCTTCCTCGCTTCTAGAGAAAATCAAAATACCATCCACAAAGACTACCACAAACTTATTTAGAAACCCCCATGACACCCTACTCATCAAGTCTACGAAATATGCGGGTGCATTTGTCAAACCAAAAGACGAGCCACTCGAAGAAACCGTCGGGAGCCCTAAAAGCAGTCTTATCTATGCTATCCTCAGCCGCCCTTTGCTGATGAAATCCTATAGCTAAATCCAACTGCAAGAAAACCGAAGCGCCAACCAACTGATCGAACAAGTCATCTATCCTAGACAATGGGTTTATGTTCTTCTTCGTGAGCTTTTTCAGCTCCCTATAGTCCACGCACAATCTAAACAAACCATCAACTTTCATAGCCAAAAACAACTGGAGCACCCCATTCCGAAATACTTCTTTTTATGAGCCCTTCCTCAAGTCGCTCCCCAACTTGCTTACTGAGTTCCCTCCTCCCTCTCGGAGCCATGTGGCGTACTGGTAATGCAACTGGCTTTGCATTGTCTACTAAGTATATACGGAGGTCTATCTTGTGCCTCGGGGTTAAACCCCGAACCTCATCAAAGACATTACCGTACCCATGGACTACTCGAACAGATTCCAAATCATCGATGGATGTGTCAAGTGATTCTAGGTAGCTAAGCATCACCGGACCTCTAAGGTCACAAGAAATATCAAGTGTCTTTCCATAACGAGTCAACAGTCTAACTACCCTCCTTTCGCAGTCTAGGATGGCACCATACCTCGCAAGCCAATCCTTTCCTAAAATCAAGTCGTAGCCCATGAAACCAAGAACGTAGGCGTTGCATTCAAACCCAACGCCCAAGATAGACACTCTCAAATCCCGACAAAGCATAGATAAATGAGCCGAACCACCGACATGATTTGAGACTACAATGGGATCCATAACTAGACTAGTATTTAGGTGCAGTGTTTCAACTAATAAAGCGGATACAAACGATTGCGAAGCGCAAGAGTCAAACAAAGTTCGAACAGGATGATCAAAAAGGAAAATCAAACTTCCGACAAAAACATTTCTATCTCTCTCCTGTCCTAGTGCCATGAGAGCATGAACCTGTCCTCCATAAGTAGGTCATATCCTCTGCCCTTGCCCTTGTCCCTGTCCTTGCCTCCTCGGGAAGTCTTTAATCACATGTCCTACCTCATCGCAATGAAAACAACTAGGCTTCTTCTTCTTTCTTCCTACAGTTCTTAATTACATGGCCCGTTATACAACAATAAAGACGCCTTCTTTTGTCACGGGGTTAATTATTCTTTCCACTTTCTCCTTTATCTTCTTCATGGATTAAAGCCATATCAACAAATTACTCATCCCTGGGTTATGCTCCTTAGCCTAACTCATAAAAGGAAAAAGGAAGAGGGAAGAGAATCATGGTATCAAAATAGGCATAAATATAAGAGCACGAACATGCATGAACTGATAGAATTGGTCAGATAAGCATAGGCTATGAACTAAAAAGGATGACAACTTGCAAATTTGATAAGATAGGCATAATTATATGATCACAATTTACAACTAGTCATAATTACTTTAGTTTAGTTATCTTGTGAAAGCCACATGAACTTACAGAGATTAAGAAAGAAGAGAAGATCTGGAATCTAATTTCTGAAGTTGATAAGCTAATCCGTTAATGTAGGCTTTGATCTTTCTCTTTTATCTTGAATTTAATTAGTTAAGGTGGAGGCTAGTTTAGCTTAGAGATGGACAGCATGACGGCTTCATAGAATAGGGTTATGAGGTTTAGGGTTTAGGTTTGATGTGATTATATAGAAGTATATAATTAATATGAGCCTTTAGATCAACCTAGGATCCATCCAAACCATCCAGTCTAAGAAAATACGTCATCAGGCCAATCATAAGTCGACATGTAGCCCTACGACTCAGAAAATCGTCACTGTCCAGAACAGTCAGCAGGGGTCGACCCCTACAAGGGAGGGGGGTCGACACCTATGTCGACACCCCTGCAGGGGGGGTCGACACCCTATGGCGGGAATTTTCTCGCCCACTTCTTTTCACTGGTTTGAATTCGAATTTAGATTTATAAATTATTATTTTAATTTAATTTCTACTTACACTTGAAATCTTCTAACCTCAATAAATTCTTCATACGGAATCTGATTCACGCAAACTCGGACTCTATCTCAAGTAGAATTCCAAGACGAATGCAATGACATAACCCGTTTCCCTTAATTCTTCTTCTAAAAATTAAGTGTTCTTAAATTTGTTAATTTTAATGTTTAAAATTACGGGGTGTTACAATTCCAATTTATGCCCATTATACGCAATTAACGGCAATGGCCTAGGCTTTGAGTAGCCTAGGTTCAGCATACTGAAAACGAAAAAAGGGAGAAAATATATCTCATAACAAAAAGGTACATAGAAAGACTGTAAATAAATAAAAGACATAATTTAAATGAAGATCTAAATAAAACAACATGTATGAATAGTATAACTAGATTTACAATAAAAGAACATATATAAGAATTACTTATAGGCACTGTTTATTTTAGATCCAAAACTGTTCACTGTCCAAAACCTTTTTAAATATTCTAATCTAAAAATGACATGAAACTCAAAGCGAGACTTGGGGAAAAGGAAGATATCTCTTTATGTATGTATGTGTATATATATATGTGTCTGTGTGTGTGTCCCTATAGAAAAGTCCACTTTAATCTTTTATTATTGTAGAGCAGTCCGAATTGTCCTTGCTATTTTATATTTGGGCAGCACCTCAGTAGTTCTATGTATGTATTAATCTCAGGAAAAGATTTAGAGGAATAAGGAGGAAGAATGATTTTGTGTGTGTAGAACAAATGAGGTTGCAGGCCTTTATGTAGACTACCTTGGAGAATCCACCACCGTAAGATATTAGGTTTTCAATCTTAGCCATACACGTAATACTGAGTCAGCGAACGAAACCAAAATTAAAAACAGTCCAGGTTCAAAACTCAGAATCCACCCTGCATGTCATTGGGTAGACCCGCTGACATACTATGTTGACGCATGGGTTGACCCATAGGTCGACCCTGGCCCATTATGGGTCATCCCATGACCGCCATTTCTTGTGTTGATTTCGGTTTGAATTATTTTGAATTAATTTATATATAACCTCCTAACATATATATAAACTTCTTATGTTCATAACTTCTTCATACGCTATCTGATTACGCAAACCTGGGGTCTATATAAACCAGAATTCCGAGACGAACATAACGGTAATGTCGATTTTACTTAATTATGAATATTCAATTAAGTAATACCAACTTTATTATACAAGTATAGTGTATTAAAATTATGGGGTGTTACAGTTTCGCAGCAATGCTTATATTCGTATATTGTTTTTGATATGTTATACTCGCAGTTTCCTTATCTTTGTTAGTTGTTGACCAATTCTGGTTTATATTAATATTTTCTATCGAAATATTTTCAAATGAGCCTAGCTCCAATAGATGACCAAAACATTAGAGGCTTTCATATTTTATGAGTTGAACGAATACTTTATTATTCTTATTCTCTATCATGTCTTCATTTAGGGATTTAAAATCAATATTAATTTCAACTAGAACCCTAGCATATGAGGTTTTAATCAAACTTTTAGCATAGTGATCCATTTTCAATGGATTTCCCAAGAACGGGACAACTCTACTAATTAATTTTCCTGGCCAAAATTCCAATCGTAGGCCTGGTAATCGAACTCACACGAGAATGGATTGCAACATTTTATTTGAAAGACTGAGATCCGAAGACCCTTTTTTATCGTGGTCAATTTTTTATCAAAAATTTTGGGACCTCCCGCCAATAATCTTTTATAGTCTCACCTATTTGCAAATTTAATAACATAAAGTTCATTTTTTAAATATGGATATAAAATTACTCTTTAAGTTGCCAAACCCTTTCAATATATAAGTTAAAGTAATAACAGTATTGAAGAGAATCTACCACACAATTAACTATAGAGTTTTCCCAATACCTTTTAGTTGAATCTACCAATGAGTTAGTCATTCGATCATAAACCATCTAAGTAAAATCTATTGATTTATAAAATATTAACAGAGTGGACACCAAGACAATGTCCTCTATCGTCGCTTTCCACATTCTAATTATTGTATTCTTTAAAATTGTGTCGTTCAGGATAGAGATTTGTCTGTTATTTGATATTCTTATTGTAGTATTATTACTGTTCCAGATCTAGTGTGAGATTTGATTGGTATTGCATTGATTTTGCTTCAATTATAGGGAGTTATTATTAGATACTTGTATGGTTCTTTTTAGAGGAACCTTAGGGATTTTAATTTTGTTTTTTTTAGTGTTGATTATGTGATTTTTTTTAGATATCATTTAGAAATAATATAAGATAAGACAATTTTCTTTGTGATGAATAAAATATTCTCTATCTAATGACTTTTATTCTTTTTATTCTATAATATAAAATAAGACAATTTTCTTTCAACGAACAAAAAATAATTAAGTTAGATTATTCGGTCATGCTTTTATATAAAATATGATATTTGACTTTTTTAAAATAGATATTTATGGGCTGGAAATAGGCAAAGGATACAACATATAGCATATAGAGAACAAACGATGGTTGGAGTGTTAAACATAAATCTAATTTAAAAACCATCATATTTCCCTCAAATTCCCAAAGAATAAAAAAAATCATAAAAATTAGCATAAAAGCATCACCTATGCAAGATTACAATATATCTCCTACCAAACATTAATATACTACGCTTAATACTAAATTCAGCATTCGAGTAAGAATTCGTAACTACCGTGGTGCTTAGCATCCTAGTAAAACTCATCAATTTTAATACTTATCTCATACCAATGAGGTGGTCTAGTGCTCCTTCACTTCAGTGAAATCAGCGTTACTATTCATGTTGCTTGAGAGAAAACTCGCGATTAACTTTGGTTGTTTCATTTTTTACCTTTGATTTTAAATCTGGTACCATATTATGTCACGTTGTGTTATCGATTACATCTGCCATTATTGCAATAAACTTAAAGAGAATGTCTTCCTGCCTATGTTTCTTATTTTGTTTGGATTTGAATGTGCTCTATTCTAACGATCAAATAACAACTCAATTTCAAACTGCGAAAACTTTTCCTGACTATTTGCCATAATCCATTCATCATTCCGGTCTAAAACATTAGCTTTTGTACTAAGTTTCATAGCAACACTTATATTGTGTCTTGTTTATGATATGTTATATTCGCACATTCTTTATCTTTGTTTGTGGTTGACCAGTTTTGGTTTATATTAATTTTCTCTATCCATACATTTTCAAATGAGCATAGCTCCAATAGATGACCAAAACATTAGTGGCTTTCATATTCTATGAGACAAATTCTTTATTATTCTTATTCTCCATCATGTCTTCATTTGGGGATTTAAAGTTATTATCAATTTCAACTAGAACCCTAGCGTTTGAGGTTATAATCATACTTTTGGCATAGTGATCAATTTTAAATGGATTTCCCGAGAATGAGACAATTCTATTAATACATTTTTTTGTGCCAAAATTCCAATCTTAGGCATGGAAGTCGAACTCACACGAGAATGGATTACAACATTTCCTTCGAAAGATTGAGCTCCGAAGATCAATTTTATCATTGTCGATTTTTTATCATAATGTAACAACCCGTATTTTGAATAACCTGTTATAACATAAATCGAGGCAGAATTAAATTATAAAGTGGGAATCAAGGGAAACGGGCTATGCCATTGCGTTCGTCTCGGAAAAATACGCGAAATAGAGTCCGAGTTTTTAAAAATCGGAGTCCGTATGACCCAGTTAAGGCCCATTGAAGTTTGCAGAAAATTCCTAAGTAAAAACAGATTTAAATTTTAAAATTAAAAACCAGGATTAGGGCTAATCGGGGTTAGGCGGGAAAATTCCCGCCAGGGCCCCCATGTCGACAGGCATGTCGACAGGGGTCCTATGGTGTCGACTGCCCTGTCGACAGCCCTGTCGACAGGGGGTAAGCAGGCAGTTTTGCCTGGCGCGCCATTTTGATTTGGGCTTGGTCTTGTGGCTTGGTTCTAGAGAATTCCGAGATCTGACGGGCCAAAACTAACCTAGGGTTAATCCTAGGGCTAAAAACACTCTAATCTTCTATAAATATACCCCTAATCCTACCCTAAAGCCTCATTAATCAATCTAGCAACTAAACTATGTCAAATTGAATCCTCAAATGGCCTCCACCTAAAATCCCTAGCCCCCATCTTCCTCAAAGTTTAATCCTATGAAGATATGATGATCATACAACCTTTTCTATGTTGTATGAATGCTTAATAACTTGCATACTTCATTAAGTTGCAAGTTTGATTTGCTAAGTTTGTGTTTTTGGGATTTTGCAAAAGGGTTTTCTTATTTGAAGCTTTGTTTTGGGTTTTAAAAGGGCTTCTTCATCTTATTTGGTGGATTTGTGGCTTGTTTATATTTGTAAGCCCTCTTACCTTCACTTTACAAACTCTAAAGTTAATATGTGGTGAAAGTTGAGATTTATGTGAGTTTAGTTGATTTTGCATGCTTATGCGAACTCACTATACCATGTTTTATATGTTTCATAAGTTATGCATGCTTATGCGGACTCACTATGTCATGTTTTATATGTTTCATAAGTTATGCATGCTTATGCGAACTCACTATACCATGTTTTACATGTTTCATAAGTTATGCATGCATATGTGAGTTTACTATGCCATGTTCTACATGTTTAATGGATTATGCATGCTTATGCAAGTTCACCTTATCATGTTGTACATGTTTTATGGGTTATGCATGTTTATGCAAGATCACCAAGTCATGATTTGCAAATTTAACAAGTTATGCATGTTTATGCAAGATCACCAAGTCATGATTTGCAAGTTTAACAAGTTATGCATGTTTATGCAAGTTCACCAAGTCATGATTTGCAAGTTTATTGAGTTATGCATGTTTATGCAAGTTCACTATGTTTTGATTTGCAAGTTTAACAAGATATGCATGTTTATGCAAGTTCACTATGTTTTGATTTGCAAGTTTAACAAGATATGCATGTTTATGCAAGTTCACTATGTTTTGATTTGCAAGTTTAACAAGTTATGCATGTTTATGCAAGTTCACTAAGTCATGATTTGCAAGATTAACAAGTTATGCATGTTTATGCAAGTCCACTATGCTATGATTTGCAAGATTAACAAGTTATGCATGTTTATGCGAAGTCACTATGCCATGATTTGCAAGATTATTGAGTTATGCATGTTTATGCAAGTTCCATATGCTATGCTAGGCAAGTTTAACATGTTATGCATGTTTATGGTAATGTGCAAGTTCACTATGCTAAGTTGTGCAAGTCTAACATGTTATGTATGTTTGTTGCGATATGCAAGTTCATCATGTATGTTATGCCAAGTTCCCTCTTCCTATCCTTTATGCGTTATTACGAATATGTAAGCGATAGAATGACGTTGGGGGGTTTGGGTAAACTTAAAATACATGAAAATATAAGATTGGGAATTTACCTATTAAGTTAGGTCTACCCCTTGGGAATTTACCTATTAAGTTAGGTCTACCCAAGTAATTGTTGACTTGTAATTATGTTTTGAAATAAAGTGGACATGACACTTAGAAAACATAAGTGTGGCCAACTCGAGGTTGGGTTGAGTTTGTAGCGTAATCCTACCCGGAACCGACCGGCTTAACTAGTGGCTACAAACAATAGGACCCAATGTGAGAAGTTGGTCATGGGGTGCCAAGACCCGAGGTTAGACCAAGTTGTGGTGTAAAGCTACCCGGACCCGCCCGGCCTAACTAGTAACCACAACAAGGTCTAATGTGAGAGGTTGAGGTGCATTAAATTAATTAATGCCTCATGATTAGGGTTAAGTCAGGATCCACTAATACTTAACCAATTTGGGGATTCGAGGGATTGAAATGGGGTTAAGTGGTGAACCGTTGGTTGCACTTAACTAGTTTAATCCATGATTAGTGAAGGGTTAAATCACACTTAACCCTCTTGGGAAACCCTAGCAACGTGGTCTGTTCTAACAGTAATCCCAGTTTGGTATCATTCACAACCCTAGAAGCTAGGCTAGGGCGGGGCACGATTACTGGACGGATGTAAGCGACCAAAGGGCGATGGCCGAGTGGTACAGCGGTGCGGGTCCAGGCGGGCTACGGACGTGCACGTAGTCCGGTGTTGGACAAACTCGAGGCACGGGTACCAGTAGGTTAGGGCTGTGCATTATTGCTTAAGTGTCTGGGGTTGACACCCGAGGGCTTGATACACCCAAAGGTGGACCCAGCATAGTCTAACTACAACCATATGTGGGCCGTATGGACACCAACACTTGACGTGTTAGGTTTATAGGGAGCCGATCGATTAGACCGTTGGGCTAGACCTTGTATTAAGGTCACCTCATGTTATTGGGCCAAAGTTTGGGCTGAGGGATCAATACCTGTTATGTTAGTTGCTAGTACACTGTGGTGCAAAACTTAACCATGTTTATGCGATGACACCTCTATCTATCTTGTGGTTAATTTATCATGCCAGTATGTTGTTATCTATGATCATCTCAGTTTCCATCATGATGCTAACTTTATTAGTTTATAGACTGATCGTAGCAGGGCTTACTCAGTCTTTTTGACTGACCTGTTTTCTTTCGCCTCTTTTCTTCCGTTCCCCCCCCCCCCCCCCAGGTTCTCAGGGAGGGAATACAGGAGCCTAGCTTGGATCTTAGCTGATTTCTTGGATAGCTCATGTATGCTTTGGACTTGAGCTCGCTATGGTTTTTCTTCCACTTTGGGGATAACTACTTTTATGTTTTCCTTTTCAGTTTCAGATGATGTTATTTCATGTACTAGACTTGTTTATTTGGGAAAAATTGACATTTTGATGTACCAGACTTGTGTTTTGAAATGGTTTAAGAATCTTCCGCTGTTTTATCTACTTACTCTGTTCTCTATATATATGTCATGTCCTGCCTTGCTATATCATTATGCATGTTACCTTGTTTTAAAAACGCCCCACCGAAGTCAGAGTCGCTCGAAAGTGTCACCCTGGCGGAGGTGGGGTGTTACACATAAATTTAGGGACCTCCTGCCAATAATCTTTCATAGCCTTACCTCTCTTCAAATTTATTAACATAAAGTTCATTTTCTTTTATATGGATATAAAATTGCTCTTTAAGTTGCCAACCCCTTTCAATATATAAGTTAAAATAATGATAGTATGGAAAAGAACCAACACAAATAACTATAGAGTTTTCCCAATGCCTTTTAGTTGATTTTACCACTGAGTTCGTCTTTCGAGCATAAACCGTCAAATTAAAATCTATTGAGTTATAAAATATTAGGAGAGTGGATACCAGGATAACTTCCTCTATCATCATTTTCCACATTCTAATTGTTGTATTCTTTAAACTTGTGTCGTTCAGGATGGAGATTTGTCTGTTATTTGAAATTCCTATTGTAGCATTAGTACTGTTCCAGATCTGACGTGAGATTTTGATTGGTATTGCATTGACTTTGCTCCAATTGTAGCGAGTAATTTTTAGATGCTTGTATGGTTCTTTTTAGAAGAATCTTAGGAATTTTATTTTCTGTTTTTTTATTGTTGATTATATGATTGTTTTAGATCTCGCTTAGTAATTGGAGATTGCTAACGGGACTTCAATTTAGATTAAGGTGAGTTACAGTTTTAACTTATTTTAAAATTGTTACGTGCGGACAAAATAAATTAGCCTCCTTAAAACAATAAATTAGAATTCCAATAATAGCCTTATAATCTCAATGTTTTTTCATCAGTATACATTGCTACTTTCCACCGTTTTCCTCTTCTTTACCAAAATAGTGGATTTCAAAAAAGAAAAAAAAACAATTGAACTAACCTTTCCAAAATTTACATAATTACATTGGAATCTGATTGCTTTCTCTTTGTCTTCTTCGTTCGAACCATGGCGGAGGAGTTAAGGTTAGGTAGACGGTTTATTTTGGTTTTTAAAGTAGTGTGGTTTTCTATCGATAAATCTTTGAAGATTAAAAAGTTAGAGTTACCAGCAAAGCAAATGATATGTAAAGAAGGGTAGTTAAAACTCTTCTTATTTTTATTTTTTTAATATTCAATTCTCACTTAACAAATAATAATTAAGAACTAGTCCTTTTAAAATTCTCACTCAGCCTAACAAAAATTGGAGTTACGTTAACAATCAAAATAATTAGTGTAAATCCGTCAATGTTCACATATACGATGAATTTGCTAGGAGACATCAAAAGTGGAACAAAGTGGCGGAGGCAGAAAATGCGAAGGAGTTGAATTTGCAGAGGCTGCCACTTGAGGCTAAAATGAATTTATTTTTAAGCGACTGAATGCATATGAACTTATTTTTAAGTTAGGGTTTTGGAACAAGATATCGATGAAGGCTGCTTAACTAACTGTCTGTTTTTATCAGTGCATATGGTGATATTTTATAGGGGGTTTTATGAACAACAAAGACTCGTTTGTTTTTTGAAAGCGACTTCCAGTATACGTATATAATATCAAAATAGCTGTTAAGGATCACATCTCATTCCATTAAAGAAAGCTAAAACCAGGCTGCACCAAAAAGAGTTCCACCAAACTATCTTTCTGCTTATATGATACGATTATCATGCATTACAAATCATATAAGTTAAGATGATGATCACAAAATTTGGTAAGCATACATCACAGTCAAAGTTTGCGTTAGGTTTATAGTTTTTAATTCTGAGTTTTGGCACATACAAAAATACCAACGACGCACACATATCGTGAAAAACAACCGTTTTACAAAAACGAAGTTAATATATAAAACCGCAAACAACTTTTTATTATTTTTGATATTTTAAGAAACAATGGAACGATAATAACAAATTATTTCACGATGATTTTCTGCTTTTTATCTGTTGTTCCATCTGCTTTTTATCTGTCACCTCCGTTGTACTTGAGATCTTAGCAACTCCACGTTTAACGCTGAATGTTTTCTGCTTTTTATCTGCCTAATGTTTTCTTTTTTTCTGTCCATGGTAACTTGTTTTTAGTGCCTACGCTTGACCCAAATGACAAGGGAGATGGAATATGTAAAGCAGCAAATGTAATATTATAGTCTTATGAAGCAGCAAATGATGTGAGCAGAGAGATATGAGCACCAGCTTGTCATTTAAACAATACAAAGATCCAGCAAAATGCCACCACGAGACAGTCCATTAGTGTACACTCACATGTCCACAGCATTCCTTGGCTTTTTCCTTTGTTTCTTCTGCCCTTAAATACTAAATATGTCGTTGTTCTTATAATGCCACGATAGAAAAATGGGAGACAACGTTTGGCATGGTGGGACTATTGTTTATGTTTTAGAATCTCGTTGTGAGTGACATGGTGGGACTTCCTCTCTGCTTGGAACTTGCGCGTTTAAGACTGGTTACCTTTCTTTTCATCTATTGAATGCAAGTGTTACTAATATAACACTGAATTCTCGAACATTCTTTTAAGTAAATACTTCACAGAATTATTTCTTTCTTTGCACATGTATAGCAAGTCTGTCGATGAATAACAATTACATCTCAAATTGTCCGTCAACTTATCTAAAAAAAAATATTTTAAATTATGTGTATTTATTCATTGTTTTATTAAGGTAGAAGTACAATATTCTATATGCATTAAATACATGTTAATTGTTGAAAACTACTTTTTATTATCATATTGTTTTTTTTCTTCTTCTAACACTTTAATAATCAATAAAGTTAAAGGAAAAAGTTTATGCCTAACTAATATGTCTATTAATTTACCGGTCGTTAACTGCTAATACAATTATGCAACATCCTACCGTGTCCATGGACGCTAATACCTGATATTTCAAAATCTCATTTCGGATATGGATACAGATATGTCAATGTAACCATCCAAAAGTATCCATTGAAGGGTTAACACAAGTTTCATAATGTAGAAAAACTGCAACTTCAATTTATTGTCAATCCATTGAGCTCAATTCTAAAGCGGTTATATCATGATGGTTTAACATAGAATCCAAATATGATTACTAGAGCCGGTATCTAACCAAGTTTAAATCGATTGAAAATTTCAAAAAATAAAATAAAAAAATAAAGAAATTGTAAATCTTGATTGGTTAGATTTTCCAAATATGATGGGTACAAGCTTTAAATATGAAATATTAATACCATGATCATTTTTGCTCATGCCTTCTTTACAATTGCACATAAACAAGTTTAGTGATGTTAGATCAAGTTATCAACAAAAATACATAAAGAAATTCTACACCTAAACAACCAGATAATGCAAAAATGGTTTAAGTATAATAAAAAATAGTTTGACCTCTAGTTCTAACGGGTTGACAAGGTTTCCAACTCACCAAGAGAAAGAGGTTTTAAGACTTCAGCATCAATTTAGTTGTTTGTTATTTGTTGTAACATGTAATAATCTCTAAAATAAGTTTAAAATCAAGGGATCGAAATTTGTTTTTGGAAGTGCCCAGCTTGGGTCGGACGGGTCAATCAATTTTTCTACCTTTATTCTTCCAAGTAGGGTTTTAAAGAGGAAAAAAAAAGTTCTTGATGCCCTTGTAGGATAACATTCAATTTGAGCAAAAATTAGATGATGTAGTGATGGAACCTGCACATCCTAATAGAAATGGGATCAGACCTAGTTTTGGTTTTAGAACATCTCTAATGGTCCTAATAATTTGTTTTCAAAATGAGGAGAATTCCCTTTTTTTTCTATTCTTCACATGTGTAGTGCCAGTATGGACGTGGAGAACTATAAAAGAGGGAATTGGTCTCTTATTCCAGTGCGACTACCTAAACAGTTAAAAAAATAGCTTAGCAAAAGAAGTTTTTAGAAAATTATTTATTAGTAATTTCTATTTTTTTTCGTATAAAGCTTATATGACCCAAGGTCATACAAGCATATCGCGCGTGTGTGTATTGAAAATAATTATACTAATACTTTATTATTAATACTAATCATATACTTCTTTTGTATTATGACTCATCAAAACCTTGTAACCTTCATATCCTACATGAATGTCTTATAAGGAAAAAAATAGTATATTGATAGTACAATATCGAAAAGTTAAATAAACAAATTATGAAAGCTTGAAAATGCACATAAACCAGTAAATATTTAGTCATAACCACCAGAACAAATTTAAAAAGGAAACTTGCCTACTTAAAAAAACTTCATTTCCTCGAAAACAGAAAATCAAGCATCATTGAGTTTAATACTCCATCAATTCAGAAGCTTTAGATTCTTCATCGTCCTTTTTATTGATCTTTCATTGTCAAAAATAAGATACTTTACTTCTTTCTGTATGTGCTTTAGCTTGGTTGTACGGGTAATGCTTTGGTTTTGAAAAATTTGAGAATTACGCTCTCACCAAATATGATCATTGTGGTTGTAAAGGATGCAAAAGCTAAATCCTTAATTTGGTATATTTTCTTGAATTTACTTAGCAAAACAGAGCTTCCTCCTCCATAAAACGAAGTGTGTTTGTAGAAATGTTGAAGCAAAATTTGATTGAACGTCGTATGTAAGCAGAATACTTATAATGAAAGAATAAATGTTAACACGATTCTTCTTCTTTGTGACATAGTGAACATAAGGTGCCATTTGCAATACCAAAATTCTCAACCTTTCCTTGGTATTAAGTCTATCGTCGATGGTCAGGTAGAAAACTAAAGGCATTCTTCTTGAATTTGTAGAATGCGAAATAAATATAAAATAATTTCTAAATTCATATTTTTCTCTGACCTTATCCTATGCTTTATGAAATGTGAAATCAACTCCTTGACACCATTCGTAGTAGTTAGTTGGATTATTACAATGAATAGTGACATGTTGAACATGAGGCAAGACCTCACGAGTAACTGCATGTAAATTAGGTTTTAGTTCACCTTATTGAATAATAAATGAAACTCGTTCACCAGGTCGATTACTAACCTGTCTACATAGCCCCCGTTAGGAGCTGTGGCTATTTGGAAACAATTCAAGGCGATCATCGTCTTCGTGGAATATCACTATGTTACCCTATCTCTCTTTGATAGTCCTCTCTATATGACTTATCATCGCACTTTCTGCATCTCAGAATTTAGCCAATTGAATTTAGAGTCTTTCTTCATAAATATAGAGTCGTCATTAAACTACTTGAGGCCGTCGATCTAAATTATTACATACATGCTGGTTCAGAGTTCTCTAACATAAAGTTTCTCCTATACAAACTTGCTCTCTTCCAAAGTGTAGAGCTCGCCACTACGACTCCAATGCAAAAAACGATGTCTAAAATGTACATCGTATGCAAAAGTTACGCTCATTTGAAGTTGAACCTACCTGATTTCACTACTCCTGATCTACGTTGATCCGGAGCAAAGAAACTATGCCGATCCAAGGCAAAGAAACTATGCCGACCTGATCTCAGGCAAAGAAATCACGCTGCCCATGCTTCTAAACACCATAACTCGAGCATATGAACTACAAACGACTTGAAACTCAACAAGTAACTTCAAGGAGCCTTTCTTGTCGTCTCTGCCAATTTGCACACCAATCTGGGCAGTCGTCGGCAATGGTCTTATCCCAAATAAAAGAGTGACAAATCATCTACTAACTAGTTTTTAGTATTCTTCCAACATTTGCATCCATTTATACAGTTTTACAACAATCATATGACATGTAAAACACCCTCAAACAAGCTTTACATCAAGCCAAATAGATCAAAACATAGATAAGAAGGAATAATACCATGTTCATATGAATACATAGGGATACCCGAAACCATGGATTTTTATAAATAAATCCAATTAAAATTCATATATGTGTGATAACGTATTAAAACATGATTCATTATTAATTTTCTAAGATTTTAGGAGGTGTTTGAAAGCTAATTCAGTTAATTAATAAGGAAATCACTCACCTAAATCCCAAAAGCTTCTTTAGATCTAAATGAAGAGCAGTTGAAATGTGACTCTATGTTGTTGCAGAAGCCCTTCTCCTATCTTAGGTGTTGATTAGCCTTAATCTTTCATTCATATGTAACTAGTTAATCAAAATATTTTTTATTGGCGATTACAAGAGGAGCAAGCTATTAGAGGGTTAGATCTATTTTGAGAACCGTGAAATGGACAATAAATTGTCATATCAGTCCTTACATCACCCCTTAACCCTAATCCAAAATTAGGCTTTGGACCCACCTCCTTAATGGCCTTAATGACTCATTTAAGTTGTCTAAACCTTATAAAATTTGAAAACAGTCGCGTCCAACTCCCAAACGGTAAGTTTGTTTTCTTCATATGATCACTCTATGGAAAGAAAAACCATTATCTGGGCCCAAAGGAAGTGGTTTCAAATCCAAATTTCTTTCCATTTAAAAGTTACGGATGGTGCACTAGGGGTAAAAGGATTATATAAAAATTTGATAAAAATAATGAAACTGAGAAATGATCCTATTAGCAATTTCCAAAAGTTATAAAATCATGCAACTGATAAGGATTGCGGAAGGGATTCATAAGGCAAAACAAACACTACAGGGAGGTGAGTAGTGTTTTTGAGAATATAACAAAAATCAAAAACCTATGTTATAAACTATATGAATCAAACACCACAGAAACAATCACAAACACAGATGCAAAATAAACAGAAATAAAAATGCAGAAAAGGACAGAACACACTGGATCTTATACTGGTTCGGATTCCTTTGCGTCCAGTCGCACGTAATGCTGGATTGTGCAGAGTTTTATTACTATATCAAAATCCAATTACAACCTCCTTGATTTCACGGCTACAAGGGATACCACCGTTCCCACACACACTTGATCAATTTTTGCCCATCCTTGATTTCACGGTTACAAGGGATACCACCAATTCCATCCTTGATTTTACGGCTACAAGGGTTACTACCGATTCCTTTACTCAACCCAAACAAATTACAAACAACTCCATAACTCTTCAATAACACTTGATTCAGAGAGCAGGGAGTGTAGAGAGAATAAGTTTGATTAAAACGGAATTGAATTCAGTAGAGTATAAGTGTAGAAATCAAAAAATGATTAAGAATAATGGTGTAGAGAAAGGGGATGAAGTTAGAGAAGAAGAGATAATAAAAAAATCGAATCTAACCCTTTTTATAGAGTTTGAAAAGGTGCCACGCTTCAGAACCGTCAAAATAGTGAAAAACACTTCCTTTCAAAATTAAAAAAATGACAGTTATATGTCGACATATAGTTTTTTGTATGTTGACATACTTATAGTGTAAAATTAATTTTTGATCATTTTTCAAGTGTTTTGATATAAATATAATTTTGGAAATTCTTGAGTTCAAATATAGTGTTATAAATTAATAGTGTAATGTAGGAAATCATATATAAACATAAACTATATAGATATACTTATAAAATTATAAAGGTTAAAACCATATAAAATATGAAAATATAAATATATGAAACTTATCAAACTTTGAAAACAAAATTAAAATAAGAAAAGAGAATAGAAAGGATAGAAAATAAAATAGAGAGGAAATAATATAGAGAGGATTTGAAGATAGAATTTGAAAACAGAATTTGAAAAGCAGAAATTGAATTTGAACCTGGAGTGTTATTTAGAGTCTTACATAATTTAAACTCGATAACTATATTAATCTTGAACTCTTGAAACCTTGAATACCCATGAGTCTTGAAATCTCTCTGAACTCTGAAACTTTAATATCTTCAAACTGTACTGTCTTCGGTAATATTTCCTATATGTAAATCCTGCATATGCGTATATATATTATATGCAAAAGTGTTAGTATATATTTTATAATCAATTACTACTTAAATAAGATTGTTGTCATCAAAACTCCATTCTTCAACAATCTCTCCTTCTTTGATGATGACAACCTTAGTTTATAAAATAGCGTACTTGTATGTACCTGTTGATGATGACTCTTCAAATACCCCCTATCTATAGGAATTCTACTATATTTTATAATTTCTCCCCATTTGGCATTATCAAAAAGAAATTCTAAAAGTACTCCCCCAAAATTGTATAACTAAATAAACTTAAGCAATTAACCCAATTATGATATTCCCCTTAATCTATAACTAATTCAAGGTAAAAATACTCCCCCTTAATCTACACAAAACTATAATAATAATTCCCAACAATATACAAACCAATCCAAATATTATAATTACATATGTTTGTTTGTTATACAAACCAAATCAAATCAAATTACACCACACCATATGTCTTAATATATACACAAGTTTCAAATCATAGAATCCAATTGAAATTCAAACAAATTATCAAATTGTACCGAACAATTAAACGTTTCTTGGAACTTCAACCCATTCATCTTGTCCATTAATTGGTTTCTTCTTGATGCCCTTCCACTCTTCTTCAGTATTATGTGATGTTTGGATGTTTTCAATTCTGAATTGACAAGAGATATCCCAACGAATCACATCAAAATGTTTTTCTTGATATTTAACCATCCTCATTTGAATTAACTCTAGTTTGCGCTGATTACGTATTACTATGGAGAGAGTTTTCTTGAAAGAATTCCAAGATTCATCAAGATTTTCACTTATGTTATGAGTAGGATTTGCCATGGATTTAATAAGAAATGAAAAAGGTAGAAGGAGAAATAGAATAGTGATTTTTTTTTGAAAGAAATAGACTTAAATAGGGTCTGGAATTCGTTGGATTTTGAATGACATGAGTAGTTATTTTATTTTTCAAATTTGAATCAATTTGAAAATCTGGCAGTTATATGTCGACATATACTCTTCTTTATGTCGACATACTTTAGTGAAAATTGTGAAAATTTTCAAATTTTGAATTCTTTTGAACTCTATTATATTATAATTATTACTAAAGTTTTTACAGAGACATAAAGATGATTTTATCATAAATAAAACTCCAATTCATTATTTAATAGAAAACAAATATATTCAACTAATCAAGACACACTTAAATATGAGTTTCGAAAGTAAATACAAGGAAAATATAAGCGAACATTTCGCAATCAACTTACCTAAGAATAAGTTTTCATTTTAAAGAATTTTTTTCTTTTATTAAAAAAAATCATTTTTTCTTGAAAGAGCTAAAGCGAGCGACCTATTATTTCTATGTGTTATCACTAAAAGAAGGCGACCTCTTCATGAGGCGAGCGTAAGTGAGCAATCAATCCTCGCCAGTATATTAATTGGCCAGTATAAACAGACTTTTATTATAGATTAAAATAGATAGATTATTTTTTTGATGATGATGAAGGAGGTGAGACTCCAAGATTTCTTCCTATTTTGACCATAAATTTGGTCACTTTGGAAAGTTTCTTGTTAAGCGTCTTTTGATTTTTGACGATTTTGATTTGATTTTGAATAATCGTCTCTTTGTAATTGCTCTTAGCATCGGTTGAATACTCAATACTTTCTATAGAAGCCTCTTCTTCTTCTTCGACTTCCATTGGCTCTTTTTCTTGTTGCATTCGAGCTTGTTTGACTTCAAATGCCTCATATGGTTTGAAAGTGATAGGAATTTGCATGAGATGAATGTTTGATGAGTCAAATACTTTTCTAGGCACAAATTCTTCTCCATAAAGATCAACATTAAAGTATTTGAAAATACGAGTGAGATAAACACCATAGTAGAGAGTGTTTTCTCTTGACGACAATTTTATGGGCTTACTTTCATTTAGGATCATTTCAGCCCAATTGATAGTATAGCTACCCATAATAGCAAAGAGATCCTTTTGAACTTTAAGAGTTGGATTGTTGAAATTTCCGAAATGGGTAGTGATGGTATGTTGAAGTAGAAGGTTAACAATTCTTGTTTTTGGATGAAAGAAACAATTTTTGAACTCCAATGGGGCACCATCTTCAAATATTTCGAGAAAGGTTTCCAAATCGGTTTCGTCAATAACAAAACCCGAAAAATTCGAGCCCATGCTTCTACCGATTAGCATTGAAACGAACCGCAAATCCGTACCCTTTGAGTCGACTAATAATACCACACGTCCAACTCAAATTGCACAGAAATACGTATCATTTTTAGAAAGAAGTTAGAGGATGAGAAATAGAAAGAAAGAAATTTTAGAATAGAAGAAAACGAAGATCACAAACTCACAGCGGAACGAATAAAATATATTAGATAATATATTTGTGAAATATAAAACAGTAACTGTATATATACATACCATCATCAGAGCACAACAGTTATCTCTGGAACAGTTATAATCACCTGTTTCCAGATACAACAAAATACACAGCGGAAAATATGATAGTCTATAGCCAACTGGTGAAGCCTCCTGCTTCAATCTTCTCCAGGTGAATCTGTAAAATCCTGACTACTTGACTGCCCGTACAAATTTAGGCACCCAAGAGTTTAGGGAAAAACAAACAAAATAAACTCTGGGTCAGTCATGGGACTGGTGTGAGTAAACTCCAATCATTTGGTTTAACTTTCCAAAATCCTTTTCAAAAGAAAAGATAATCGTAAGACCAATCCACACATAAACACGGATGGTTTTTACCTTACGATAACCCAAAACACTTTGGAAATCATATATCATCTGATATTATAAAAATGTCTAATCACAAGTAATTAAAATCTAGTAGAACGCTTGCATCTCACGCTCTACATATATATTATACAATCAAACTCGCAGGCACTTATTGGAGATTGGATTCCAACTTGACAAGGTATGGGACCACCTTCCGAACGTGTATCTCTAGAGTCAAATACACTGGGTTCAACAAGAACATCTTGCAACCCGGCCCACACATGACCGACCACTCATTTCGCTTGAGTGTATCGAATGTATATCACCAACGGTTGGGATCAGCAACCGTCTCCGGATAAGGGACAGCATCGATAGATTTAAGAACAAAAGGAATTTCTCTAGATAGGTGATCATACATCCTAATGGGTGCGACCCACATAGCCATGCTGCCTGCCCGACTTTTGTCCACTTCCGGTTTGATGAGGCTTGAGGTCATAACGTATCTCTTAACAGATCCCACCTCCATTACTTTGAATGCCACATCGTCATACCCGCCAAATCACAAATTGATTTCACCAAAAATACCACGGGTATACAGCTAAGAGAAACGAATTCCTCTGCCACCAAACGTAAGTACGTTTGAAGAGATCAACTTATGCGATCCATTGGATATACTCTGTCAGACACTCATCCATTTACGTTTGTCCTGGGACTGGACAAACCGAAGGCACTATTCTGTAAACAGGATAGCCCTTGCACTTCACTCCGTCTTCAAGATATTCAGCATACTTGATTCGCAACGCTTATGCCAATACGGAGTGGTTCTCTGGATAATAATCCAACCGGTCTCTCCATATTAACAACGTTAAAATGGTCAAAACTTTGATAGTCGGTGATTTAACTATCAAATGAAAACATGTCGGTGTGCAAACAATGATATTATTTCCAAAAGGAAATTCTATCGACCAAACATCATTCAACACTGGGCCCCTTTTATATTAGTTCTTTATTACATTAT
Organism: Allium sativum; assembly: GCA_030737875.1. NCBI lineage: Eukaryota > Viridiplantae > Streptophyta > Magnoliopsida > Asparagales > Amaryllidaceae > Allium > Allium sativum. Next base: position 969,415,776 of record CM060920.1, read on the forward strand.
CATTTCCCATTCCCATTTCCCATCTTTCGTGTTCTTTCAAAGCACTATTTTCTCTCTCGATCATTGGAAAACATTTCCAATATTATAATTCCTTTCTTGAGAAAATATCTTTTTCTCCAGTTAGAAAACATTTCTAAATCCCTTGAATTAACTGATGATATAAACATCGTTATTATAACTCAAATCATAAATCATTCGTTAACTAACGATATCACTAACCAACCCTTGCTATCGAGCCTTAACCATTTCTCCGTCAATAATGCAGTCAGTCAAGTTGGGGTATAATTACCTCTCAGACCTTAACTGAACGACATTCTTAACTTTGGAATAGTCAGAACTCACAACTTTAAACCAAACATTGCTTACGCAACTCTCGGATTTGATCTACGAACACACCTTCTTTATAAAAATATTGATTATAACGATAACGTTATAATTGTTGTCTTCAAATGTTTGATTTATAAAACATTGCTTTCAACAACAGCGTTAAAACTGCTGTCTAGCATTATAGAACACTTATCATAACCATAGCATTAAGATTGCTATTAAAACAGTTATTATAACGGCAGCGTTAAAATTGCTATTTAGATTTACCAAGACATTTATTATAACAGCAGCGTCTAAAATTGCTGTATAGATTTACAACATCTATTATGACAACAGCGCTAAAATCGCTGTTTAGTTTTATAAAAGCATTTCTTACAAAGACAGCGTTATAGTCGCTGTTTAAAAGCATTTCTTATAACAACAGCGTTATGATTGCTGTTTTGAATAAAATACCGTGTGCGACGTACACGCTTCCGTTGTTCATTTATAAACTCTGTTTATTTTAACAATTCAAGTTCTCCTTTAAACATATTTATAAACTATACATTTTTCCAATCACTTAATTCGATTTCTATAAATCCCCTTTTTACATACATTTTATTTGCAAAATATTTCCTTGTTTAAACTATTTATTCTTTTATTTTAAGCATTTGAAAATCTTTCTTTAAACTTTCCTCCGTAATTTGCTAAATTCGGATCCATTTCCAAATATTGGTTTCAAAACCGATACTCACTTTCAAATATACATTCATATTTGAACTCACCTTTTAATTTATCCAATGGTCAATGATCCACTTAATTCATATCTTTATTTATAACATTTTTCTTGGTTTACCCGATGGAATAGGTTTCCATTTGCAACTCAATGAAAAAGAAGTTATTTCTAATTTGGAAATAAACTCTGCTTTTAAATTCTAATTTTCTTTTTCACATTCGATGATATTTTACGGTATCTAAAATACCAGGTTCCTAAGGCCAGGGTAAATCAACACACAAATTCAACCATGGATAATGTAGCATAACATATATCACCATCAAATAAAACAGTAAATAAAATGTTGAGGGATCCAGTTGGATCCCTCCAACCTGTTTCCCTGCATCCACAGATATTAGTAACATTAAAAATATCGCATTAATGAAAAATCAATCAACGATGTGATTCTATCAACCAATTTATCAACTATCCAACCAAGCAACCATTTCACTTTATAAAATAATTTTAAACGAGTGAATTTACTCACCTTGGTTTGCGGTTGACGGTTCCGCTGTTTGTTTCTTTTAAAATCAAACAGCCGTTGATTTTTATCACGAGATTCCATCAGCTTCGTTCTATGTCGTATCAGTTCCCCGACGAAGAACTCGTTGCTATGATTCTAACGTGATCGTCGTCCAATTCTTAATCATAATGTTAAACGTGATTACCAAAATTTCTCTTCACGTCTTCTTCCTTGATCAACACAACACACCTGTAGCCTTTTATAACAATGTCGGCTTGCTAAAGCTTCCCTTAATCCTTGCTTTATCATTCCTTCATAAACTTTAAATAAATTCCGTCATTATTATATTTAAATAATGATAACACTAATTTCGGTTTATACCTTTTTGATCCCATTTATATACTGCTAAGCACGTCCTTACCCTTTCACAATTTCTTCTTCGCAAAACCCAAAACTGATGACATCATCCTTCTTCCTTGATAATAACCGTCCATGCATCCCTTCATGCACCCAACTATTTTTCCCCCCGACCGTCCAGTCTTTGCTCAAAACCAGCCCCTCACGCACGCACTTGAACACCCCATCCACTACGGTTCCTTACTCCTTGATGCTGCTTCAACCCGTGCCTACCGACAGTCTTCACCACCGACTTCCCAGATCTCCACAACAGTCTTCCTCTTCACCAGTCCATTTCTGAAACCATGCAACAATCACATCACCACCGTAAGCCACTAGGGACCAGTCCAACCTTAAATTTCTCTCACTCCTCCGCGGATCACTAGACTTGACGGAGCCGCCACTAGCCGAACTCAAAACCGTCCGTATGCTCTACAGCACCCTTTTCCAGCCTTGACCCGCCCTCAGTACTTCACCTTCCACCCCTCCAGTTCGGCCACATCAGACAATGCCTGGAAGGCCTAGGTATACCGAGACAAAGAGAGCTGCAACGAAGATGACACAGCCAAAGGAGGATGAAGTAGAAAAGATCGAAGAAGGTGGCATGGCGAATGAAGGAGGAAAAGAAGAGAAAACGAGCATGGGAAGACACTGTGTGGTGTATGCGACGGTAATCACTCATCTAATGACTTTGGATTGGGTGTGATATATGTGAGAAATGGTACCATGGCAAATGCGTGAAACTGTCACGTATTTATAGGTGCCAAAGCCTTGGCCAGCAAGCTACTGGGATGTCACTTCATACGGGTTTCCCCTTGGTCGGCAAGGTTCCTATTTCCTATGTCAGTGAAAAGAAAATGCAAGCTCGCTAGAGTGACAGACTAGTCAATATAGAATGGAAGATGTACACTTTCACGTGCAACATTAATTAGATCTGCAATTTCATGTTCATTCTGCTTGGCATAGTACAGACAATGGCTTTTGTTTTGAAAGTTGGCACGTTCTCTAGCTGGTCCTATAGTCCTTTTCATAATGATAAGGATAGGGTATTATGGGTCTAATGAATTTGAAATACAGGGGAGATGAACGAATAATCATATAAATGAACAGTCTGTTTACTGATTAAAAAGCTAATCTTGGTGTAAAAAGGTATTCTAAACCCAATGAGACAAGTTTCGTCGCATTCTGACATCGTTTGAAAATTTTTCCTTTATAAAACCAGAAATCAACACACGTTTAAATTTTCCACGATCACCAGATAAATCAAAACAACTCGAAACTGCGAACACTGATAATAACTTTTCGATACGAACCCAACGGCACTAGTTTCGTCGCATTCTGAGACTGTTGCCCCGGTAGACTGTTTTTGGCGCGTACCGCACTGCCCTTCTGAACACCAAATTTGCCGATCTCTAAAAATAACAAACTATATACCTATCCTGACTATATCCGACGCTACGAACTCACTGGAACTGGTTTCGCGGCCTAATTCGATCGTCTGCTCAAATTACACTCTAATATCCCTTTATTCAATTGAATTAATTTAATTGCACTGAACGAGCGTTTATGGCTACCGTGGTCACATACGACATCGGTTTACCACGAAATTCAACACCGTACAATAATTTAACGATACGGTCCCCATGAAACTGATTTCGTCGAAATCTGAGTCCGTTTGCAAAACGGCTATTTTAACGCGTATAATTTAAATAACGATTTTCCACAGCGACTATTTCAAAATTTGATTTGACCATAACTAACAAATTATAACACGAAATCTAGATTTTTCTCTTTCATATGAAAATTATAATAAATACGGTTCCAACGTGTCTTGTTTCACAGAAATCCGACTTATATCGGATCCTGTATCCTCAGTTGAAGTTCAAAACTCTATATTACGAACTGCAGCGCGTTTTCAAGTTCGATTTAATTATAATTATAAATTATACGTTTAAATATCGTTTTATAAATAAATTCCCTATATATTCCTATATATAATTCAAATAAAATATTTAAACCAATTTAAATATTCAGAATTCAACGGCTGAAAAATCCGGGTCGTTACATTCCTTCCCCCTTAAAATAATTTCGTCCTCGAAATTGCTAAGTAGGGAAAATGCCACGTATCCTATTAACTAGGTTTAAAATTCCTTTTTGTTTTTCCCACTTCTTAACTCCAGTTTAACTGGACCAATTTATTTCAATTAAAATATTCATTTATTCTTACTAACGAAAAAATTCTGAAAATTTTCTAACACTTTAAATTCTGAAAAATTTCGGCAGCATCTCCTCTGCATGGCTCAATCGGCACAATCACAACTTGCCTTCCTAGGCCTTCTTCAAACCAAAAGAAAATCAAAAAGCCAAGTGGCTTGCCTCATGGGCTCATAAAATCATCAACCCAAACAATATTGTAAACATGTACCTTTTTGTCGGGCATAATTCTATCTCTTGCACTTTCTTCCATTCTATATCTGCTCAGCATGCATATCCATTTCCCACCGGTTTCAAATCAATACAACTTTCAGTTGTCAGATCTCTAATCAACTTCTGATTAGTCACTTCCATTCTATCAATTCAAATCTGATTTCTATTTAAATCAATCCACTTATTATTCTTGAATCCAATTCAATCCCATTCAACAACATCCAATATATTCAACTTTCTTATTCAAAAATCTCTTCAAACTAATGCCATATACCCTTTAAAATACTTCAAGGAATATTTCAAAACTTCCGGGATTTAAATTCAAATTATGGTTTGAATTAAATTTCAGTTCAGCTTATTTGTATATCCTATTCTTATACAAATTCAATTTGGTTTTATACAACCATTTCAATATTTTATAATTTCCTTTGATTGTAATAACAATCAACACATTCAATAATTTCAGAAAATTATCCCTTTATATCAAAATAACTTTTGGGCAAATTATACCACTTACCCACTTTAAAACAATACTGAGTCGATTTGTTCTGTTCGAGAGTTTAGAAACACCTATCGATACAGTTGTACTTCCTGTATCGACCAGAATTCATAAACCACTCAACAAACCAGCCAACACAATATAAAACAATTTTTATATCAAATCTACAAATACGCGCTCATATTATATACTCAAACTCAACCTAGGGTGTTACTAACCCCATCTCTATTGAGTTTCGCCACAGAGCCAAGGTAATCACTTAACCTTCAGCTCTGATACCAAATGAAACGAACCGCAAATCCGTACCCTTTGAGTCGACTAATAATACCACACGTCCAACTCAAATTGCACAGAAATACGTATCATTTTTAGAAAGAAGTTAGAGGATGAGAAATAGAAAGAAAGAAATTTTAGAATAGAAGAAAACGAAGATCACAAACTCACAGCGGAACGAATAAAATATATTAGATAATATATTTGTGAAATATAAAACAGTAACTGTATATATACATACCATCATCAGAGCACAACAGTTATCTCTGGAACAGTTATAATCACCTGTTTCCAGATACAACAAAATACACAGCGGAAAATATGATAGTCTATAGCCAACTGGTGAAGCCTCCTGCTTCAATCTTCTCCAGGTGAATCTGTAAAATCCTGACTACTTGACTGCCCGTACAAATTTAGGCACCCAAGAGTTTAGGGAAAAACAAACAAAATAAACTCTGGGTCAGTCATGGGACTGGTGTGAGTAAACTCCAATCATTTGGTTTAACTTTCCAAAATCCTTTTCAAAAGAAAAGATAATCGTAAGACCAATCCACACATAAACACGGATGGTTTTTACCTTACGATAACCCAAAACACTTTGGAAATCATATATCATCTGATATTATAAAAATGTCTAATCACAAGTAATTAAAATCTAGTAGAACGCTTGCATCTCACGCTCTACATATATATTATACAATCAAACTCGCAGGCACTTATTGGAGATTGGATTCCAACTTGACAAGGTATGGGACCACCTTCCGAACGTGTATCTCTAGAGTCAAATACACTGGGTTCAACAAGAACATCTTGCAACCCGGCCCACACATGACCGACCACTCATTTCGCTTGAGTGTATCGAATGTATATCACCAACGGTTGGGATCAGCAACCGTCTCCCGATAAGGGACAGCATCGATAGATTTAAGAACAAAAGGAATTTCTCTAGATAGGTGATCATACATCCTAATGGGTGCGACCCACATAGCCATGCTGCCTGCCCGACTTTTGTCCACTTCCGGTTTGATGAGGCTTGAGGTCATAACGTATCTCTTGACAGATCCCACCTCCATTACTTTGAATGCCACATCGTCATACCCGCCAAATCACAAATTGATTTCACCAAAAATACCACGGGTATACAGCTAAGAGAAACGAATTCCTCTGCCACCAAACGTAAGTACGTTTGAAGAGATCAACTTATGCGATCCATTGGATATACTCTGTCAGACACTCATCCATTTACGTTTGTCCTGGGACTGGAAAAACCGAAGGCACTATTCTGTAAACAGGATAGCCCTTGCACTTCACTCCGTCTTCAAGATATTCAGCATACTTGATTCGCAACGCTTATGCCAATACGGAGTGGTTCTCTGGATAATAATCCAACCGGTCTCTCCATATTAACAACGTTAAAATGGTCAAAACTTTGATAGTCGGTGATTTAACTATCAAATGAAAACATGTCGGTGTGCAAACAATGATATTATTTCCAAAAGGAAATTCTATCGACCAAACATCATTCAACACTGGGCCCCTTTTATATTAGTTCTTTATTACATTATCATTTCCCATTCCCATTTCCCATCTTTCGTGTTCTTTCAAAGCACTATTTTCTCTCTCGATCATTGGAAAACATTTCCAATATTATAATTCCTTTCTTGAGAAAATATCTTTTTCTCCAGTTAGAAAACATTTCTAAATCCCTTGAATTAACTGATGATATAAACATCGTTATTATAACTCAAATCATAAATCATTCGTTAACTAACGATATCACTAACCAACCCTTGCTATCGAGCCTTAACCATTTCTCCGTCAATAATGCAGTCAGTCAAGTTGGGGTATAATTACCTCTCAGACCTTAACTGAACGACATTCTTAACTTTGGAATAGTCAGAACTCACAACTTTAAACCAAACATTGCTTACGCAACTCTCGGATTTGATCTACGAACACACCTTCTTTATAAAAATATTGATTATAACGATAACGTTATAATTGTTGTCTTCAAATGTTTGATTTATAAAACATTGCTTTCAACAACAGCGTTAAAACTGCTGTCTAGCATTATAGAACACTTATCATAACCATAGCATTAAGATTGCTATTAAAACAGTTATTATAACGGCAGCGTTAAAATTGCTATTTAGATTTACCAAGACATTTATTATAACAGCAGCGTCTAAAATTGCTGTATAGATTTACAACATCTATTATGACAACAGCGCTAAAATCGCTGTTTAGTTTTATAAAAGCATTTCTTACAAAGACAGCGTTATAGTCGCTGTTTAAAAGCATTTCTTATAACAACAGCGTTATGATTGCTGTTTTGAATAAAATACCGTGTGCGACGTACACGCTTCCGTTGTTCATTTATAAACTCTGTTTATTTTAACAATTCAAGTTCTCCTTTAAACATATTTATAAACTATACATTTTTCCAATCACTTAATTCGATTTCTATAAATCCCCTTTTTACATACATTTTATTTGCAAAATATTTCCTTGTTTAAACTATTTATTCTTTTATTTTAAGCATTTGAAAATCTTTCTTTAAACTTTCCTCCGTAATTTGCTAAATTCGGATCCATTTCCAAATATTGGTTTCAAAACCGATACTCACTTTCAAATATACATTCATATTTGAACTCACCTTTTAATTTATCCAATGGTCAATGATCCACTTAATTCATATCTTTATTTATAACATTTTTCTTGGTTTACCCGATGGAATAGGTTTCCATTTGCAACTCAATGAAAAAGAAGTTATTTCTAATTTGGAAATAAACTCTGCTTTTAAATTCTAATTTTCTTTTTCACATTCGATGATATTTTACGGTATCTAAAATACCAGGTTCCTAAGGCCAGGGTAAATCAACACACAAATTCAACCATGGATAATGTAGCATAACATATATCACCATCAAATAAAACAGTAAATAAAATGTTGAGGGATCCAGTTGGATCCCTCCAACCTGTTTCCCTGCATCCACAGATATTAGTAACATTAAAAATATCGCATTAATGAAAAATCAATCAACGATGTGATTCTATCAACCAATTTATCAACTATCCAACCAAGCAACCATTTCACTTTATAAAATAATTTTAAACGAGTGAGTTTACTCACCTTGGTTTGCGGTTGACGGTTCCGCTGTTTGTTTCGTTTAAAATCAAACAGCCGTTGATTTTTATCACGAGATTCCATCAGCTTCGTTCTATGTCGTATCAGTTCCCCGACGAAGAACTCGTTGCTATGATTCTAACGTGATCGTCGTCCAATTCTTAATCATAATGTTAAACGTGATTACCAAAATTTCTCTTCACGTCTTCTTCCTTGATCAACACAACACACCTGTAGCCTTTTATAACAATGTCGGCTTGCTAAAGCTTCCCTTAATCCTTGCTTTATCATTCCTTCATAAACTTTAAATAACTTCCGTCATTATTATATTTAAATAATGATAACACTAATTTCGGTTTATACCTTTTTGATCCCATTTATATACTGCTAAGCACGTCCTTACCCTTTCACAATTTCTTCTTCGCAAAACCCAAAACTGATGACATCATCCTTCTTCCTTGATAATAACCGTCCATGCATCCCTTCATGCACCCAACTATTTTTCCCCCCGACCGTCCAGTCTTTGCTCAAAACCAGCCCCTCACGCACGCACTTGAACACCCCATCCACTACGGTTCCTTACTCCTTGATGCTGCTTCAACCCGTGCCTACCGACAGTCTTCACCACCGACTTCCCGGATCTCCACAACAGTCTTCCTCTTCACCAGTCCATTTCTGAAACCATGCAACAATCACATCACCACCGTAAGCCACTAGGGACCAGTCCAACCTTAAATTTCTCTCACTCCTCCGCGGATCACTAGACTTGACGGAGCCGCCACTAGCCGAACTCAAAACCGTCCATATGCTCTACAGCACCCTTTTCCAGCCTTGACCCGCCCTCAGTACTTCACCTTCCACCCCTCCAGTTCGGCCACATCAGACAATGCCTGGAAGGTCTAGGTATACCGAGACAAAGAGAGCTGCAACGAAGATGACACAGCCAAAGGAGGATGAAGTAGAAAAGATCGAAGAAGGTGGCATGGCGAATGAAGGAGGAAAAGAAGAGAAAACGAGCATGGGAAGACACTGTGTGGTGTATGCGACGGTAATCACTCATCTAATGACTTTGGATTGGGTGTGATATATGTGAGAAATGGTACCATGGCAAATGCGTGAAACTGTCACGTATTTATAGGTGCCAAAGCCTTGGCCAGCAAGCTACTGGGATGTCACTTCATACGGGTTTCCCCTTGGTCGGCAAGGTTCCTATTTCCTATGTCAGTGAAAAGAAAATGCAAGCTCGCTAGAGTGACAGACTAGTCAATATAGAATGGAAGATGTACACTTTCACGTGCAACATTAATTAGATCTGCAATTTCATGTTCATTCTGCTTGGCATAGTACAGACAATGGCTTTTGTTTTGAAAGTTGGCACGTTCTCTAGCTGGTCCTATAGTCCTTTTCATAATGATAAGGATAGGGTATTATGGGTCTAATGAATTTGAAATACAGGGGAGATGAACGAATAATCATATAAATGAACAGTCTGTTTACTGATTAAAAAGCTAATCTTGGTGTAAAAAGGTATTCTAAACCCAATGAGACAAGTTTCGTCGCATTCTGACATCGTTTGAAAATTTTTCCTTTATAAAACCAGAAATCAACACACGTTTAAATTTTCCACGATCACCAGATAAATCAAAACAACTCGAAACTGCGAACACTGATAATAACTTTTCGATACGAACCCAACGGCACTAGTTTCGTCGCATTCTGAGACTGTTGCCCCGGTAGACTGTTTTTGGCGCGTACCGCACTGCCCTTCTGAACACCAAATTTGCCGATCTCTAAAAATAACAAACTATATACCTATCCTGACTATATCCGACGCTACGAACTCACTGGAACTGGTTTCGCGGCCTAATTCGATCGTCTGCTCAAATTACACTCTAATATCCCTTTATTCAATTGAATTAATTTAATTGCACTGAACGAGCGTTTACGGCTACCGTGGTCACATACGACATCGGTTTACCACGAAATTCAACACCGTACAATAATTTAACGATACGGTCCCCATGAAACTGATTTCGTCGAAATCTGAGTCCGTTTGCAAAACGGCTATTTTAACGCGTATAATTTAAATAACGATTTTCCACAGCGACTATTTCAAAATTTGATTTGACCATAACTAACAAATTATAACACGAAATCTAGATTTTTCTCTTTCATATGAAAATTATAATAAATACGGTTCCAACGTGTCTTGTTTCACAGAAATCCGACTTATATCGGATCCTGTATCCTCAGTTGAAGTTCAAAACTCTATATTACGAACTGCAGCGCGTTTTCAAGTTCGATTTAATTATAATTATAAATTATACGTTTAAATATCGTTTTATAAATAAATTCCCTATATATTCCTATATATAATTCAAATAAAATATTTAAACCAATTTAAATATTCAGAATTCAACGGCTGAAAAATCCGGGTCGTTACAAGCATAGTGCCTAAGAGTTTAGCATCGAGAATAATTTGAGTGCCTTTGACACTACTCCAAATTTGGTTTTCATTGCCTTCGTAAAATCCGTGATTGAGATTGGCATAGAACATCTTGACGAGTTTGGAGTAACATACTTCGTCGTTGTCACGGGAATCAAATAGACTGAAGACTTCGTTATTTTAAAAGAGAGAGGTAAGATCATAAGAGGGAAAATCACTAAAGGTGGTGAAAGCACCTGTGTTAACTTTATCACTTGCTAAATAGTTTCTGTAGGTTTTGATAGCCTCTTTGTCATTATAAAGATAGCCTTTGATGGTTTTGGTTATCTTCAATTTTTGAGATGAACTAGAGGAAGCTATTGAATTTGATAGTTTTGAAGAGAATAGATATGAAGAGTGTTGTTTTGAGTTGTGAATGAATGGTAGAAGAGTAGATATAGAAATTGAGTAGATGTGAACTAAATAGATATGAATTGAATAGACATAACTTTTCAGATTGAAGTGACACATTTTAAGTCCTTAGGAGTTGGTAAAAAGTTTGAAAGTTTAAACTTTTGAAATTAAAAATTCAAATTTCAAGTTTCTGTCTAATATGTTGACATATAGTAAAATGTATGTCGACATATAGGCTAATTTTCATAGAGAATTTGATTTTGGTGATTTTTATTTTAAATTGACGATATATTTCAGGTTTAAAGATTTCCTAAAATAACTCTAATCCTATCAAACATACAAACATTTATTTTATTATTTTTATTTATTATTATATTATTATTTGAATTTCAAAATTCAAATTCCAAATTTGAATTTCAAATTTCAAGTTTATATTTTAAAGTCTTTAAATTCAAATCAAAGCAATCGAACAAAGCAACCATTCAAAATAAAATTAAAAATTAATTAAGGCATATCCGATTTTTAGATCCTTTTCTTCAAAATTTTATGAACTCTGAATTACCGTAAAGCATATATTTGTGTTTTCAGTTTCTGGTTCTATGTCACTTGATGAGGAATCTGAATCATCTAAAGTTGTCGCGTATGCTTTCTTTCTCTTTCTTAACAAATTGTTGTTGTCTGTTTGTTGAGTCGATTTGCCTGGATATGGACACATTTTCTTTATATGTCCAGGTTTGTTGCAGTTATAACGTCAACCTTCATTACTTCTTGAACTTTCTTGATTATAATTTTTCCTTCTATATCTCAGAAATCTTCTAAAATGATTTTCATAAGTGTTGTTTCTTCATCATCTTCACTACTCGAGTCAGAATCAATTTATTGTTGCTTTCAATGCAATAGATTTTTTTTCTGTTGATCTGTTTTCTTTTCTTTTCTATTATTGGACTTCGTAAGACATCAGATTTCCAGTTAACTCTTCAATCTTCATTTCATTCATATCTTGGCTTCTTCAATTGCCTAAGTTTTCTGATCCCATTCTGGAGTCAATGAACTTAATATTTTTTTGACTTGATCAGTTTCAGAATAAATTTTTCCAAGTGCTGTTAATGAATGCACTATCTCTTGAAATCTGCAATACATATCTAAAATAGACTCATTCTTATTCGTTTTGAATAATTCAAACTGATTTACTAACATTGCTATTTTAGTTTGTTTAACTTTACTAGTTCCTTCATGAGTAACTTGTAAAGTTCTCCAAATTTCATAAGCAGTTTTACATACTGACACTCTATTAAACTCACTTTTATTTAGTGAACAAAATAACATATTCATGGCTTTAGAATTGCTTTGTGCAACAGCCTTCTGTTCATTTGTCCATTGTGCAAATGTGGTTGTGGATTCAACATATTCCTTTTGTGTATTATTCCATGTGTCTAAACCTATTGATTGTAAATAAATTTTCATTCTACATGCCCAATATGAATAATTAGTACCATTAAAGAATGGTGGTCGAACAATGGACTGACCCCTATAAAAGAACTATTATTGCTACCAGTGTTGGTTGTCGTTATCACTATTTTCAAAAATCAGATTATGAACTTTTTGAAAGACCTTTCTCTGATACCAATTGTTAGAGATTGCAGAAAGGATCGTTAAGGCAAAACAAACAATAGAGGGGTGGTGAATAGTGCTTTTGAGAATTTAACAAAAGTCTAAAACTTGTTTTATAAACTATATGAATCAAACACCACAGAAACAATCACAAAATCAAAATCAAACATATATGCAAAATAAACAGAAATAAAAATGCAGAAAAGGAAACACACCGGATTTTATATTGGTTCGGATTGCTCCTACGTCCAGTCCCACGCAATGCTGGATTGCGCGGAATTTTATTACTATATCAAAATCCAAGAACAACCTCCTTGATTTCACGGCTACAAGGGATACCACCATTTCCACACACACTTGATCAAGTTTTGCTCGTCCTTGATTTCAATGCTACAAGGGATACCATCGATTTCATCCTTGATTTTATGGCTACAAGGAATACCATCGATTCCTTTACTTAACCCAAACAAATTATAAACAGCCCTTTAACTCTTCAATAGCACTTGATTCAGAGAGTAGAGAGCGTAGAGAGAAGAAGTTTGATTAAAACGGAATTGAATTCGACAAAGTTTAAGGGTAGAAATCATAAAAATGATTAAGAATAATGGTGTAGAGAAAGAGGATGAAGTTAGAGAAGAAGAGAAGATAAAAAAATCGAATTTAAACCTTTTATAGAGTTTGAAAAGATGCCACGCTTCAAAACTGTCACAAATAGTGAAAAGACACTTTCTTTCAAAATTGAAAAAATGACAGTTATATGTCGACATATAGGTTTTTGTGTGTCGACATACTTATAGTGTAAAATTAATTTTTGAGAATTTTTTAAGTGTTTTGATATAAATATAATTCTGGAAATTCTTGAATTAAAATATAGTGTTATAAATTAATATTGTAAAGTAGGAAATCATATAAACACATAAACTATGTAAATATATTTATAAAATTATAAAGGTTAAAACTATATAAATGTCAAAATATAAATATATGAAACTTATCAAACTTTGAGTTTGAAAACAATATTAAAATAAGTAAAGAGAATAGAAAGGATAAAAAATAAAACAGAGAGAAAATAAAATAGAGAGGATTTGAAGATAGAATTTGAAAAGCAGAATTTGAATTTGAACCTGAGTGTTATTTAGAGTCTTACATAATCTAGACTCTATAACTATATTAATCTTGAACTCTTGAATACTCATGAGTCTTGAAATCTCTCTAGACTCTGAATCTCTAATATCTTCAAACTGTACAGTCTTCAGTAATATTTCGTGTATACAAATCCTGCATATGTTTATATATATACATATACATATATATTCTTTGCAAAAGTGGTAATATATATTTTATAATCAATTAATACTTAAATGAGATTGTTGTCATCAAAACTCCATTCTTCAACAATCTTTCATTCTTTGATGATGACAATCTAAGTTTATAAAATAGCATACTTGTATGTACCTGTTGATGATGACTCTTCAAATACTCCCCCTATCTATAGAATTCTACTATATTTTATAATTTCTCCCCCTTTGGCATTATCAAAAAGAAATTCTAAAGGTACTCCCCCCTAAATTGTATAACTAAATAAACTTAAGCAATTAACCCAATTATGATACTTCCCTTAATCTATAACTAATTCAAGGTAAAAATACTCCCCCTTAATCTATACAAAACTATAATAATAATTCCCAACAATATACAAACCAATCCAAGTATTATAATTACATATGTTTGTTTCTTATACAAAACAAATCAAATCAAATCGCACCACACCATATGTCTTAATATATATAAAAGTTTCAAATCATAGAGTCCAATTGAAATTCAAACAAATCAATCAAATCGTACCGAACAATTAAACGTTTCTTGGAACTTCAACCCATTCATCTTGTCCAGTAATTGGTTTCTTGTTGATGCCCTTCCACTCTTCTTCAGTATTATGTGATGTTTGGATGTTTTCATTTCTGAAATGACAAGAGATATCCCAACGAATCACATCAAAATGTTTTTCTTGATATTTAACCATCCTCATTTGAATTAACTCTAGTTTGCGCTGATTACGTAGTACTATGGAGAGAGTTTTCTTGAAAGAATTCAAAGATTCATCAAGATTTTCAGTTATGTTATGAGTAGGATTTGCCATGGATTTAATACGATCATCCAATAAGTAAAATACAAGTCGTTACGCCTTTTTAAATATTATACAAGTTATTTACCATTCAAACATTTATTTGAACCATTAAATTTAAATATCAAATTAAAAATATTATGTTTCGAATGCCGAAATAAACCTAAATTTTATATTGATGATCCTCTATATGTGGATTATTGAACATTTATCAAATAAATTTAGATTTGTAATGGCACAGCTCACGACACTCTAGAGGAAAATTAGGGGTGCTCTAGAGCACTCTGTATTACACACACTTATACATACATATATACATACATACATGTATATATACACATACGCATATATATATATATATATATAATACGACATTCCTATTTTGGAGCACTTCTTTTGCACTCAAACGATGACCCCTCGTTTATATTTAAATAACATATGAGCAGGAGAGAGAGTTAGTACATACAGTGAGAAATGAGATCATGTGGTTGAAATGAGATTGAATTTAAGGGTGATGTGTCGTTTGGGTGCAAGAGATCACTCCTTATACACACACACACATACATATATGTACACATACAAACATATATATATATATACACACATATACATATATTTATATGCATACATACATATACACACACAGATATATGCAATGTTTGTTTTATATTGTATTGAAGATAGATGGAGTTGAGTCGCCTTGCCTTTCCCGCCCTCTATTGTGCTTGCTTAATATTTATTATATCAGTACGTTCTAAATTGCTCTTTGTGTTGGGGGATGGAGGGTCATCCTATTTGTTTCTTTTTAAATCTGGTTTAGTCTTGGAAATAAAGTCATAACCACTAGGTTCTAGTGTGACATTCTCCCATAATCTCTCTCTAAGCTTTTGTGTTTCTCATATATTGATAGCGTCGCATTTCTTACTTGGCTTGGTGTTGATGCCCCGATTACGGTGCATTTCAAGATGGCGACACCGCTTTATTACTAGGGTTATAAAATTACCATGTAACAACTCGCAAATCCAAACATTTAGTGGGCGATGGTGGAGGTTTGTAATGATGTTAATTGAGAAAAGTATGTTGAAAGTGAAAGCTAAGTTGGCTGGAGTTGAGTAGGAAGATGTTGTGATTAGGTATCAAGGTGGAGTGTTGAGATTTGTGATACACAAATCACAATTGTGGACAACAAATTATTTATATCTATTTTTTTGTGGAGAAATTTGTTGCTATATTTGTGGGATATTTGAAAGTGAAGGTAATGATTATTTGGCGCTTATCTAATAGATTTTTGACATATATGAAGATAAATTGGGTGTCAAGGAAACTTGGGTATGAAGCAATTCATTCTATAAAAGGCCTAGTTAACATCTTCATTATGTGTGGAAAAATTAACGATTATTAAATATTTTTAGAGTTAGTGTCATTATTCTTGATTGTCTTTCTCCTCAAATTGTTTAGCAATTAGATATTCTCTACATATTTCTCAGTATGTTTATTGGTTTAAGCTGTGCTTGTTTGTAACGATAGTTGAGATCGGTTGTAAACAATGTTTTGGTGAGGGTGGTTGGGTGGAATATTATGTGTTCATATTTCCGATATTGTTTGTATAGTTTGTTTTTCAGTCGCATTCATCTCCAAGTGATTGAAAGAAAAAAGTTTGCTTTGTTTTTCGGATATTTTGTCAAATTTGCGCTGCGCACAAAACCCCAACATCCTCGACCAACAAACCACACCAAGCCTTCTCCTTCCCAAAACCCAAAACCTAATACCCAAAATTCATGCTTTGATTGTATGTTTTTTTAATAGATTTGTCGTCTACTTCCCACGACCATAACTCCCTTTAAGAAGCTTCAAAATTACTTTTCCTTTTTTTCAAATTTAAAGTAATTGAGTTGGCTATATTTTTCGTTTTGACCACCTTTTCAAATTTTAAGTTTTATTATGTCAAAATGCTAATCTTCGAAACCATTTTTGGACCCAAGTTTCTAGATCTGAAAATGCTCTTCGTTGTTTCATACATATCTCGCTCATAAATACTCGAAATGCAGTTTTTCATTTTTCATTTTTTTTGTAAAACTATAGAGAAGGTAATTTGCAAAAACTTTTCTTTTTATCACTACTTCAAATTCGATGATTAACATATCCGAAAATCAATTTCAAAATAACCGATTTTTGGTTCTGTTTTGGTATATAAAAATCTAAGTATCTTCCATAGCCAAAGGCTTATTGCTCTCTTCTCTTCTTGAAAAAAATACAGACAAAAGTTGTAGTTGTGACTTAATTCGTCATTTCTTTGCTTGTGTTCGTGCTTGGCCTCCATCTAATCCAAGAAAGGTGAGAATTCACTCACGGTTAATATCTAATTGCAAGTTAGTTGATTTTCACATGAAATATTATGTATATATCAAATGATATGATAAATGTATTGTGCTTAAATATTTAGTTGCTAGTTTGTTTATTGCATTACATTAAATACATTATTCATGTATGGTTAGTTGCAATTTACATGATTTATTGAGAGTAAAATGACGTAAAACGTTTGTTGTTGTTTATATGAAATGTTGGTTGTTAACTTTATGAAATGGTAATATTAATTTTCATGAGTAATAGTTGTAAACCGATTGAAATAATAAGTAATTGATTTATGTAATTATTTATGATTGTTAATCCCTATATTATGTCTGTTTGTATATTCGTTATTAGATTATTCATTTACTTGAACACCATTTATGTTATCACACTGCAGGTTCTCGACATCATATAATATATATGAAACCATTATGAAATTGAATTGAGATATGGGTTAAAATAGATAAAACTTAGTACTTTAAATTAGATTGTTAATTTGAATTAATTAATTTAAATCATTAAACTAAACTTATTTATGAACACCATTCATGTTATCACAATGCAAGTTTCCAACATCATATACTGTATATGAAATCATTATTAAACTGAACTGGGATATGGGTCGAAATGTATAAACTTAGTAATTTAAATTAAATTGTTAATTTGAATTAATTAATGTGATTAATTAATTTAAATTATTAAACTGAACTTATTTATGAAAATGGCTTAGAATTAGAATTTCACTGTATGTTTTAAGTTTGAACCATTTAAACTTTAAGTTATTCAAAATTGAATTTTTCTATCTAAATTAGTGTTAAGTCGAATTTTAGAAATGTAGATCCTTGATTCAGATTGGATTATTATATCTTGAATCAATTCAAGATAGCACTATCCTAAATTAGACTATTTTATTTAAGCTAATTTCTCTTACTATTTATTTTCATAACTAAAATATATTTTACAACTATTTTAATTAAACTATTCTATAAATTAAATTTAACTATTATATACATTTTGTAACTACTTTTATCAAACTATTTTTTAAACTTAACTATTATACATATTGTTTAGTTATTTTAATTTCTATACTAAATTTAACTACTTCAAAATAAAAACATATTTCTAGCTAATTCAAACAATTAAGTTTGAGTTGACTGAATGTAAAATTTTATGTAATGACGATATTTTTGATACAAAAATCCTATCTAAAATATGGCAATTTGAACATGAACTTGAATCTAATATATGGATTTGTATTTGAATTTGGATATTAAATCGATTTGGGAAATGACAGTGCTAATTAGTATTTGAACTGAACCAATTTACGATATGTAATATGATATTTACTTAAACTTGACATTTCAAAAAATTGAATTACTTGTACACTTTACTTTAGCGTTTCACTTGAATTGATTTACATGTATAAGAATGATAGTCCTGCTTGCGGGTTTTCTTTTGTTTTACGCTCGGGTCAGTTCGAATATTTTCAGTTTTGAAGAACTTAATTATTTGAAGATGAAGATGAAGTTTGAAGACTGTATATGCTACTATTTTGTTTTCGTTGCATGATTGGTATGGTATGCTAAAATGTATAACTCTAATATTGTAAACCGAAATCAAATTTATATTGTTTAACCAAAGAAACTGTGTATGTTATTATTATGTTCTATGGCCGCTCAAACCCGAAGCTTTATAACATAACGTCTTGCACGTAAATAAATCGAGTGTAGGAGATAAAACTAGGTAGACGTCTTCATATTCTAGTAATTTGCAACGAACGATACAAAGGTGAATAAATTTGAGGACGTGCGTTAAGGAATTAATTGAAGTGGTGGACATGGACAGGAGTGATATGTACAGTACAGCAGCAACTTGTCAATTTCATTATTTATTTATTGAAAAGGAAGGCGACAAGAAGAAAGCAAGGTGCTGTACATATCTCATCATAAAACCCACTATCTATTGACGTGTTTCTCTTTACAGCTTTAAAGTTCATATGTGTTGTTGTGTTGCATTCCATTAGACTTCAATAACACCAACCAAAAATTTATAGTATATAATCCGAAGATATAAAGCTTCAAACTGTTTTATCTTATACGCAAACAAATCTTCAGATATACATAACAACAGCATATGGGCAGGTGGCACTTACGTGCACAATACATACATACTTAATTATGAATGCTATTAAATACAATATGATTTGTCGTTTATTTTTATTTTGGATTAATTGTTAAGAATCCGAAGTTTAACGTCTCTTCCCATAATAATCCCAAATTTGGATTATTTCTGAATAACCCAAAGTTTGTGGTGTTTTCTCATATTAATCTCATTTACTTGTGTCTTTCCATATTAATTCAAAGTTTGGGTGTGTCTTTCCGTATTGATCCCAAAATAACACATCAAAAAATCATCGGAATCATTATGGAAAGACAACCCCAAACTTCGGATTATTCAGAAATAATACAAACTTGTAATTATTACACATGTAAACTTATCATAATAAAAGTTTCCCACAGCTCCTTCATACTTCTCCCAACTCTCGGCTTCTGTCGTAATAAGAGATCAATAACCCAAATATTCACATCTGGGACGAAGCCCGTACTAGTACTAGTTCGTGTTGTATACTTATATATCAACTCTTACTTTCATATCTGATAATGCTGTTACTAGAAATTGACATGCTGCAATACACTTACGAAACAAACAACAAAAATTGACATGCTGTTACTTAGCACTTTGTAGTTAGCTGGTGATAGTTGGATTTGTTAATTGTTCAGACCAAACAATTATATTTTTCGTTTAAATTTAAACAGAAACAGTAATAAAACAGTCACAACATTTCCAAGCATTACAACGGTTAAAACGGTCTCCGCTCACGTATATATAGGATGAGGCACACATAACAAATAATTCGATCCTACTGAAATCTGCTTTTCTTCTTCCACATTGAACTTTGTATTACTCTTTTAAGCTCGTCAGCTTCCGCAAATAACAACGCAAATTTGTAGAGCAGTTCCGTTTTATATTGAGAAACAGTTGCTCATCGATCTTTTGCGCCAAAAAAAGAGCAATATTATGTAAAGGAAATGAAGCATTCTGGACTCTGACAAACAGAAAGGTACTTTGCATATTGCTAATTCATTACAACAGGTTTTGCAAAAAACATTCAAGTAGGTTCCTGCAAATTATTTGCACTGGTATTCTATTACATTCCTAAACACATTTTTTGCAAATTATTTGCAGAAAGTTTTCTAAAATATAAATTGATACAGTTTTTGCAAACTACTTGCAAACTTTTTTCTATTGTATAATTGACATAGTTGGCTTTTGCAAAATCTTCGTAAATATTTGTGACGACCTGCCTTCCTTCCCGATTCAAGCCATAATTAAACCAACTTAAACCGATCAACAAGACGTATTGCTTGCGGTTACAACGCATAACAACTAAACAAAACGACATTTTCTTTATCATCGTAATAACTTTTATATCATATGATACAATTTATAACAGAGTACAATAATAAATACATGTACAACGGAAATAACTATATCAAAGTATATCATGTACACAGCGGAAAAACCTAAACTCTTAGCGGAAGAAATAAAATGTTCTGCACACAGCTCTAGCTTCAATCCAGCACCTGCTCTATTAAATATCTACAAACCAAAAATACTAGGTTGCCCATGTGGAAAATATGGACACCCAGAATTCGGGTGAAAGAACAATAAACTCTGTATCAGTCATGGGATTGGTGTGAAAACTAAAACATTTATTTAATTTATTTTAAAGTTGGGTAAATCATATGAACACGCCGTATAACACGGAAAGAGTTTCCCTTCATGAGTACCGGTCATAACATACTCGCGATGCTTTTTGAAAATGAAGCTACCACAAGACTCGCATCCCATCACAGAATGCAAACACAAACCATTAGGAGCATGTTTCTCCTTATGATAACAAAGTATGCTTGATACGCGAAAGTCTCTTTTATTATTACTAATGCATTGTGTGGAAATTACTTTCGAAAGTAAATATATAAATCCTACAAGACGTAGACACCATATATTACGTCTACATACGCAGGTTACAACTAAATCCGTAAAGGTTCATATTGAAAATTAGGTTCCATCAATGACCAAAGCAAATGATCTTTCTTTCCGCGATTCTGAACACCTCTAGCGGGATGTCCCAGGATCAACAAATGCTCTTTTCGTAACGGCAGAGCCGACCCACCACTATTTCAGATGATGTTCGCGTTACTCCTGAATGTAACGTCTCCTGGTCGTTGTTGACTATTATCTCAGGTGCTTCGTCCCATCATCCACTAAGTAAATTGTCTGGGCTCCATACCATGACATCACTTTCTCAGACTAGATGGAAACATCAGTCCTTATCTCTGTTTTACTTCATCTGTTTCGGCTGAAGTCATGCTTCCACACAAATCTTTGCTTTTCACTTAGCATGCCACATTGTGAGGCTGAAGTCATGCTTCCACACAAATCTTTGCTTTCCAACAAAAGCTTTGATCATCAATAGCTTTTCACTTAGCATGCCACATTGTTAATCTACAACATATAATATGTGTTTATTAAATATATAACCATCTGAGTACATAAGTCTCAGAGGGGAGTGTTAAGCTAATAGAATAAATTCTCCGCCACCACCTGATATATCATTAATAGAAACCAATTGACTATGCTGTAAAATACAACGTCAGACACACATTCATTTACAAGTTCATTCTGGGTTGTGAACGAAACAGAAGACACCTTATTCCTTGTTCAATAATGGAGAGATCCCCTTGCAAATCCGGATAATCTCCAAGTACGTCTGGATGAATGTCCACTTATAACCTCATCTTGGGTGTACACCCCAATTTAGTCATCAGCAATAAATGCAAACGATGTGGAGATCCTCGATCTTCAACAGCCGTCTTCAGTATCTTCAGTACCCGTCGTATAGTTATTCAGAATGGGTTGAAACCCGATTTTTTAGAATAACTTACGTTCTTTTACAAACCATAATTGATATACAAAAATATCATGAGTCTCACTCAACCTTGGAATATTCTTTTACTCAAATTATTCATCATATTGGGCATACCCATTTTAAATCTTATCAAAGACTTACATTCTTTAAACTCTTGTTTAAATCTTTCTTGAAAATCATTTCAAACGATTATAAAATCTCATTTCACAAATTCAACTCAAATCGAGTTTTCTACGCTTTATCGGGATTATTGAATCTCGTGAAAATGGTAATCTCTTAAATCATTATCCCATTCTCATCCTATTCATCCCACGAAGCAAAACTGGCAATACTCCATATATAATTGCCCTCATATTTTGGTAAGTTTGATTACCATTATTCATACCATTCTTTTATTCCTAATCTTGTTAAAGATTTCAATTATCTTTATGAGAAAAACATACTTACCCAAACTCAACTCATTCATTGATCAGGTTAAATTTCTTTATCTTTCCTTAATCATATATCTTGTCCAAAATCATACTTATGATTTCTTAATCTTATTGTTATGCGAAAAACACGCTTAACTTCTTTTAAGCGATCCTTAAACTTCGTTCTCATTATCGTTTGCTAGGGGTAACTCTTTCATTAAATCTTTATAATCAAATTAAATAAAGATTTCATTTTAATTAACCTTGGCAATCATCTTTCCTTTAAATGGGTTACAGAACAAATATTATGTAAGACATCGTTTACGATAAACCCAACATCATACTTCCATTAGAAACGTAATTTTCACGGAAATCATATCAGCTCATAATCGATATGAATTCCCATATCAGACTAATACTATAAGCAATATAATGACAAAACCTTTTAAGTTCCTTAAATAGTGAAGGTCTTCACCCATAGAGTCTCATCACGTTATCACTAAACTGATTCTCATTCAATTCCAGTTTGTTCATTAATTGGAAAATCTACTTTCGGAAAACTTCATTGAATCTTAAAAAAAGATTCAATTAATCTTAACGAAGATTACAACTTTCTAAATTTCCAAACATAAATTCATTTTTAACTAGGTTAAAAACGATGTTGTTGAAGACACCATTCATGACAAACCCCAAACTAATTGATATTAAATATAAGATATAAGAATTTACATCCACTTTTATTCAACTCTGATTCTTGTAATCAACGAATACTATAAGTGGAATAATGATATAAACATCTTCCAAATTCCTCAAAATAGTAAACGTCTACACAACAGAAATCAATACCAAATATCTGAAGAATGTTTCTATCCAAATCCATATTCCAATTAATCTTAATTAAAAGATTTCTCAAAAATCATCTTTCAAATCTAATAAACTAATATTAGGAAATTTTTAGTTCATTTAACTTAAATTCCTAAAACGTCGTTGTACAGTATTCAACAAGTTTGGTTGAAAATATAAAAATTGAAATATGGTTCAAAACTCATATTTCTTTCTCAAATCACTTATTATGATTTATAATAATATTTTCTTTGTATTTTTATAAGGACATTTCGAATGATTTCTAATTACCGTTATTGAACTGTGTTTACAACGACCTTTTCAAAAATAGATTTAAGCATAACTTGAAATCTATAAATTGAAATTCAAATTTTCTTCTTTTATTTGAAAGTTGTTATTAATAGAAAACAAACATTTTCCATCTCAGGAAAATTCGATTTAAATTGCATTAGTTATGCTCGTTTGAAGTTCATGATTGAAATTCGCGAACTGTCGCTGCGCGACACGTCCTATTCAGACCATAGTACTATTTAAAATAAACTCATCCAATTTAATCCGATTATATTTTATAAAATGTTTATATACTCGTATAAAAGAGATTCCAACTTCAAATTCAATTATAAATCAAAATTGAATTATTCTATTATTATAACATTAAAATAATATTATTTTTCAAAATCAAATATTTTGAAATTCAAACTTTGGGAAAATTCATTTAAACGCTATACAAAAATACGGGATAATCAATTCGAGTTAAAAACATTGTTTATATATTTAACTTGAATTAACTTTTGGATTTACTATTCAAAATCGATTACAAATTCAATCTCATTTATTTCAAAATTATATCTCAATTGTTCCTACATCGTTCTCGTCGTCATTTGATCCGATAAAAGAAAGTCTTAACCAAAACTATTTTCTTGCACATTGAAAATCTTATAGTATATAATCCGTAACCCTACCATGTCCAATGCGTCCAGCCCTAGCAACACACATATTTTTAGATTCCAAGATCAAGAAGAATGAACATCAGGACGGACGGCTGATAGAAGATATAAAGGACAAGCTTCAAACTCCTTTATCTTAGATGTAACCAAATCTTCAGATATACATAACATATGAGTAGGTGGCACTTACATGTACAATACATACTTAATTATGGATGCCATAGTATACTATGATCTGTCGTTTATTATTTATTAATCGCATAGTATGTTTAGGGTCAGTTTAAGTGAACTTATGAGTTGTTTTTTTCCTCCTTTTTATATACAATATTGACTATTTTTCATTTGAAAACTACATTAGGTAACAAATTTGGTAAACATGTGGCTAAAAATGATCGCATAAAATTGCTTTTCAGAGTAAAGGCCGTATTTTCCATAACATAAATACTATTATATATATATATATATATATATATATGAAATTATGTCAAATGCTACTGCGTCAAAAACATGTAAATTGACATATCATCCATTGAATTTCTTAATCGTCCATACACACGTGATACATATGCATATATATAGTATATGCATATATATATGGCTCGATAATATAGTATTAACTCGGTATATATCAAATAATAACATGTAAAGCTTATTATAGACGGGAAATTAATACAAGTGCAAATATAAAAACTATAGTACAATAACAAACAAATAGCAATGATTTGCCTGTGGTTTGTTGAAACAAATTAAGGATATGAGATTCTTAGGTTTGCCTTAGCAGTTTCCATAAAACTTATACTCGTAAAATTTCCCAAGATACTATAGAATATTTCTGTATGAGATTGTAATGAGTGTGTCAACTCTGTATTTGATAATAGAGGCAGCATCAAGAGCGAAGAAGAGAGAAGAAAGAAGACAAAAAATATCGGATGGAGAATGTGATCAGAACTATACACTATATATATTTTCGTCTGCACTCCTTCGAACAGTCCTGTCCGCCTGACGGTTCAAACCCGCCGCCTTTTGTCGCTGCTGTCTCAACGATTGTGCTTGCTTGATTGTTGATGCGCCAACTCGCCTACTGCTGTCTAATGGGTTGCGCCCCTTCGGACGAAATGCGCCCATTGTCGAATAGATGCTTCAGACGCCGCTGCTGTCCGAATCGCATCGTATATCTTCATAGAAGAAATTCACACCTGAAACTATTAGAATTCTGCCCAGTTTTTCAAAGCAAAAACATGGTCATATTAGACCCGAACCCGGCTCGATTCGGTTGGGACAGGCAGGCGGCGCGCGTGTATGTTTAGTTCACGATTCATGAGTTATGCGTCCTCATCCTCACACAAAATTACATGAGCTTAAAGGACAATATAGGGATGGGGAGTTTGGTATGTATTCATGAATCATGTTTTTGGATTTGGCAACGTGGGACTATATATTTCATTTTATTAGTTCATGTGTAACTTCAACAATCCTTTAAATGAATGATAATATACTTTTCCCCCACACAAATTGGAATATCACAGAAAACATATGAAATAATGCTTTATCGTGGATAAGTGGATATTTCAGTTTGAAATTTCCCTAGTTAAAACTTATCGGATTTACTTGGCTAATCGGTGAATTGTTTCATCTTGAACCGTCGACTTTTATTGTATATCCAGACAATAAGTTCTACGAAGAATTGATTCACTTCTCATCCGCTTTCTTAATTGTCTTTATTTTGGTCTTGAACAATTTTTGGTTCTGCGAGTGTCATAGAGAATTTAAGCCTTTGAAATTCTCATAGAGTCGACCAGCTCACTAACACAGGTGATCGCAACCACTGAGAGTATCCTAGCTACATATACCCCACTTGTTATTTTGAAGATATGGTCATCATTAAAAACATATTTTTAGCCTTTTAATACTTCTGTACGCATGCACTTATATTGTAAACCATAGGAATGGAGTACGACTATGTTCAAAACAAATTCATTACATCTTGAGTTATTCAGAACTGATTTCCCCTATTGATCCTAGTCGTGGGATCTCCAGTCACTAGGACAGGTTTCCGAATAAGACAAATCTTATTGGTTTAGGCTTTTAAACTCATTCCCCTTGATGTGCAGTCAATTTTCTCTCTTGATAAACCTTTAGCAAATGGATCTGCTAAGTTATCATTTGTTCTAACATTACCTGTAAAAATAGTTTTATTTAAGAGCAATTGCCAAACTGTGTTATAGCGTCGACGAATGTGTCATGACTTTCCATTATACATAAAGTTTTGCACTCTGCTTAACGCTGCTTGGTTATCACAGTGTATGCATATGGCCAATACAGGTTTAGGCCAAAATGGAATATCTTCTAAAAATTAACGAAGTCATTCTGCTTATCCGCCTGCTTTATCTAAAGCAATGAACTCTGATTCCATGGTGGATCGAGCTATGCATGTTTGTTTAGTAGATTTCCATGACACTGTTGCACCTGCTAAAGTGAAGACATAACCACTAGTTGATTTTGATTCCTATGAATCAACAATCCAGTTTGCACAACTATATCCTTCTAAGACGGTAGGATATTTTCTATATTGTAAGATATTCTTTGATATTTTTAGCACTCTCATTAGTGTTTTCTAGTGTTCGTTACCCTGGTTGCCTGTATACTTACTCAATTGACTTACTGCATAAGCTATATTAGTCTTGTGCAATTCATGAGATACATTAGACATCCTATCACACGAGAGTATTCCAGTTGCATTATGCAGTACTTTCGATGGATTAAAAGGTGTTCGAACTCCTTTAATTCCAAAATTTTGGGATCTTTCAATCACTTTGTCTACATAATGTGACTGAGATATATCAATTTCATTTGGTATTCTTATTATTTTGATTACCAAAATAACATTTGCAACACCTAAATATTTCATATCGAATTTTTTATTAACATTTTCTTTATGGCCTCTATAACTTTGATGTTAGTACCAAAGATTAGCATATCATCAACATATAAATAAACCATTACATGTGATTGTCTAACTTGTTTATATTAAATACATTTATTACATTCATTTGTACGAAAACCATTCATTGTGACACTATCAAATTTTGTATGCAATTGTTTTGGAGCATGTTTTAGTCCATAAAATGATCTGCGTAATCTACATACTTTAGTTTCATTTCCTTTGAAAATAAAACTTTCAGGTATCTTCATGTAGATCTCCTCATCGAAATCTCCATTTAAGAATGTTGTTTTTACATCCATCTGATGAATTTCTAGATTATAGATGGATATTACTATTAACATTCATACAGAGGTTATTCATGTAACTCGTGAATAAATATCAAAGAAGTCTACACCTTCTTTTTGATGATATCCTTTGGCTACTAATCTGGCTTTATATTTATCGATAGAGCCATCTAGTTTCATTTTCTTCTTGAAAATCCATTTACAACCAATTGGTTATTCCAGGTGGAATATAAACTTTTTCCCAAGTTTTATTACTTGAAATTGAATCAATCTCAAATTTGATTGCTTCTTTCCAACATAAAGATTCTGAAGATTACATTGCTTCCTTGTACGTTTGAGGTTCGTGTTCTAACATATATATTAAAAATTCTAAACCAAATGTTGTAGAAGTTATTTTCCTAACGCTTCTTCTTGGTTCAACATCCTCAATCTCATGATGCGTTTCATCTTCATGTGACTTGATTAGTTCTTCTCTTGTCCTTTTAAGGACGAAATTTCCTTCATTCTTTTTGGCGGAATATAAAGAATGAGGCATATCTTGACTCAATGATCGTATTTACATTGATATCAAATATATCAGACTTTAATACCAAAAGTTTGTAGGCACTACTATTTTGGGCTGGCCCTAGATAGTAACAATATACTGTTTTTGGTCCAAGCTTGACTTTCTTAGAAGGTGGAACTGGAACTTTTGTCAAGCACCCCGAAAAACTTTGAGATATTTAAATCTTGGTGTATTCCCTTTTCATAACTCATATGGAATTTTTCATGTTTTATTGTGAGGAACCTTGTTTAAAATGTGATTAGACATATTTAAGGTTTCCCCTATAAGTCCATCGGTAAGCCAAAGGTCAATAACATTGCATTAATCATATCGTTTAATGTTCTATTCTTTCTCTTTGCAACACTAATTTGTTGTGGTGAATATGAGGTTGTTGTTTGATGAATTGTTCAAATGGTGACTCATATTCTCCATTTCGATCTGATCTTAGTATCATGATCTTTTTATTTGACTGATTCTCTGCTTTATCCTTATACTTTATAAACGATGTAATTGCTTCATCTTTACTATTTAAAAGATATACAAAGAAATATTGTGTACAATCATCAATGAATGCGATAAAGTACTTTTTCCTACCTCTTGTAGGTAATGATTTGAAATCACATAAATCAATATGAACCAAACCTAGTGGTTCGGTGCTTCTATCAACTATATGAAATGGTTTTTTTAATGATTTTTGCTCCTACATGTGTCTCATATTCGTAGTTTTTATCCACTTGGAATTTTGGAATTAATTCCAAGTTTGTTAATTTTTTCATTTTTCGAAAAATCATGTGTCCTAATCTATCATGCCTGTAACGATCCCAAAACCCCGTGCCACGGTGTTAAGGATAATCATTGGAATATAACACATTTATCATCATTAGCAGAGTGCAGATAATAACATAAACAATAAATAGAATAATTTACACAAATATGACAGCTGAATCATATATATATCACGACATCAGAGAGCACAGTGCAGTATACAACTTAGTGCATAACAACACATAATCAGTCTACATCGCCTGTGGCGGAATCATACATAGAGAATACATAAACTAAACATCAGTCTACATCGCTTGTGGCGGAATCATAATACATATACAATAATGGCGGAAAAGTCACAGTCATCAACATGTAGTCAAGCCTCGCCATGAGCGTGCACCTCAACTGCGGTGCCAAGCCAAAATATGTCAGCTACCTGTAACTAGGTTGCCCGTGTAAAAATAATGGCACCTGAGTTTGCAAGGTGAAACAAACTACGAGTCAGTCATGGGACTGGTTGAGAAATCTACCTAACTTATTAAACAACAATAATAAGGCAAATCAAAGGACCACGCCACTTTCGCGGAACGGGTTTACTCCAATGAGTGCTAATGCATGAAATAAAGTAAATGATTAAATCATCGCAATGCTTTTTATAAAAATGAAGCCATTATAAGACCCAGGTCCCATCACACAATGCAACGCAAGCCGGAGGATAGAGTTTTACCTTATAATGGCCAAGAAATGCTTCATACGTATAAAACAAAAGTGTTTGATATTATTACTAGTGCATATATGTTTCAAAAGCAGATTCAATCATAAATATCAATCATAGACGACATGGGTACCATATATCATGTCACCATACTAGTAATACAATCACATCCGCAATTTCGTATTGGAAATTGGATTCCATCATGAGTCGAGACAAGGGGCAAGCTCCTCTCCGTTCGAGACACTCTAGCAAATGTCCCAGGACCGCACACAGCAATCCCTGGATCCTCCAAGGTCGGTCCTCCCTTACGTTTGAGGATTAATTATTCCTGAACACACATTTCCCGGTCCTTTCAGACCTAAAATCGAGGCGCCTCGCATTCCAACAACCACACAGAAAGTATATATAAATGTCAGGGCTGGTAAGTCGCTGACAACACCGTAGCTAGAAAGAAACGTCGTGCACTCCTTGGGTCCTTCTCCCGTTTTTGACTCATACCGGGGTGTGAGGCTCGCGAATCCACGTTATACACAAAGCTACATCATACTGACCATGCTTTGATCATCAACCACAAGACTTTGCTTTGCAACAGAAGCCTTGATCATATGCCACTTACGCGTGCCACACAGGCAATTCACTCCACGCGACTGATTTCTATCGATATATAACCTCTGAGCTCGTACGTTTCAAAGAAGGCGTTAAGCAAGAGAATAAATTCTCCACCGACAAACAGATATATATTTAATAGAGATCAATCAGCATAGAACAAAATCCAATGTCAGACACTCAGTCCATTTACAAGTTCGTTCTGGGTTTGAACGAAGCCGGAGGCACCATATTCCTGGCATATCCATACAATAACAATACGTCCGGACGGCTACTACTTCAGCTCCTTCAAGATAGCTACTCCAATCACGAGCATCAGTAGCGCTCATCCATCCAATATAAAGATCGTCGGTCTTGAACCATCTTCATCTCTTCGACTTCTCACCATCGATCGATTATTTGAAATGAGAATTAACTCGGCCTTTTCAAATAATCCACGTATATTTAGATTTTCAAATCAATTCTTCACATGGTTAAATTACTCAACATTCACATTTCAGTTCCTTAGTATAATTTTCATGTTAAATACATTCAACCATCACATATCAAGCAAATCCAGCAAAATCGGTTTATTTCCATTCTATATCGTTTATAATATTTTATAACGATATATCGCCATTTTTAATTAAACGACGTTTCAGGTCGTGCAGAGGCACTGGCGCTGTTTTTCGCTAATTTTTTTTACACATATCTGAAAATCTAACTGTTGGATCTTCACAAATTTCATTTCATTAGAAAGATCTTTTCAAAACGAATTCACCGGTTTCAGTTTTGGGAAAATTCGATGGTCGGATTTCCCACACTAGTCGTTTGAAGTTACGATTTCAAAATACGAACTGTAGCGTCGTTATTCGATTCAATTTAATTATATTTATATGTAAATATAATTGATTCTGGCGCTGTTTTTTTTAGATTTGAATTAAACATTCCAGAGAATCCAACCGTCGGATCTTTACAAAGTTGGTGCCGTTGGAAAGACATTTCCAAGGCGAACCCAACGGTTGCGGTTTTGAGAGAATCCGATGGTCAGATTTCCCGCACTAGTCGTTTGAAATCACGGTTTCAAAACATGAACTGCACAGCCATGGTTCGTTTTAATTTTATATGTATATATATATATATATATATATAGTTCATTTGATGATTTCTATATCGTTTACACTTCAAATATTTCACTAACGCCTTTAAATTTTGGAAAAGCCATAGCCTCCTTTGTACGGGAGGGGCTGGGAAAATTCCCAAATAGCCACACGGGCGTCTCATCTCAAAAAGAAAAAGAAAAAGCCAAGCAGCTAGCCAATAGGTTCATAAAATCATCACCCAAGCAAAACAGTAAGCATGTACCTATTTGTCGGGCACACAATTTTATTCCTCTTCTCTAGCCTCTTTGCTATAACTTGTTCCATAAATATACATGTACATATGTGCAATTGTTATCACTTATCATTTTCCATTCAACTTCATATTTGATTCAATTTGGTTTAAAGTCACCATTCATTCTAATGTCGCATACACAAGCAAAAATCATATCATTAGCTAATTAATAAATATTTCAACTCATGCATATTTATTTGAACAAATGGTTATTTTTAACACTTCACATTTCAGAAATGATGTTTTTGGCGTACTAAAATATATTTCAACACATGAGTATTTCATTTAGTTCCTATGCATGTTAAAAATAATATTCATAGAAAACAAATATTTATTTCAACACTCGTATATTTTTAGCGAATCACATACATGATAAAAATGGTATTTTTATCATCTAAAATATTTACTCAACACATGAATGTTTTTAACACTTCATAATTTCAATAAAAAGGTAATTTTTATTGCTAGATCTTTTTATTTAGCACATGAACCTTTTCAACATATGCATTTCTCAACACATGAGCATTTCCACACATGGATATTTTATATAGTTTGTTCATATAAGAAAGTTGTAATTTTTATTGTTGAAACAATTTATTTATAACGCGAATATTTTACATACTTCTTATATATTATAAAAATGTGATTTTTTTTATTGTTTAAACACTTAATTCATTCAACACATAAATTTAATTTTCAGCACATGACTTCTCAACACATGAGCATTTTCCACACATGAATATTTTCAACACATGACTTTGGTTTCAACACATGAAAATAATTTCAACATATGAAAATAATTCTAACACATGAATATTATTCAAAATTTCGGCAGCATAACGGCAGGGTAGTTAAAACCGGCACCGTCCCGAGTACGGCTCCTCGCTCTACCTTAAAACCTCGCAGTTTTTGACAATGGGGATTTCATACATCTAATTCGCATGCAGGCGAGTTTGATTTTTATTTTCCACAATTATTTCTAATTTGTTTCAATCACCAATGGGTATTTTTCAACCACAACCAAACAATATCAACCTCAAACAATTCTATCAACCATTCGCATTATTCACCAAAATTTTCACCCCAATTCACAATCAATAAATATCGTCCATGGTTTGTGGACGAGAGGAGTATATATATATATATTATCACCATTCCAACACACATATCATTTAAACAATGCACGTATAATCCTTACTTCGCTTATATAGCTTACACAACGCATGTACATGAGGTATACGACACGTGTATAATTTATATTTCGCTTATATAATTTATACATGACATTTCCATTCACATTTCAGTTAGAAATCTCACCTTGGTTTTTGTGATGCTAAAAATCGTAGATCGTTCAGAAAAATCCGCGGTCTCTTCTAGGATGTAGAGAGCCTCCTTGCGGTCACGATGCTTCCTGTTTCATCGAATTTCGTTAACACATCATAAAGATATGATTTTTCAAAGTTGGTAACACTTAAAAGCGTTAATTTCTGTTTAAAATAACTAAAGCCGATACCTTTCAAAGTTATTCAAAACTAGGTTTTGAAAATTCGTGAAATCCGTAGCACTTCGTCCCGATCAGGTTGTATGACGTCGAAGGGGGTGGAAAGGGCTTCAGGCGCAGGGGGGTTTCGTCGGGATCAGTGGTCGGAGGAAGCGGCGGCGGCGCTGGAAAGTCGCCGACTTTGAAGGCGTCGTTCTCGTCGATGGGGCGACGAGGTGGGTCGAGGGTTGGTCGGATTTGAAGAGGGGAGGCGGCGCTGTTGAGTCTGGGTGGTAGCGAGGTCGGGCGTGGGTTGTGGCGGCAGCGATTTGATCGAGAAGGGGGGAGCGACGTGCGTCGTTCGTAGGAGGGGGGGGGGTAATCGGGGGTTTCTGATGTTTTTTTTTTATAATGAATGGAGAATTCTAATTGGCCGATGGTTTTATTAAATTTCAAAATAGTGTTTCTCCACACGGACACCAATTCAAACCCAACGACTATCGCCCCTAGCTAAATACCCCTATCCCCGACACAATGGGATATGTTTCGTAGGCCAATTCGATTGTTACAATCAGCTATTTTTCAAATTAAAGTATAAATCATTTTATACTCAATTTGAACGTACATTTCAATTTGCCAGGGCCACAAACTGATTCGAAAAATTCCAGAAAAATAAATCTAGCCATATTTTGACGCTACGGTCCCAACAATACTAGTTTCGTCGAATTCTGAGATCGTTTGAAAAATGACCATTTTCTGGTCGATCCAATTTAACAGAAATTGACCAAACACATTTTCTTTTGCTATACTCACATACTAGCTTCAAAAATTATGAAATTTGAAACCTAGCAATAATTTGACATCCCGGATCCAACAAAAGTGGTTTCGTCGAATTCCGAGGTCGTTTGCAAAATGTCTATTCTCAAGGGCTATATATTCTCTATAGCGACCTTTCTGAACATTCATTTGGCCATAACTTTTGATTTCCGCTATGAAACTTCGATTTTTCAGATTCGTTAGAAAGATATTCATAAACAGATTTAAATATTTTTGGTTTCACTAAAATCCGTTATATTTTGCACCCGACACAGTCAGTCAAAGTTTGAATTCAAGTTTTCAAACTGCTACACTATTTCTAATTCATTATTTTATTGAAATATTCTATTTCAAATGTTTAAATTCCTTTGAAATAACCAATTTAAAAATTTTAAATTGGCCCGTATTTTCCGGGTTGTTACCATCTTCCCCACTTAAAACTTTTCATCCCCGAAAAGTAAACAACAGCATAGTAGGAAACAAAAATGTAAATGCAAAGTATTGTGAAGGTACCTTGCACCGGAGTTAGTCAGAGATGTCCACTCTGCATTTGGGGTAAGCTTGCTTAATGCTTTCCTCAGTCTCCCAAGTACAGTCTCTAGGATCACTACTCCACTGCACTTTAACTAAATGAACCTTTTTGCTCCTTAGCTCTTTATTTTCTTTGCCAACAATTTTTAATGGCTCTCTTCTGACTGCTAATTCTGGAGTAATTTCCAAGTCCTGTTGCACTGCTTCCTCTACAACAAGATCCGAATCATGCACATGTCTTCTAAGTTGAGATACGTGAAATTCATCATGCACTCCAGGCAACCAATCAGGTAATTGAACCCTATAAGCAAGAGTTCCAATTCGTTCTAGTATAGGAAAAGGACCAATAAACCTGGATGCTAACTTCCCAGTTTTACCGAATCGGATCACTCCTCTCATCGGAGAAACTTTCAAATAAACGTGATCACCAACATCAAATGTCAAATCTCTTCTTCAAGAATCCGCATAACTTTTCTGTCGGCTTTGCGCGGTTTTCAATCGCTTCTTGATGAAATCGACTTTATCAGATGCTTCTCTAATCATATCGGGTCTCAACACAAGTCTGTTGCCAGGTTCTACCCAACATGCTGGAGATCTACACAGTCTACCGTATAATGCTTCAAATGGAGACATTCCCAAACTTGCTTGATAGGTATTGTTATATGAGAATTCTGCCAAATGCCAGTGATCTTCCTATGACCCACCAAAATCAATAATACAAGCCCGTAGTAAATCTTCTAGAATTCTATTCACTCGCTCAGTTTGGCCATCTGTCTGAGGGTGATAAGCGGTGCTCATGTTCAGTTTTGTTCCCAATTCTGTCTGAAATGCCTCATAGAACTTGCTAGCAAATATTGGGTCTCTATCACTGACTATGCTGATGGGGACTCCATGCAGCTTAACATTTTCTTTGAAATATATCTATGCTAGACATTGAGCAGTTCTATTGGATATGACAGGTATGAAATGGGTGGTCTTCGTGAAGCGATCTACGATCACCCAAATACTGTCATTACCTTTCTTGGTTCGGGGCAAATCATCTATGAAATCCATGGAAATCTGTTCCCATTTCCAACCTGGGACTTCCAACGGTTGCAACAATCCAGCTAACTTTTGTTGGTCGCTCTTGACTAATTGACAAGTAGGGCATCTGCTAACATATAAAGAAATGTCCCTCTTCATCGCCTTCCACCAAAAATTGCGTTTGATATCATTGTACATTTTACTTACTCCAGGATGAATGCAAAGTTTGGATTTATGGCATTCATTGAGCACCTCTCTTTTGAGCTCTGGGATGTTGGGAACACAAATTCTCCCTTTCAGTCTCAGAACTTCTTCTTTATCTACCTGAAAACTTGAGGGCTCGCCCTTCTGTATTCTCCCTCTGATCCTTTGAATGAAGTGATCGTTTTTTTGGAGAGCAGATATTTTATCAATCAATCTTGGCGTAATTATAAGATTGGAAATGATTGCGGTTTTTCTACTAAGCGCATCCGCTACAACGTTAGCCTTTCCCGGCGTATCCAGGATATCTGGATCATATGCTGCAAGAAATTCTAGCCAACGCTGTTGTCTCAAATTTAGATCCTTCTAGGTGAACAAATACTTTAATGATTGATGATCTGTATACAGTTCGAATTTCTCACCCAGCAAATAATGCCTCCAGATTTTTAAAGCAAAAACGATAGCCAGCAACTCAAGATCATGAGTTACATAATTCTTCTCATGCGGTTTCAGTTGGCGGCTTGCATAAGCGACTACTTGGCCTCTTTGCATTAACACAGCACCAAGACCTTTAATAGAAGCATCTATCCAAACCATCAAATCCTAATTGCCATCGATAATGGTTAACACTGGAGCAGTTGTCAATTTCGATTTCAATTCCTGGAAAGCTTCCTCACAGTCGGAAGTCCACTTAAATTTCTCTTTCTTCTTCGTAAGCTTTGTTAATGGACCGGATATCTTCGAAAAATCCTTAACGAACTTTCGATAATAACTAGCCAACCCCATAAAACTTCTAACCTCTATGGGTGTAGTTGGCTGTTTCCAGTCTTGAATTGCTGTAATTTTGCTCGGATCTACAGAAATCCTTTCCTTTGACACGACATGGCCAAGGAACTTCACTTCTTCTTGCCAGAAGACACGTTTAGAGAATTTGGCTTTGAAGACGTTCTTTCTCAGAATCTCCAATACTTGTTCTAAGTGTTTTTCATGCTCGGGTTTTGATTTGGAGTAGATTAAAATATCGTCGATGAATACGAGGACAAATTTATTCATAATTCCCCTGAACACTCTATTCATTAGATCGACAAATTATGCTGGAGCATTGCATAGGCCGAATGGCATTACTAACCATTCATAAAATATGTCCGGACCTCTGAAAGCCGTCAAAGGAACACACTCTTCTGCAATTCTCAATTGATGGAAACCTGTAGCTAGGTCCATTCTGGAAAATACTCTCGCCCCATTCAATTGGTCTAGCAGATCATCAATGCGGGGTAATGGGTATTTGTTTTTGAGCGTCTGTTTGTTGAGGTCTCGGTAATCAACACACAATAGAAGAGTACTGTCTGACTTTGGGACAAATACTACAGCTGCACCCCAACTAGAAAAGCTAGGTCTGATCAGACCCTTCCATAGCAGTTGACGAGTTTAATCGCCTAATTCTTTTTTTTCCTTTGGAGTCATTCTTCTAATTGGATGTACACTATAAGAAAAACTGCATATAGCAGCGGCAGAATCCGCTTCTAATCCGTCGCTAAACAGGCCTTAGCGACGGATTTCCTACATAACGGTGTGTTTGCTAAAAACCATGACGGTATTTGTGTCAGATTTAGCGACGGAATTTAGCTTGAGTTTTCCGACATTTTTCCGTCATTTTACTAATTGCATAATAAAAATAAAATTGTATTTATTGATTTAATTTTAATTTATATACCGACTTTTTACCGACGGATAATTAATTTATAATAAAATATTATTTATAAAAAACGTTGGTAAATCCTTACTAATTACCAATGCGTTAGCGACGAAAATTAAATTAAGGTAAACTTAACCTCCCTTTTTTTGTTGGTAATCCGCTGCTATTCCCCTTCTGATCTCTGTGTGTGTGTGTGTGTGTATAGGCACACACACACACACACACACATAGTCATCACACACATAATTTGTGTTCCATTCAATACACAATTCCTAATGTAAATACAGCACAATTAATATCAACACATACATCTCATAATCAATGTGTTATATTAATCACTCATCTCATAATCAACATTCAATATTACATTTTTTTCAAATAGAATATTTTCAAATCTTATTTTACTCTCATTAATTTACATATGTTATAACAAGAAAATCAATATCATCAATTCATTAGAACAAATTCATTGCTTCACTATTCACAACCTTCCTTCACCTCAAACTCATTCCTTGTAATCCTTGCTATTTCTTTTCAACCATCCACGAATATACTTGCTTTTTTCAGGAATATACTTCACTCATCGTAAATTAGCATCTGCTATTTTTTTAAGAGATTGTTCCAAATCATCCAAGAGCTGATGAGGATTAGGAACTTGCTAGCTTAGGATACAGGCGCAGTTAATCTTTTTCCAGATCCACTTCCATCAAGACGTCTCCTAGTCTACATGGTAAAAGTAGCATATGTAAATAAACAAAAATATAAAATAATACTCAGTGCAATAAAAAATTCAAATGATGATTAAAACTTCAGCAAATGCCGACTTAATAAAGTAATAATACATTTCAGGTCATCTCTAAAGTTACCCACACTTATTTATTAAACAATAATCATATATCATCACCATCACGAAATATTTCCAAATTCTGCCTCAACTTTCCCAACACAACTCAACTCGCCCACTTATAAAATTCATCCAAAACAAGCAGTCAAAAAATTAAAACAGAAAATGAACCCCATACCCTTGATATTTCTATGCGCTATAACTCTTATATTATCAGCATTAACTTATGGAGACAAAGAAAGCAAAAAGGGATATAACAGCATACAGGTTATCGACCCAGAGTATGGTGTAGGCTACCATACTTTCCATGCTGCCACATGGTCTCCAACTTGTACCCTCATACTTGCCCTTACAGCTGCTTCATGGACTGCTCCCTTTGCAGGCCTGTTTACCAAGCACTTTCCTTTTTAAAAAATTAATCTAGGCAGCCTTCTTAAATAATATATGCTAAAAGTATGTTCATTTTCAAATGTATCATGTACAACAAACATGTTTCAATATGACAGGGGCACTTGATTAAGTCAGCATACAGGTTTCAACATTAAATAATATATCCTAATTTCTCCTTCATGTTAAGCATGTAGGTTTCATTGAAAACTGTTGCAGCATCATTGAGAAGACAACTGTAAATTGCTAGCACTTGAAAGAACGTATCAATTGGTAACAACGTCTTTTAGTCATCAGTAACTTCACAGTATTGATGAACATACAATTACTGGTGTCTAGAATCAGAACATGAACACCATGGCAGTTTTTTCTTCAGTTGTTAATGCACTATGATTTTGTGTAATGACCGTAGGCTCTAAAAGACCAGGTACAAGTTTATGAATACAGAATCGTAATTGAAATAGATTACAACTCCTATTTACGTACGGATTGAATCAACTATATCATTTTACAGTTGAAAAGGGGGACCGAAAGGTTCAAACTTGAATCTTTGTTAAACCAAATAACCAACTTAATCAGATCTCAAACTTCAAACTACCAAAAAATCTTCCAAATCTAAGAATACCAGAATTCAGCGACAACCCCAAATAGACATTAGAAAAAATCGATTTTGAAATACCTGGAGAATCGGTTATGGGAACTGTGTTTGAATTGGATTGTTGAAGAAGGAGCGATTTGATTTCGTGGTGAAGGCGGCCATAAATTTTAAGCAGATTAGGGTTCTTGCGATTTGGTGGAAGGGGAAAGTAATCGACGTAATTTTTTTTTTGAAGGACGAGGCCATTAAAATGCGAAGGGGTAATTTTGATTTTGGGGAAAAAAGATTTGCAGCGTTAGTTTTAAGTGTGGAAGGTGAAACTATTTTGTTTCTGGAGCCAATTATTTTGGCCCTTTCCGCCTAAACTTAAGTAAAAATATGAAAATTGAACTTGGAGCCAAAAGCATTAACTAGAATCAAACAAAAATTAAAGTATAGATTATTATTATGTCTAATTTACTAACTATTCATAACTAACTATAATAAAATATTAAATTTAAATTTAGTTAGTGATTATAAACAATAATTATGAATTATAAATTATTTATTTGTAATCATTTATTATAATTTATGGATAATTAACCCTTCTAAGTTTTCAATTATTAATTATCGTTTATAAATTATTTAACCGTATACTTAATATTTGTTATTAACTATAAATTGTTTGTTACTATAAGAAATAATAAATATTTTTAATTATTTTACCACAAACATATGTAAAAAGTAAAATTGCTTCTAAACAATTCATGGTAACTTATTATTTAATTGGAACCAATGTTTTTTATAACCTCTTAAATAGCGATTACAAGGTTAGTAGGTAATTATTAGGAATAAATTTGTCAAAACTTGTTGCTTTAGTTTGTTATATGAAAAGTTTGTTATCATGAACAAGCAGAAAGTCATTGATTATCAAAATAAATTCAGTTAAACAATGAATATTAATCTATTTATTAATTATTACCTTTTATTTATATTTTATAGTAATTAATAATTAATCGATACTAACTATTTAATATTATTTACTTTTAATAGTAATTATTTACTAGTACAACCGCATAATGGTGGGAAAATCGACTTCTAGAGATTATGAGTTTGCACTATTAAGGCTTCAATTGAATGCTCAGCTTCTATAAAGTATCACATTTTCTATTAAAATAAATGCCAAATTTATGTACTAATAAATTTAGTAGAGTATTTAACCTTCTTTTTTTGTTTCGGCAACTAATGCTAAATTAAAGCATTTTCTATTTTCATTTTGAGGTTTCTGTTTCCTAAGACAACCATTCATGAATCTTAAAACATGTGATAATAATCAAGCATTTGCACAATTCCTACAGTTTACTTATATGATTAATATTTGAGTTTGGAAAGTTTTTATGATACATTTATACACTAATAGTAATTTATTCATGCTATTACTATAGCGGTTCAAAGAGAAAAACGTTAAAAATAGAAAATATAACTCACAATAAATTGGAACATCTAATGTTGGATCAATAATATTGCGTTTAATAGCATTTACAAAATATTCTTATATTTTTCCTTATTCTACAAATATAAAATAAATTAAAATAATTTTACAATCGATGACTTACTAAAACTAAATTCATAGTCATATAAAATAATCAGACGCTAGAATTAGTAAGTTAATTTAAAGCAATTACAAATAGGCAACAAATGATAAATTTGTTGAAGAGAATTCGTAAAATGCCAAAAAAGATAACTATAATTACACACTAATAAAAATTGGTCATAAATGCACACAAAGAAAGAAAATACAAGGAATTGATATAAGGCTTGTCATGATTATTCAATAGACATTGTAATTAATGCATCATACAAAGGAGGACAAAATGGGTACTGTAAAAAAGCTTCAGACAGACGAAGTTATCAAACGCTCAGTAGAATTAAGAAAAACCGACAAAGTCGGTTTGATTATTTATTATTAAAATATTATTAACATTAATTATTTAAAATTTATATTTACTTATTAATGAGAGCGGGATCTAAAATTTTAGGATGCCACTTTTTTTTAGTAACAGGAAGGTTTTCATACTTTTTACGTAGATCTGTGTTTATTAAGTTTTAGGAATTTATGATTAGCAATAGGTGGTTTTTTTAACAAATACTAAAATATATAGTTATAGAACTTATATTTCCATTTTTTTCTAACATTTTTTAATTCTACACAAATTTGAATATTACATGTAATTTAAAATTATCTGAAACTTTGATTTTTTTTTCAATATTAAATTGGATTTTTATTTTGATATTAATAATCATTTGTAAAAAATATTTTTATTCCAACCGTTAAAAAAATGAAGTCTGGTTAAAGTTTGTTTATTGCAACTAGAGGAAACTCATTGTTCTTAAAAATGTGTTTGTGTGAAAACCCGTAACTTCCCCGTAAAGGAAAGCGACAGATAGTTCGAGAACAAGTCACAACAGAACGCATACAGAAGAACATTTCATTGTATATTACAACAATGCATCAGATTACAAGAATATACAGAGTATGAATAAATATTACACAGAAATATCAGAGATTTAAATTACATTCAAATACATAGCAGCGGAAAATAATACAATACACAACTAGAAGAGATATACGGATACAAAGCTTTCCGGATATCATTCCAGCTGTAAACCAGGATCCTGTGAATATAAATCTGCAAAGCCAAAACTACTAGCTGCCCGTGTCAAAATAAGGGCACCCAGAGTTTAGGTTAAAACAATAAACTCCAGGTCAGTCATGTGACTGGTGTGAGAACTAAAACAGTTATTAATCTTTATTTTAAAGTTAGGTAAATCAAGGGACCACGCCGTATAGCACGGAACGGGTTTCCTCCCAAGAATACCAGTGCATAAAACAAACAGCGCAATGCTAAATAAAGAAAAATGAAGCTGTTATAAGACCCAGGTCCCATCACACAATGCAACGCAGCCGAGGATAGGGTTTTCCCTTATAACAGCCAAAGGATGCTTGATCCGGTTAAAACAAATCATTTGACACTATTATAAGTGCATAGTGTATAAAACAACTTCAAATCATAAGTATCAATCATAGGCGGCATGGGTACCATATATCATGTCGCCATACTAGTTCTACAATCAAAACCGCAAATGTCACGTATTTGGAGATTGGATTTCCGTCTATGAACTGAGGCCAGGGATCGTCCTTTACCGATTCGAGACAATCTAGCCCATGTCTCCGGAACAGCCGCAACTGCCCCTTGGAGCGACAGGGCCGGTCCACCGATGTGGATTATAGTGCCTGAACAATACGTTCCTCCGCCCTTTGGGGCGTAAATGAGCCAACTAAATGACTCCATCGGTTCGAGAACGACCGATCAATCCGAGGCGCCTCGCAACAACAACAACCACATAAGTCAAACTCGTCAGGGCGTGTAAAACCACTGACGCCACTTCTAGCTAGAAAGAAACGCATGTCCTCCCTGAGGTCCTCTCCCGTTTTTGGTTCATACCGGGTGTGAAACTCGCGAAGTAAACGTTACACAAAGCTACGCCACAAAGGCCGTGCTTCGATCATCACCACAAGACTTTGCTTTTCAACAGAAGCCTCGATCAATTGCCACTTAGGCATGCCACACAGGCAATTCACTCCATGCGTTTGATATCCATCAATATATAACCCCTGAGCTCATACGTCTCAGAGAAGGGCGTTAAGCAAGAGAATAAATTCTCCGCCGCCAAACAGATATATATTTAATAGAGATCAATCACACG
This sequence comes from Allium sativum, assembly GCA_030737875.1. Classification (NCBI taxonomy): domain Eukaryota; kingdom Viridiplantae; phylum Streptophyta; class Magnoliopsida; order Asparagales; family Amaryllidaceae; genus Allium; species Allium sativum. Next base: position 969,458,714 of record CM060920.1, read on the forward strand.
GACTAAAATCCAATGTCAGGCACACAGTCCATTTACAAGTCCGTTCTGGGTCTGAACGAAACCGGAGGCACCTAGTACCCCGCATATCCATCGATCTCCAAGTACGTCTGGACGATCACCAACTGTTTCCATCTTCTTGGGTGTACAGCCCAATCAAGATCATCAGTAATCACCCAAACGACGTGAAGACTTCCGGTCTTCGACCACCGTCTTCATCTTCGACTTATCGTCGTATCAGTTATTCAGAATGGGATAAACCCGGTCTTTCCGAATAACTCGCGTATATTTTAAATAAGTGTTACACAAACACAACATACGCCTCATTCCAATTCATTAGTCACTAACCGTAAATGAATCAAGAGAATAATTCCCCAAATATTAACCCCGAAGGCCGAAACCAACATCAGATCAATATTCAGAAAACCATTCTGCTTGGCTAACCGACAGTTAGTTTCTAAATTTCACATTCATAGGGAAAGGTTCCCATTAATTTTATCCAAGATAAATTCCTTGAATTTATTCTTTATTCCATTTTTGAATCTCAATTCAAACTAGTCGGGATGAGAGAACCTTACCGAAGTAATTATTTATTTTAATTTCCCCATCCCAACCTATTTATCCCACGAAGTAAAACTGGTAATACTTCATATCTAACACCACAGTGTTATCAGTAAATTCAATTACCATTTCACGTTCAAATCTAATTAAAGATTTAACTATCGCCTGGAGAAGAACTGGTGATACCCCATTTTCGATCATTTCAATCTAATTAAAGATTCATTAAAACTCCACTTAGTTTTAATCGTTAACTGGGTTAAAGAATCCGTGTCATTTAAAAACACGGTTCACGATAAACCCAAAGTCACATTCCATTGATTATCGGGTTAAAGAACGAGTGTTATTTAAAACACTGTCCACGATAAACCCAAAAATCAATATCAATTCAATTCCAATTAAATACTATTTAATTGGTACACTTCATTAAATCTAAATAAAAAGATTTAATCTTTTCTCAACTGGGTTCAAGAACAGTGTTAGTGAAGACACCATTCATGACAAACCCAAATCACATTTGGTATTCAATACAAGGCTCTGAATAGAAAATATATCGGCTTATATTCAATATCAAATTCTACGACTAACAAATGTCGTATTGGAAATAATGATATAAATGTATATCTTTCAAATTTCCATAACAACATCTGTATAATCACGAATTCCAACATCGAAATATTCCGAAGACAATTTCGATTCAAATCCACTCCAATGCAATCATTGGAAATTCTGGTTATTTTTAAAGCCCTTTTCAAATTCAATTTATTTATTTAAAAATAAATAGAATTATAATTCTAGTTCAAAACTAGTTCATTTCGATAAAAATCTATTTTTATCTTTTCAAATATGGAGTTTTTCATCCCAATTCTTTCTAAATCATTTCTTATGATTTTACACAAATTATTACTATTTTTAATAATTTTATCAAGGCCCGTACAGTCGATTTCCACCAACGGCCATCGAACTGCACTTATAGCGACCTTTTTCAAATTTGATTTGGACATAATTCCAAATCCAACCGTTAGATTTCAAATTTCCAATATTCGTTAGAAAGCTCTTTTCGATACGAACCCAACGGTTCCGGTTTTAGGAGAATCCGACGGTCGGATCTCCCGTAATGTCCGTTTGAAATAAATGGTCGAAATTCGCGAACTGCCGCGGCGCGGCGCGTTCTATTCAGGCCATTATATTATATATATAATATATATATAATATATATTTCGTCGATTTCTATTTAAAACGAATTATATAAATAGTTTTAAATTCGTTTCAAAAGCAATTTCAACTTCCATTTCAATTCAAATCAAAATTGAATTCTTCTTTATAAATTCGTTTTAAAATTCATTTCTATTCAATTCAATTTGAATTCATTTCAATTTGTTTCCAATTCAATTCGATTCGAATTCGTTTCGTTTGCTATTCAATTGAAATCAAATTCGTTTTCCATTTAAATTCGAATTCATTATATATTCAATTCATTTCGAAATCGTCTTATATTCAATTCATTTCGAAATCGTTATATATTTAATTCATTTCGATTTCGTTTCAAAATATGCGTTTTCGAAATCACTTTTCAATATGTATTTTAAAATGAATAAAATCGATATAAATATCGTTCACGTCAAAATGGCGTCAATCTAACCAACACGGCTTCATATATTTCTATTTTCAAATATTCTATTCAACAAATGAATATTTATTTTTGTCGACACACGACTAATCTCAACGAATGAGTACTGTCCATGTGTGACAATTTTTATTAAATTATTTCGTTCAACACATGACTAATCTCAATGGATGAGTACAGTCAACACATGAACCTTTATTTTATATTGATAAAGATGCAAATTTTATTATTAAAATATTTCGTTCAACACATGACTAATCTCAACGAATGAGTACAGTCAACACATGAACCTTTATTTTATATTGATAAAGATGCAAATTTTATTATTAAAATATTTCGTTCAACACATGACTAATCTCAACGAATGAGTACAGTCAACACATGAACCTTTATTTTATAATATTCTTTATTTTTCAAATTGGAATGAGGCCCAATCAATTACCATATAAAGTTAATTATATGGATTTTCATACAACACATGTATAATAGCATTGAAAAATAATCAACCATCAACCAAAGTGCACTACACTGTATAAGGATCAAATATAGATATCTAACGCTTATAACAGCCTGTCAATCAATCGATCGACATATTTAATCAATCAGGATGAGTGAACTTCATATTTCATCCCAACACCCGTGTGGGGTTTCAAACAATCAACCAAATATTTTATTCGTGCAGTTGGGCGATGTGTAAAATTTATCGACCCAATCAATGTCCTTCAAATAGGTGTACATAAACAAACCGTCTGGTTTGTAAATGAATATTTATTTATTCACATTCACGTTAAAAATTATATTTTTAACGATAAAAACATTTTATTCCAACATATGAATTTCTATTCAGTTCATTCTTTAAATAAAATGATATTTTTATTTTTCTAACATATTTTAGAAAATTTCAGCGGCATAACGGCACGATACTAGAAACGGGACAAGGCCTAGCCTTATCCCCGGTCTAGTGAAGGCCCACGCCATTCACACATCAATCAAATCCATTCATTTCACCACACAGTTCAATTTCAATCAAATGATCTAACTAATTTTTGCAATCAAACAAACAAGTCCATGGTCTGTGGACGATTGTGTCGGTTGCTACTAAGCACCGTCTGCATCCTAGTATATATATATATAACTAGAAAAATGAATTGAAAGGTGAGAAATTCTCACAGATAGCTATCCTAGCTCCACGGCACTTCATTGATAGAAATCTTCATCGCTATCGCATCTTCGTCATCTTCGCTGTTGTAGTCACTACATATGTAAAAATCGAATTTTTACTTTGCTATTCAATATATAAAAATCGAATTTTTACTACGATGTTATATAGATAAAAATTATATTTTCACAACGATGTTCATATAGTAAAGATTATATTTTTCTCACTCTATTCTATATATAAAAATTATATTTTTATATATCTACTTCTAATATAAAGATCGAATTTTTATATCATCGCTTTAAAAATCACATTTTTATTTCGATGTTCAATATATAAAAATCACATTTTTACTTCAACACATATATAATAAAAATCAGATTTTTATTTCGCTACATATATAAAGATAAAAATTTTATATTCTCTATTATATAAAAATCATATTTTTATTACTTCTACATTATAGAAATCATATTTTTATTACTTCTACATAATAAAGATCGAATTTTTATTATCTATATTATATAAAGATTATATTTTTATATTCATACCTTGTATAAAAATTCTATTTTCAACTCCTCTTTAATGAACAAAACCAAATCTTTACTCATATCGACACCCTATAAAATCCGCAATATTTTTTTTATTGATATCATATCATAAAAGTCCCATTTCATCATCTAATCTTTTATATAATTAAACTGATTTTATTTATAATTAAACTAATTACAAAAATAATTAGATAATGATAGAAAAGAAGCTCACCGTTAAAAGGGCTTCTTCCTCTGCAAATTATTCCAGGAAAACTCGAAAAAAAACCCCATCCTCGTTGCCTCTTGCGAACGCTGCCTCGTCAAACCGGAGGTCGATCCTCCACCGGCGATAGAAGCGCCGGAGTGGCCTTCTCCTTCCCCAGCGGTGGCGTGGATGTGGGTAGTCGGAGCTACGGGATTCCGTGGGTTTGGGGCTTTAGCGGAAAAGGGGGAGGAGAGAGAGGGGAGGTGCGGGAATCGTCGGAAGGGAGCAAGGGGGGGTCGGCGACGAGGCGGAGCGGTGGTGGTTGGGAGCGACGCGTAGATCGGTGGAGTTGTTTTTTTCTCTATTCTGCATCGGGGAGAGAGAGTGAGGAGAGTCAAACGGGGGGGGGGGGGGGTTTATATATAAATTATTTTATTAATATTTTAATTCAAAAAAACAACTTTTATTTTCGACTTTCAAAACGAGACCCACCGCCTGTCGTCTATAGCGTTTTACCCCCGTTCCGAACACAATGGGATATGTATCGCAAGCTGATTTGATCGTTCAAATCAGTTTCCGTTAAATTTACATTTAAATCTCTATATTGAATTTTAAACGCGTATTTCAATTTACCGGGGTCCCATACGAACTCTAAAGATTCTAGAAAAATATTTTCTAGCCTCGTATTGACGATACGGTCCTAACAAAACTAGTTTTGTCGAATTCTGAGACCGTTGGAAAAATGGCCATTTTCCAGTCGATTAAAATCAACTGAAACTGGTCAAACGCGTTTTCCTTTGCCACGCTCACATATTGAATCGAAAATTTATGAAATTTGAAACCTAACAATAACTTGACACCACGGACCCAACAAAACTGGTTTCGTCGAAATCCGAGGTCATTTGCAAAATGTCCATTTTTAAGGGCCTGAATTCCATAGCGACTATTCAGAATTTTCAACTGGACGTATCTTTTGATTCCCGCTATGAAATTTTGATTTTTCGGATTCGTTGGAAAGATATTACCAATTAGATCCTAATGTTTTTGGTTTCACTAAAATCCGGATTGTTTTGCACCTGGTACATTCAATTGAAATTTGAAATCGAATTATCGAACTATCGCGCTATTTTCAATTCTATTTATAATTATATATAATTATTTATATTCTAACGACGACGTATATAATATATACGTTTGAATTCCATTCAAAATAAATTTCTCGTCGATATTATTTAAAATAATTCTTTTTAAATAATCAAAATTCGCTAAAATTGCCAAAATAAAAATTTTAAACTGGCCCAGATTTTCGGGTTGTTACAATCTCCCCCACTTAAAACTTTTCGTCCCCGAAAAGGAACAAAGTCGAAAGTGGTTTGATCAATCAACTCTACGTTCGATCTGGCTTCCATTCTCCAACTTTTCAGTTTCTGAGAAATTTCAAAAATTTCAAAAATTTGGCTAACACCCTAAATTTTTGAAAAAATTCGCCATAACCTCCCCTGCAATGGGAGCATCGGGAAATCTCAAATAGCTTCCCCGGTCCTTCAGATCTCAAAAAGAAAAAGAAAAAGCCAAGCGGCTAGCCAATAGGCTCATAAAATCATCATCACCCAAACAAAACAGTAAATTATGTAGTAAACATGTACCTATTTGTCGGGCAAACAAAATTTATTCGCTGGCTCTAGCCTCCTTGCTATGACCTGTTCAATGTAAGTAGATGTACATGCAAGCAAATGCGACCAATTTTCAATATAATTCAATATGTGATTCAATTAGGCTAAATGGCTAAAAATTAGCAAACAAATAAACAAACAACACAAACATCAATCAATTAGTTGATTAGAGTTTCAAATTCATAATTTTGATACATATACAAAAATCACATTTTTGATGCCAAATCACAACAATAGGCCCTATCTAATTTTTGGTTCTCACACCAATCAATAGGAAATATATAGATATTACACGTTCGTCACTCGAATATAAATTCTGATGATGATATATCAATCATCAGAATCACCCCCGGGCGACTAGAGTGTGATCCTATATCTATCCAATATATTAAAACTTTGAATATACGTTTGCAAGGCATATATGCAAATTCTTTATATACCGAATTGTCCAAAATCAATATAAATAAATAATCAAATACGAATAGTTGATTTAGATTTTCAAAAAAAAAATTGTTTTCACTTGAAAAATATACTCTTCACACTCGTTCTAGGATACTACTGATCCTATCTCTAACGAGTCATTCTCATTGGATATTACTAATCCAATATCTGATGAATTCTTTCGTACGGTTCCAATGTGCCTTGTTCTCTGCTTTGTAAACCAAAGCTCTGATACCAACTGTGAAATCCCGTAACTTCCCCGTAAAGGAAAGCGCGGATAGTTCGAGAACAAGCCACAACAGAACGCATACAGAAGAACATTTCATTGTATATTACAACAATGCATCAGATTACAAGAATATACAGAGTATGAATAAATATTACACAGAAATATCAGAGATTTAAATTACATTCAAATACATAGCAGCGGAAAATAATACAATACACAACTAGAAGAGATATACGAATACAAAGCTTTTCGGATATCATTCCAGCTGTAAACCAGGATCCTGTGAATATAAATCTGCAAAACCAAAACTACTAGCTGCCCGTGTTAAAATAAGGGCACCCAGATTTTAGGTTAAAACAATAAACTCCAGGTCAGTCATGTGACTGGTGTGAGAACTAAAACAGTTATTAATCTTTATTTTAAAGTTAGGTAAATCAAGGGACCACGCCGTATAGCACGGAACGGGTTTCCTCCCAAGAATACCAGTGCATAAAACAAACAGCGCAATGCTAAATAAAGAAAAATGAAGCTGTTATAAGACCCAGGTCCCATCACACAATGCAACGCAGCCGAGGATAGGGTTTTCCCTTATAACAGCCAAAGGATGCTTGATACGGTTAAAACAAATCATTTGACACTATTATAAGTGCATAGTGTATAAAACAACTTCAAATCATAAGTATCAATCATAGGCGGCATGGGTACCATATATCATGTCGCCATACTAGTTCTACAATCAAAACCGCAAATGTCACGTATTTGGAGATTGGATTTCCGTCTATGAACCGAGGCCAGGGATCGTCCTTTACCGATTCGAGACAATCTAGCCCATGTCTCCGGAACAGCCGCAACTGCCCCTTGGAGCGACAGGGCCGGTCCACCGATGTGGATTATAGTGCCTGAACAATACGTTCCTCCGCCCTTTGGGGCGTAAATGAGCCAACTAAATGACTCCATCGGTTCGAGAACGACCGATCAATCCGAGGCGCCTCGCAACAGCAACAACCACATAAGTCAAACTCGTCAGGGCGTGTAAAACCACTGACGCCACTTCTAGCTAGAAAGAAACGCATGTCCTCCCTGAGGTTCTCTCCCGTTTTTGGTTCATACCGGGTGTGAAACTCGCGAAGTAAACGTTACACAAAGCTACGCCACAAAGGCCGTGCTTCGATCATCACCACAAGACTTTGCTTTTCAACAGAAGCCTCGATCAATTGCCACTTAGGCATGCCACACAGGCAATTCACTCCATGCGTTTGATATCCATCAATATATAACCCCTGAGCTCATACGTCTCAGAGAAGGGCGTTAAGCAAGAGAATAAATTCTCCGCCGCCAAACAGATATATATTTAATAGAGATCAATCACACGGACTAAAATCCAATGTCAGGCACACAGTCCATTTACAAGTCCGTTCTGGGTCTGAACGAAACCGGAGGCACCTAGTACCCCGCATATCCATCGATCTCCAAGTACGTCTGGACGATCACCAACTGTTTCCATCTTCTTGGGTGTACAGCCCAATCAAGATCATCAGTAATCACCCAAACGACGTGAAGACTTCCGGTCTTCGACCACCGTCTTCATCTTCGACTTATCGTCGTATCAGTTATTCAGAATGGGATAAACCCGGTCTTTCCGAATAACTCGCGTATATTTTAAATAAGTGTTACACAAACACAACATACGCCTCATTCCAATTCATTAGTCACTAACCGTAAATGAATCAAGAGAATAATTCCCCAAATATTAACCCCGAAGGCCGAAACCAACATCAGATCAATATTCAGAAAACCATTCTGCTTGGCTAACCGACAGTTAGTTTCTAAATTTCACATTCACAGGGAAAGGTTCCCATTAATTTTATCCAAGATAAATTCCTTGAATTTATTCTTTATTCCATTTTTGAATCTCAATTCAAACTAGTCGGGATGAGCGAACCTTACTGAAGTAATTATTTATTTTAATTTCCCCATCCCAACCTATTTATCCCATGAAGTAAAACTGGTAATAATTCATATCTAACACCACAGTGTTATCGGTAAATTCAATTACCATTTCACGTTCAAATCTAATTAAAGATTTAACTATCGCCTGGAGAAGAACTGGTGATACCCCATTTTCGATCATTTCAATCTAATTAAAGATTCATTAAAACTCCACTTAGTTTTAATCGTTAACTAGGTTAAAGAATCCGTGTCATTTAAAAACACGGTTCACGATAAACCCAAAGTCACATTCCATTGATTATCGGGTTAAAGAACGAGTGTTATTTAAAACACTGTCCACGATAAACCCAAAAATCAATATCAATTCAATTCCAATTAAATACAATTTTATTGGTACACTTCATTAAATATATATAAAAAGATTTAATCTTTTCTCAACTGGGTTCAAGAACAGTGTTAGTGAAGACACCATTCACGACAAACCCAAATCACATTTGGTATTCAATACAAGGCTCTGAATAGAAAATATATCGGCTTATATTCAATATCAAATTCTACGACTAACAAATGTCGTATTGGAAATAATGATATAAATGTATATCTTTCAAATTTCCATAACAACATCTGTATAATCACGAATTCCAACATCGAAATATTCCGAAGACAATTTCGATTCAAATCCACTCCAATGCAATCATTGGAAATTCTGGTTATTTTTAAAGCCCTTTTCAAATTCAATTTATTTATTTAAAAATAAATAGAATTATAATTCTAGTTCAAAACTAGTTCATTTCGATAAAAATCTATTTTTATCTTTTCAAATATGGAGTTCTTCATCCCAATTTTTTCTAAATCATTTCTTATGATTTTACACAAATTATTACTATTTTTAATAATTTTATCAAGGCCCGTACAGTCGATTTCCACCAACGGCCATCGAACTGCACTTATAGCGACCTTTTTCAAATTTGATTTGGACATAATTCCAAATCCAACCGTTAGATTTCAAATTTCCAATATTCGTTAGAAAGCTCTTTTCGATACGAACCCAACGGTTCCGGTTTTAGGAGAATCCGACGGTCGAATCTCCCGTAATGTCCGTTTGAAATAAATGGTCGAAATTCGCGAACTGCCGCGGCGCGGCGCGTTCTATTCAGGCCATTATATTATATATATAATATATATATAATATATATTTCGTCGATTTCTATTTAAAACGAATTATATAAATAGTTTTAAATTCGTTTCAAAAGCAATTTCAACTTCCATTTCAATTCAAATCAAAATTGAATTCTTCTTTATAAATTCGTTTTAAAATTCATTTCTATTCAATTCAATTTGAATTCATTTCAATTTGTTTCCAATTCAATTCGATTCGAATTCGTTTCGTTTGCTATTCAATTGAAATCAAATTCGTTTTCCATTTCAATTCGAATTCATTATATATTCAATTCATTTCGAAATCGTGTTATATTCAATTCATTTCGAAATCGTTATATATTTAATTCATTTCGATTTCGTTTCAAAATATGCGTTTTCGAAATCACTTTTCAATATGTATTTTAAAATGAATAAAATCGATATAAATATCGTTCACGTCAAAATGGCGTCAATCTAACCAACACGGCTTCATATATTTCTATTTTCAAATATTCTATTCAACAAATGAATATTTATTTTTGTCGACACACGACTAATCTCAACGAATGAGTACTGTCCATGTGTGACAATTTTTATTAAATTATTTCGTTCAACACATGACTAATCTCAATGGATGAGTACAGTCAACACATGAACCTTTATTTTATATTGATAAAGATGCAAATTTTATTATTAAAATATTTCGTTCAACACATGACTAATCTCAACGAATGAGTACAGTCAACACATGAACCTTTATTTTATATTGATAAAGATGCAAATTTTATTATTAAAATATTTCGTTCAACACATGACTAATCTCAACGAATGAGTACAGTCAACACATGAACCTTTATTTTATAATATTCTTTATTTTTCAAATTGGAATGAGGCCCAATCAATTACCATATAAAGTTAATTATATGGATTTTCATACAACACATGTATAATAGCATTGAAAAATAATCAACCATCTACCAAAGTGCACTACACTGTATAAGGATCAAATATAGATATCTAACGCTTATAACAGCCTGTCAATCAATCAATCGACATATTTAATCAATCAGGATGAGTGAACTTCATATTTCATCCCAACACCCGTGTGGGGTTTCAAACAATCAACCAAATATTTTATTCGTGCAGTTGGGCGATGTGTAAAATTTATCGACCCAATCAATGTCCTTCAAATAGGTGTACATAAACAAACCGTCTGGTTTGTAAATGAATATTTATTTATTCACATTCACGTTAAAAACTATATTTTTAACGATAAAAACATTTTATTCCAACATATGAATTTCTATTCAGTTCATTCTTTAAATAAAATGATATTTTTATTTTTCTAACATATTTTAGAAAATTTCCACGGCATAACGACATGATACTAGAAACGGGACAAGGCCTAGCCTTATCCCCGGTCTAGTGAAGGCCCACGCCATTCACACATCAATCAAATCCATTCATTTCACCACACAGTTCAATTTCAATCAAATGATCTAACTAATTTTTGCAATCAAACAAACAAGTCCATGGTCTGTGGACGATTGTGTCGGGTGCTACTAAGCACCGTCTGCATCCTAATATATATATATAACTAGAAAAATGAATTGAAAGGTGAGAAATTCTCACAGATAGCTATCCTAGCTCCACGGCACTTCATTGATAGAAATCTTCATCGCTATCGCATCTTCGTCATCTTCGCTGTTGTAGTCACTACATATGTAAAAATCGAATTTTTACTTTGCTATTCAATTTATAAAAATCGAATTTTTACTACGATGTTATATAGATAAAAATTATATTTTCACAACGATGTTCATATAGTAAAGATTATATTTTTCTCACTCTATTCTATATATAAAAATTATATTTTTATATATCTACTTCTAATATAAAGATCGAATTTTTATATCATCGCTTTAAAAATCACATTTTTATTTCGATGTTCAATATATAAAAATCACATTTTTACTTCAACACATATATAATAAAAATCAGATTTTTATTTCGCTACATATATAAAAATAAAAATTTTATATTCTCTATTATATAAAAATCATATTTTTATTACTTCTACATTATAGAAATCATATTTTTATTACTTCTACATAATAAAGATCGAATTTTTATTATCTATATTATATAAAGATTATATTTTTATATTCATACCTTGTATAAAAATTCTATTTTCAACTCCTCTTTAATGAACAAAACCAAATCTTTACTCATATCGACACCCTATAAAATCCGCAATATTTTTTTTATTGATATCATATCATAAAAGTCCCATTTCATCATCTAATCTTTTATATAATTAAACTGATTTTATTTATAATTAAACTAATTACAAAAATAATTAGATAATGATAGAAAAGAAGCTCACCGTTAAAAGGGCTTCTTCCTCTGCAAATCATTCCAGGAAAACTCGAAAAAAAACCCATCCTCGTTGCCTCTTGCGAACGCTGCCTCGTCAAACCGGAGGTCGATCCTCCACCGGCGATTGAAGCGCCGGAGTGGCCTTCTCCTTCCCCAGCGGTGGCGTGGATGTGGGTAGTCGGAGCTACGGGATTCCGTGGGTTTGGGGCTTCAGCGGAAAAGGGGGAGGAGAGAGAGGGGAGGTGCGGGAATCGTCGGAAGGGAGCAAGGGGGGGTCGGCGACGAGGCGGAGCGGTGGTGGTTGGGAGCGACGCGTAGATCGGTGGAGTTGTTTTTTTCTTTATTCTGCATCGGGGAGAGAGAGTGAGGAGAGTCAAACGGGGGGGGGGGGGGGGGGGGGGTTATATATAAATTATTTTATTAATATTTTAATTCAAAAAAACAACTTTTATTTTCGACTTTCAAAACGAGACCCACCGCCTGTCGTCTATAGCGTTTTACCCCCGTTCCGAACACAATGGGATATGTATCGCAAGCTGATTTGATCGTTTAAATCAGTTTCCGTTAAATTTACATTTAAATCTCTATATTGAATTTTAAACGTGTATTTCAATTTACCGGGGTCCCATACGAACTCTAAAGATTCTAGAAAAATATTTTCTAGCCTCGTATTGACGATATGGTCCTAACAAAACTAGTTTTGTCGAATTCTGAGACCGTTGGAAAAATGGCCATTTTCCAGTCGATTAAAATCAACTGAAACTGGTCAAACGCGTTTTCCTTTGCCACGCTCACATATTGAATCGAAAAATTATGAAATTTAAAACCTAACAATAACTTGACACCACGGACCCAACAAAACTGGTTTCTTCGAAATCCGAGGTCATTTGCAAAATGTCCATTTTTAAGGGCTTGAATTCCATAGCGACTATTCACAATTTTCAACTGGACATATCTTTTGATTCCCGCTATGAAATTTTGATTTTTCGGATTCGTTGGAAAGATATTACCAATTAGATCCTAATGTTTTTGGTTTCACTAAAATCCGGATTGTTTTGCACCCGGTACATTCAATTGAAATTTGAAATCGAATTATCGAACTACCGCGCTATTTTCAATTCTATTTATAATTATATATAATTATTTATATTCTAACGACGACGTTTATAATATATACGTTTGAATTCCATTCAAAATAAATTTCTCGTCGATATTATTTAAAATAATTCTTTTTAAATAATCAAAATTCGCTAAAATTGCCAAAATAAAAATTTTAAACTGGCCCAGATTTTCGGGTTGTTACAATCTCCCCCACTTAAAACTTTTCGTCCCCGAAAAGGAACAAAGTCGAAAGTGGTTTGATCAATCAACTCTACGTTCGATCTGGCTTCCATTCTCCAACTTTTCAGTTTCTGAGAAATTTCAAAAATTTCAAAAATTTGGCTAACACCCTAAATTTTTGAAAAAATTCGCCATAACCTCCCCTGCAATGGGAGCATCGGGAAATCTCAAATAGCTTCCCCGGTCCTTCAGATCTCAAAAAGAAAAAGAAAAAGCCAAGCGGCTAGCCAATAGGCTCATAAAATCATCATCACCCAAACAAAATAGTAAATTATGTAGTAAACATGTACCTATTTGTCGGGCAAACAAAATTTATTCTCTGGCTCTAGCCTCCTTGCTATGACCTGTTCAATGTAAGTAGATGTACATGCAAGCAAATGCGACCAATTTTCAATATAATTCAATATGTGATTCAATTAGGCTAAATGGCTAAAAATTAGCAAACAAATAAACAAACAACACAAACATCAATCAATTAGTTGATTAGAGTTTCAAATTCATAATTTTGATACATATACAAAAATCACATTTTTGATGCCAAATCACAACAATAGGCCCAATCTAATTTTTGGTTCTCACACCAATCAATAGGAAATATATAGATATTACACGTTCGTCACTCGAATATAAATTCTGATGATGATATATCAATCATCAGAATCACCCCCGGGCGACTAGAGTGTGATCCTATATCTATCCAATATATTAAAACTTTGAATATACGTTTGCAAGGCATATATGCAAATTCTTTATATACCGAATTGTCCAAAATCAATATAAATAAATAATCAAATACGAATAGTTGATTTAGATTTTCAAAACAAAATTTGTTTTCACTTGAAAAATATACTCTTCACACTCGTTCTAGGATACTACTGATCCTATCTCTAACGAGTCATTCTCATTGGATATTACTAATCCAATATCTGATGAATTCTTTCGTACGGTTCCAATGTGCCTTGTTCTCTGCTTTGTAAACCAAAGCTCTGATACCAACTGTGAAATCCCGTAACTTCCCCGTAAAGGAAAGCGCGGATAGTTCGAGAACAAGCCACAACAGAACGCATACAGAAGAACATTTCATTGTATATTACAACAATGCATCAGATTACAAGAATATACAGAGTATGAATAAATATTACACAGAAATATCAGAGATTTAAATTACATTCAAATACATAGCAGCGGAAAATAATACAATACACAACTAGAAGAGATATACGGATACAAAGCTTTCCGGATATCATTCCAGCTGTAAACCAGGATCCTGTGAATAAAAATCTGCAAAACCAAAACTACTAGCTGCCCGTGTTAAAATAAGGGCACCCAGAGTTTAGGTTAAAACAATAAACTCCAGGTCAGTCATGCGACTGGTGTGAGAACTAAAACAGTTATTAATCTTTATTTTAAAGTTAGGTAAATCAAGGGACCACGCCGTATAGCACGGAACGGGTTTCCTCCCAAGAATACCAGTGCATAAAACAAACAGCGCAATGCTAAATAAAGAAAAATGAAGCTGTTATAAGACCCAGGTCCCATCACACAATGCAACGCAGTCGAGGATAGGGTTTTCCCTTATAACAGCCAAAGGATGCTTGATACGGTTAAAACAAATCATTTGACACTATTATAAGTGCATAGTGTATAAAACAACTTCAAATCATAAGTATCAATCATAGGCGGCATGGGTACCATATATCATGTCGCCATACTAGTTCTACAATCAAAACCGCAAATGTCATGTATTTGGAGATTGGATTTCCGTCTATGAACCGAGGCCAGGGATCGTCCTTTACCGATTCGAGACAATCTAGCCCATGTCTCCGGAACAGCCGCAACTGCCCCTTGGAGCGACAGGGCCGGTCCACCAATGTGGATTATAGTGCCTGAACAATACGTTCCTCCGCCCTTTGGGGCGTAAATGAGCCAACTAAATGACTCCATCGGTTCGAGAACGACCGATCAATCCGAGGCGCCTCGCAACAGCAACAACCACATAAGTCAAACTCGTCAGGGCGTGTAAAACCACTGACGCCACTTCTAGCTAGAAAGAAACGCATGTCCTCCCTGAGGTCCTCTCCCGTTTTTGGTTCATACCGGGTGTGAAACTCGCGAAGTAAACGTTACACAAAGCTACGCCACAAAGGCCGTGCTTCGATCATCACCACAAGACTTTGCTTTTCAACAGAAGCCTCGATCAATTGCCACTTAGGCATGCCACACAGGCAATTCACTCCATGCGTTTGATATCCATCAATATATAACCCCTGAGCTCATACGTCTCAGAGAAGGGCGTTAAGCAAGAGAATAAATTCTCCGCCGCCAAACAGATATATATTTAATAGAGATCAATCACACGGACTAAAATCCAATGTCAGGCACACAGTCCATTTACAAGTCCGTTCTGGGTCTGAACGAAACAGGAGGCACCTAGTACCCCGCATATCCATCGATCTCCAAGTACGTCTGGACGATCACCAACTGTTTCCATCTTCTTGGGTGTACAGCCCAATCAAGATCATCAGTAATCACCCAAACGACGTGAAGACTTCCGGTCTTCGACCACCGTCTTCATCTTCGACTTATCGTCGTATCAGTTATTCAGAATGGGATAAACCCGGTCTTTCCGAATAACTCGCGTATATTTTAAATAAGTGTTACACAAACACAACATACGCCTCATTCCAATTCATTAGTCACTAACCGTAAATGAATCAAGAGAATAATTCCCCAAATATTAACCCCGAAGGCCGAAACCAACATCAGATCAATATTCAGAAAACCATTCTGCTTGGCTAACTGACAGTTAGTTTCTAAATTTCACATTCATAGGGAAAGGTTCCCATTAATTTTATCCAAGATAAATTCCTTGAATTTATTCTTTATTCCATTTTTGAATCTCAATTCAAACTAGTCGGGATGAGCGAACCTTACCGAAGTAATTATTTATTTTAATTTCCCCATCCCAACCTATTTATCCCATGAAGTAAAACTGGTAATACTTCATATCTAACACCACAGTGTTATCGGTAAATTCAATTACCATTTCACGTTCAAATCTAATTAAAGATTTAACTATCGCCTGGAGAAGAACTGGTGATACCCCATTTTCGATCATTTCAATCTAATTAAAGATTCATTAAAACTCCACTTAGTTTTAATCGTTAACTGGGTTAAAGAATCCGTGTCATTTAAAAACACGGTTCACGATAAACCCAAAGTCACATTCCATTGATTATCGGGTTAAAGAACGAGTGTTATTTAAAACACTGTCCACGATAAACCCAAAAATCAATATCAATTCAATTCCAATTAAATACTATTTAATTGGTACACTTCATTAAATCTAAATAAAAAGATTTAATCTTTTCTCAACTGGGTTCAAGAACAGTGTTAGTGAAGACACCATTCACGACAAACCCAAATCACATTTGGTATTCAATACAAGGCTCTGAATAGAAAATATATCGGCTTATATTCAATATCAAATTCTACGACTAACAAATGTCATATTGGAAATAATGATATAAATGTATATCTTTCAAATTTCCATAACAACATCTGTATAATCACGAATTCCAACATCGAAATATTCCGAAGACAATTTCGATTCAAATCCACTCCAATGCAATCATTGGAAATTCTGGTTATTTTTAAAGCCCTTTTCAAATTCAATTTATTTATTTAAAAATAAATAGAATTATAATTCTAGTTCAAAACTAGTTCATTTCGATAAAAATCTATTTTTATCTTTTCAAATATGGAGTTTTTCATCCCAATTCTTTCTAAATCATTTCTTATGATTTTACACAAATTATTACTATTTTTAATAATTTTATCAAGGCCCGTACAGTCGATTTCCACCAACGGCCATCGAACTGCACTTATAGCGACCTTTTTCAAATTTGATTTGGACATAATTCCAAATCCAACCGTTAGATTTCAAATTTCCAATATTCGTTAGAAAGTTCTTTTCGATACGAACCCAACGGTTCCGGTTTTAGGAGAATCCGACGGTCGGATCTCCCGTAATGTCCGTTTGAAATAAATGGTCGAAATTCGCGAACTGCCGCGGCGCGGCGCGTTCTATTCAGGCCATTATATTATATATATAATATATATAATATATATTTCGTCGATTTCTATTTAAAACGAATTATATAAATAGTTTTAAATTCGTTTCAAAAGCAGTTTCAACTTCCATTTCAATTCAAATCAAAATTGAATTCTTCTTTATAAATTCGTTTTAAAATTCATTTCTATTCAATTCAATTTGAATTCATTTCAATTTATTTCCAATTCAATTCGATTCGAATTCGTTTCGTTTGCTATTCAATTGAAATCAAATTCGTTTTCCATTTCAATTCGAATTCATTATATATTCAATTCATTTCGAAATCGTCTTATATTCAATTCATTTCGATATCGTTATATATTTAATTCATTTCGATTTCGTTTCAAAATATGCGTTTTCGAAATCACTTTTCAATATGTATTTTAAAATGAATAAAATCGATATAAATATCGTTCACGTCAAAATGGCGTCAATCTAACCAACACGGCTTCATATATTTCTATTTTCAAATATTCTATTCAACAAATGAATATTTATTTTTGTCGACACACGACTAATCTCAACGAATGAGTACTGTCCATGTGTGACAATTTTTATTAAATTATTTCGTTCAACACATGACTAATCTCAATGGATGAGTACAGTCAACACATGAACCTTTATTTTATATTGATAAAGATGCAAATTTTATTATTAAAATATTTCGTTCAACACATGACTAATCTCAACGAATGAGTACAGTCAACACATGAACCTTTATTTTATATTGATAAAGATGCAAATTTTATTATTAAAATATTTCGTTCAACACATGACTAATCTCAACGAATGAGTACAGTCAACACATGAACCTTTATTTTATAATATTCTTTATTTTTCAAATTGGAATGAGGCCCAATCAATTACCATATAAAGTTAATTATATGGATTTTCATACAACACATGTATAATAGCATTGAAAAATAATCAACCATCAACCAAAGTGCACTACACTGTATAAGGATCAAATATAGATATCTAACGCTTATAACAGCCTGTCAATCAATCAATCGACATATTTAATCAATCAGGATGAGTGAACTTCATATTTCATCCCAACACCCGTGTGGGGTTTCAAACAATCAACCAAATATTTTATTCGTGCAGTTGGGCGATGTGTAAAATTTATCGACCCAATCAATGTCCTTCAAATAGGTGTACATAAACAAATCGTCTGGTTTGTAAATGAATATTTATTTATTCACATTCACGTTAAAAATTATATTTTTAACGATAAAAACATTTTATTCCAACATATGAATTTCTATTCAGTTCATTCTTTAAATAAAATGATATTTTTATTTTTCTAACATATTTTAGAAAATTTCGGCGGCATAACGGCACGATACTAGAAACGGGACAAGGCCTAGCCTTATCCCCGGTCTAGTGAAGGCCCACGCCATTCACACATCAATCAAATCCATTCATTTCACCACACAGTTCAATTTCAATCAAATGATCTAACTAATTTTTGCAATCAAACAAACAAGTCCATGGTCTGTGGACGATTGTGTCGGGTGCTACTAAGCACCGTCTGCATCCTAATATATATATATAACTAGAAAAATGAATTGAAAGGTGATAAATTCTCACAGATAGCTATCCTAGCTCCACGGCACTTCATTGATAGAAATCTTCATCGCTATCGCATCTTCGTCATCTTCGCTGTTGTAGTCACTACATATGTAAAAATCGAATTTTTACTTTGCTATTCAATATATAAAAATCGAATTTTTACTACGATGTTATATAGATAAAAATTATATTTTCACAACGATGTTCATATAGTAAAGATTATATTTTTCTCACTCTATTCTATATATAAAAATTATATTTTTATATATCTACTTCTAATATAAAGATCGAATTTTTATATCATCGCTTTAAAAATCACATTTTTATTTCGATGTTCAATATATAAAAATCACATTTTTACTTCAACACATATATAATAAAAATCAGATTTTTATTTCGCTACATATATAAAAATAAAAATTTTATATTCTCTATTATATAAAAATCATATTTTTATTACTTCTACATTATAGAAATCATATTTTTATTACTTCTACATAATAAAGATCGAATTTTTATTATCTATATTATATAAAGATTATATTTTTATATTCATACCTTGTATAAAAATTCTATTTTCAACTCCTCTTTAATGAACAAAACCAAATCTTTACTCATACCGACACCCTATAAAATCCGCAATATTTTTTTTTATTGATATCATATCATAAAAGTCCCATTTCATCATCTAATCTTTTATATAATTAAACTGATTTTATTTATAATTAAACTAATTACAAAAATAATTAGATAATGATAGAAAAGAAGCTCACCGTTAAAAGGGCTTCTTCCTCTGCAAATCATTCCAGGAAAACTCGAAAAAAAACCCCATCCTCGTTGCCTCTTGCGAACGCTGCCTCGTCAAACCGGAGGTCGATCCTCCACCGGCGATTGAAGCGCCGGAGTGGCCTTCTCCTTCCCCAGCGGTGGCGTGGATGTGGGTAGTCGGAGCTATGGGATTCCGTGGGTTTGGGGCTTCAGCGGAAAAGGGGGAGGAGAGAGAGGGGAGGTGCGGGAATCGTCGGAAGGGAGCAAGGGGGGTCGGCGACGAGGCGGAGCGGTGGTGGTTGGGAGCGACGCGTAGATCGGTGGAGTTGTTTTTTTCTTTATTCTGCATCGGGGAGAGAGAGTGAGGAGAGTCAAACGGGGGGGGGGGGGGGTTATATATAAATTATTTTATTAATATTTTAATTCAAAAAAACTACTTTTATTTTCGAATTTCAAAACGAGACCCACCGCCTGTCGTCTATAGCGTTTTACCCCCGTTCCGAACACAATGGGATATGTATCGCAAGCTGATTTGATCGTTCAAATCAGTTTCCGTTAAATTTACATTTAAATCTCTATATTGAATTTTAAACGCGTATTTCAATTTACCGGGGTCCCATACGAACTCTAAAAATTCTAGAAAAATATTTTCTAGCCTCGTATTGATGATACGGTCCTAACAAAACTAGTTTTGTCGAATTCTGAGACCGTTGGAAAAATGGCCATTTTCCAGTCGATTAAAATCAACTGAAACTGGTCAAACGCGTTTTCCTTTGCCACGCTCACATATTGAATCGAAAAATTATGAAATTTGAAACCTAACAATAACTTGACACCACGGACCCAACAAAACAGGTTTCGTCGAAATCCGAGGTCATTTGCAAAATGTCCATTTTTAAGGGCCTGAATTCCATAGCGACTATTCAGAATTTTCAACTGGACATATCTTTTGATTCCCGCTATGAAATTTTGATTTTTCGGATTCGTTGGAAAGATATTACCAATTATATCCTAATGTTTTTGGTTTCACTAAAATCCGGATTGTTTTGCACCCGGTACATTCAATTGAAGTTTGAAATCGAATTATCGAACTACCGCGCTATTTTCAATTCTATTTATAATTATATATAATTATTTATATTCTAACGACGACGTATATAATATATACGTTTGAATTCCATTCAAAATAAATTTCTCGTCGATATTATTTAAAATAATTCTTTTTAAATAATCAAAATTCGCTAAAATTGCCAAAATAAAAATTTTAAACTGGCCCAGATTTTCGGGTTGTTACAGTTTGTTACAACTTTACATTTATTTCAAAATTATGAAAACTTCAAAATTTTATATTTAAACTTTATATTTATTTTAGAAAAAATGGAAGTTTAAAATTTTGAATTAATACGATTAAACATAATTATCAATTATAATTATTGAATTTTAGACACTTGGTAATAAATTTTACTTGTTAATTATTAAAAATTATTAATCATTGATAATTAGAAATTACCTATTAACCTATATTATTATTTATTATTGCTTCTTAATTATTTAGTAATTATTAACATTAATTATTTAAAATTTATTTTTACTTATCATTCACTTAGTAAAGACATAAAAGTAAAACATTTTATAAAGTATAAGCATATCAATCCCTTGCAAATCCCTTGAAAACCTGCTGCAAAATTGCGTCAAAAAATACATGATGGTAAACTGTCACAAATTGCGATGGAATTCTGCGACAAAAATATGACGACACTAAACCATTGCAATTTGCTATGGCTTAGCGACAGAAAAAAGAAATCGACGGTAATATTTTAAAATAAGTTGAAATAAAATTCTTAAATAATATCCCTTACAGATTCCTCGAAAATTCGTCGCTAATTAGCGACGGAATTTTCCGTTGCTAAAAATCTATCGCTAATCTCGGTTTTTCTTGTAGTGGTACCACTGGTCTGGCATTGGGAATTAGATCGATTCTGAATTCTATTTCTCTTTGCGGAGGTAAGTTTTCGACTTCTTCAAACACATCCGCATAGTTTCCAACAACAGGAATATTTTCTAAGGAAGTGGGGATAACTTCTAACGCAGGCCAAAATTCTTTTGTATTTGCATCCGAGCCATGACAGGGTATAAATATATGTCCTAGCTTCATTTCAATTTTAACGATTCTTTCGGCACATCTAACTTCTGCCTTATATTTCGTTAACCATTCTAACCCGAGAATAACGTCGAATTCAGAAAAATTCATGATGATTAAATTGATGGGAAACTTGTAGAAGGAATAGGAGATGGGCACTCTGCAATGTGAATTGAGGACAAGAGAGCCTCTTATCGGATTTTGAACTCTAATTGGTTCCTTAAGCCTCCTTACTTTTAATTTTAACTTACTAACAGTGTTACTAGAAATGAAGCTACGTGATGCACCAGTGTCAAAAAGTACAGAAACAGGAATATTTTTAATTGCAAGGGTACCTCCCAAAACATCAGGTTTACCTACTCAATCGGAAGCAGTTGGCGGGTTCGTCCCGTCATATTCATGAGCAACCTCAGCCTTCTTAAGCAGGGGACAGTCTCTAACAAGATGACCTGTCCTACGGCAGTTAAAGCATGAACGAGGGTTCTGAGAGCCCTGGCTTGAACCTTGGGAGTCGGTCTTCTGCCGTTTCGGGGCTATGCAAACATTTAAGTAGTGCCCCACCTTGCCACAATTGTAGCAACTTCTCTTTGGCGGCCTGCTAGTCTGCTGATTCGAGGACGCCGCGTTGCTTGATTTTGGCTGGTTTTTAGCAAGCTTGTGCTTATTCCCGGCTTGGCTTTTAGCACGGTCCAGGTCGAGGTGCCTTTGATCCAGGTCCTCATAGTTGCACGTCATCTCCACTAATTCATTAAACGCCAGCTTGATGTGGGCCATTGCCCTGTCTTGGTACTTTCACTTTAGCCCGAGGATGAACCTCTTGTTCTTCGACTTTACGGTGGCGATGAGCTCAAGAGCATAGCGGGATAATTGTATAAACTTGTTCAGATAGTCTTGCACCGAGAGATCCCCCTGCTGGAGGTTGGCGAATTCGTCGTGCATGCGCTCAAGGGCTTGCTCTGGGACATACTTCTCTTTGAATAATTCTTTAAATTCATCCCATGTCCTACCAACATTTTTGTTTGTTGCGGTAAGAGCTTCCCACCATAGTTTGGCTTCCTCTTGTAGAAGCCAAGCACCCATAAAAGCTTTGTCTTGATCACCCAGCCTCAGGCCTCCTAGTATCTTCTCGCATGTTTTCGGCCATGCTAGGGCCTCAGTTACAGTGCCCGTTCCAGAGAAGGTTTTGCCTCCTAGGTTCTTGTACCTTTTTTCCACGCGGTCAAGCTCGAATGGTTGAGCGGCCGGGGGTTGTATTAAGGGACCATCTTCAGCTGGGACTTCTCCTTGTCCTCTGCCACAGCCAGCTCGACATCCTCTACCAGCGGCTGCTCGGGTAGCCATTGTTCAAGTTCTGTATAAGCAAGAAAAGAGTCAGCCTATAGAAACGATAATTTTATTGTATGGTAAAGTAGAAGAACTTAAGGAAAGACAATGATGTACTGATAAAATTGTTTTTTGCTATTCTGCTTAGCTCATTCTAGGACATCGCTAGTCCTATCTCTAATGAGCTACTCACCTTAGAATACTACTGATTATATTCTGACGAAGTGTTTAATGTGTTAAATTCCAGAACTAAGGTTAACCAAAGCTCTGATACCACCTGTGACGATCCCATAACCCCATGCCACGGTGTTAAGGATAATCATTGGAATATAACACATTAATCGTCATTAGCAGAGTGCAGATAATAGCATAAACAAGAAATAGAATAATTTACACAAATATGATAGCAGAATTATATATATATATATATATATATATATATATATATATATATATATCAGCACATCAGAGAGCACAGTGCACGATACAACTTAGTGCATAACAATACATAATCAGTCTACATCGCCTGTGGCGGAATCATACATAGAGAATACATAAACTAAACATCAGTCTACATCGCCTGTGGCGGAATCATAATACATATACAATAATGGCGGAAAAGTCACAGACATCAACATGTAGTCAAGCCTCGCCATGAGCATGCACCTCTACTGCGGTGCCAAGCCAAAATATGTCAGCTACCTGTAACTAGGCTGCCCGTGTGAAAATAAGGGCACCCGAGTTTGCAAGGTGAAACAAACTACGAATCAGTCATGAGACTGGTATGAGAAATCTACCTAACTTATTAAACAACAATAATAAGGCAAATCAAAGGACCACGCCACTTTCGCGGAACGGTTTTACTCCAATGAGTGCTAGTGCATGAAATAAAGTAAATGATTAAATCATCACAATGCTTTTTATAAAAATGAAGCCATTATAAGACTCAGGTCCCATCACACAATGCAATGCAAGCCGGAGGATAGAGTTTTACCTTATAATGGCCAAGAAATGCTTCATATGTATAAAATAAAAGTGTTTGATATTATTACTAGTGCATATATGTTTCAAAAGCAGATTCAATCATAAATATCAATCATAGATGGCATGGGTACCATATATCATGTTGCCATACTAGTAATACAATCACATCCGCAATTTCGTATTGGAAATTGGATTCCATCATGAGTCGAGGCAAGGGGCAAGCTCCTCTCCGTTCGAGACACTCTAGCAAATGTCCCAGGACCGCACACAGCAATCCCTGGATCCTCCAAGGCTGGTCCTCCCTTACGTTTGAGGATTAATTATTCCTGAACACACGTTTTCCGGTCCTTTCAGACCTAAAATCGAGGCGCCTCGCATTCCAACAACCACACAGGTGAAAATAATATATACATGTCGGGGCTGATAAGTTGCTGACACCACCGTAGCTAGAAAGAAATGTCGTGCACTCCTTGGGTACTTCTCCCATTTTTGAATCATACCGGGGTGTGAGGCTCGCGAATCCACATTATACACAAAGCTACGTCATACAAACCATGCTTTGATCATCAACCACAAGACTTTGTTTTGCAACAGAAGCCTTGATCATATGCCACACAGGCAATTCACTCCACGCGACTGATTTCTATCGATATATAACCTCTGAGCTCGTACGTCTCAGAGAAGGGCGTTAAGCAAGAGAATAAATTCTCCGCCGCCAAACAGATATATATTTAATAGAGATCAATCAGCACAGAACAAAATCCAATGTCAGACACACAGTCCATTTACAAGTTCGTTCTGGGTTTGAACGAAGCCGGAGGCACCATATTCCTCGCATATACGCACAATCAACAATACGTCCGGACTACTTCAGCCCCTTCAAGGTAGCTACTCCAATCACGAGCATCAGTAGCGCCCATCCATCCAATGTGAAGATCGTCGGTCTTGAACCGTCTTCATCTCTTCGACTTCTCACCGTCGATCGATTATTTGAAATGAGAATTAACTCGGCCTTTTCAAATAATCCACGTATATTTAGATTTTCAAATCAATTCTTCACATGGTTAAATTACTCAACATTCACATTTCAGTTCCTTAGTTTAATTTTCATGTTAAATACATTCAACCATCACATATCAAGCAAAACCATCAAAATCGGTTTATTTCCATTCTATATCATGTATAGTATTTTATAATGATATATCGCCATTTTTAATTAAACGACGTTTCAGGTTGTGCCGAGGCACTGGCGCTATTTTTCACTAAATTTGTTTTACACATATCTGAAAATCTAACCGTTGTATCTTCACAAATTTTATTTCATTAGAAAGATCTTTTCAAAACGAATCCAACGGTTTTAGTTTTGGGAAAATACGACGGTCGGATTTCCCACACTAGTCATTTGAAGTTACAATTTCAAAATACGAACTGCAGCGTCGTTATTCGATTTAATTTAATTATATTTATATTTATATATAAATATAATCATTTCTGGTGCTGTTTTTCTTTAGATTTGAATTAAACATTCTAGAGAATCCAACCATCGGATCTTTACAAAGTTGGTGCCGTTGGAAAGATATTTCCAAGGCGAACCCAACGGTTGCGGTTTCGGGAGAATCCGATGGTCGGATTTCCCGCACTAGTCGTTTGAAATCACGGTTTCAAAACACTAACTGCACAGCCACGATTCGTTTTAATTATATTTATTTATATATATATATATAAATATAGTTCATTCGACGATTTCTATATCGTTTTCACTTCAAATATTTCACAAACGCCTTTAAATTTTGGAAAATTTCGCCATAACCTCCTTTGTACGGGAGGGGCTGGGAAAATTCCCAAATAGCCACACGGGCATCTCATCTCAAAAAGAAAAAGCCAAGCGGCTAGCCAATAGGCTCATAAAATCATCACCCAAGCAAAACAGTAAACATGTACCTATTTGTCGGGCACACAATTTTATTCCTCTTCTCTAGCCTTTTTGCTATAACCTGTTCCATAAATATGCATGTACATATGTGCAATTCTTATCACTTATCATTTTCCATTCAACTTCATATTTGATTCAATTTGGTTTAAAGTCACCATTCATTCTAATGTTGCATACACAAGCAAAAATCATATCATTAGCTAACTAATGAATATTTCAACTCATGCATATTTATTTGAACAAGTGGTTATTTTTAACACTTCACATTTCAAAAATGATGTTTTTGGCCAACTAAAATATATTTCAGCACATGACTATTTCATTTAGTTCCTATACATGTTAAAAATAATATTCGTAGCAAACAAATATTTATTTCAGCACTCGTATATTTTTAGCAAATCACATACATGGTAAAAATGGTATTTTTATCATCTAAAATATTTATTCAACACATGAATGTTTTTAACACTTCATAATTTCAATAAAAGGTAATTTTTATTGCTAGATCTTTTTGTTCAACACATGAACCTTTTCAACATACGCACTTCTTAACACATGAGCATTTCCACACATGGATATTTTATATAGTTTGTTCATATAAGAAAGATGTAATTTTTATTGTTGAAACAATTTATTTATAACGCGAATATTTTACATACTTCTTATATATTATAAAAATGTGATTTTTTATTGTTTAAACACTTAATTCATTCAACACATGAATTTAATTTTCAACACATGACTTCTCAACACATGAGCATTTTCCACACATGGATATTTTCAACACATGACTTTGGTTTCAACACATGAAAATAATTTCAACATACGAAAATAATTCTAACACATGAATATTATTCAAAATTTCGGCAGCATAACGGCAGGGTAGTTAAAACCGGCACCGTCCTGAGTACGGCTCCTCGCTCTACCTTAAAACCTCGCGGTTTTTGACAATGGGGATTTCATACATCTAATTCGCACGCAGGCGAGTATGATTTTTCTTTTCCACAATTATTTCAAATTTGTTTCAATCACCAATGGGTATTTTTCAACCACAACCAAACAATATCAACCTC
The DNA here is from genome assembly GCA_030737875.1 of Allium sativum. NCBI lineage: Eukaryota > Viridiplantae > Streptophyta > Magnoliopsida > Asparagales > Amaryllidaceae > Allium > Allium sativum. The sequence goes on from CM060920.1 coordinate 969,485,856, forward strand.
AAACAATTCTATCAACCATTCGCATTATTCACCAAATTTTTCACACCAATTCACAATCAATAAATTACGTCCATGGTTTGTGGACGAGGGGAATATATATATATATATATATATATATATATATTATTACCATTCAAACACACATATCATTTAAACAATGCACGTATAATTCATACTTCGTGTATATAGCTTACACAACGCATGTACATGAGGTATACGACACATGTATAATTTATATTTCGCTTATATAATTTATATATGACATTTCCATTCACATTTCAGTTAGAAATCTCACCTTGGTTTTTGTGATGCTAAAAATCGTAGATAATTCAGAAAAATCCGCGGTCTCTTCTAAGATGTAGAGAGCCTCCTTGCGGTCACGATACTTCCTGTTTCATCGAATTTCGTTAACACTTCATAAAGATATGATTTTTCAAAGTTGGTAACACTTAAAAGCGTTAATTTCTATTTAAAATAACTAAAGTCGATACCTTTCAAAGTTATTCAAAACTAGGTTTTGAAAATTCGTGAAATCCGTAGCACTTCGTCCAGATCAGGTTGTATGAAGTCGAAGGGGGTGGAAAGGGCTTCAGGCGCGGGGGAGGGGGGGTTCGTCGGGATCAGTGGTCGGAGGAAGCGGCGGCGGCGCTGGAAAGTCGCCGACTTTGAAGGCGTCGTTCTCGTCGATGGGGCGACGAGGGGGTCGAGGGTTGGTCGGATTTGAAGAGGGGAGGCGGCGCTGTCGAGTCTGGGTGGTGGCGAGGTCGGCCGTGGGCTGTGGCGGCGGCGATTTGATCGGGAATGGGGGAACGACGTGCGTCGTTTGTAGGGGGTAATCGGGGGTTTCTGATGTTTTTATTTTATAATGAATGGAGAATTCTAATTGGCCGATGGTTTTATTAAATTTCAAAATAGTGTTTCTCCACACGGATACCAATTCAAACCCAACGACTGTCACCCCTAGCTAAATACCCCCATCCCGGACACAATGGGATAGGTTTCATAGGCCAATTCGATTATTATAGTCAGTTATTTTTTAAATTAAAGTATAAAATATTTTATATTCAATTTGAACGTACATTTCAATTTGCCAGGGCCACAAACTGATTCGAAAAATTCCAGAAAAATAAATGTAGCTTTGTTTTGATGCTACGGTCCCAACAAAACTAGTTTCGTCAAATTCTGAGATCGTTTGAAAAATGACCATTTTCTGGTCGATCCAATTTAACAGAAATTGACCAAATACATTTTCTTTTGCTACGCTCACATACTAGCTTCCAAAATTATGAAATTTGAAACCTAGAAATAGTTTGCCATCCCGGATCCAACAAAAGTGGTTTCGTCGAATTCCGAGGTCATTTGCAAAATGTCTATTCTCAAGGGCTATATATTCTCTATAGCGACCTTTCTGAACATTCATTTGGCCATAACTTTTGATTCCCGCTATGAAACTTCAATTTTTCAGATTCGCTTGAAAGATATTCATAAACAGATTTAAATATTTTTGATTTCACTAAAATCCGTTATATTTTGCACCCGGCACAGTCAGTCAAAGTTTGAATTCAAATTTTCAAACTGCCACACTATTTCTAATTCATTATTTTATTGAAATATTCTATTTCAATTGTTTAAATTCCTTCGAAATAACCAATTTAAAAATTTTAAATTGGCCCGTATTTTCCGGGTTGTTACAATGCCATTAAAATTTCATGCTCACGCAAATAAAGAACCTCAGTTTTATTAATAATACAATCATAATACATAGTTTTATTGCCGATTATGGCTACATTTGCTTTAAATAGACCATCACATAAATATCCCCATCCTATGTACATTCCAGCCTTGGACATAACCATATTGTTTGAATCGAAGACAATTTTGAATCATTTCTTTGATAGCACTAAACAAGAGAAGAGATTTTAGCGTATGTCCGGAACATGAAGTACGTCATTCGACTTGTTAGAGCAAACATTACGAGCAACGTCTGTGCCTACCCACCATTATGAAGGATTCTGAACCAAATTACACTCAGATACAACTGTTGAAAAATTAGATTCGTCCACTTCCATGTTGTCCACCATATTTTCCACTGAGTTATGTTCCTTCTTATGTCTACATTCACTGGCGACATGTCCTACTTTTTCACAAATCCAACATTCTTCATTAAACTTATTGGTCCGTTTGTTGTCTTTTTGTTTGTTTCCAAGAGCTTTCCTTTTATTTGAAAATTCTGTTGTTTTTGGTCTTTGACCCTTCAACCACAAATGTCTCTTCGCTTTGTTTCATAACTCCACAGTTATTTGCCTCAATCTTAAGTCAGACTATAAGGTCATGTAAAGAGATTTCCTTCTTTTTATGCTTTAGATTGTTGTGGTAAACTCTACATGATGAAGGTAATTTCCCTGTGATGGATTCAACTAAAAACGATTCTCCAACCTTACGACCTTCTGATTCTGGTTCATGAATGATGATTTGAAGTTCATGGCAGTTACCAGTTTTGAGTGAACCATCTTGTAGTCCATGAATTTGTTGGAAATTAATTTTTTAAGACTGATATTCTACATCTTGTACTTCGCGACAAGTGCATTGCAAAGTGCCATTACTGTCTTTAGAGGTTGTTATACTTTGTATAACACCTAAACGAGACAATTTAGAATATAGTTTCTATAGAGAAAGTCGGAATGCTTCCACGTATTAACAGCAAGAACTGCATCGTTATCTATTTTAGTTTCTATAGAGAAAGTCGGAATGCTTCCACGTATTAACAGCAAGAACCGCACCCTTATCTATTTACTTTCCCGATGTAGGTACCACTTCCTCCTCCTCGAGATACATTTGTAGACCAAGTGTGGTGAGATAAAACAACATCTAATTCTCCCATGTAAGAAAATCGTCACCATCTCCTTTATAAGGATCGGGCTTGTTGTGTACAACAGTTTTTGTTTAATATTTCAACCGCTGTCATTTCCTGTTACATAAAACAAGTTAGGAAATATGAATTTGAAACAACAAATACCAGGCAACGAACAGAGAACAGAGCGCAACAAGAAATGTCGCAACTTTTCGCTTTCACGAAAATTCTCCGAATTTTCAAAAAGTTTTAAGATGTTATAAACCGGAGAATAATACAACTGCAAGTATAAAAACTGCAGTATAGCAACAAACAAATCACAGCGATTAGTCGAAACAAATTAAAGAAATGGGATTCTAAGGCTTGCCTGAGTAATGTTACACACCGAATTTCGCTCGGTTTTCATCGATCGCTAAACCGACCAAGACAGTTCGAGAACGCGGATTTTAATGAGAACACGACGCATCAGAACACAAACATTAGAACTTTTCATTGCTATTACAATAGTTTACATTAAAGTACAAGAATATATCAGAGTACGAATAAATATTACAAAGCGGAAAAATAATATTAGAGAATACATTACATAGCAACGGAAATAAAATGTATAAATACAATGCGTAGCGTATAAATACAATGCGTAGCGGAAATACATCAACTAACACAACTAAAAGAAATACACAGATACAAAGCTTTCCTAATATAGCTCCAACTGTAAACCAGGATCCTGTTAAATAGAAATCTGCAAAACCAAAACTGCTAGCTGTCCATGTGGAAAATATGGGCACCCAGAATTTAGGTAGAAACAATAAACTCCGAGTCAGTCATAGGACTGGTGTGAGAAATCAAAATAGTTATTAAACTTTTACTTTAAAATAAGGTAATTCACGGGACCATGCCGTATAACACGGAACGTGACTACTCCCATGAAAACTCTGAAATAAAATAATTTATAAACAACGCAATGCTTTTTGAAAAATGAAGTTGTTATAAGACTCAGGTCCCGTCACACAATGCAATGCAAGCCGGAGGATAGAATTTTGCCTTATAATAGCCAAACATGCTTGATACACTTTAAAACAAATAATTTTGATATTACTATAAGTACATAGTATCAAAAACAACTTCAAATATAGATGTATCAATCATAAACGGCATAGTACCTCATCCTACTATATCGCCATATAGGTTTACAACTAAAACCAAAAAATGTTGTATTGGAAGTTGGATTTCCATCATGAGTCAAGGCAAGGAATGGTCCCCTTACCAATTCAGATCACCGCTAGCAAGTTGACCTAGGATCATGAAGGTAATTTAGGATCGAATTGCAGTGGAAACAAAAAAAATCAGAAACCCTAGTTAATGAAATCGAACAGAATTTAAATCGAGATGGGTACCTTTCCTTTTCTGTAGCAGATTCAAACGAAAACCCTAACTTTGATATTGCTGAATCAAATTCCAGATCTGGCGAATCGAGTGCTTGAATTCAAACACCTCCATAGGAGATCCACTCACGTTGCTCTCGAATCAAATCGAGGAAGGATGAGGTAGTACTAGCTGATTTTGGGATTCTAGGGTTTTGAGGAATTCGGCTGTTCTTACCAAAGATGTAAAGGTCTGACCTCCCCTTTATATTGATTATAGCCGACTTTATCTACCTCCATATTACCCTTTTACCCTTATTTAAAATAGAAGAATTAGTCACAAACCCTCCTATTTAAATATCCTCACCCTTTTACAACGTATATAGTGTGACCCTATAGGCTATGATAGCGTTGGCAACAGTTTAAACACATTTTGACTGTAAACAATGAGCGGCGTCTAGTAACACATCATTATTACCCAAGCTATAATAGTAATGATTCAATACAACCTTTTGTGAATAGTGTCTCAATATAATTTAATCCTTTTAACCGTTATATCCTAGATTAAACTGAAGGCATGGATCGTATCATCCTCTTTTAATTTAATCTGTTTTCTTGATCGATGAGTAGACTGTTTAGAGCAAATCAATATTTGAGCACGGCCATGCATTTCACAGTCTCACTCAATCAAGAGGCCCATGGATATCACTACGAATATGTCGTAGGGTTAAATTCCATCTAGATCATTCATAATTTGTATTCGATTCTAGATATATCCAATAATCATCGTTATCATTACTCTGTTACGAAATAACTTTAGATGATATCAAAACATAAATATCTTCGAATAAAATTATAATGATTTCAGGTCTGAGGACCATTATATCACTATCACTATGAGAACAACTCATGATACTGTTAATTATATTCCATGGAGTTATCTCACGATGGGTCAGCCTAATACGCTATTCTTCAATACGTATTTATATCTTGACTTTAATATCACGTATATTAATGATCAATGAGATGTGATCATCAGTCAATCAATATACTAGTCTCAACGCTTTATTGTTGTCCTATATAAACAATAAAACTCGACTAGGGACATTTAAGAATTATAATACTTATCATATTATATAATCTCAAATTCAAGTCTTACTCGAACTATATAATTCCGTATTATAATTCTAAGGACTTCAATTATATTATTATTTATATTACGCAGTAAATATAATATAATAGAATATTATTTCATTCCAAATAAAATAATAACATCACCAATGTTATCAATCTCATCAAATGAATTGCCTCTAGGGCATAAACTCCAACAATCTCCCACTTGCACTAGAGTCAATCATTCACGTATCGTATACTCATGAAACTAGTGTGACTATTAAACTTCTGCTGCGACAGAGTTTAATTCAGTAGGTCTGCAACATTACAACGTTTATAACTTTGCAGATATGTTCATTTCCTTATGTGAACACTTTCACATAAGCGTTATATTTCTTAAATATATGTTTGAATCGATAATGAGTTTAAGGTATTAGGCCTGAGCAACAGCCACATTGTTATCGCAATGCAAATCATTGGATCAACAATGAATTAAGTTCAAATATGAACTTCTTAATCCAAACATTTTCTTTCTCAGAATCAGTATTTATTCTGTTTTAAAACTAACATAATTTACAATAATTAATGTGTTATCAAATGACATTAGAATTATTGTCACACTCCCACTCAATTTCTTTTCTATACAAGATTCAATAACATTTAGTGGTTTCGAGATATTTCGACTTCTGTTTCATTCCTATCGGTATCGCAGAGACTAGCTCTTCTTTATAAGGATACCAATTTTAGCAATAAACATTTTATTCTCAAAGAATTTATAGAAATAATATCCATTTATATCTTATGGACATTACACAAAATAGTTATTTTATTCGGGTCTGATCTTATCAGAGGAAGGACGTTTAATAAACGCCTTGCATCCAAATCTGTGCATTAGACACACTAGGACATTTCCTAGTCCATATCTTATATGGCATTTTAAAGTCAATTTTAGTAGGATTAAATGTAATTGTTCTAAATTTAATTTATTGGAAGATCTATATGACTTATCTTGGTCGTACCATATCTTATAAGCTGTGATTACTCCTTTCAGATACACCATCTTAATATGGTGTTCTAAGTGGAGTGAGTCGTGAAACAATTTCAAACTTATCTGGATAGTCATTAAATAGTTGGCTTAAATATTCCTTTTCGATCAGTTCGAAAGGTATTTATTTATTGTTAAAATCGGTTTCTATCTCCACTTTGAATTCTTTGAACTTTTCAAAGGATTCTGGTATGTGTTTCATAAGATACGCATATCTGTATCTACTGATATCATCAGTAAATATAATGAAGTAACAAAACCTATCTCTAGCTTATGTATTCATTGCACCATTTACATCATTATATATGAGACCCAATACTTATCACTCATTCACTGTGTCAAGTGAAAGGAGATTCGATTATTTTCCCTAATAAACAAGATTTGTATTCTTCATATGATTCAAAATCAAGTGGTCTAAAAATTCCATCATTATGGAGTTTTGATATACTTTATTGTTTTACTCGGCTAACCAGTAATGCTAAAGGTATATTGGATTTAAATTATTAATTTTAATCCACTTAATGTTAATGTCTAGTACATTATAGTTAAGGATTTATAGAATCATTAACTATTTGTGAAACTCCAAACGATATTTTATTTAAATAAAATGAATAACAATTATTCATTTCATTACAAATAAAATTCAAACTTGTCTAAACAAGATCTATTATAACATTTATCTTAAGTGGAGTTTCAATATAACAATTATTTTATTTATTTAATTAAGCCAGTCTAATCAACAAGAATCAACTTCCTATGGATAATCCAACAACACTTGCTTCATTTCCAATTGTAAGTCCACTTGTCCTTTTATCAGATTTCTACTTATACCGCTATTTTATATATCAACATACATTTATACGATTCTATATCTAGTATCTAGTACTAGAAATGTATAAGTAGATTATTATAACATTTATATGTTATTCAGTTGAAGTCACACTTTAACTTTTAGATCCTCCCTATTTGTTAGAACAATTTATGTTTCAATTTGTTTAAGGACAATCCTAAATTTCAATGTTAGTCAAGAAATTTGATTTAATTCAACTTATCCTTCTTAAGGATTAATTTAAATTAACGGAGTTATCTTTTATTTAATATCTACAGTAGATAATAAATATTAACTGATTCTATTATATATAAATACAAAATTTTGACAATCAAACTTTATATTTATACTAACGTAAAATTTAAACTAAAATATGCTCCCACTCGAATTAACATCCCTCCGTTTATATACATATATCAGCATATATATATAATGGTGTTCCAAGATCCATATCTAGTCGTGCCTTGACCCTGCTTTGGCTGAACCCAAAACACAACCTTTTAGGTAGATATCTTATATCAATTATATCACATATATAACTCTTGGATCGCATGTTGAACGTTTTCGTTCGATATTACTCATTTGCTCAAAATATAGAATAATTCATGTTGTTGTCTCTAAGCCATAATCTTATTATGCAGCTTAGTTAAGTCAAACCCAATAATACAGTCGAAGCACCACAATTACTCCTACCGCATATAACCAAAACAAAAGGTGCACAACGCTTTGGCGTTAGTTACATCCTAGTGAAATTGGACAGTGATGGGTGTACTATTGGAAAACTTCACCATGACTTAATATAACAAAATAGTTTGCTTTGAAGGGAATTTATATTTCGTAGCGGAAAACAATATCAGAGTTAATTACATATATATCATAACATATGTATTTCACATTAGTAATGTGAACTTAAGTAAAGTATATAAAATATATATTTATTTAAATTCAACGTTATACATATATATTGCAAGATTATTTAAACATTTAATAATGTCAGTAATCATAATGAAACTATCAAGTAGCAACTCACAAATATGATGACTCGTATACAGTATTCATGATCATATGATTTCAAATGGAATGTTGCAACTATATGTATACAATTATATAAACATGACCATACTTAGAATCATAGATAAAATTATCAAATTCACTTTGTCAGTTTACCCAGTGTCATACTCCATACAACAAAACAAAACCCAAAATATTTCGCACGATAAATTTAAATCAAGCAGCAGATACATATAGGGTCAGACCCTCTTTCATGCATTAGAACACTGGATATGTATAATAATTTCACATACAGATCATCCCCTTAAATAAGTCATACTTGTTTGATTTTGCATCAAATATACAAAACTTATATACATACATGCACAAATAAAAGGGTCAGACCCCCTTTCCAGCATAACTTAATTCAATAGGTTATCTACAAACTTGCTTTGTGATAATACATGCTAGTACATATTATTAGGTATCTGAAACAAGTTCAAAAGCTTATACATTAAACAAAATTTACAAATATAGCTTTTCACTGTCTTGTACAGTTTTTTACCATAACAGAAAATGAATCTGTGCCTCTTTGGAATCATGCTCTTTCGAAATGATTCTCTAGCTGAGTTGAAACAATTTCATCCATCATAATTCCTGCACGTTTGAAACTATTTCAATCCATGAGTATAGGCAATGTTAAATACATCATATGTATTTAATATTTATACTTTCATTTATAAATATATACATTGAATGTATGTATATACAACATCTATATGCATTCATCAATGGTCAATATATTAGTTTAATGCTTTACAGCTAGGTAAAACAGCAAACAAATATAAGTAACAGCCTAAATCATGATCCAGGCAATCTATAACTATAAATCAACATCTATAAATAGCTGTAGTGTTCAGTTCAAATGTATTTGCAGTAAATAACCAAGTGATGAGGCTTTGCTAAAACCAAAAGAACTGTAGTTTGTAAAACAATGATGCATGCCACTCAGTAAATCACAATACTACTAATCAGTTCCCTTCAGTTAAACCGAACTCAACAAATATCATGAAACCAACCTTTAAATGTTCTTAAAGATAAAGCACTGATGGGATAACAGCACTGTTTATTGAGTTATCCGAACAATAGTTTAATCAGATAAGAAATCCAATCAGAGATGAAATAGCATTATAAACATAAAACAATATCAGAAAAGATATTATTAATACCCTGCACATATATACATAAGGTTAAAGGTATTTTCAGAAAATGACATCTCAATGTCAAGGTCTGTGAAAAAGCATTTTACAGATCAGATTTATGAACTAAAATCAATTAGTGTATCTATATACACATTGTATTAACAAATACACATATACAAAAATTTATGTATGTATTTGCTAGGATACAAGAAGATTATATCAACAGTCCACATAATGATATCTGCCAAAAATTAAAAGATATGTGACCCAGATTTTAACTTAACCAAGAGAATAAACCAGATTAAATTCAATGAATTTGTCATACACATAATGAGTTAACAAAATACATATCAACTTACTGAATGTGAATCCAGTACATCATATATCATTTTGGGTTCAAAACTAAAATGATACTGTCAATTAAAAGGAATATAGTGAAAAACATATTACATGCACATGGTTTTAATCATTGGGTCAAGCACAATGTTAAAACCATGACCAATTCTGGATTTAATACATTGTTCAATCCAGTATGATGATAGTGTATATGTAACATGACATACATAATATATATATATATATATATATATATAAACTATATATAAATATATCATTGCAAATCATATTTGCAATTGAATTCACAAAATAGGCTTGATGTAGAAAAGTCCGTGAACATATCAAACATATGTTTTACTATCTATGAACTAATATTATCACAACTTGACAATTATGTATCAGTTTTACATTTATACATATATATCAACTGATCATACACTCATAAAGAAACCTATTTCAGTTTTATCCATTGTCTTATATATATCTGTATATATATACCACCACAAGGAAATACAAAATCTGTTAATCTAAATTATATTGAAAGGTTTCATTATCAATCTTTTGCCTTAAACAAGTGAATAGAACCAATCAAATTGGTTTAAAATTATGTATTGTTCAAGAGAGATAATTTTAAAACCAATCAATCATGAAATGGTGCATATAAAGGCAATGTTTAAACCGAGTATTCAGATCTTGTATTATCAGATATGATATATATAAGATCTGAAAGTGGTTTTTCAATAAATATCATATATTAAATCATAATCCCTTTTCTGCTTTATTTCAGAGTTTATTCAGAAACCGATCATTTTAAAACTCATAATATAACAAACACATATATGTATATTTATTTGTATATATATATCTATATATATACATATATATATATATATTGCAGGTTTGTTATAAGAAAAACAGATCAATTTTATTGATATGAAATCCTTACAGCTGTTTTGAATCTGCATTCAATGACTAAAGTCATAACAAAATTATATATAACATAAAATATAAATAATTGTCTGAAAGCCATTATAAAGTTATGATCAACATCATAATCTCAAAATACTTTCAACTATGAATCTTGCATTCATCTATTTGATCATCAACCAAAATTATGACTTTCAGATTTAAAACCAAACCATAAAATTAAATTTATAACAGATTCATATATTTTATGTTTATGGACCAAACAAAATCTGGATTTTATTTTCAGGTTTAAAGAACAAAACCAAAAAAATATATCTTAAATAGATTTCCATATGAACAATTTCAGTAAATGAAAATCATCTTTCTGATTCTATTAATCAATAGAATCATTTGATCAGGATAAGAAACTGTGTGATAAATCACTTCTGTTTTGCTAGTGTCAAAACAATCAAAGTTATCAAAATATAAACATGTTGCCACAGAATCAAAATCCAGTGTTCTAGGTAGTTGGTGTGGGATACATTGAAAATATCCAGATGTACATGATTCAAAGCCGTGTTAATTATCCAAACACTCAACAACATCCAGGATAATTATGATATCTATATATCATGTAATATCAATTGTTCTGTAAGTCAAAATGGAAACAGGACAACTAAACTTGCCAGTCAAGCATGATACATATACAAAAGTAAATAATCAGTATAAAACAATTAGAACTTGCCAGTTTGTAAACAATAGGATTTTAAGTACAAACTAAATCAACATAGAGATAATAACTGGCATATCATGTTTTATACTAATTTCAGTGAAGCATGTTAAAAGTTATACATTTTTAAATTAACACGCTTTGTAATTTCAGATCCTTTTATCCAACAGCTTGGATTATACTGACAGTTAAAATGATTTGTATCAAAAAAAAAAAAAAAATCAGTGGTGACTGCAAAAATACGGGATTCGATCATTTAATCAAAAGGTAACATTTTTACCCAATTAAGATTACAGAGACAACTACTGATTCAAACCATATAAGAACTGGAATTAAAACACATACTGTCAAATTAACATCTAATGTTAATTCTAACTCTGTACTGAATCAAAACACAATTTTGATCAATACGAGAAAAGGAAAAATTCAATTTTTCTGAATCACATGTTTTAAATACTCCAGATCTATACATACCAGTATTCATAATATCGTTTAACTATTACAATAATAATTACATGGATGAATCAATAGCTGAATCGACTACAACCTGGCTCTGATACCATTGAAGGTAATTTAGGATCGAATTGCAGTGGAAACAAACAAAATCAAAAACCCTAGTTAATGAAATCGAACAGAATTTAAATCGAGATGGGTACCTTTCCTTTTCTGTAGCAGATTCGAACGAAAACCCTAACTTTGATATTGCTGAATCAAATTCCAGATCTGGCGAATCGAGTGCTTGAATTCAAACACCTCCATAGGAGATCCACTCACGTTGCTCTCGAATCAAATCGAGGAAGGATGAGGTAGTACTAGCTGATTTTGGGATTCTAGGGTTTTTGAGGAATTCGGCTGTTCTTACCAAAGATGTAAAGGCCCGACCTCCCCTTTATATTGATTATAGACGACTTTATCTACCTCCATATTACCCTTTTACCCTTATTTAAAATAGAAGAATTAGTCACAAACCCTCCTATTTAAATATCCTCACCCTTTTACAATGTATATAGTGTGACCCTATAGGCTATGATAGCGTTGGCAACAGTTTAAACACATTTTGACTGTAAACAATGAGCGGCGTCTAGTAACACATCATTATTACCCAAGCTATAATAGTAATGATTCAATACAACCTTTTGTGAATAGTGTCTCAATATAATTTAATCCTTTTAACCATTATATCCTAGATTAAACTGAAGGCATGGATCGTATCATCCTCTTTTAATTTAATCTATTTTCTTGATCGATGAGTAGACTGTTCAGAGCAAATCAATATTTGAGCACGGCCATGCATTTCACAGTCTCACTCAATCAAGAGGCCCATGGATATCACTACGAATATGTCGTAGGGTTAAATTCCATCTAGATCATTCATAATTTGTATTCGATTCTAGATATATCCAATAATCACCGTTATCATTACTCTGTTACGAAATAACTTTAGATGATATCAAAACATAAATATCTTCGAATAAAATTATAATGATTTTAGGTCTAAGGACCATTATATCACTATCACTATGAGAACAACTCATGGTACTGTTAATTATATTCCATGGAGTTATCTCACGATGGGTCAGCCCAATACGCTATTCTTCAATACGTATTTATATCTTGACTTTAATATCACGTATATTAATGATCAATGAGATGTGATCATCAGTCAATCAATATACTAGTCTGAACGCTTTATTGTTGTCCTATATAAACAATAAAACTCGACTAGGGACATTTAAGAATTATAATACTTATCATATTATATAATCTCAAATTCAAGTCTTACTCGAACTATATAATTTCGTATTATAATTCTAAGGACTTCTATTATATTATTATTTATATTACGCACTAAATATAATATAATATTATTTCATTCCAAATAAAATAATAACATCACCAATGTTATCAATCTCATCAAATGAATTGCCTCTAGGGCATAAACTCCAACAGATCACACCTATGGGCAACCCTTGGATCCTGCAGGGCCGGTCCACACCTAACGGTTGTGGATTAGTTAATTTTGAACAATACGTTTCCTGGTCCTATCAGACCTATCAATTGGCCATTGGCGACCAATCATATCTGAGGCGCCCCGCAATCCATCATCCACATAAGTAAAAATGTCTGGGCTCCATACCATGACACCATTTCTAGCTAGAAAGAAACGTATGCACTCCCTGCGTCCCTTCTCCCGTGGACTCATACCGGGGTGTGAGGCTCGCGAATTAAAGTTATACATAAAGCTATGCTACTTAAAGTCGTGCTTTGATCATCATCCACAAGACCCTACTTTTCAACAAAAGCCTTGATAATTTGCATCTTAGCATGCCACATTGAAAATTCATGCCATACAACTGATATCCATCAATATATAACCTCTAAGCTCATATGTCTCAGAGAAGGGTGTTAAGCAAGAGAATAAATTCTCCACCACCAGACAGATACATATTTAATAGAAATCAATCAATACAGAATGAAATACAATGTCAGACATACAATCCATTTACAAGTTCGTTCTGGGTTTGAAAAAAACCGTAGGCATCTTATTCCTCGTCCCATATCTCCAATATAAGTGAGAGACCCTCACATATCCGGTCGATCTCCAAGTACGTCTGGACGATCACCACTTATTACCACGTCTTGGGTGTACAACCCAATCAAGACATTAGTAATCATCCATTCGATGTGAAGATCTCCGGTCTTCAACCACCATCTTCATCGTCGACTTTAAATCGTCGTAACAGTTATTCAGAATAGGTTAAACTCGATCTTTCCGAATAACTCGCGTATTTTATAATCAAGTGATATAAAAACAAACCATACGCCTCATTCTAATCTAGAATATTATTTTATTCAAATATTTGTTACATTGGGAATTATTCCCACAAATCTTATCAAAGATTTAATTCATTTAAACAACTTGTTTAAATCTTCCTTTGAAAACCATTGCAAAATATTTTGTATTATCTTTTAACAATCTCAAACCAAATTAAGGTTTATCAACTAGTCGGGATTAGCGATCCTTACCGAAGTGTTCATAATTTTATTATCGCAATCCCAACCTATTCATTCCATGGAGCAAAACTGATAGTATTCCATATCTACACCCATTGTGTTATCGGTAAAATAAATTACCATTTCACGTTCAAATCTAATTAAAGATTTAACTACCGCATGGAGTAAAACTGGCGGTACTCCATCTCGCACCCTTCTTGAATCCGGTAAATTTAATTACCTTATTCACATTTCAATCTAATTAAAAATTTATTAAAACTCCCTGTAGTTTTCATCTCAAAAATCCTTACTTAAAGATCATTCATCTTTAGGAAAACTAATCTTGTCTTTAACTGGGTTAAAGAACAAATGTCGTTTAAAACATTATTCATGGTAAACTCGTAATCATCTTCCATTTCAAATGGAATCTTCATGGAAATCTGAACAATCCGTAATCGATGTAAATTTCCGTATCAGACTAATACTATAAACGGAATAACGCCAAGGCCTTTTAAATTCCATAAATAGTAACGGTCTTCCTCCGCAGAAGCTTATCTCGATTGTTAATAAATCAAATTCCACTTAATTCCAATTTAATTTATTAAATTGGAAAACTTTACTTTGGAAAATTCCATTAAATCTTAGTCAAAAGATTTATAAACTCCAAATCATATCTTCACAGATAATTGGGTTTAAGAACTAGTGTCTTTCAAAACACAGTTCATAATAAACCCAAAATCAACTCCAATTCAGTTCCAATTAAAATAAATAATCGGAAAACTTCATTAATCTTAGTAACAAGATTTATTCCTTCTCAGTTGAGTTCAATAACAGTGTTATTGAAGACACCATTCACGACAAACCCAAAATCCAATTTGATATTAAATACCAGGCTCTGAATAGAAATCATATCGGCTTATATTCAACATCAAATTCTGCAATTAACAGATATCGTATCGGAAATAGCGACATCGATATCATCCAAATTCCTCAGAACGACATCCGTATAGTCACAGAATCCAATATCGAAATATTCCGAAGATTATCTACATTCAAATAGATTCTAATTCTTACGTTGCAAAATTCTTGTTATATCAAAAACATTGTTCTAAATTATATATATATATTCATCTTTGAAAACTCATTTCAGTCGTTAATCTCTAAAATTGCACATTTCACTATTCAGTTAATTTTTATATTTTGGTGTCCATCCAAAGTCGAACATCAAAACCACTTTAACATTTAACTGAATAGTATATTAAAATATTCGTTTCTTTTCGGATTAAAATGAGATTCAATTAATTACCATATATTTTAGTTATATGGATTTCATACATCGCATGTGTTCAACAATAGCGATAAACAACTATAAATCATCCAAAGTGCATCTACACTGTATAAGTGTTAAATAGTTTAACAATGCTTACAACAGTTTGTCAATCAATCGGCTGACATACAATTAAATATAAGGGAGACGTGTAAATGAATTATCATCCCAAGACCCGCGTGTGGTTTTCAACTATCAAACAAATATTATTATTTGTACACTTGGGCGAGGTGTAAAATTATCATCCCAATACCCTTGTGCGGTTTACATCACAATCCATGTGAACAAAACTACATATTTCGGAGACTGTTGGGTAATTTGTGATCCCAGAATCATTTATTACATAAGCGTTTATTTTTAACATCACATGTATATTCACAGTTTGTTGATAATAACATTAAAACTGCAACCAACCATCAACCACCAAACAACATTGCAATCATAGACAATCAATATATATTCAGTTATAAAAATACATAAATGTATAAAATACTTAAGTGAGAGAGTTCTTACCTTGGTTTCCACTACGTCTGTCTTTAACTAACAATTCTAGTATCGTTTGGGTTTAAATTCGCCTCAAATTCTAAATTGCTCCGTTTCCGTTCTGGTCAGTTTCATGTTGTAGTGTTCGTCGTCACGATTCCAACCGGCCTGAGTTTGTGAATTTCTAACGACGTATGAAAAAGTTATAATCGTTTATAAATTAATTATTTTGCCCGAGAGCTTTGACAGACGTATGTTGTTTCGATTCAGACGTATGACCTGAAGCAATTAATTATCTTGCCCAATTGCTTTGATAGACGTCTGTTGCTTCGGTTCAGACATCTGACCTAAAGCAATTAATTATTTCCTGAGAGCTTTGACAGACGTCTATTGTTTTGGTTCAAACGTCTGACCTGAAGCAATTAATTATTTCTCGAGAGCTTTGGTAGACGTCTGTTGCTTCAGTTCAGACATCTGACCTGAAGCAATAGCAATATTTTTCTTAGACAATGATTTTCAATCGGCCTCGGACAAGCCCAGATCAATAGTGATGGCTTATAACATTTTCTAAGTGAAAATAAAGCCTCTTTAACTCGCCAAAACCATTCAAGAACACATGCACAAACGTATATGCATAAGATTGCATTGATTTTGATTATTAATTCCAAAACGACTAAATTATCTAACCAAAGCAATCAAATGCGATATAAGCGAATTATGAAGTCTTAGAACTTGCCGGTGCGATAACGGAGCTTCACAATATCGCCAAATCAACTAGTAGCATATGAATTATATTGTGTGGAAAATTATAGTCATAATTTTCAATTCAATGAAATATAAACACATGAAATCAGCTAAGTTACACCGACGTATCCATTTCACTAGCATATGCAAACCTTCAGATAAACATAAAATTACACTTTTACAAGCCAATAGCTTGTGGCATATATGAGAGTTCATGAATTACTCACTAAGAACTCACCTTTGTTTGTTTAGAAACTAGGAATCGATCCAATAGCAAGCTAGAACGATCTCTCTTTAATAAAAATACTAGAATCAACAATCTATGATCATAAAAGTATGTCCCCTAAGAATTAGGTCATAGGAATTTTGACGAATTGAAATGGAAATGAGATAGAGAAGGACTTTCCTAAGATTCTCCTTTGAATTTGCACTTGATTCCTACAAGATCGGAGCTCCTGGATTAAGCTAGGGCTTATGGAATTTTCATTTTCATTTCCCTTTCTTTTCCTCATTTCTATTCTTGTTTGAAGTGTTAGAATTGAATGAAAAGGAGGAGGCAGATTTGGGGGTTATATGGTGGGCTAGGTTAGCTAAACCAAGACCCAACCCAAATGCCAATTTTCAGAACTCGAAGTATATTGAAGTTTATAGTTTTCGAGCACGTAAACGGCATATTGAACTCAAATTTCGAGTCCAAATTTGTCCATATGTAAAAAGTGATATTTTAGCCATACATCCAATGAAAGAGACCAAATTTCTACAACTCCAAAGGTATCGATGTTTATAGTTTTAAAAGTCACAAACGGCATTTTGAATCTAATGGAAGTGATTTCGTTGAAAACAAAGGACGTCTGCAAAATGGCTATTTTTAAGGGCTATATATAATATAAAAAAAAAAAATCCATAGCGACTATTCTAAATTTTAATTTAGACATAACTTACAATTTATAAAGTGAAAGCTCAATTTCTTACATTCGTTAGAAAATTACAATTCAAAATATTCCAACGTTTCTTGTTTTATCAAATTCTGATTTATACTGAATTTTATATATTCATTTAAAGTTTAAAATCAAAATTTCAAACTACCGCGCCATTTCAAGCTTGTTTTAATTAAACTTTAAATTTATATGCTCTAACCTCAATTAAAATAAATTTTAAGTTATTTATTCTCAAAATAATTCATCTAAATTATTTAATTGTTATGAAAAATGTTAACGATATTTTTCGTCACTACCGGAGATAGGTCAATGGGACGGACCTAAGGAAAAATAGGTTGTTTAGCCTTCATAAGTTTGAATTAGTTCATCGTTCCTAGGTATCAAGGTCTGGAATCCAAAATAATAGTAACTCTTCCCTCGATGGGGTGAGTATCACACTTAAGTGATTCAAGAACCAATCGGTTACCTTAGGGAGAAGGATCACTAAATACAACCCTTGATAAAGGACTTAACGGATAGTAAAAAAGGGCTTTTGTTCCAGGCTCGTTGAAAGGTCTAAGCTTGTAGGAAGGGGTATTTTACCTGATTTGTAGAATGGTTTGGGCAAGGACTCATGCACATATAAGAAACAAACAGTAAACTATAAGAGCGGTAACTAAGGAGTAGCATGATAATATCATAAGAAAACATCGTAAGTATAAATTCACTCTTTATTGATCTTTGATTTAGAATACATTAGCAGAATAGAAGAAATTCCCAAATTGATCTAAGAATTAGGGTTTATCTAGAGAGGACGAGTATAAGATTTAGAAAAATCTCCCCCAAAATGTGACCCTTGGAGTCTTATTTATAGAGAAATCGGGGCCCCTTCTGCTATTGGGATGTTAGGCCTGTAGGTACTTCTATTGGCCGCTTTTCTCCTTGGTTTCGGTTGCTTTTAGCTAACGGCCACTTTGCGGTGTGGATTATAGCTTCTTGAGGGAAGGTCCCGGTCAGTTGAGGCTTCGTTGAGAATGGTATGAGCTTGTCGATGTTGTAGCCTTCTGAAAGGTGTTTGAGCCTCCGGTTGTATGCTCTCGGTTATAATCTTCCGATTGTAGGCTTCCAGTTTTCTTATGAGTACTTAGAGGAGCTTGTCCTCAAGGTGTACGTAGATAGCCGTCGGTTCGAAACCACTATCGGCGTCTGTACTAAGTAGACTGGTATGGATAGCCTGTATCCTTTCTAGTGTTCCGATTTTCCTTTCGGTGGAGTCTCCGGGTATAGCCTAATCTTCCGGAAGGTTGTTCCAGGTAGCATGCCCGTTGTTTATCAATATGACCTTTTGGTGTTCATGTAGTAGATGTTTCGGAAGATGGTTCCGGATAATCTTTATGCACTTTTAGCTTGATACTCTTGATGTCTTTATATTCTGGTATATCGGTATTAAGCAGGTTAATTCTTACAACCCTTCTGCCCTTCTTAGTTTCCATTAGTGGAGCTCTTGCCTCTTTCTTTCTTAGCTTCCGACTTAGGTGACCCTTCGCTATAGAACACTCTGCAGGGTAGACTATGTCGGCATGCTATAGTCATTGAGCTCCTTTCCCCTAAGAAGGTGTTGGTTTGTGTTGCTTTCAGATTATTTCTTCTTGCATGTGTTCACTGGATACCCTTTCACTGTCATCTGGTTTCAAGGTTAATTTTGGCAGTAACCTTTGCCCCTTGGTAAAGGGGCGTTTTCAGCTTTTCAAGTCAAACTTTTTTCTTTTCCTGAATGTCTTCTTTATGTCTTTTGATCTCCCTTGATTTCACTGTCATCTGGTTTCAAGGTTAGTTTTGGCAGTAACCTTTGCCCCCTGGTAAAGGGGCATTTTCAGCTTTTCAAGTCAAACTTTTTTCTTTTCCTGAATGTCTGCTTTATGTCTTTTGATCTCCCTTGATTTGAAATGTTGATTGATTTTCGTTTGCGTGGTATGGATTTGAGGTAACTTTTTGCATAATTACCATCGCTTCTTCTTCTCTTTTACCTTTTACATGTAACATTAATTTCTGGAACAAGATTACTTGCTCATTGAGGACTTAAAGCTTATTTCAAGGATTTCTCGACTGAATCCCTGGTAAATATTTCTACTTTGAACTCTAAGTTGGAATTAAATCGCTTTGTCCAAACTAATGAAGGTTTTGGGTGTTGAACATAAATCATTCGAATGTCAATGATCAAGATTAGGATTCATGGTGAGATACACGTATGCTTTTCCCCAAATATCAATTTTTAGGGTTTAAGATATGCAATTTGCATAAAAGAGTCTATTTTAGAGTTAAGTAACGGAAATGGTACTACTGGTACTATCAATTTTGCTGGCACCGAGAGACAACTAGGTCTTCGGTGTTGACTTATGGTTGGCTGGTTCTGGTCCAATTGTCACCTTTTACTTTGAGCCTTCCTAGCATTATCCTTAAGAACAACTGATCATATTATTACTAAGGGCTCAATTGTTTCTAAACAAATGCGATATTTGTTGTATGTCTTATCTAAACTAGTATTTGGAATTACTTTAATATGCACTATCTTGATCGTTTGTTACTAGTAGGTTTATGTGTATCACTCCATTGTGCATTAATGAGTACGACATGAACTTATGCATTTATTAAATTATATTACCTGGCAGCACCCTGTCTGACAAAGGGAGTTTCCACTAGGCATTTCTCGGGAGAAGAGACCTTTTGCCTTGAAGAAATCCTTCATTACTCACAAGATGAAGTAAACTCCCATTCTTGGTAGCTTTGGAACGGGTGAGGGGGACGCTATACCTGCCACCTATCATGATGATATCATGAATCCTCCTGAAGGATATTTTGCATACTCGGCCATGCATATATGGCATGGAGGCTTCTTTCCTTTCCCAACCTTCATATCTCGACTATTACATGATCTGGAGGTTGCGCCTATCCAACTTCTTCCAAGCACTTACACATTGCTCTTATGTCTTGAAATACTCGCCCTTGAATCGGGTAAGGCTTCTCTTACTTCTAATCTTATTCAACATTTGATGCGTTTTTCTAGAGGTGCTGGTTCCCCTTTATTTAGTGCCTATCCTCGGAGGAAAATTGTTAGAGATGGTGCAGGTAAGGCTTTTCCTTGGGAAGATCAATTCTTTTTTATTAGGCGCCCTGCCGGTATCTCAGGAAAATTCGTTGATTATGGTGAATCCTCTAACCCTTTGTGAGTGATTACTTTTCTCATATATGACTTACCTTTAGCCATTTTTCTTCAGATCCTGCTTCTACGAATTTCCTTTTAGCCGAAAGTGGATCTCGTGTATTTGAGCTCAGTTTGAAGCTACTTGATGAGCCGCAAGTCGATCTGTTCTGTTAACCAAGGACAAGTTGTGTCAATATGATCTTCTTCCTGATGGACAAAAGGTTTTGGGGCATCCACCTATTCATTTTCCAGGCTCTAAGCGTTTATTGTTAGGCTCAGAAGTTTTTGTTTCCTCTACCCCTTGTCTCCCGGTATGTTTTGTCGATTCGACAGTTTCTTTAATATCCAAGTTATGCATTCTTGAATTTTTCTTTGATTTTTCATTTGTCTAGGAGTTTTGACTTTGGAAGCCTCGACCCTCACCGATGTTTTGAATCAGTCTACTGTTGTTGCTATTAATAGGTTGGCTGAGTTGCTTGTCGAGCCGTTAGCTAAGAAGCTAAAGCTTGATTTTTCTACTTCTGTAATTTCCAAGGGTGCTTCCAGTAGATAAATTAGAGATTGTGTCTTACCGCCATCCCTTCCAAGTACATCAGGAGCGGGTGCACATGTTATGCCGCGGATTCCAACTTCTCTGTTAGTTGAGCCTTCGAAGCCCTTCGATCCTTCAATGGATTTCATTGATTTTGTGAAACTTTCCCTTTCTGTTCAGGAGTTTTCTGACATCCTCCTCTTATTCATACACGGTGGATTTCTACCAGCATTTGATCACCCGACATCTTAAGGTACAAAATTTTCTTTTTAATCTTGACTTTCGATCTGTTGTGGCTATGTACTGAATGCTTCTAACTTTCTAGATTATGAAGAGATAGCTCTTGCCTAAGTCAATTCCTTCTTCCTTTACCACCGAAATCATTCAACTTCGAGAAGCAAACGAAGATTTAAGTGATGAATGTGAGAGGTTGAAAGCTTCCCTGGAACACGCCGAGGTAGTTTTAGAGAAAGAAAGGTAGACTAAGGACGTGACCCTTAACAAAGTGTCATCCTTAGAACACCAAATAGCTGAAGATGTGGTCACTCATTCCGATGAGCTTCAGAAGAAGGATGAGAAGCTTTCCCGTGTTGCACAGATAATCTATGCAACTGAAGGCAGAATTTTTCATTTCTTGCAAGTTCATCTTCCGCAGATTAAGACTGAATGTTATGAGGATGCTTTATTTCACCTCCTTTCTGATAATCTTCAGAGTCTTTCTAAGATCTGAACCACTCTCGTTCCACCTTTTGTCAAGGATAGAGTTACGGAAAGGATCGAGTTGGGTAAACGAGTGTTGAGATGCCACAGAAGCATGAGTCTAAAGTCGAGGATCTTCTATATATTGATAGTCTTTTTGATAATTCTGATGAAGTAGAATAGGCTTCTACCTTCGTTGATAACGATGGGAATAATGACGGGATGGCTTTGGAAGTAGGGGCCATCAAGGATTAACATGAGAGGAACAAAAATGATCCTCTTTCAAGAGCTGAAGCGCCTCATGATTATATTAGGCATAACCCTAAGGTAGGAGGTTCTCGTGTTGCCTTTGATCTTGAATCTTCTTTGTTTAAAGAAGGCGGCCCTTCCGGCCTGTCTGGAGGGGAGAAAGCCGTGGGTCCTGAAGCTCCTTTTTCTCAGGTATAACTCCTTCTTTGGCGACGTTTTCTCTTTTCCCGATTATTTGACTGCAACTAGTTTTCTGCTACTATATTTAATAGACAAAAGAAAAGTTGTTTCCTTCCTTAAACAGAATTAGATGGCAAAAGAAGGAATTAAATCGTTCTCATGTAGAACAAGAAGAACATTTGTAAACTTAATCCAGCAGTCTATGTAAAACTTGTACAAATACCCATTTACTACATGTGTCTGCTAATATGCTTATTTGCATTATGACAAAACTTTGTTCACTATGAAGATGCTCTACATGTGACTTGTAGACTGAGAAGGGAGTGTTTAACAACATCAATTCATGATAGCATGAAAAAAATGTTTTTTCGAGAGACTTAGGAGTGTTTATATTGAATTCCCTCATCTCTCTTTTAACTTCCTAAGTGAAGATTGCGAAGCAATTCTAAAGAGTTAAGGGTTAAACATGCTGATACGTTATGTAAACGATAGACGTATTAATCAAATGAAAGTGAACCTTTGTAAAAAAAAAAAATCTATATGCCCAATAGATTGGTTTTGGATTTAACTCACACAAAGTTTTTATATAAGAATGGAGTTCTATTTTTGTAAACTGAAAAGAAAATTTAATCGTAACTATCTTCCTATGTTCCTATGAGCAGGTTGATCGTCGTGAGATTTTCCCATCTCAGAGTGAAGCATTGCTGGCAAAAGTGACTCCTTCTATGTCTCAAGAGAGGAAGATTTTACTCCAGAATTTATGCGTTAAACATTTGAATGAGAGAATGAATGCTTTAAAAGACCAGTTAAAAGAAAGAGATAGAACTATTCTTGGATTGAAGACATACATAAAGACTAAACCCTCTATCAAGTTTGAAGATGAATTGTGGGCCTTACGCCAACGTATCGTTAACTTGGAAATTGATTTAAACAATGTCAATACGAATTGCGAGACATGGGAATATTGCTCCAAAAACATTCCTATCATGACAGGATCTTCACCTTCGGGTGTTGCGACCGCGTGCAAGAATTCCGCCCTTCGAAAGTAATTTTACTTGAATAACCCTTCTCTTAGGTAAAAGGAATCAGTTATTTCTGAGTAGTGTAAAAGAGTGGTAGCCGAGATAAAGGGGACCTTTGATACTAAGTTAATTAAAGATTCTCATGACCGTGTTGTCCGATATGTTTACCAAATAAGACATTTAAAGGGGAAAGATATGATTTGCGTATGAATGTTTTCAAGATAGAGAAGGAGAACAAGTCTCTTAGGGCAATGTGTAGGGCTTATAACAAAGCTTTGAAACTTCAAATTAAACCTTATGATCATCTAGATGAAATGAGTAGGACAGTGCGAAAGATTAATAAGCTACTAAGCATTGCGCTTCGTCATGCCATTGATCCTCCTTTACCTGAGGATGGAGAGGACCTAGATATTTAGTGACATTTTGTAATAGTGACATGTAATTATACCTATATTTAGGGTATTGAGAACGTACCTTTTGTGAATGAACTTGTGTATTGATGTTGTTGGTCATGTATTGTTGATATAAAATGCTGATAACAATTGTTTGTACATAAATGGTTTAAGGATTTTTCCTGAATAAGAAAAGGAGGTAACCATTTTATATGGAGCTAATTTGATGACGGGCTTCCTCCTGAGAGCATATCTATGGTTGTACTGATTTACATCGGGATTCTTCCATTAGTGAATCATAAGCTTTCGGATCCACCCCATACTTGGATCATCTGGTAGAGGACTGGGAATTAAATTTTGACGCTTCAATAGAGCTCTTGGTCTATTTTAGGTTTGTGCAAGTGGCAGTAGTCCCGAACTAACCCAAATTCAGGTATTGAAATAAGACCAGGAATTCACTTCCGGTGTTTATAGAAGTCTTGAACCAGCCTTTGTTTGGGTAATTAAAGATTGATGGCCCGAAATTCCCTTTTGGTATTAATAGAAATTCCGAACTACCCTACATCCGGATAATATAAAGATTGAAGACCGGGAATCTCATTCCGGTATTTGTGAAGAATTGAACCAACCTAGATTCGAGTGTTAATATAGCTGGCCTGAACCAACCCTTGTTCAAACAATTAGAGATTGAGTACTAGAAACTCACTTCCGGTATTTGTGATGAATTAGATCAACCCATATTCGGCTATTAGTATATAAATCATGAACCAACTCTTGTCCAGGTAATTAAAGATTGAAGACCAGAAGTTCCCTTCTGGTATCAGTGTTTTGGTATCCCCTTCGGATTTGTTTTGTGAAGCAGAGGTTGTACGTGCTTCTTCAGCCACTCTCTGGGCTTATGATGTCAAAGCAGGGGATGTACGTGCTTTGTTGGCACTCTCTAGGCCGTGCATCCGGTGCGCTTATCCACAAGCAGGGCCCAAGGACTTACCCGACCTCCCACCAGAAGGCCCTTATCCTGGCCATCGTAGGTGATGATAAGGTCTTAGAAACTTTGACGGGGCCATTGTAGCCACAAAACTAAGGTTTACTCTTTTGATGCTCTATACTGACCATTATAGGTATTGATAGAGGCTTACACACCACTCCCTTCGAGGGGTGCCCTATCCTGACCATCGTAGGTGTTGATAGGGGTTTGCGTTCCCTTCTACGGGTAACGCGGAACATAAGCAGAGGTAGGACGTGCTCTTCTGGGAGCAGAGGTAGGACATGCTTAGTTCTAGCAGAGGCAGGGCGTACTCTTCTATGAGCAGAGGTAGGGCGTGCTAATTTTATATGCATCACCATGAGCATTTCTGGTATGAAATGGAGGCTTATGATTTTGATGCTTTAACCTAACCCCCTCTGATTTGGGCATGGAAAAAGACTAACACACCACCCCCTCCGGGGGATGCCTTGCCCAAACCAATTCGGTGATGACAAGGGTTTTTCTTTTCTTTTATCCACTTGTGGCTTGACCTGTCCTTGGTCATTTCAAGTTTATGGGGATTTTCTTCGTTGCAATCGTGTAGGTAACCTTTTTTCCTTTCTAAAAGATTTTACAGACGCAGCTTCCTATGCCTTCTTTATATATTTTTGTAGTTTTCCTTGGCTTAGAAGTTGATGATAATTCCCTCTAAAACTCTACAATGGTTTGTTTTGTGTCCGTTTACCATATGGTAGTAGCAATATGGCCGCCCCAACTTAGCTTAGTTTTTGGGTTTCTTCTTTAATGATGGCCAAAAGTCTAACTCGTGTCTAGTTAGGAAGTAGATACCCTCAATTGAGGTTGTGAGCTTACAACATTTTGGCAACCTTGACTTCAAAGCCCTCTTTCGTTTTTGTAATTTGATCCATTTATCACTTGATTTTTTTATTCCTTCTTCGTTCCTAAACTTTCTTTTAACTGCCTTTTGACATAGGGTATGTCTCTTCTAGACCGTTTATTGGTAAGATGAGTGGAACCCATCTCAATCTTTCGTTCGAATATGATTCCCCTAGCATGTGTTAGGATAGCTTCTTTGATATGAAGAAAGGAGTTATATTTCTATCGAGAAATGATTCAGAGCAAAATTTGGAGTTGGTCCTAAGTGGAAGGGGTAAATGCTCCATCGATCAGGATCATCACGTTCTACATCCTTCTCTTTTTCTTGGATACGCAGGGTTTCTAATTTAAACCTTTTGGTCGCCCATGGCTCGCCAATACTTGTCCCAACAATGTGAAACCATTAGTAACTGGTAGAGAACTTTTATTCATAATGTTCACCTCTTCAAGGTTTAGTCCAATCCTGGACTGAACAACACAGGTGGATATGTGGAAAGGTTAACCAAAGGATCGAAGGTTCAGGCCCTCCTTCTTGCGCTAAAATATTAACGATATCTTTTTGTCAATCAGAGATAGGTCAATGGGATTGGACCTAAGGAAAAATAGGTTGTCTAGCCTTCACAAGTTTGAATTAGTTCACTATCAAGGTCTGGAATCCGAAAGAATAGCTACTCTTCCCTCGATGGGGTGAGTATCACGCTTAAGCGATTCAAGAACCAATTGGTTACCTTGGGGAGAAGGATCACTAAATACAATCCTTGATGAAGGACTTAACGAATGGTAAAAAAGGGGTTCTGTTCCAGGCTCGCTGAAAGGTCTAAGTTTGTAGGAAGGGGTATTTCACCTGATTTATAGAAGGGTTTGGGCAAGAACTCGTGCACATATAAGAAACAAATAGTAAACTGCAGTTACAATAACTAAGGAGTAGCATGATAATCTCATAAGAAAGCATCATAAGTATCGATTCACTCTTTATTGATCTTTGATTTAGAATACATTAGAAAAATAGAAGAAGTCCCCAAATCGATCAAATAATTAGGGTTTACTCTAGAGAGGAAGAGTATAAGAATAAGAATCAGAAAAATCTCCCCCAAAATGTGACCCTTGGGGCTTTATTTATAGAGAAATCAGGTCCCGTTCAGCTGTTGGGCCGTTGGGCCTGCAGGTACTTCTATCGGCCGCTTTTCTCCTTGGTTTCGGTTACTTTTATCTTCCGATCGCTTTGCGGTGCAGATTATAGCTTCTGGAGAGAAGGTCCCGGTCAGTTGAGGCTTCCATGAGAATGGTATGAGCTTTTCGATGTAGTAGCCTTCCGAAAGGTATTTGAGCCTCCGGTTGTATGCTCTCGGTTATAATCTTCCGGATGTAGACTTCCGGTTTTCTTATGAGTACTTAGAGGAGCTTGTCCTCAAGATGTACGTAGATAGCTGTCGGTTCGAAACCACTGTCAGTGTCTGTACTAAGTAGACTAGTATGGATAGCCTGTATCCTTTCTAGGGTTCCGGTTTGCCTTTCGGTGGAGTCTCTAGGTATAGCCTAATCTTCCAGAAGGTTGCCCCATGTAGCCTGCCTGTTGTTTATCAATATGACCTTTCGGTGTTCATGTAGTAGATGTTTCGGAAGCTGGTTCTGGATAATCTTTATGCAGATTTGGCTTGATACTCTTGATGTCTTTACCTCCTGGTGTATCGGTATTAAGCAGGTTAATTCCGACAACCCTTTCACCCTTCCGGGTTTCCATTAGTGGAGCTCTTGCCTCTTTCTTTCTTAGCTTCTGACTTAGATGACCCTTCACAATAGAACCCCCTGTCGGGTAGACTGTGTCGGCATTCTATAGACTTTGAGCTCCTTTCCCCTAAGAAGATGTCGCTTTGTGTAGCTCACCGATTATTCCTTCGTGCTTGTGTTCATTGGATACCCCTTCACCGTTAGCTTGTTTCGAGGTTAATTTTGGTAGTAACAAAAATCATTTAAAAATAAATTTTAAATTGGTTCCAAAAATATGGGTTGTTACAAGCAAATTCCGTAAAACTTTTATTTGCGAAGTTTCCTAAGATACAACAGAATATTTCTGCACGAGATTATAATGAGTATGTCAACTCTGTATTTGATAATGGAGGCAGCAACGAAAGCGAAAAAGATAGAAGGAAGAAGATAGAAAAATTTAGATGAAGAATGTGATCAGTATTCTCCCCTATTTATATTTTTTTCCACACCCCTTTGAACAGTCGTGTCCACCTGACGGGTTGCATCCGCCACCTTTTGTCGATGATGTCTCAACGATTGCGCTGCTTCATTGCTGCTACGCTCTAATGGTTCATACGCCTTCAGAAAAAACGCGCTCGGTTCCGAACATATGCTTCGGTCATCCCTACTATCTGAATCGCATTGCATCTCTTCATATAAGAAATTTGTTTTTGCAACTATCAAAATTCTTCCTAGTTTTTCAAAGCAAAAATATGGTCGTATATCCGAACCTAACCCAGTTTGGTTTGGTATGAGACAGGGAGGCGACACATGCACATGTGTTTGATTCATAAAATATGCGTCCTCCCTCTAGCATAAAATTACCTGACCCTAAGGGAAAATATAGGGATTAATAGTTTGTTATATATTAATGAATGTTGTTTTCAGATTTGGCGATGTGAGAGTATACATTTCATCCATTTAGTTCATGTGTAACTTCAACAATACTATGCTTACACATACACATGTGATACATGTATACTAAGATGATGACATAATTATAGTTCTCATGAGATAAGAGACAAATGAAAGAAAAAGTCATCTTAGTGGATGGTGCAATGCACCACACCGCGTGACATCCGCCCCGCGGCATGGATGAACGAGCATTTGAGTCGTATTAGAGGCAATTAACACTTTGCAATTGGCTGGTTGCAGTTGGCATTACAACCATTAAAACAGTCTCCCCTCACATATATATATAGGATGAGGAGGACATAACAAATAATTCGACTCTTTTTAAATATGCTCTTCTTCTTCTTCCTCATTGAATTTTGTCTTAACTACTCTCTCGAGTTCGTTGGTCTCTGCAAATTCCAGCGTAGTCTTGCAGATAATATTCTATTTTATCTTGGGATACAATTGCTCATCAACCTTCTGCACCATAGGGATAGCAATATTATTTCAATGAAATAGAGCATTCTAGACTCGAATAAATAAAATTGTACTATACATATTACTGATTCATTACTATAGTTTTTTCAAAAACTATGTTTATTTATGTAATAGAATACCAGTACAAATAATTTGCATAAACCTGTTTGAATTTTTTGCGAAAACTGTTGTAACGAATCTGTAATATGTATAGTACCTTTTATTCATTTGAGTCTATAATGCTCCATTTCTTTGGAAAAAATATTGCTCTCTCTATGGCGTAGAAGGTTGATGAGCAATTATATCCCAAGATAAAACGGATTTTGCTCTACAAGATTGAGCTGGAATTTGCAGAGGTCGACATACTCAAGAGAGTAATTAAGACAAATTTCAATAAGGAAGAAGAAGAGAAGATTTCAGAAGAACTGAATTATTTGTTATGTTTGCCTCATCCTATATATATATATATATATGTGTGTGTGTGTGTGTGTGTGTGTGTGCGCGCGTGTGTGAGAGAGAGATAGGGGAGACCGTTTTAACGGTTGTAACATTTGGATAATTTACGACCCTCTGACCAAGTGATGTGACAGTTTTATTGCTATTTCTATTTAGATTTTAATGGAAACACAACACCGAATTGTCATCTTCTAACATTTATAAGTGTTACAAATAAGCATACCAACGGTTATAACTGTTAATAGAAGGTGCCTGGTAAATTTTGGAACGAAAATCCTGACGGTTGGAAAAGTAATTTGTTCGAATTCTTTTTTTTCTTTGTCGAAACCGCTGCCTGAAATACAATCATAAAATTGATAGTACCAGGAATTCCTAAAGGCATACCATCATAGAAACTTTCTTGACCAATAGGATAGATCAAGAAAACAGCAGTAGCAGCAATGGTTATAACCATCAGTATAAAATTATGTTCTAATGGTTATAACAGTTAGAACCCGTTTCTATTCCTACGGTTATAACCATTTGAACAATTCATTGTTCCAATGTTTATAACCGTTAGAACAAACGTAAACGTTTTCCACACATGTGCAAATGCAAAAATACCAACACTTATAAGTGTTTCGATTTTTGTATTTCTGAACCATGTACCATCACATATCATATCATTTCATTCAACTACACAAATCAAATTTATAGTGATAGTACACATGAAACCAAATTTCGAACTGACATTTCACCAAATTGAAAAGAAGGTAGTAAATATACTAGATAAGTCATCAAATTCTACAATGCTCATTGTGACTTTAATTTTCACTAGTACAAAATATCTAGACACTTACATAGAAAGAATGTGACTCTCGGGCCAAACCACAAACTCACCATCAACCAAATCGGATAATGTGTAATGACCATTTTGAGGTGCATCAATAATCAGCTCGTTTAAATTAAGAACATCCTCTATCCAAACAAAAAATTTCTCCATCTATGACCTTTCTACCATGAAAAATATTTTGCATTCCAAGATGTCCTTCAAGTACCACTTCCAATTCTTGTGACAATAAATGCACTGGTTGACTTTCGAACGTTGATGATCCAATAACATTAGATGGAGTAGTACTAGGAGTAGGATGGTGCTCGGTATGCGAAGCAACTTCAGTTCTTGGCATTGTTGAATTTGTTCTAATTTGACTAATTAGTTGTCTCATACATTTTTGCAAATCAGCTAAATTAGAAGTTATTTTTTTAGTATCTTCATGCATTTTATCGTTCTTGTGTTGCATATCCATTTTCCATTGCTTATCTTCATTAACTTTGTAATTCAGTATTGCTTTTTAAGCTTGGATGAGTTTTACTTTCTTTGCATTAGAGGTGCTAAAAGCATGAAAATTGCTTCTTCTTTTTTCTCAATTACAAAAACTTTGACAACGACATCTCTTTCAAAATCCTCCAAACCAATGATGCCTTCATTACCATTAACACTAACTTCGGACTTTTGCCTCTCTTCTGCAGCTTCTATTAAAGTCTGAATATCCAAAATAACATTTAATTTACAACTAGCCAAGTAACATTTCAACAATAAAAATCTTAGCATCTAGTAAACTTATATAACTGATGGCTTTCATTTGAGACTAGATTTATACCGAGGGATTGGTTGTAACCATTCTATTGACCAATATCTCATGAGGCAAATCATTTTTTTTACAAGTATTTGTTGACTAATCACCATCAGCCTATTTTGTTGAACAATATTTTAACAGTAACTAAAGATTAAAATGGAGAAGAGAACTAGACACCCATTTTAATTTAATATAAATGTTGAATAATAGCATTTAAGACACATACCAATTTGGCGATTCCTATATATACATCTTTTATTAACATACACATGCATGCATCTTCTAATACTAATAAATAAAATAGACACCTGATTCCCAACGCGCATGCATAAGGATAGTGTAATATACCCTAGCAACCCACATGAAAGATACTTGCAATCCTCGGTCTAATCGAATTTTGCTCCTTTGAACAAAATTTAGCAACCCAACACTTGCATAATAAAATACCCATCTGTACTCCTTTGAACAACTATACACATTCACATCCCTAAGCATATATGATTGAACTGATGTTTTATAAAATATTTAACCCACTGGTCCATATGAAGCAAAGTTAATATAAATAACACCCATACAAGATGTCCAAATTAAGAATCCGAATACTAATTTGGTGATTCCTATATATAACTTGTCACCACCTGGTGACTTTTGTATAAATTCAAGTGTTATGGTATATATAGACAACATGACAGACAACATGATGTGCTATTCGACCCCTTAGTGGCTTTTTAAAATATTTCCAACTAATGTCTAGGTAGAAAATTATAAATTTAATATGATATCTGAATCAACGTACTCTTATAAGAGAAAAATCAATTGCTGGCACTTAAAATAAGACCTGATCCTAAAACAATACAGTATTCTTCAACAACAATGAATAGTGAATAGGCAGTTCAGAATATAAATGTGTTCAGGACCATCTGGTGTCATTTTTATGGTCATTAAAATTTTAAATTTTTTAACACACAAAAAAGGTTTAAGAACGTAACAACTAACATAAATTTTAGAATCCACCGTTATGTACCTATATGTTGACTATAAAAGGTTGGTAAGGAAATGCCACAAGCCATGGCTCAATCATATGAAAACAACAGGAATAATGAATATTGAATAGGCGGTTTGGAATGTAATATGCCATACTGACTCAATACCTTACCTTATCAGCTTAAATATTTAAAAAGCCTAAAACAGAGAAACAAATATCTTATGATACTAATATATAATCCATGTGTAAAAAACATTATAAAGACTTACATACTTTTCTACCGCGCACGGAACCACATCTTCGGTTTTCCTACTAGTGTGTGCTGCTTTCCATGGCAATGTCCATGTGAGTTTGCATTATGGATTCTCCGTTTCCTACATGAATGAATATGAATTAGCTTGTAAATTAT
The DNA here is from genome assembly GCA_030737875.1 of Allium sativum. Classification (NCBI taxonomy): domain Eukaryota; kingdom Viridiplantae; phylum Streptophyta; class Magnoliopsida; order Asparagales; family Amaryllidaceae; genus Allium; species Allium sativum. Next base: position 969,518,410 of record CM060920.1, read on the forward strand.
AACTAAACAATAAGATTTCATGTATAGCAATTAGTATATACCAATTCTTCATACAATCGAGTATATGCTTTTCGTCCCAATGTATGAGTTATGGTATTTTTCCCTTTATTTTCGGCATTTGCTTTGCATTGTTTTGTTTTCTTTTCAGTGTACTCATTATCAACAAATTTCTCCCATTTGACTTTTATTAATAAAACTCGGATGGCTATCAATTGCGATACGTCTAGGCAATAATTGTTTATCTTTCTTCAAAAAGGTGTTTCGAAGATTTGATTTTTCAGTCCTTAAATACTATATTTTTTTTCCAAAATAGTTTGAGCAATGGTTGGGTCTATATTCATGTCAAACCCCTTCTACAAAAAATAAAAAGAGAAAATACAAAACAACTACTAATTAGAAAATGACAAAGACAAAACCATCATTCACAGTGACTGCTGGAGTACTTGCATTTTAGTAACCTACATAATATTATCAACCAATTGGATACACAACAACATAATCAAATCCTTCTACATTCGGGTATTTTCTTAACACAAGTTAGAGACAGAAGGTACAAAACGATACAAATGCTGAATTGTTTATGTACAACAAAACAAAAAGGGGAAGGCCACACTCATAGCAGTATATAAATATTTACATGAATCCAAATTTTCTACCTAGAAGGTGATGAGTTAGCAAACATGGTTCTTATTAAACCACGCACAAACTTCTGAACTAATTCAACACAACAACTAAACTTTATGCATAAATTCATGAAAACACAACAAAGGACGTCTAACCAAGCGAAAGGTGCCATTAAAGATAAGGTGAAAGGAGGATAGCCGAGCACCATGAACACTACCAGGCAAATTTCCAATGTAAAGAAAATAACACTATCATAAGCATGGCAACCGCAAGCAGTATACTCAACAATGGCAAAGGGAAATAGAATGACAAATTAATAGCCAATAGGAAAGGTTTTAAATCTTGGATATCGGTCACATTTCATCTCGAGGAATTTAGAGAATTGACCTCATATCGGGGGAGATCTCGGATGAGATGATTCTAACTCGGGGGTTCGTCTCGGATTTCCGTCTCGGGTCTGAAAGTCCATATTGGAACAATCTTGGGGTACATGATATGTTAAAAAATGATATTCTTACAAAATGACTTTTATGAATGTTATTTAAAACATAGTAACTTAAACTTGAGTTGCAAAATCACTTAATTATTCTTAAGTTACGAAAGATCATTCATTCTCTAAATCATAATATGCTTAAAACAAAAATATAACACAATGCAAATAAATTAGTGCTTAAAATATATAATCCATGAAAATGAATTATTGTTAGACATAAAACATTAAAAAGATCCAAAATCATTAACAAATATAGTATAAGTAAACCATAAAATACATAATTTCATAAGTAACATGTATGTACAAAAGACGAATTGGAAAATCAAAACCATTGTAGAACATATATGAACGTACAAAATGGTCATTTAACATGCAAAATGTAAAATAGCAGGGGATTATCATGGCTAGATTTGACTTTTTAATACTATTCTGGTTCAGGTTCAAATTTAAATCTTAACCAAAAAAACCAAGATCTCGAACGATATTCCAGTATTTCGTATTGGTCAATATATTTTTTTATATTACAATATCTCAGGCGATATATTCGAAAGAAGATTTGCAGTGATATTTGCTGTTTCGTTTCGGAAGGATCCTAAAGCGAGATGTCGGAGGAGATCTCGGGCGATATTTTCGAGATTTGAAACAGTGCCAGCAGAAGATGACCAAACTGGTTATATGGTCTTAGAGAATCATCGCTCAATGATAGCACGTTATTTAATTGATCAAAGAAATATATAACAATAATATAGTTTAACGTAATAGTTAACATTAGACTGTAACAAGATGTTAAATAACTATCATGTTAAAATTAGTATTCGAATAACCATATCACGTTATGGTATTCAACAAGTTGTAATTGATAAATAAGTGATCCTTGTTATAATACAAATGTCCATTGTATTATATGATAAGTGCTCAATAGTTGTATATCATGGTTATTATAGTTTATGTCTATAGTTGTTCTATGGTATAGTATCAAACTTTGCAGTAGCATCCGATGCTGGTGGTGGCAATATCTTTTGCTTTCCTTTTTTTTCTTGATTTTTGTATATATAGACCACTGGACCTACACACCCCTTGACAATGTGCACAACCCCCAGTCAAACCAACCCCCTCCTTATATACCATTAGCAGCTAGCAAAATAATTATATTAGAAAGTCGAGAAAATGTTATTAGTATATCTCATGATACTATTATATAATCCATGTGTAAAAAAACATTATAAAGACTTACATAATTTTCTACCATGCATGGAAGCACATCTCCGGGTTTCCTACTAGTGTGTGTTGTTTTCCATGCCATTGCTCATGTGAGTTTGCATTCTAGATTATCTGTTTCCTACATGAACGGATATGAATTAGCTTGTAAATTATAACTAAATAATAAGATTTCATGTTTAGCGATTACTACATACCAATTCTTCATACAATCGAGTATATGATTTTCGTCCAAATGTATGAGCTATGGTATTTTCCCCTTTGTTTTCGGCATTTGCTTTGCATTGTTTTGTTTTCTTCTCAGTGTACTCATTATCAACAAATTTCTCCCATTGGACTTTATTAATACAACTTGGATGGTTATCAATCGCGATACGTCTAGGCAATAACTATTTATCTTTCTTCAAAAATGTGTTTTGAAGCTTTGAATTTCCAGTCCTGAAATGCTATAAAAAAAAAACTTTTTTCCAAAATGGGTCAAGCAATGGTTGGGTCTATATTCATGTCAAACTCCTTTTACAAAAAATAAAAAGAGAAAATAACAAAACAATTACTAATTAGAAAATGCCAAAGACAAACCATCATTCACATGAATGTTGGAGTACTTGCATTTCAATAACCTAGATAATATCATCAACTTATTGGATACACATCAACATAATGAAATCCTTCTTCGTTCGGATATTTTTTTTAATACAACATAAGTTAGAGACATAAGGCACAAAAAGATACAAATGCTAAATTGTTTGTATATAGCAAAACAAAAGGGGAAGGCCATAATCATAGCAGTATATAAATATATACATGAATCCATATTTTCTACCTAGTAGGTGATGAGTAAGTAAACATGGTTCTTATTAAACCATGCACAAACTTCCAAACTAATTCAACACAACAACTAAATTTTGTGCATAAATGTATGAAAACACAACTAAGGACGCCTAACCAAGCCACAAGTGCCTTTAAAGATAGGCGAAAGGAGCATAGTCGAGCACTATGAACACTAGGGGGCAATGTAAAGAAAACAACACTATCATAAGCATGGCAACCGCAGTTAGTATACTCAGCAATGGCGAAGGGAAATGGAATGACAAGTTAATAGCAAGCAAGCAAGGTTTTAAATCTTGGATATTGGTCACGTTTCGTCTCGAGAATTTTAGAGACTTGATCTCGTATCGGGGGAGATCTTGGACGAGATTAGTCTAACTTGGGGGTTCGTCTCGAATTTCCATCTCGGGGTCTGAAAGTTCATATCGGAACAATCTTGAGGTACATGATATGTTAAAAAATGATATTCTTACAAAATGATTTTTATGAATGCTATTAAAAACATAACAACTCAAACTTGAATTGCAAACTCACTTTGTTATTCTTAATTTATGAAAGATCATTCATACTCTAATTCGTAATATGCTTAAAATAGAAATATAACACATTGCAAATAGATTAGTGCTTAAAAAATATAATCCATGAAAATGAATTATTATTAGACACATAAAACATTATCCATAAACATTAAAAAATACAGCATAAATAGACCATAAAATACATAATTTCATAGGTAACATGTATGAAAAAAGAGGAATTTGAAAATCATAGGCATTGTAGAACATATATGAACATACAAAATGGTCATTTAACATGCAAAATGTAAAATTGCAGGGATTATTATGGTTGGACTTGACCTTTTTAATTATAATTCTAGATCAGTTTCAGATTTAAATCTTAACCAAAAAAAAATCTAAATCTCATACGATATTTCAGTATTTCGTATCACTCAATATATCATTCGATATTGCAATATTTTGGGCGATATATTCGAAAGGAGATTTACAGTGATATTTGTTGTTTCATTTCGGGATGAGCCTAAAGCGAGATCTTAGAGGAGATTTGCAGTGATATGGTCTCATAGAATCACTGCTCAATGGTAGCACATTATTTAATAGATCAAAGAAATATATAATAATAATATAGTTTAACGTAATAGTTTACACTACACTGTAACAAGATGTTAAATAACTATCATGTTAAAATTAGTATTCGAATAACCATATCACGTTATGGTATTCAACAAGTTGTAATAGATAAATAAATGATTCTTGTTATAACATAACTATCTGCTGTATTATATGATAAGTGCTCAATAGTTCTATATCATGGCTATTATAGTTTATTTCCATAATTGTTCTACGGTATAGTATCATACTTTGCAGCAGCATTCAACGCTGGTGGTGGCAGTATCTTTTGCTTTCCTTTTTTTTCTTGATTTTTGTGTAAATATATAGACCACGGGACCTACACACCCCTTCTCATCCAGCAAAATGACAATATACACAACCCTTAGTCAAACTAACCCCCTCCTTATACACCCTTAGAGCATCTCCAACAAAGGGAGAATTCAGCCCCTTAATACTGAATCGGGGTAAAAAACCTACCCAACAAACGTTACGCCATGTAACATTCAGCGGAATGTTACGGGACCAATTCAGAATTCTGAATTGGTCCGGCGAGCCGATTTTATCGGCTCGCCATGTCGCGAGCCGATTTTATCGGCTCGCGCCGATAAAATCCGCTCGCGACATGGCGAGCTGATAAAATCGGCTCGCCATCTCCCCTCTCCAATTCCCCAACGGCTATCTCATTCCAATGGCTTCCAACGGCCATTTCCGCCTTGATTTTAATTACCAACGGCCATAAAACGGTTAAAACTTTTCTAACGGCCATATTTTCAGTTATAAAAGCATTCCATTCGCATTCTTTCTTCATCACAACATATTCATAACTTCTTTTTACATCTCTCTACTCCACACCAAGTCTTGCTACATAATGTCTTCCCCATTCGGAGATTTTTCGCATCCGACGATAGATGGAACTCAGTTCTCGCAAGGCAACACGAGCAATATATTTGAAACTCCATCGAGCAGGCAAGGAACCAGTCCGTGGACTGAAGAAGAAGACATTTCTCTATGCAACATATATTGTCATTTCACACAAGATTCTACAACCGGGAACGACCAAACAGCCGTTGCGTTTTGGAAAAAAGTGGAAAAAGCCTTCGTTGAGAGGCATCCGGAATGCCATAGGACGTTATCGGCGATCCAAGGCCGTTTTGGGAAAATAAGCCGTCAAACCCAATATTATGAGTCACAAGTGTACAAACTAAAAATAGCGAATCCAAGCGGCATGGGAGGGGAAGATAATCTGGTATGTTTGTATTTGTACGTACTTTATTTGTGGTTGTTAGCATGTTAATTGATACATTTTCTTTTGGAAAGTAGAAACGACTAGCAAACGAGGGGTTCAAGAAGCTTTTTCCTAGAGAAAATGGGACGAAAAGGCCACACTATTACCAGTTTATGCATTGTTATGATCTGCTTACTAGTCAACCGAAGTGGAACTCAGAACTTGCCAAGAGTCTCCGCGATGTTCAAAGTGCTAGCAAGGGCAAGAAAAAAAGCTCAAAATCGGGTTATTCTTCTAGTCCTAGCGGCTCAGGTGCCAATATTTCTCAATGTGTAGGGGAAAACCTACTTGATGAGTTCAATGCCACGAATGACGAAGATTTTAGACCTGAGGGATGCAAAGCGGCGAAAAGAAGGGGCAAAACAACGGTTGAGCTTGAATCAAAAGTGAACTCCCGACACGAAGAACACAGTCGTAGAGCGGAAAAAAGGCTTGTAGAAGCTAGGGAAAGAACAGAAGTTTTGAAAAGGATTGCTGATCTGGAAGAGAAGAAACTTCAAATTCTTTCCGAGGACTTAGCGTATAAGAAAGAGCACGATGAGTATAAGAAACAGCAAGATGCGTATAAAAAAGAACAAGAAGAGAACGCTATCATTGACAAAGATCTAGATGGAATGTCTTATTTGGAAAAGGAATTTTGGAATGGGATGAAACGTCGTATTATAACGTCAAGGTTTCCGGAGTTGATGTAGTAACGTATTAGTAGTTGCTCGTATTAGTAGATGCTCGTATTATGTTGTTGTAGTAACGTTGTATTTCCTTCTGTAGCAACCGCTTTCGTATTTGTATGTCTTATTTCCCTGTATTTTGTGTAACATTATGTGGCAAAGGCTGAAATGTTGTAGGTATTGTATTTGGTTCTGTCAACTTTCACACACCTTATCTCCCTCAACACACAAAGTAGAGCCAGTGTCTGTTCACATCAAGACAGTAAGAAAAAGAGATTCCCTACAGTATTACGTCAGGCGAAACAGTTACCGGTACCATCATGATTTTTTTTATTGATTTGTACACTCCTTGCCTATATATGTAACACCCCGCCTCCGCTAGGGTCACTCGCAAAGGAATGCACTAGCTTTAGAGGGGCATTATTGGTAAACATGCACAGAAATATCACAAGACAGAACATATAAAATAGCGGAAGTAAAATCGAACTTTCATAAACATTAATAATTAAGGTCTAAAGCCTTTTACATCAGAGTACATCAAAACCTGTCTTGCAATAGTAAAGAAGCATAAAGACTTTTTCATAAATTATTCCCCAAGTAAAAACAGTAAAGTAGCTATAGCCAAGAAAAGTCCAAGCCATCCATGATGACCTTCAAGCAGAAGAAGTCCGAACTAAACAACAGTATTTCCTCCCTGTAACCTGGGGGGGGGGGACGGAAGAAAAGAGGCGAAACAAAACGGGTCAGTCAAAAAGATTGAGTAAGCCCTATCTACTATTAGCATAAAAACTAGTAAAGTTAACTGACATGAGAAACTGAGATGAACATAAGCATGATAACAAGATAGATAAGCTAAATCAAAATAACAGGATGAACTACTGAACTCAGATAAACTAAGTTGTCATGATAAATTACGATGTCAAGATAAAACAAGGTATCACATCGTCAGGTTTCTATCAAGTATAATATCCCCAAGATATCTATCACGTATAACGTCCCATGATATCTATCCTGTATTTTAGCTCTGCACCTACCGTACTAGTATCCCCACCGTGTCATGTGTTAACCAAGAATGACCATCACTCAAAAGTCGTGTAATGGTCCATGTCAACCTAATATATCGCATATATAGGTTACTTAACTTGTATGTTTTATTCCATGTAAATGTTCAGTCCCTTGCCGTAGACCATACGGGCTTTCCCATGAGATTCTATATTACTTTAACATAGTTCCATGATCCTTATGATTGGTTTGGACTGTTACCCTAAACCTAGCTAGGGTCTTCCAACATGAATTATCGTTTGTACAACTAGGACTTATGCTACCTAGGGCTACTAGGGATTATGCTTACCTATTGCACGTTTTCGTATCTCGGTTTTGGTTCAACCACCCAGGGCCACTAGGATTTACGCTAACCGTCAACCGCGCCCTTTTTCCCACACATTCATCGTGAATCGTTTTTCCATGACTGTATGCACATGTATCACATCGTGCCATCCGAGTCCTGTCGCAGGGCAGACCAGGAAATACAGGACTCGGTCGGGAGCTTTCGATTTATCTACCGATGCAGATGCTAAGGTCTGTTTTTTTCTATACGTGGCTATGGTCCCACGAGACCACTCCCTCAACTAGTGAAAGACAAGACAGGATAAATCCTGTATGAGAACAAAACACTAGCCAACCCACATCCAAGCCTTACCGCAACCATAATTAGATAGCAATTATGGTCTTTTGGGTGTTCTCTGCCTTTCCGTACGTACACGCTTGACCAAAGATGGTAGGTAGCCTGACGAAATGCTATCTAGGGTACGACCGTGTATCGTCGATTATCCCCTATCCATCCCCGTCTTTAGGTCGCTCGTATAGCAACCAAGGCATACTCTTGGTTCTTCTAACGCAGACATTAACCTCTCATGAGCCTAGTATAATCACCTGGCAGCTCATAGAGGGATACCAAGAATACCCTCACGTTCCCCGAAGCCGCTGCTTCGTTACCCAGTTCGCTGGAGCCTTTATCCAAATCAGATACTTGCTCCTGCTCGTATACTTAAACGATGACCTACCGTATTAGGTTACTCATCTATCTATGAACTGGTCTAAACTTCCTTGACTAAGAATCATTACTTAGTTATTCTTCAACTAAGGTTTACCACTTAGCCTTATTTCCGCTATCCTTGTTAACTATGGTTATCCACCTAATCCTCAGAACTAGGGTTTACATAATGGATTAAGTGTCACTTAAGTTCATGACTTAACCCGTCTACAAATCATGTCAAAATTGGCTAAGTATCCAAGTTCAAGACTTAACCCTACAAACCATGCTCAAGTTGGTTAAGTATATTAAGCAATTCACGCCTTAACCTCGTCCAATTATCATTCTAGATTGGTTAAGTATATATTAACTTGACCCCATCAATTTACTTAGTCAAATCGGTCAAGTGTATTCAAGCGATTCATGACTTAGCCTTATCATGTTTTCACGTTATATTGGTTAAGTATTGGTTAACTTAACCACAATAAATTAACGAGTTGGATTGGTTAAGTATAGGTCACTTAACCACATCAATTCATCATGTTTAGATTAGTTAAGCGTTTAACTTAACCCCATTAAACTACCAAGTGGGATTAATTAAGTCTAGGCTAACTTAACCCCATCCGATTTCCATGTTTAGACTAGTTGAGTCTAATCTTAACCCCATCCGTTAACCGTATTTTTCGGTTAAGCGTCATTAAGAAAACTTACTTAACCTTACCAAGTTATCGCGTTGGATTGATTAAGTGTTGGTTAACTTAACCCCGTCCACTAGTCATATAAAAATGGTTAAGTGTCATTAGGCAAATCAAGTTACTTAACCTACCCAACCTTGTCATGTTTTGTTAAGTATCATTAGCCTAATCAAATTACTTAACCCATTTGTCCATGTCATATTTGATTAAGAGTCATTAATCAAATTAACTTAACCCTATCATGTGGCATTAATTACTTAATGCACCTTCACCTCTCACATTAGACTTTGTTGTGGTTACTAGTTAAGCCGGTCGGTTCCGGGTAGCTTTACACCACAACTTGGTCTAACCTCGGGTTCAAGCACAACATGACCAACTTCTCACATTGGGTCCTATTGTTTGCAACTACTAGTTAGGCCGGTCGGTTCCGGGTAGTTTTACGTTGCAAACTCAACCCAACCTCGAGTTGGCCACACTTATATTATCTAAGTGTCATGTCCATTATGTTTCCAACACATATTACAAGTTTTCAAGCAATTGGGTAGACCTAACTTAATAGGTAAATTCCCAAGCTTATGTTTTCAAGCATACTTACATGTCAACTTCCATGTTATATTTCAAGTCATGTTTTCAAGTATAAACACATGTCATATTTAACGTTACATGTTGTCATGTTTATACCCATTTACCCAAATCATGTTCATGTCATTATGTTTTCCCATAATGTGACCCCAACGCTTTTAAACTCGCATAATGGATTCAAAGAAGGAACTTGTCAAAGGCATGACAAAAGGGGGTATAAAGCCACTAGTTGAACATGGTGGCAAATGAGACATAATGTGTTCATTAACTTGCATGTTACATTCTTAAGCCTCAAAAACATGCATAACGTTCAAACTTGGCAAATAAGCGAATCATGATGATAAATGACATATAAAGATGGCTAGAAGTTCGCATATGACATTACATGCAAGCTATCATAAGGGGTATGATAGTTCTCATGTTGCCAAAATGCAACATTTAACATAAAGGCCAAAGCTTTATGACCCCAAGATCAAGATGAAGACTTCATAAACTTGCATGACATGATAGCATGTATTATACTCAATGATCAAACCCAAACTTGCACATGAACATTTAACTTCATAGTTAATATCTAAGAGTAGGGAAAGGGCTTACATTGCTATGAAGGCACAAAAGATATGACAAAGCTCTTATGCAATCAAATAGACCCAAAATGCAAGCTCTAACATAAAAACCCTTGAGCCAAAATGATCAAAACCCTTGCTTTATGATGCAAAGATAGAAACTTGACTTGAATGCAAGCTAATGACACTCATACAAGCTTGAAAACACTTGTATGCATGGAAAATCTTTCATAGAAACAATTTAGAAATTTTATGAAGAGAGTGGAGGCCATGAGAGGTAAAATTTTGCCATAGTTTAGTTGCATGAATGAATAATGATGATTTAGGGTTAGGTTAGGGTCTTATTTATAGATTAGGCAAGTGTTTTAGGCCATAGGATTAAACCCTAGTTGCAATCTCAGCCCTTAAAACCGAATCTGGCCCCCAAACTCAACACAAACCCAAAATGGTGCACCAGGCAGAACTGCCCGGCTGGACCAAGTCGACAGGGCTGTCGACTTGGGTCCAACCAAGTCGACTCCCAAGTCGACAGGGCTGTCGACTTGGGTGCTCTGGCGGGAATTTTCCCGCCTGGCCCAAACTGGCCCAAATTTCCAAATTCAAACTTGAATTTGAAATCTGTTTTTACTTTGAAATTTTCTGAAAACTTTGTTGGGCCTTTATCGGGTCATACGGACTCCGATTTTCGAAAACTCGGACTCTATTTCGCGTATTTTTCCGAGACGAACGCAATGGCATAGCCCGTTTTACTTGATTCAGAATTTAAAAATGAAATTCTGCCTTGATTCTCGTTTTAACATGTTATCGAAAAATACGGGTTGTTACATTCTCCCCACCTTTTAGGATTTCGTCCCCGAAATCTCCAAGTTAGGAAGAACATATCCTACCATCCATCATCCATCTACTCAAACATCATCCACAAGCAACCATTGTCCTTAGATGATTTCTAAAGCTGTATGAATATATGCAAAACGTGTGTGTACATGTTCCTTAGCTAATGCTAATGATCAGGCCTGAATAATCTTTCTAATGCAAAATATGTATAGTGCCATGAATCCAACATGTATGCAAATAGTCCTAGTCATATAGATACTATATGTGTGCACAATCATTCATTCATATGCAACGACCGCATGATAACACATTTGATTTCATCCATAAACAAGTATAAATACTCGTGCATATGCAATATGAAATGTGACCGAGTCGAGCTAGTATCTAATGTGTATTCGCGCATCCATGAGCAACCACTTGCAACCACTTGCAACCATATCAATCATAACATGTTTCAAATACATGTTTACATCCATAGGGTTCCCTGAAACAGGGTCGAGAAGATAAACAAGACAAACTCCTTACGGGGTTTGTAACAGAAAATAGGACCGAGAGGATATTCACAAAAGATAGCCTACAAGTAAGCTCTATCGAAAACAGGGATCAAGGATATACTCCCAAAAAGAGATATCATGCGTGTAACTAGTCTTTGACCATCAAAGTCGTATTTCATTGAGCTTAATTCCATTGTGCCTTGACCGTCTTTTAACTTCGCGATTTCGTAGCTTCTTATTTCCTGTTTCCATAACATGAGCTGGAACTCATTTCCTCGTCGCCTCTCGTTCCACTTGCACTTATCCTTTTCCTAGAATACTTGGCGCAAACACGACTGCGTACTCATGATCTCATGCAAGCTTTCCAAAATTCACTAGTGAATCTTGGATCTCGTTTATATACTATAAGGTATTCCATGTAGAAGAACTTTCTCTTGAAAGTAAACAGATGTCAACCAAGTTATCATGCGCACTTACTAGGGTGATCTCTATAACCCATGCATGAATGAAGTAAACCATCCGTCTTATTGGCGAACACCACTCGATCGGGCTTCAAATTTCCAATAAAGGCATCAAGGGATTCTAAGTAACTAGTCATGACAGAACCTCAAAAAGGTTACACGATACTTCGAGGGTATTACCAAGGCAAGTCAAAAGGTCTAACTACCATCCTATCAAAACCGAGAGTGGCACCCCCTACTGGATAACCACTTCATCCCTAGAATCCATCCATAGCTTATAAACATAAGCATTATTTCCAAACTCAACACTTGGCATAGACATTCTCAAATCCAAACAAGTCATGTATAAATGGACTGATTCTCCAATAGGACTTTGAGACAAAAATGGGATTCTCTATTACGCTAGTACTTAAGGTGCAGAGACTCAACTATCGAAGCAGACTTAAATGATACGAAAAACGAAGTCCTAACGGGATGATAGAGAAGAAAAGCTAAACCTTTAACAAGATCGTTACCCTCCTTCCGAGGTACCCTAGAAATAAGAGCATACTATTGCTCTCCCGATGATCTTGTCCTTGTCCCATGATACTTAACTATCCGCCCCGTTTCACCATGCCAAAGGTACTCTCTCGTCATGGGTTTCATTATTCATCTTTCTCTCTCGTTCTGGGTTGAGCCATACCAACAAGTTGCTCCTCCTTAAGCTCGTATCCTTTATCCTCTTTCTCACTATCCTTTCTTATAACGCGGCCACTGGTCACTCGAGAACCACCTCCATCGTACGGTAAACACTTTCGTAGATAGAAAAGACTAGTCGCAGTTAAAACCACGGTGACTACAGATGGAGTAAAGAAAGGAGAAGAGATTCAATTAAGGAAACAAGGATAGTGCTATGGCCTTTGGGGAATAGCCTTTTTCTTTTAAAAGAAAATTTTCTTGAAAAATGCTTCTTTGTAAACGATTTTCAAATAGTTTTCAGAAGATTTTAAAAACTTTTGCCCAGTCTGGTAACCTTCTGCTCTGATACCACGTGTAACACCCCGCCTCCGCTAGGGTCACTCGCAAAGGAATGCAATAGCTTTAGAGGGGCATTATTGGTAAACATGCACAGAAATATCACAAGACAGAACATATAAAATAGCGGAAGTAAAATCGAACTTTCATAAACATTAATAATTAAGGTCTAAAGCCTTTTACATCAGATTACATCAAAACCTGTCTTGCAATAGTAAAGAAGCATGAAGACTTTTTCATAAATTATTCCCCAAGTAAAAACAATAAAGTAGCCATAGCCAAGAAAAGTCCAAGCCATCCATGATGACCTTCAAGCAGAAGAAGTCCGAACTAAACAACGGTATTTCCTCCCTGTAACCTGGGGGGGGGGAAACGGAAGAAAAGAGGCGAAACAAAACGGGTCAGTCAAAAAGACTGAGTAAGCCCTATCTACTATTAGCATAAAAACTAGTAAAGTTAACTGACATGAGAAACTGAGATGAACATAAGCATGATAACAAGATAGATAAGCTAAATCAAAATAATAGGATGAACTACTGAACTCAGATAAACTAAGGTGTCATGATAAATTACGATGTCAAGATAAAACAAGGTATCACATCGTCAGGTTTCTATCAAGTATAATATCCCCAAGATATCTATCACGTATAACGTCCCATGATATCTATCCTGTATTTTAGCTTTGCACCTACCGTACTAGTATCCCCACCGTGTCATGTGTTAACCAAGAATGACCATCACTTAAAAGTCGTGTAATGGTCCATGTCAACCTAATATATCGCATATATAGGTTACTTAACTTGTATGTTTTATTCCATTTAATGTTCAGTCCCTTGCCGTAGACCATACGGGCTTTCCCATGAGATTCTATATTACTTTAACATAGTTCCATGATCCTTAAGATCGGTTTGGACTGTTACCCTAAACCTAGCTAGGGTCTTCCAACATGAATTATCGTTTGTACAACTAGGACTTATGCTACCTAGGGCTACTAGGGATTATGCTTACCTATTGCACGTTTTCGTATCTCGGTTTTGGTTCAACCACCCAGGGCCACTAGGATTTACGCTAACCGTCAACCGCGCCCTTTTTCCCACGCATTCATCGTGAATCGTTTTTCCATGACTGTATGCACATGTATCACATCGTGCCATCCGAGTCCTTTCGCAGGGCAGACCAGGAAATACAGGACTCGGTCGGGAGCTTTCGATTTATCTGCCGATGCAGATGTTAAGGTCTGTTTTTTTCTATACGTGGCTATGGTCCCACGAGACCACTCCCTCAACTAGTGAAAGACAAGACAGGATAAATCCTGTATGAGAACACAACACTGGCCAACCCACATCCAAGCCTTACCGCAACCATAATTAGATAGCAATTATGGTCTTTTGGGTGTTCTCTGCCTTTCCGTACGTACACGCTTGACCAAAGATGGTAGGTAGCCTGACGAAATGCTATCTAGGGTACGACCGTGTATCGTCGACTATCCCCTATCCATCCCCGTCTTTAGGTCGCTCGTATAGCAACCAAGGCATACTCTTGGTTCTTCTAACGCAGACCTTAACCTCTCATGAGCCTAGTATAATCACATGGCAGCTCATAGAGGGATACCAAGAATACCCTCACGTTCCCCGAAGCCGCTGCTTCGTTACCCAGTTCGCTGGAGCCTTTATCCAAATCAGATACTTGCTCCTCCTCGTATACTTAAACGATGACCTACCGTATTAGGTTACTCATCTATCTATGAACTGGTCTAAACTTCCTTGACTAAGAATCATTACTTAGTTATTCTTCAACTAAGGTTTACCACTTAGCCTTATTTCCGCTATCCTTGTTAACTATGGTTATCCACCTAATCCTCAGAACTAGGGTTTACATAATGGATTAAGTGTCACTTAAGTTCATGACTTAACCCGTCTACAAATCATGTCAAAATTGGCTAAGTATCCAAGTTCAAGACTTAACCCTACAAACCATGCTCAAGTTGGTTAAGTATATTAAGCAATTCACGCCTTGACCTCGTCCAATTATCATTCTAGATTGGTTAAGTATATATTAACTTGACCCCATCAATTTACTTAGTCAAACCGGTCAAGTGTATTCAAGCGATTCGTGACTTAGCCTTATCATGTTTTCACGTTATATTGGTTAAGTATTGGTTAACTTAACCACAATAAATTAACGAGTTAGATTGGTTAAGTATAGGTCACTTAACCACATCAATTCATCATGTTTAGATTAGTTAAGCGTTTAACTTAACCCCATTAAACTACCAAGTGGGATTAATTAAGTCTAGGCTAACTTAACCCCATCTGATTTCCATGTTTAGACTAGTTGAGTCTAATCTTAACCCCATCCGTTAACCGTATTTTTCGGTTAAGAGTCATTAAGAAAACTTACTTAACCTTACCAAGTTATCGCGTTGGATTGATTAAGTGTTGGTTAACTTAACCCCGTCCACTAGTCATATAAAAATGGTTAAGTGTCATTAGGCAAATCAAGTTACTTAACCTACCCAACCTTGTCATGTTTTGTTAAGTATCATTAGCCTAATCAAATTACTTAACCCATTTGTCCATGTCATATTTGATTAAGAGTCATTAATCAAATTAACTTAACCCTATCATGTGGCATTAATTACTTAATGCACCTTCACCTCTCACATTAGACTTTGTTGTGGTTACTAGTTAAGCCGGTCGGTTCCGGGTAGCTTTACACCACAACTTGGTCTAAGCTCGGGTTCAAGCACAACATGACCAACTTCTCACATTGGGTCCTATTGTTTGCAACTACTAGTTAGGCCGGTCGGTTCCGGGTAGTTTTACGTTGCAAACTCAACCCAACCTCGAGTTGGCCACACTTATATTATCTAAGTGTCTTGTCCATTATGTTTCCAACACATATTACAAGTTTTCAAGCAATTGGGTAGACCTAACTTAATAGGTAAATTCCCAATGGGTAGACCTAACTTAATAGGTAAATTCCCAAGCTTATGTTTTCAAGCATACTTACATGTCAACTTCCATGTTATATTTCAAGTCATGTTTTCAAGTATAAACACATGTCAT
Source organism: Allium sativum (assembly GCA_030737875.1). Classification (NCBI taxonomy): domain Eukaryota; kingdom Viridiplantae; phylum Streptophyta; class Magnoliopsida; order Asparagales; family Amaryllidaceae; genus Allium; species Allium sativum. The sequence continues at coordinate 969,534,402 of CM060920.1, forward strand.
ATTTAACGTTACATGTTGTCATGTTTATACCCATTTACCCAAATCATGTTCATGTCATTATGTTTTCCCATAATGTGACCCCAACGCTTTTAAACTCGCATAATGGATTCAAAGAAGGAACTTGTCAAAGGCATGACAAAAGGGGGTATAAAGCCACTAGTTGAACATGGTGGCAAATGAGACATAATGTGTTCATTAACTTGCATGTTACATTCTTAAGCCTCAAAAACATGCATAACGTTCAAACTTGGCAAATAAGCGAATCATGATGATAAATGACATATAAAGATGGCTAGAAGTTCGCATATGACATTACATGCAAGCTATCATAAGGGGTATGATAGTTCTCATGTTGCCAAAATGCAACATTTAACATAAAGGCCAAAGCTTTATGACCCCAAGATCAAGATGAAGACTTCATAAACTTGCATGACATGATAGCATGTATTATACTCAATGATCAAACCCAAACTTGCACATGAACATTTAACTTCATAGTTAATATCTAAGAGTAGGGAAAGGGCTTACATTGCTATGAAGGCACAAAAGATATGACAAAGCTCTTATGCAATCAAATAGACCCAAAATGCAAGCTCTAACATAAAAACCCTTGAGCCAAAATGATCAAAACCCTTGCTTTATGATGCAAAGATAGAAACTTGACTTGAATGCAAGCTAATGACACTCATACAAGCTTGAAAACACTTGTATGCATGGAAAATCTTTCATAGAAACAATTTAGAAATTTTATGAAGAGAGTGGAGGCCATGAGAGGTAAAATTTTGCCATAGTTTAGTTGCATGAATGAATAATGATGATTTAGGGTTAGGTTAGGGTCTTATTTATAGATTAGGCAAGTGTTTTAGGCCATAGGATTAAACCCTAGTTGCAATCTCAGCCCTTAAAACCGAATCTGGCCCCCAAACTCAACACAAACCCAAAATGGTGCACCAGGCAGAACTGCCCGGCTGGACCAAGTCGACAGGGCTGTCGACTTGGGTCCAACCAAGTCGACTCCCAAGTCGACAGGGCTGTCGACTTGGGTGCTCTGGCGGGAATTTTCCCGCCTGGCCCAAACTGGCCCAAATTTCCAAATTCAAACTTGAATTTGAAATCTGTTTTTACTTTGAAATTTTCTGAAAACTTCGTTGGGCCTTAATCGGGTCATACGGACTCCGATTTTCGAAAACTCGGACTCTATTTCGCGTATTTTTCCGAGACGAACGCAATGGCATATCCCGTTTTACTTGATTCAGAATTTAAAAATGAAATTCTGCCTTGATTCTCGTTTTAACATGTTATCGAAAAATACGGGTTGTTACAATATATCTCAATGCAATTTACTCACATAATACCTCACTCAAACAACTTCGTTCTCATTCTACTGCTTACTCACTCGAACAGACTCTCGCTCAACCACAACAAGAAGTAGAGTTCTACCGAGTACCACCGCATGAACATGAAGGTGAATCTTATCCTGTACTTTGCTACTGCGGTCATGCGGTCGAAGTTGTGGTTCGTGCAGAAGGCGACAATATAGGTCGGCGCATGCAGAAATGTCGATTCTATCCAAATGGATGCAGCTACACGGAATGGATTGACGAGCCGTTGTGCCCAAGGGGAATAGTATATGCAAACCAACTCGAACGAGAGATTAGGCGTCTCGAAAATCTTGTTCAAGAGTTGCGACTGAACGCAATGCGACTCCCTTGAAATTGAATTTGTACTTTTAATGTTTGCGTTGATGTTGTAGTAGGCATGTACTATTATTCGGTGTTGTATCTGTAACGGTCGGTTGTATCTGTATGGTTATTGTTATGCGAAAACCCACTAGTTGAATTATTGTAATCTTTCCTATATAAAAATTTCATGTTCTATATATTTAAAATATAATCTTTCGTATATAATCTTCCTACTAATAAAAATTAATAAGTAGATAAAAAACCCCCAAATATTTAGTCAAATGAACACACATTCCACACCCCCCCAAACTTCCCGAGCCATATAAGTTTGAGTGTCTCTTTATTGGTCTGAGTGTCTCTTTATTGGTTTGAGTGTCTCTTTATTGGTCTGAGTGTCTCTTTATTGGAATCGTTTATTGGTCTGAGTGTCTCTTTATTGGTTTGTGTGTCTCTTTATTGGTTTGAGTGTAAGTTTATCGGAATCCTTTATTGGTCTGAGTGTCTCTTTATTGGTTTGAGTGTCTCTTTATTGGAATCGTTTATTGGTCTGAGTGTCTCTTTATTGGTTTGAGTGTCTCTTTACACGTATGTAAGAAGGAGTTAAAAAGGATTTTAAAAGGAGGGTCGTCCACTTATCTGCATAATGTAAACATTTAAGCACGCGAAGGAGTTAAAAAGGAGTTAAAAAGGAGTTTAAAACTAGGGTCGTCCACTAACCCGTGATATTTACACGTATATAAAAAGGAGTTCAAAAGGAGTTTAAAAGGAGGGTCGTCCACTTATCCTCATAATGTAAACATTTAAGCACCCGAAGGAGTTTAAAACTAGGGTCGTCCACTAACCCGTGATATTTACACGTATATAAAAAGGAGTTCAAAAGGAGTTTAAAAGGAGGGTCGTCCACTTATCCTCATAATGTAAAAATTTAAGCACCCGAAGGAGTTAAAAAGGAGTTTAAAACTAGGGTCGTCTACTAACCCGTGTTATTTAAACGTATATACAAAGGAATTAAAAAGAAATTAAAAAGGAGGAAATTAAAATTAAACTAATATAACAAACCCCACCCCACCCCCCCCCCCCCCCCCGAGCCATATATAGGCTCGGGACAGGCGCGAGCCGATTTTATCGGCTCGCGAGCCGATAAAATCGGCTCGCAGACTGCGAGCCGATAAAATCGGCTCGCGCCCATTGGGAGATATCAAAGATATCTCCCGTAATGTTACGGGCCGTAACGTTACGGCCCGTAACACTGTTGGAGATGCTCTTAGCAGCCAGCAAAATAATGATATCGGAAAGTCGAATAAATGTTTTTCTTCAGTAGCCAAAGATATTGTTATAAAGTTTGAGGCACAAACAAGAACAAGCCAAATAGAAAGGCTATATCGTTGCAACAACACAAAGAAAGTTCTAATTTCACTAAAACCAAAATGTAAATTAGAACAATTTATCGTTAAAGCAATCACCTTTACAAACAAAAAGAATGACCCATGTAGGAAAGACACAAGGAAGGATGAAAGTACCAGAATAGAAGGAATAAATGGATTGGGTTGATAAAAATCACAGTCAAATATAAGGGGATTAATAAAGGATATAGATAATTGGAAACATCTGTAATTAGAATTAAATACCAGAATTATTCTGCCATAAATAAGCATTGTCTTTATCCTGATAACATGGCAGTGCCACGAATATATAGCATTAACTCATGCTCTTATTGGAGGGGAAAAGAATTGATTCTGCCTAGGGAAATCCATACCTAAGGGGAGGGCTTGCTTTTTATTCATTGAAAATTTCCAAGTCCTTTGTTACTAACGATAGTAATTATTTATCTTTACTCAATGGTTTATTTAAGTGATATGACTTAACATAGTTGAACAGACTACCAGTTGGTAAAGCAAAACCAATGTTCATAAGATGCATGTGTGCTTGTATATAATATACAATAATATTCAATATATATAATTAAAAATGACATGTTTGATGTAGTGTAACAACATACATATATAATTAAAAAGACATATCCCAGTCAAGTTGAATTTATATATCTCAGTCAAGTTGAATTACTTGGTTGATGCATCTTTAATGTCATACCTCACAATCAATTATTTAGTAAAAGATTTCCAAATTCCAAAACTATTGATCAATACGTCGAGCTAATTGTCTTGTAATTTCCCTTTTAGGTCTCTAAACCTTTTTAAACATAACGCACTTCTCCCTATAAAACCAAAGGTAATGAAGTAAGCATTAACTATTTATTCTAATAAAGTAAATTGAAATAAAGGTAAGCTAAAACAAAATACCATGAGTGTTTTCCATAAATTATCCCTATAAAATTGGTCTACTTTCCTGCAATCATCATAGTTAATTGGAATAATTCCATGAATCAATGATCCGCAATGAGAACTCCATTTTTTTTCCATCTCTACCTTTAGCACCCTCCATATCAACAATATTCAAGTATTTTTTATTTGTTGGTGGAGGAGGAACATCTTCTTCGGTGTTTTCTTGACATTGTGATGCATTTCTACCATTAGTTGACATCCTATAATATACACATAAAAATAAAATAATCATAGCATTAAAGGATATGTGGTGTTACAACCATAGTTGGCTATTTAGTTTTTATGTGCAATAAAAATATGAAAATCAAGATGACAACAATTAATGATTAAGCATTAAATAGAAGGTAAACTTGCTAAATAAATTTAAATCACATAATAGTCTAAAAGAACACATTTTACAACTCCTGTGGAAATCAATTGTTAATGATTCAATGCATTAAACAAAACATCACTAGTTACAACCATATTTGGCTACTTGGACTCCATGCATTTAAACAATGTAAAATTGTGATCACTTAAACTGAAGTGAAGGCTTGTGGTCATCTCATAATCTTCCGTGTCATCAGTCAAACGCTTGGGCAAACGTCGCACAATGGACCAATCAGGATTTTGCATGTCTTTAATGAAAATGATTTGACTTGCTTTAGATGCAAGAATGACAGGCTCATCATACTCCTCATCGCTACTTTTAAGCTTCTTTAGATTCACCATCGGTAAACTAGAATCTAGACAAATCTTACGTCCATATGTTTTGTCAGTAATATTTACCTCATCGTAGTAGAATACTACATGATGAAAATAGTAATAATCAACCTCGATTATCTCCTTTATAACATCATACCAAGTAGCATCATCATCCATAGGATTTAAATCTTTTGCGCTGGCGATAAATGTTGTAATTGCATCCACGCAAACACAATTATCTTGTGTTGAATGAGTGTTGTCGTAGTGTTGTGGAGAAAATACATAACCGTTAATTTGATATTTGAGATGAGTTTTAGCTTCCCACATTGGCCCACTAACATAACACCATAATAGAGAATTCATGTTTTTTTCTTCCCTTAACTGTTAAAGCCAACAAAATGTACTAAATAAAGTTGTATTTTTATATTTGAACTATTCTACTGTAAAATCTAAACAAACCTTGTTATGCAGCCAATCCATAAATTCAGAATGTACTGCAACTTTCACCTTTGTTCGAATTTTTTTTACTACGCTGAGCATCTTCTAACGACAACCGATACTCACTACAAAGTAAATATGTTGATATCAGATAAATAGAAATTTACTTTATAACCAATGGAAAAAACACAAACCTATAATAATAATAATCTATATCCGGTATGTCCATTCTAAAAGGTATCCACCTTCGAATTTGTATACATTATACGTCACGTAGCTTGATAGTTTTACCCTCAATAATGGAACGTTCGTATGTATCGTTACCATTCTCATCTAAGAATGGTGCTTGTTTAGAGCTGCGGTTACCAACAAGTGGATCTGGCATATACTCCATTGCATATGTAACAGATTTTGAAACAAGATATGCTTCGGAAATTGACCCTTCCACATATAGTTTATTGCTTGGTATGTTCTTACACTCCTTCATAACTCTAAAAAACATAACGTAATGTTTAATTTTAATATACTCATTGAAAACTAATTCAAATAATATATGTTTGTATTCAAAAGAATGTCTCACCTTTCAAATGGATACATCCACGTATAATTAACCAGTCCACAGAGTAATGCTTGATCAGCTAAATACACCATTATATGTATAGTTATGTCGAAAAGCTGAGGGGAAATATAATGGACTAGCACACATAACACCTCACCAATAACATCTTTGGTCGCTTGGAAATGTTCTCGAATAATTTTTTTTAAATGATGTTGAAGTACAAACATACTTGCAAAATCGCACGCCTTAACATGAAACTTTAGAAATGCATGTTGAACCATGACAGGCAGAAAATGTTGGATAATAATATGATAGTCATACGACTTTCTAATATACTAACTAGGAGGTTGAGTACTTACTTAATTGCCTAATTTATTTCCAACACGTGACATAAGTTTTACATCTTTTAGAACTTGACAACACTGGATTCTGTGAGCTTTATCAAATGCAAATTTAGAGGATTGTTTGGTTCTATCGAATATCAATCTAATAAAATGTTCTGCCACATTATTCTCAGTATATATCACATCTATTATATGTCGCACTTTATGACCACTCCAATACTCTTAAGGAAAACATAATCGACTTTTTATACCATGCTGGTCTTACATTATCCTCATTCTCATTGACAGGGAGTTCTCCATTACCATCAAAATCATCTCCCATATGCTTCTTTTTTTTAATCAATTTACCGGGTGTGTATTTGATATGAGCAATCTTCTCTAAAAGAGATGATCCTATAATTCATGTTGGAGGTTCTCTACACATTACATCTTTATACTATCCATCTTTCGGTGCTCTAGACAGATGAACATTCTTTAGAAATTATTTGTACTTTGAATAGACATTCTTATTACCAACATGTTCTTCCTCGGCTTCTGCAGCACAAATAGGGCATGCCTTATAACCATGAGTCACATAACTCGATAGATTCTCAAATGCAGGTAGAACATGTATTCCCCACAGTAGCATTGCTTTCAATGTGAAATATTCTTTTTTACCCATGTCAAATGCAAGCACTCCTATCGTCCAAATTGCTTCTACTCATCTATAAGAGGTTCTAAATATACATCAATATCTTGATCTGGTGCTCTAGGTCCAGGAATTAATAAACATAACATTTGAAATTCTGATTTCATGCATAATGAAGGAGGCAAGTTATATGGAACCATATACACGGGCCAACAACTATAACTGTTTGACTACATTGTATTAAGATTAAAACCATCAGCAGCAATTTCAAGCCAAACATTTCGAGCATTATTGGCAAAATCTGCCCCCTTATTTTTAAACGATCTCTACATAGTTGAGTAAATAGGATGATGCATCGAATTCCAATAAGATTTTGCTTTGCTATGCCATAAAATTTGTCGAGCTATCCATGATATAGTGTACAATCTGTTTAATCTTGGAATTATTGGGAAATTCTTCAAAAAGTTTCTTAGTATGTTTGTGACTTTCACAACTTCACCTTCTTTTCTAACTTCATATCTCGAAGTATGACAATGAAGGAAATCGATGGCATTTTTATTCTCCTTCCAAAATCACATGCAATCATTTTCGCAAGCGTGTATGGACTCTACATTCATTCCCAAATACTTTAACATTTGTTTCATTGTGGGGTATTTATCTAGCAGTGTATTTTCCTTTGGAAGCCACTTTTTCAATCTCTTCATTAACTTTGTGACACTGCTTCCTGACCAATTGAAATCTTTTTTCAAATTGTGTAGCTCAATAAGGACACTTAATGTTGTAAGGCCATCTTCACAAGAAGAGTATTATTTTCCATTTGCGTTTCATTTATACTTGTGGTACTTTATTCCTTGACAACCATCATCGATACCATGAATGCTATCATACACGTCATAAGCATTGTTAACAAGGTTTCCAAGAACACCTTCGACCTGGTTTTCTTCTCGAATTTGATGAGAAACGCAAGCGTCATTTGTGGTAACATATGGTGTATGATTGACCACTGCATTCTCACCGTGAAGAAACCACTCATCATATGTTGGATCCGTACCCTGAATGAATATGTGTTTCTTGACCATTTTAAAGGATAGTTTTTTTTTAATTTCTACAAATAACAACGCATCTCAAGATCAGGCAGTTAATGATGCTTTGCAAAACTTATAAAATCTCGGACTCCTTGTATGTACTCATTGGTATTTTTGTGCCTGCATCTTATCCACTCTCTCGATGTAGGTAACGACATTAGCCAAAACTTCAGTCTTTTCCTATCGTTTCACAAAAAAAAAAAGAATTTTTGAAGAAAATAATGACAACATTGTGAATTGTTTTCCAATATTGTTGGTGATGACTCTTATACATATATGCTTGGGAGAATCCTTTTGAACAACAAGGCAAACTCTTACTAACACCTTAGTTTAATGGACTAACAAATTGATTTGTGTTCAATAAAACAAATTACTAAGTAATTGATGCATTTGGTAGATCAGGCTTGAATACTCAGTTTGGTCGAATACTCGGTTTTGGTCCATTTAACATGTTGATCATTAAATGTAATAAGTTTGTTTTATCTTTTCCTAGGGGACGAGGTGTTGTTGTTACTCCATAGCAGCTGCCACCTCCCTTTAAACAATAATCCTCAAATAATATGCATATACGCAGTGGCGGTGAAAAAAAAATCTGATAAAGAACAGTCCCTTAAATTAGAAGATACTTCCAGCTGAAGAATGCTTTAAAAAACAGATAATTGGTTGAAAATAATACACCTAGACAAAGGTGCTGCTTCATATGACAAAATTGGTCGATTTGAAGAAACTGCATCCATCGATGAAAACAGGCTTCAAAAAATCATTAGGCACACCAAAATTATTACTATCAACATCTAAAGTCAAAACAACACGAGCATATTGTGCCAAAGAAACATCACACTAAGGTTCAACCAAAAATTAAACAATAGCATTCTCTAAATGATAGTCTTTAGCAAATGAAACCATACAAGCACATCCATCATTGCTGATTTATCCAACTTCTCCTATGATAAGGAACTAAAAGATTTTAAAATGGACTGAAAAATGGAGTGCACATGCATAGAAAATGTATGCACAACCCCTTAGTAATTGAATCGATGAGAGAAATCTAAATAGACCATGTTAACACCCAAAACTGTCCAACCATCCAACTGAACAAACTGAACAAACACACACAAACTTAGGTTGATAATAAGTTTCGAGTTCAAACTAATGTTTGAAATATGTACGTAACTCAAAATGTCAATGTTAAGCATATCACTCTTATTACTGACCATTGTAATTGACAATCATGGTGATTATTGCTAGGTAAAATTCAAATTCATTTCATGTTAGGTAGACAAAAATACTAATTTATTTTTAGAAAAAAAATCTTAAAAAGAATCACAATTAGAACTTAAAACATTTACGCTATCGGATACAAATTGGAATTTTAGACACAACAAGGATTGCCATATGTTCAGCAAAATGCAAATTCAGGTAAGTCCATTATCAAATTCAATCTTTTTTTCCTTTCCTTTTTTTCCAATTTTTTTAGCAAAACAACACTCTTCTAGTTTGGCTGAAATAAAGCCACCATCCAATTTAAAGGTAAAGTAAAACATGAAAATGAAAATGAACAACACAACCACTTCAATATGTGCCTTACCAAAAAAAGCAATGGACTTGAACCCTATTCTAAGCAATTCTCAACAGCCCAAACAACTGCAGAGCTCGCATCTAACACATTTTTATGATTTCAGAAGAAAAAAATCCATAAACTTGGTATATATATTGTTTGTATATACATTTCATAAGAGAATCTTGCAGTACTGAGTATAAATCTAAGTTATAGATAGGTATAAATCTAAGTTATACATGATCATACCTGAATCTGAATCGTAATCTAAACAAAAAGTAGAAACAGCAAACTCCGAGGTAGTGCTCGAAAAAGCAATGTGATGGCCAAAGCGAGGTAGAGACGAAGATAATACAGGGGGAAATGGTGGCAAAGCAAAGCTGGGACAGTAACCCTAGATCAAGAGATGGGGCGGAAACGATAAATGAAAGGGTAAGCATTAGAAGTGGGGTTACTGAAAATAAACGAGATTTACAATTTGGTTCACTTTAGTTTTCTTTAATTATTTACAAAATTACACCTGTACAATAGTAATAGCCGTTGGAAGCCCATTATAACTTAAATAACCATTGTAACTTCGTAACAGTAATAACTGTTGTAAGATGAAAGCCCAGAAGTGTCATAAAATGATATATTTGGTGTTCTGAAAATTATAATTGTTCGATACAAAAAATTAACAACGCCAACTGCAACCTGCCACTTGCAAAGTATTAAGTGTCTCTAATACGACTCAAGCGCTCATTCGTCCACTGCAACTTGCCAGTTGCAAAGTCTCATCTTCTCAGTGGTTTCTCTTACTAATTCAGCACCAAAAATCAATCTATCACCTGTCTTCAACCAACACAATGGTGATTTATACGATCTTCCGTATAAATCTTCGAATGGTGTCATTCATATACTAGTGTACAAACTATTATTATAGGAAAACTCTACAAAGTGTAAATGGTCTTCCCATGAACCACATAAATCCAATACGCAAGCCCTCAACAAATCTTCCAAAACCTTATTAATCCTTTAGATATGCCCATCCATTTGTGAATGGTATGTAATACTTAACTTAAGTTTCGTTCCCAACGCCTTCTGAAGTCTCTTCCAAAACTCACTAGTAAACAGTGAGTCTCTATCACTTACGACACTTTCCATAAGATCTCACTACATCCTTCATAAATAACTTAGCCAAAACATGCGCTGACCTATCAGTCCTTAAAGGAATAAAATGAGCACATTTGGTTAATCAATCTACAGTAACCCAAAGCTTTCGTTTCCCTTCCTTGTACTTGGCAATCCATCAACTAAGTCCATCGATATTGAATCTCACTTCCAAACATGTATTTCCAATTGTTGTAACAATTCATTGGGCTTTTGATGTTCGGCTTTCACTTGCTGAAAGTTCTGACACTGTTTTAGCCATAAGCCTACATCCTTCTTCATGCCTTTGCAATAAAACCTTCTCTTCATGTCCTGCTACATTTTGGTACCTCTAGGATATATCGTAAACTTAGAACGATGACACTCCATTAACACTTATTTCCTTAAGTCATCAACATTCATCACACACAACCTTCCCTTCTTTCTTAGCCATCCATTTCGGTCAACGAGTATATCCTTCTGGACCAATACCTTTCACAACACTCTTGAACTTCCAAATCCTTTTGGCTAATGAAGGATCTTACTCCTGCTTACAAGCAACCTTCTCAATCAAAATAGGCCAAACTTCCAAACATGACACAAAATTTTTACTTTCACTAGAACAAACAGTTGACCATTCCTTTACATTACATGCTATTAAAGCTTCCAAAATTTTCCATTTGTTCACCATTGCTGACACTGTTATTTGATGCCTCTGTTTAAGTGCATCAGCAACCTGATTACCTTTGCCTGGGCATACTTAATACTAAAATCGTATGTAGCCAAAAATTCCAACCACCTCTACTATCGCATATTTAACTCCTTCTGAGAGAAAAATTATCATAAGAGCTTATGATCTGTAAAAAAAATCAAACTTTTCGCCCAATAAATAATTCTTTCGAATTTCCATGGAAAAATCCACGGCAGCTAACTCAAGATCATGAGTCGAGTATCCTCCTTTATGTATCCTTAACTGTTAGAAAGCACAGGTAGCCATCCTTCCATTCTGCATAGGAATAACTCCTGGGCCTATTCCGTAAACATCCGTATGTACCACGAAATCCTGATTTCCATCCGACACTACTGAAATCTTAAGGAAATTAGAGTTTAGGCTAGGTTTAGTCATGTATTAGATTAAGGGCGAGTTTTATGGTTTCAAGGCTTAGTTGAAGTCTCCAGAAGTGTTTTTGAATAAACTTGAATTGCTGGTTTGTCTGAATTGCTTGTTTGGATTGATTTGCTTGTTTGAATAGATTATAAATATTGGTTTGTTTACTTAGTTTTATTTTATCAGTCTAGTATAGTCATAATTTTAGGGGGAGTTATAATATTTTAGATTTGGAATCGTAAATTTAGAGGGAAATATAAGGTTATTCAATTCACGGAGTATTATACAGTCATTTATAGCATTGGTTTAGGGATTAGTATTAGAATGGTTAAAATAAAATAAGGATATAATATAGGCATAAAGTTAGGGAGAGTTATGAATATTAGCACTTTAGTATAGAATTAACTATTATAATCATAAAATATATAGATAAATATAGTTTATAGATTTAGGAGGAGTATGTTTAGAATTTCTTTTTGATAATGACAAAGGGGGAGAAATTATAAAATAAGGATTAATTTAAAGGAAAGAATGAACAGGTATGAATATTTTATAAACTAAGGTTGTCATCATAAAAAAGGGGGAGATTGTTGGAGAATGGAGTTTTGATGACAACAACCTCATTTCAATTATCATTGATTATAAAATATATACTAATATCTCTATCTAGAATATATAGACATATATATGCAGGATTTGTATACTGGATTTAAGTACTGAAGACTGTGTAGTTTTAGAGTTTAAAGAGATTCAAGATTCAAAAGAGATTCAAGACTCATGAGTTATCAAGCTATCAAGAGTTCAAGAAAAATAAAGTAATAGAGTCTAGTTTATATGTAAGATTCTGAATAGCACTCCAGGTTCAAACTCTGCTTTTCAAATTATCTCTTTTCAGAATTAATTTCAAAACTATTTTCAAATTGATTTCAAACTTATCTTGAAATAATTTTTACTCTTCCAAAATTTTCAAACTTATGTTTCAAATATATTTCCTAATTTATAAGTACTCTTATTATTATAGTTTTATTAAATATATTTTTACTAAGTATATATTTGATTATAATATTCTTATTTAAACTCAAAGTTTTCATATAACCTTTTTGTTTATATATAGTTTATAAATATCTTTTTATAAAATTCCTCTATATATGTTTATAATTATATTATATATAGTTTTATATCACACACACACACACACACACATATATAGCTTTAAATCATATGTTGGAATAATATTTTCTTATGTTTTTATATTTGAAAATAATGTTTTTGCAAATAGTTTTGTTTCAGGAATTTCCAGAATATAAACATTGGTTTTAATACTTAAAAATGATTAAAAATACAAAAATATGGTATGTATATCAACATACAATAATGCCTATGTCGACATATAATCGTCATAATTTTAAAATTCAAAGGAAGTGTCTTTTCACTATTTGTAACGTCCCAGAAGCGTTGCAACCTTTCAAATCTTACAAATATGGGTTGATTTCGAATTTTTTAACAATTCTTATTCTCTATCTTCATCCCTTTTCATATCTCCATTATTATTTCATATTTTTATGATTTCTATACTTCTACTCTGTCAATTTCTATTCTAAATACATAAAACTTCTTCTCTTCCCACTCTCTACTCATTACTCTCTGAATCGAAGTGTTGTTGAAGAGTTATGGGGTTATTGTAATCATTTGGTGTTGATTGGGAAACGGTGTGTTCCTTGTAGCCGTAAAATCAAGGAAAGGAAATGGTATTAACCTCGTAGCCGTGAAATCAAGGGTAGTGAAATCGGTGTTAACCATTTAGCCATGAAATCAAGGGGATTGTACTTAGATTTTGATCTAGTAATAAAACTCTACGTAGTCCATTGTTGCGTGGGACTGGATGTAGGAGCAATCCGAACTAGTATAAAATCCAGTGCATTCTTTCCTTTCTGCATTTTATTTTGTTTATTTCTGTGTTTATGTTTGATTTAGTGTCTGTGATCATCTCTGTGGTGTGTGATTCATATAAGTAGATTATATAAGTTTTAGATTTTCTTAAATTCCTTGAAAACACTATTCACTCCCCTCTAGTATTAGTTTTGCCTTAAGATCCATTCTGCATTCCCTAACAGAGCGGACCACCGTCCGTAATCAAGAGAAATAGATAGGTAAGGAAGATTCTCATGGCGTGACTGTTTCTTTGCTCGTAGTAGCTTACTTAAATGTTAATCATTTGTTGTTGAAACAGCGGAGCTGACAGGATATATGAGAAGCTGGAGAGGGAAAGGAAACATGCTGCTGAGACCTTCAAGAACACCGTGGCTTCAGTGACGACTGAGAATGTTCGCCTATAGAAGGAAAATTCTGATTTGAAGGAGGTGAACATCCACTTGTCCAAAGAGAATGAAAATTTACGCCACCTCAAAAAGGACAACGAGGCCTTGGTACTGGAGAATGAGAGACTGAAAACTGAGAATGAGAGGGTCTAGAGGTTGTAGAGGGAGAACGATGAGCTGAGAAGGCAGCTGGAGATGGCTAAGGAGGAGAAAGAGAAAGTCGAGGCTAGTTATAGAGATGCTCTAAGCTCGCTAGAAGGGCTAAGGGCCGAGAATCAAAGAGAGGTTGATATGCTCAGGGAGGAAATTGAGGACACCGAGGCTAGGGTGGAGGAATCGCTGGAGGAGCCTATCTGAGGCATGTATGTCAAAGCACTAAGGTTCCACAGAATTTCATAGGTCAGTGATTATCCTCGAAGATGGCTTGGACATGGGAGAGGTCGATGTCGTTCGAGGCTCGGCTGCGAAATGTGGACGCAGTGGATGAAAACCAACTTACGGTGGAGCTCTTGACTGGGGATGAGCATAAGAAGCTGCAGGAAGGGAGGATATTGCTGTAGGAAAATGCCGAAAGGAAGAGGTTGGTGAAGAGTGCTACCAAAATATGAAAGTTCGTGCTGACTGAGGGTGTGGAAGTCGCTCATGAATTTGCAGAGGGAAGTTCTTAGCCGTCTCCAATCCCATTATAAGCTACGGCTAGTAGTCCCACCGCCCCAATACATGTTTCGGCTGAATATGACCCTGCACATCCAGAGTTGGACTAACGAGATCCACTTTATCAAGACAGTGAGCACCCTTCCTGTTATGCATGTGCCATATCTTCCCGAAGGTAAACTTACATTACCATAAATACCTGAAGAGGATGAGAGCACTAAAACCTCCGAAACTAAATAGTTGTGTTTTTTGTTTAGCAGCCCCTCTGGGAGCGGAAGTTACACTAGGCTTTGCCCCCTTGCTTCCTCAAACATCTAAGTCTGGATTGGGGATACAAGAATACAATTTGGAGAAGGAAGCAGTCATGTGGATACGTTATCGGATGTTGAGTTAGGGTCCAACCTTTATAAGGATCTTCTGGAGGAAGGAGAGGTTGTGGATAGCCAGAGTACTCAGGTGACGGGTGCAACTGATGCGAGTGTGAACACAACGTACGATCTGGTGCAGTCGTAGAAAGATCAGATGGCGGCAAAGTCTGAGGAGCAGGAGGAAAAGAGGAAACAGGATGAGGTCGCCATATAAGAGGCACAGGCTAAGGCTAGGCAGGATGCCGAGGAGAAAATTATCACTGTGGTGTCTAAGAAGAAGGCTGACGCTGAGGCGGAGAAGGAGAGGGATGCTGAGGAGGCTAGGAAGAAGAAGGTTGCAGACAATGCTACACAGAGAGCCGCAGAGACCTATGAGAAGCTTAAGGAGGAGGATGTTGTGAAACTCAAGGCCAAGAAACTGGCCGATCGTAAGACCGCCAAAGAAGCCAGGAAAAAAGCGAAGCTGAAGAACAAGAAAATCCAAGGAGAAACCGAGGTTGTGCTTGCTCTTGCCTCTGATGTCAATCCTAAACCGTTCTAATTTATTCCACCTGGGGAGGTTATGGTAATTACAAGCGATGAGGAAGATGGTGGAAAGCGCACATTGGTGTCTCACTAGTCCGTTACCTATGTGAAGAGCAGAGAAGGAAAAGGCGGGAGCGGCTCTGGAAGGAAAAGGTCCATTACTGGTGGTGACCGCATAGATGTTGTAGGTATTTTGGTAATATAGGTCGATAGTATACGCGAGTACGGACCTCGCTTTTGGTCTTTGGAGGCATGGTGTGGTTCTCATGTACACCATGTCGTTAGAAAGAAAGATATTTTAAATACGTAGTTTGCTTTTGTTATGCGAATGAAAGCATAAGTTAACTTTTCTTATATCGCATTTTATGTTAAGTGTTCGAACATTCATTTTATGCTTTTCATCATCTTGTAGTTGCACTTAAACGAACGTGATTAAAGACTCTATTCTGGGGGTGCCCCCAGTCGTGCAAAGGTCGTGCACTGGTTCCACTCTTAGGTTTTCTTTTATTTAGGAGTCCCAAGTCGCGTGGAGTCCAGGTCTGGTGCCCTCTCTCTGGGACCTTCCGGAGGTCGTTAGTCCTAAGTCGTGAGATGGCATGGACATCATGAATTCGTCCTTTTTGTCCTTTCATCGTTCATTTGGGTATAGAGCTCTAGGGCATCGTTAATTCGCCAAATGGTACCTAGATACAGACCCGGTGGGTCGGATGGAGTGCGGGATTGGTCGGTATCGCATTAGCTTGGTCGATGGGCTTCCACCAAGTCTGGGGACTTGGGAACGAAATGATTTATACTCAGTCTTGCCATTGGTTTCGAGATTCGAGAGGTACCCAGATCCGGACCTGATGGGTCAGATGGAGCCGTGGGAGTGGTCGGTTTCACACTAGCCTGGCTGATGGGCTACCCCCAAGTCCGGAGTCCTAGGAACAGAATGATTTATACTTGGTCTCTTCATTAGTTTGAGATTCGAGTGGTGTTATTTATACTCGATCTCGTTGTTAGTTCGAGATTCCAGTGGTGTTTTTTATAGTCGGCCTCATCGTTGGTTCGAAACCAGAGTGACCGCACCGGCTTCCGTGCTTGGGGTGCCTATCTAGTGTTATTTATACTCGGTTTCGTCGTTGGTTTGAGATTCAAGTAGTGTTATTTATACTCGGTCTTGTTGTTGATTTGAGAATCGAGTGGCGATACTGGCTCCCGTGCTCGGGGTGTTGGTCCGTTGTTCGAGTGTTTGTATGTACAATCTAGTTGTGATTGTCAATCAAACAGGGTGTTGGTCCGTTGTTCCAGTGTTTGTATATACAAGATAGTTGTGATTGTCAATCAAACATATCATGTAGAAAGTAAAAACATTAAGGACAAATAGAATTTAACATCATATTTACTAGTAATTGGCAGTAACAGCCTTTACAATGCCTTGAATTTAAGGAAAACAAAACGTTGTTGGAAAGCGGAAAAACTATACACTAAGTTATGTGAAGTAGCGACAAATATGTTCACTATTCCATGCCCTTGAGAGTTCGACTCCATTAGTGGTCGCTAGCTTGAAGGTTCCATCTCCGAGCCTCTGTTGTATGATGTACGGACCTTCCCAGTGAGGATTGAAACCAGTCGGTGTGGGGAAAATCCGTTTCAGGCCGAGGTCGCCGATATTGAAATCCTTGAGGCGGACTTTGGAAATGAAGTATCGGGTAACTCGTTGGCGCTGAGCAGCAAAACTAAGTTCAACATTGTTCCTTTTTTCTTCGAGCAAGTCGGGTTACTTTAGGAGCAAGTCCTGATTGGTCTTCGGATTATAATAAGTAACTCGATGGGACTGAATCTTGAGCTCAATAGGAATGATGGCTTTGGATCCATAGGCAAGGACAAATCAGTGTGGCCAATAGCTGTTTTATGGGTAGTCCAGTAGACCTATAGGGCCAGAGGAAGCTCATCTACTCATAAACTTCTGGCCTTTTCCAGACGCTTCTTGACAATGGATTTATTCACTTTTTTGGTACCCTCAACTTTCCCATCGGCCTGAGGGTGAGCCACAACTAAGAATCTCATTTTGATATTGTGTAGTCGAGAGAAAGTTTTGAACTTTGCGTTCTCAAACTGGGTTCCATTGTCAGAGATGATTGCATGTGGGGCTCCATAGCGGGTAATGATATTGTGGACAACGAAACTGATTACTTTCTTGGGTGGTGATCGTAGCAAGAGCTTTGACTTCCACCCATTTAGTGAAGTAATTGACTGCGACGATTGCATAGCGTTCCCCATCTTTGGCCATTGGAAGAGTCCCGATAATATCTATCCCCCACATGGCGAATGACCAAGGACTAACCATTTGCGTTAGCTCGGTAGGCGGGTCTCTTGGGATCTTTGAGAACCGCCGACATTATCAAACTTGCGGGAATAGTCTATGGCATCTTGAACGGGTGTGGGCCATAAATAACCATATCAGATAATTTTTTTGCTAGAGTTTGCCTCTAGTGTGGTCGCCGCACTCGCATTTGTGTAGTCCCAGTAACACATGGTCGACATCGTTGTGGGCTACACACTGAAGTAATGGGACAGAGAAACCTCTTCGGTAGGGCATACCATACAAGATAATATAGCGAGACGATTGGCGAGTGAATTCTCGTCTTTCCTTGCAAGTAGTTCTTGATTGGTGTAATCCAAGACTCGGGCTCGGTTTAGTCTCCATTGCCGCTACCGAATCTGTATGCATCTGGTCGATGCTCAGAGAGTTGAGTACTTAGGCGGGGTAAGTTCCATAAGAAGCACATCCTCGGAGTTTGCCAGTTTGCCTAATGAGCCATCTATTTCATTTTGTTCTCGGGGGATACGCGTAATGACATAGTGGCCGAAGTTGGTGAGAAGTTCTTGTACCTAAAAGAGGTGGGGAGCGATCTGTGCCCCCTTCGCTTGGTACTCTCCCTGTTCCTGACGCACGATAAGCTGCGAGTCATAGTAAATCTGAATGGCCTTGATGTTAATTTTGATTGCAATCCTAAGTCCATTAATCACGGCTTCGTATTCTGCATCGCTGTTAGTAGCGGGGAAGTTGAGCTTTAAAGTGTAGCATTTTAGGCACTCCTCTGGAGTGATAAGCACGACTCCAGCGCCGAAACACTTATTGATGAAAGGTCCATCCACAAAACATTTCGATTAAATGTATGGAGTTTTGATGTCTTCTAGAAGAAGCTCTTCTGGGAGCCTCAGGTCGCTGCAGGACCTGTCGTAGCTGCTGGTCAGGGTAGACTTTGGTGGGAAGAGACTGAAAGTACTGTCGTAGCTTCCAGGAGGAGATAACAAGCAGTAAGGTAGCTCCTCAAACTTTGGGTGGTTCTTTTCTTCCCCCGTTAATCTCTTGCTAATGTAGTAAACGGGTCATTGGACACGATCTTCATTACGCACAAGCGCTGAGCTAATTGCCTGCATGGAAATGGCCAAATAAACATACAAGTCTTCGAGATCTACCAATTTGGACAAGATTGGTGGTCGCGCTAAGTGATTCAGAAGGTCCTTTAATGCAGCGACGCATTTTGGGGTCCATGCGAAGTTACGCTTCCCTTTCTAAGCAAGTCGAAAAAGGGAATGCACTTGTTGGTGGCTTTAGAGATGAATCGACTTGAAGCGGCGGCCTTCCCATTTAATCTCTGAACATCCTTGATGCTCCGAGGGGACTGAATGTCTCAGATAGCTTTTATCTTATCTAGATTGGCTTTTATGCCTCACGAATTGACAATGAAACCCAAGAATTTTCCCGATGCGATGCCCAAAGAGCATTTCAAGGGATTGAGTTTCATTCCATATTGGCAGAGGACACCGAACATTTCGTTGAGGTCACGGACATGGTCATTTGATACTCTTGATTTTACGAGCATATCATCCACATATACCTCCATGGAACTTCCAATCTGTTACTTGAAAATGAAGTTGACCAGTTGTTGGTAGGTGGCTCCCGCATTTTTAAGAACAAAGGGCATGGCAGATAGCAGTAAAGGCCGAGGTCGGTTATGAAAGAAGTATGATCCTGGTTCGGGAGATACATCGGAATCTGATTGTAGCCTGAGAAGGCGTCCATAAAGGACAAAAGCTAATATCCGGCAGCTGAATAGACAAGTTGGTCAATCTTCGGAAGTGGGAAGTTGTCTTTAGGACATGCCTTGTTCAATTCGGAGAACTCGATACGCGTTCGCCACTTGTCATTTGCTTTCTTAACTGGGACTGGATTAGAGATCCATTCGGAGTATCAGGATTCTCATATGAAACCATTATTTAGTTGCCTATCCACATATTCCTTGAGTGCAGTCGATGTTTCGATTTCCAAGATTCGACGCTTCTGTTTGACCGAAGGTTGCAAGTGGTTGGAAGTTAGCCTGTGACAAGCAACTGAAGGGTCGATGCCACACATGTCGGAATGGGTCCAAGAAAATGCATCAAGGTTGGCCCTTAAGAATTCGATGAGGTCTTCCTTTATTACGGGGTGAAGTTGCGATCTAACTTTCAAGACCTTTGACGGGTCGTCGGGGGTGACCGGAACATCCACCGTAGGTTCTACTGGGGTAGCCCTTTCGAAATCGGGCTCTTCGTCCTCACTTGGATCGAGATCGTCGAAGAGACGACAATGGCGCCTGAGCCAAGATTCAAAGGCCTTTGATTGCTATGTGGAGACGGTCTTGCGTAAGAAGGCGGAGGCACGGTCTTGCCCTCATCCTTATCGCGTGCATTCCTTCACTCTATGAGGTAGCAATCTCTATTTTTTGCCTAGCCCCCTTTACGGTTAAGATCCCATTTTCTGTCGAAAACTTCATTAGAAGGGACCAGGGTGACATGTAGACTTGGAATTCTGCAAGGAAGGGGCGTCCAACGAAAACATTGTATGGAGAGATGACGTCGATAAACACGAAGGTGAGGATTTAGACCCGACTCCGATCCCCTTCTCCGAGTCCTACAAGCAGGTCGACCATGCCTACTCGGTGATTGGAAGATCCGTTGAAGTCGTGAATCGTAGCATGGCAAGACTTCAAGTCCTTGACCTCAAATTTAATTTGGTCGTAGGCCGCCTTGAAGATAATGTTGACCGAACTTCCTAAGTCGATTAGGATCCTTCGAACGAGGGCAAGGGCAATCTGAGCGGTGATCACGAGATGATCTATAGTTGGCTCAATTCCCATAGATTCCCTCTTACAAAAGACGATATTGTCCTACTTGTCTTTGCAAGCTTGGCGGGGATTTACTCATCCAGAGTGGAGCAAGCTTCTTATGTGGCATGCTTTATGGATTTGGCATACTCCTCCATCTTTCGGAAGCTCTCATGTGTGGGGTGAGGTCCACAATAGTTAGTGTTGATAATGATGCCCCGTCTTTGATTGGATGACCCGGGGGCTGCATTGGCAGGTGTTGGCAGCGCGGGCGTTGGAGG
This sequence comes from Allium sativum, assembly GCA_030737875.1. Classification (NCBI taxonomy): domain Eukaryota; kingdom Viridiplantae; phylum Streptophyta; class Magnoliopsida; order Asparagales; family Amaryllidaceae; genus Allium; species Allium sativum. The sequence continues at coordinate 969,555,236 of CM060920.1, forward strand.
ACCCATGGCTCCTTCGGGATAACCGGATCCTAAACATACTATTCCAAGCATTTCTCGTGGATGAGTTTTTCAATCGCATCCTTGAGATGGCGACAGTCATTAGTGTTTAGCCCATACATGCCGTGGAATCTGCGGTATTTGTCAGAGTTTTTCTCACGATCGGTGGATTCCCTCGTGTTAGGCTTCTTATACTGGAGAGTATTACAGGTTTCTAAGTAGATTGTCTCTATATCCCACTTAAGTGGAGTGTAGGCCCTGTAATTCTGGTAGCGGTCGTGCTTCTTAGGATCTGCAGGAGCTTGGTTTTTGCTGCGACCTCCATGTTTGCCACTGTTCGGCTTAGATTTTTAGGGGGTTGCTCCTTTACCCTTATCGAAGGATTCTCCTACCTGCCTTCCTTTGACACTTTCGTCGGCGGTGTCATCCTGTGGGTTATTAGAGTGATTTCCCCGAGAAGCCCAAGTACACCTGGCATCTTCTAGGCACAGGAATTGCCTAACCTTTTTGTAGAAGGCCTCTAAGGATTAGGTTGTTTCCTATCAATCCAAGCTCCAAATTTAGAGGTAGGAAGGACACCTTTTGCAAGCTGGAAGAGTACGGTGCAAGGTTCCGGGTCGTCTACCTCAAGAAGGGCGATATTGAACCATGCCAGATAGCTTTTGAGGGATTATATAGGCCCTTGGTAAAGATTGGTTAAGATGAGGGTGTTCTTTGGAGTCGGAACGTGCATTCTGAGCTGCTTAACCAATTATGTGGCCAGTGGGTCAAAGTTGTTGATAGACTGGAGTGGGGTTGAGAGAACCAAAGCAGAGTTGTGCCTGACAAGAAAACTTTGAAGCACTTGCATTTAACCGCATCGGTGGCCCGACTGGAATCCATCTGCCATTTATAACGCTTCAGAAAGGCACAAGGGTCAGTCGTGGCATCATAGAATGTCATCTGTGGCATGTTGAAGCATATTAGCCACTCGACTTTGTGTATGATTCTAGTGAAAGGTTACATCATAGGTGGGTTTTCCACGAGTTGTTGGTGTTTCCCCACGTATCTTTCATGATCCTTTAGACTACGTCGAGGAGATATGCTAGGTGGGGATTTGGTTTTGGAGAGCTTCGGGAGTTCTGTTACGTAGACACCTTCTGTAATGCACATTGGGATCGTCCTCTTCCATGTCGTCAACATTAATGGCCTGGTTTTGATATGGCTGGTGAAGTTGAGCAGGTTGGTGTGCATTCCGATCTGGAGGGACTTGGGCCTGTTGGGTAGCCAAAAGCGTAAGCCTTAAAATCTAACCAGCAATAGTTGGGTTCTGTCGAGGAGGGGGTAGGTTACTCAGACCCATTTCATCGTTGATAACCAACCGGGAGCAGTTACAGTACTGCGTTCCCCTGTTGTAACTGATGGTGGCTCTATCACCGTTTCGATTTTTGTTGTCGTGGCCGTTAGTATGGGCATTAGAGCGGACAATAGCATCGTTGTTGACCTCGTTCTTTGGTGATGGCCAGGAAATTCGGGAGACGAAGTCTCTGAGACATTGCGCCGTGATCGTGCGTTGTTATGGGCAAGCTGAACTTGTGCGACGGTGCATTGACCGTCTTGATGTTGATGCATAAGGTCGATATTATTTTTCAATGCTTGGTTTCAAGAGCCGTATTCTCATACTTGTATTCTCATACTTGTTATTAAGCATGTAAATCTGCGCTTGAGTTGCAGGGGCATCGGGGTACGTAGGAGGAAATAATTTTGGTTCTTTTGGGTCTTCCACCACTTGGGGTAGCTGAGCAGCACCAGCTTCGGTTGCAGTGGAAGAGCCGAGCATCTTATTTTTTGTTCGCTTAACCATCGTAAGCGGACTCGGCGACTGGTTATGCAAGGAACCTAAAGCGCGTCGAAGTCGAGATGGAAATGTGCGACAAAGATGTGAGTCTAAGTTCTCAATGAAAGCACAGAATGTTGATGGCAAAAAATGTCATAACGCCCAAAGATTATCCGTTATTTATAGAATTACATTTCATGTGGAAAAATAAGTGCAGAAAGTTGTAAATAACAAGGTAGATTTATAGTGGTTCGGTCCAGTGAGGGGCCTACGTCCACTTTGGAAGAGTCGCTGATATTTTATTGAAAGTAATAAGTTACAAGCTTAGGACTATCTCATGACATCCTTTTACAAACATTTCTAAGTATTTTGATGTCATAATTGTCATTTATGAATATTAAGAAAAGGTAACTTTTTTACTTCTTCCTTAAAGCAAGGATGCCATTAATTAGTTCACTTGGAGCTCTCAAGAGGTGTCAAATCAGCCAATTTACAACCCCTTTGAAGTGTGAGCTTGAGGGTATTTATAGTGGAGTGGTTAGATGGGAGTAGGTAGGATTTGGGGACCACAACAGTGCATTTCGGTTCCCTGATAGCCACATGAAAACTGGGATCCCTATCATAATCCTCAGAAGAAACCCATATCCTTTCCCTGAGGTACGAATTTCGTATCCCTTGGGATATAAAATTCATATAAAATGGAATATGATAAGTTTATGTCCTAGAAAGGGATACAAACCCGTGCCTAAATGGATACGTGGATCATGACATGTTGCAGGGTCGAGATTTTGGAGCGACTGAGGTGTACGAAGCTATGTAAGACTAAGGGAGTCGAGATTGTCTGACAAAGATGGGGGATGTGAAGTGTTTAAGCGTTGAGGGATCCAATATAGAGAGGTCCGAGGTGAAAGGATATGATAGGCTCGGGTACAAAGGCGAAGGGTTTGAAGGAATTGGAGGAGGGGGAGTCGAGGCTGAGGGATGCGAAATATACACGTATTGAGGGGCTTAAGGTACATGTTTTGAGGGATTTGAAATTTGTGTGTTGAGGGATACGATTTTGTGGTTGGGGCATGGTTCTGGGGAGTTATGAGGTTCTTTCTCGCACGACCTCCTCTGAGCTTGTACCCTTGGTTATCTGGGGACACTTCTGGCTTTAAAGTCACGCGATATGGTGAGTTAAGCATGTCTGATGTGCTTTTAGGAACCAGACCAAAAGGTTGGTTAACAAAACATTAGGGCTTTTACGGTTGAACCGTTCGACCGCTAAACCATACTAACCGTTTAAATGGTTACCCTCTACTACCATTGCTGGAGAATGGTATTTTGATGACAATAACCTTGTTTCAATTAATAACATTATTAATTATAAAATATATACTAACATCTTTGTCTAGAATATATATATACAATATATATATATATGTATGTATATGCAGGATATATATATTGAAGACTGTAACGTATTAGAGATTCAAGATATCAAGGAATTCAAGACTCATGAGTATCAAGATAATCAAGATTTCAAGAGCTCAAGATTATCAAGTAATAGAGTCTAATTTATATGTAAAACTTTGGTTAGCACTTTCAAATTCTTTTTTCAAATTCCTTTTCAAATTGATTTCAATTTTAGTTCAAACTCCTATTCTAAACGGATTTCAAATTATTAAGATTTTACTTATGATTTCAAATACATATATGTATGTTTATAGTATATATGTTTTATAGTTTTAGATTGTATAATTTTGTAAATATGTTTATATTATCACTATGTTTTTATATGTTTTATACTTTAGAAACTTCATTTGAAACATTAGTTTTGATTCAAGAATTTCCAGAATATATATATTAATTTAAACACTTGAAAAATGATTTTAAAAATAAAAATATACTATATATGTAGATATACACCATTGGACATGTCGACATATAACTGTCATATTTTCAATTTTCAAAGGAAGTGCCTTTTCATATTTGAAACGTTTCAGAAACATTGCAAGCTTTCAAACACTATAAAAAGGGGTTAAATTCGATTTTTTTTCACTTCTTCTTCTCCATCTTCATCCTATCTTTAACCACCATTATTATTCTTTAATTTCTTGATTTCTACACTTATTCTCTGCCAATTTCAACAAAAATTATATCATTCTCTTTCCCTTCTTAATATCTGTCAACTACTATATGTTTGGAAGTGTTATTCAAGAGTTCTAGGGTTGTTGTAATCATCTAGGAATTGTTTGGGAAAGGGCGTGTTCCTTGTAGCCCTGAAATTAAGGAAAGGGAGCGGTGTGAATCGTGTAGCCTCGAAATCAAGGGTGGAGGAATCAACGTTAACCTTGTAGTTGTTAAATAAAGGGTGTTGTAAGATTGAGATTAGTTTTAATAAAACTTTGCACAATCCAGCGTTGTGTGGGACTGGAGGTAGGATCTGAATCAGTATATAATCCGGTGTGTTCTTTCCTTTTCTGCATTTTATACTTACTTATATCTGTGTCTGTGATTGTTTCTGGGTTTGTGATCATTTCTGGTGTGATAATCATTGCGTGATTCATACTGTAATTCAACATTGTTAAATTTCCCATATTCTCTTTAAAACACTATTCATCCCCCCTCTAGTGTTAGTTTCGCCTTAAGATCCTTAATGCACAATCCTTAAGAATTGGTGTTAGAGCATAGGTTTTCAAAAGTTCATCATCTGAATTTTGGAAATATTAAATGGCAAATTTTGAAATGATCAATAACACTAGTTTTAATTCATGCATTGCATTAATGTTAGAAGAGTCTGCATTCAATTATGTTGAAAAATCAAGTGATCTACTGAATTGTTGTCTAATATAGGAAAAGGTGTGTTACATAGTTATTGGAAATTCAAATTCTAAAAAATTGTGTTACATGGATGTAGAAAATTCAAATTCTGATGGAAAAATGCTGGAGGTCACATAGAAAAAAAGGATATGGGATGTTCGAGACATATGACGGGAAATCCAAGATTACTGAATAATCTATTATATGAAGATGGTGGAATAATCAACTTCGAAGACAACTCTAAAGGATATATTGTCAGCATCGGCAATGTCGGTAATTCTGAAACTCCTAATATTTCTGATGTTTTATTAGCTGTGAATTTAAAATATAACTTACCAAGTACTAGTCAACTTTGTGAAAAGCTATGAAATAAATTTTGAAAAAGATAAATGCTTTACAAAAGATAAGAATTCAAAAATAATATTCGAAGGAGATAGCAAGAAAAAATATCTATATACTAAGTATGAAAATTTCTAGTGATAATTTATGTCGTATGGCCAATACAAGTGACTCTTGGATTTGGCATAAGAGATTCGGTCATATAAATTTCAAACACATTTCTAGGATTTCAAAACTAGAATCAATTAGAGGATCACCTAAAATGAAATTTAAAGTAAATAACTTATGCGGTGCTTGTCAATTCGGAAAACTAAAAAGAAGTTCATTTAAATCAAAAGAGGAAATTACAACCTTGAAACCATTAGAGTAGATTCACATGGATATATTCGGTCCATCTCAGACTCAATCAATAAATCACAATAGATATGTTACGTAATAATCAATGATTTTTCTAGATTTAGTTAGATTTTGTTTCTTAAAAAAAAGTTATGCTTTTGATTAGTTTAAAAACTTTTCTAAAAGAATTCAAAATTTATTATCTTTAAAAATCAAAACAATACGGAGTAACCACGTAAGAGTGCTCGAAAATGGAAATTTTGAAAAAATTTGTAGTAAAAAGGGGATAACCCATAATTTTTCCTTCCCCATAACCCCTCAACAAAATGAAGTAGTTAAACGTAAAAATATATCAATTCAAGAGTGTGTGAGAACCATGTTATCAGATAGTAACTTACCAAGAAAATTTTCGGCTGAAGCAGTTGCAACAGCTTGTTATATATTAAATAGAACCTTAATAAGACCTTTAACTCATAAAACACCATACGAACTTTTGTATAATAAGAAACCAAAAGTGTCATATTTTAAAATATTTGGAAGTAAATTTTTTATTCTTAACACCAAAGAAAATTTAGACAAATTTGACTCTAAATCTGATAAAGGAATATTTATTGGATATGCAGAAAGAAGTAAGGCATTTAGAGTTTTCGATTTAAGAACCAAGATTATAAAAGAAACCTTAAATGCATCCTTTGACAAAAATTATAAGAATTTAACACAAAATAATGAGGATGCTTGTGAAGATGTGGTCGATGAACTAAATAATGAAATTAATCAACCAAATAAAAGAATTAGATTTCTAAGACACCATCTTGTAGAAAACATCTTAGGAGATATTGAATATGTTGTTAGGACTAGAAACCAATTAAATAATATGTGTAATTCAGCATTTATTTCAACTGTTGAACCTAATAATCCAAAGGAAACATCATCCAACGATTCATGGATCCATGCTATGCAAGAGGAATTGAATTGGATAACCAAGAATGATGTATGGGAACTTTTCCTAGACCATAGGATAAAATTGTAATTGGAACTAAATGGGTTTATAAAAATAAAATGAATGAACTCGGTGAGATCGTAAAAAATAAAGCTTGACTACTTGCACAAGGATATAGTCAAGAGCAAGGTATGAATTATGATGAAACCTACACTCTTGAAGCAAGATTAGAAGCAATTAGGATTTTACTAGCCTTCACTAATCATAACAATTTCAAACTATTTCAAATGGATGTTAAAAGTTCCTTTTTAAATGGATATGTTAAAGAAGATGTATATGTAGAGCAACCATCTATCTTTGAAGATGAAAAACTCCCAAATCACGTATATAAATTAAAGAAAGCGTTATATGGATTAAAATAAGCTCCTGGAGCAAGGTATGATCGATTAAGAACGTATTTATTACAATCAAACTTCGAGAATGGTAAGGCTGATAATACATTGTTTATTAAGAGAAATAAAAATGATATTCAATTAGTAAAATATACGTTGACCATATAATCTTTGAATCAACCAATAATCAAACGAATAAATAATTTTTAGACCCAAGAATTCGAGATGAGTCACATGGGTGAAATCACATTCTTCTTAGGCTTAAAATCTGTCAACTAAATAATGGAATATTTATTAATCAAGAAAAATACGCAAGATATTTATTTAATAAATATAATTTAACAACAATTAATGGTAGACCAACACCAATGGTAACTAATATAGCTCTAAGTAAAGATAATACATCAAAAGACATTGATCAAAAATTATATAGAGGAATGATAGGATCGTTATTATATATAAACGCTAGTAGACCGGATATAATGCATAGTGTATGTCTATGTGCAAGATATCAATCACAACCTAAGAAAAATCATTTAAAATCCATAAAACATATTCTAAGATATGTAAAACATACATTGGATTTTGGATTATTTTATCCTAAAAATGATTCATTTGATTTAATTTCTTATTGTGAAGCTGGTTATGCGGGATGTAAATCCGATCATAAAATCACTAGTGGAACATGTCACTTCTCAGGACATTCACTAGTTTCTTAGTTTAATAAAAATCAAAATACAATATGTTTGTCAACAACTGAAGTAGAATATATATATATATATATATATATATATATGCTGCTTTGGATTGTTCACAAGTAATATATATATGCAACAAACACTAAACGATTTTGGTTTAAATATAAATAAATCACCAATATATTGCGATAATACGAGTGCCATAAATATATCTAAAAATCCAACTCATCATTCGAGAACAAAGCATATAGATATAAGATATCATTTCCTAAGAGATAAAGTAAGTAAAGAGAAAATTTCACTTGAATTCATAGAAACAGAAAAACTATTAGCAGATATATTAACAAAACTCTTAAGTGAAGCAAGAATTAGGCATTTGTTCTTTAAGTGAAATAGAGTAATTAAATATATTAATATATAATGTAATATAATATAATATAATAAATGACAAAAATAAGAAAAATAAAAATAAAATTATATATATGTCGATATGAGCAATTTGATATGTCAACATATAACTGCCAGATTTTTAAAATTAATTCCCACCAAAAGATAGTTATAACCACTATTTAAACTTCTTATTTTGAATTTTCTTTTTCATCTTCTCATTTCATTTCTGGATAAATTCTAAACCAAATAAAACAATGGCCGCCACTAATAATAACAACCAAATCACTCCCATTTCGCTCGTTAGACCATCTGAAGGTCCATTTCAACGATCTACGCTCACTAAAGTCATGAAACTAGAGGAATCGATGAAGGATGTTTTGCAAATGCTTACTGAAATTCAAGTTCTACAAATCAAGATGAATAAGGAGAACGAGAAACAAGGGAAGATAGTGAGAAATTTGCAGTGATTTGACATGGATAACCACACTAATCCAATTATCATCGAGGATGATAATCAAATTAAGGAAGAGGAAGAACAAGAAGAGGAAATGGTTGAAGAATAATAAGAAGCACAAACCAAAGGCATGGATGAAGATGACCAAGTAATATACGTGGGTGAAGTATGATTTGATAGAGATGGAAATATAGTTGAGCAAAGTGGGGAATTATGTATTCACTGTCCACATTGCCCAATTCATAATTCTCCAATCGTCAAGAAGTATTAGACATTTAGATTTTCGTTTTATTCATACATGCGCTGTAATCGTATATTCATTGTAAATATGTTACTCGTAAACACTTTGATTTGTATATGTTTAACTCGTTTATAAACATTGTTTGAATTACATAGTTTATTCAATGTTTATGATCATTATTAGTATAGATATAGTTTTATAGAATAAGTCATTAGGATTAATATAACATAGATTTAGGGGGAGAGTATAGTTTAGTTTAATCTAGTATAAGATACTACAGATATAATTTATGTATAGTATAGTATATAATAGTTTTTGATAAGGACAAAGGGAGAGAAATTATAAAATATGATATAGTTAAGATAAGCATAGTTTAAGGGAGAGTCAGAAGAATTTCATGGTGAAAAGGGGAGTAATCAAGGAATCAGATCAATAGGTTATCAGGTATGGATATTTTATAAACCAAGGTTGTCACCATTAAAAAGTGGGAGGTTGTTGGAGAATGGAATTTTGATGAAAACAACCTTGTTTTAATTAATAACATTATTAATTATAAAATATATACTAAAATCTTTGTCTAATATATATATATATTTATATATATATATATGCATATCAGGATATATATATATATATATGCAGGATATAAATATGAAAGACTATACAATATTAAAGATTCAAGATATCAAGGAATTCAAGACTCATGAGTATCAAGATAATCAAGAATTCAAGAGCTCAAGATTATCAAGTAATAGAGTCTAGTTTATTTTTAAAACTACGGTTAGGAATTTCTAATTCTGTCTTCAAATTCCTTTTCAAACTGCTTCCAATTTTATTTCAAACTCCTAGTCTAAAATTATTTCGAGTTATTAAGATTTTGCTTATGATTTCAAAAAAAAAATATGTTTAGAATATATATGTTTTATAGTTCTATATTGTATAATTTTATAAATATTTTATATTATATATCACTATGTTTTTATAATTTGGAAACTTCATTCGAAACATTAGTATTGATTCAAGAATTTCCAGAATATATATATTAATTCAAACGCTTGAAAAATGATTTTAAAAATAAAAATATACTACATATGTCTACGTACACCTTTGGACATGTCGACATATAACTATCATGTTTCCAATTTTCAGAAGAAGTGTCTTTTCATATTTGAAACATTGCAACCTTTCAAATACTATAAATAGAGGTTAAATTCGAATTTTTATCACTTCTTCTTCTCTATCTTCATCCTATCTCTAACCACCAATATTATTCTTTAATTTCTATATTTCTACACTTATACTCTGTTGATTTCAATAAAAATATATCTCTCTTCTCAATCTACATCAACTACTATCTGTTTGGAAGAGCTGATCTAGAGTTATATGGCTATTTTTAATCATTTGGTAATTATATGGGAAACGGTGTGTTCCTTGTAGCCCTGAAATCAAGGAAAGGGAGCAGTGTGAATCTTGTAGCCGTGAAATCAAGAGTGCTATAAGATTGATACTAGTATTAATAAAATTCTGCGCAATCCAGCGTTGCGTAGGACTAGAAGTAAGAGTAATCTGAACCAGTATAAAATCCGGTGTGTTCTTTCCTTTTCTGCATTTTATATTTACTTATATTTTTGTCTATTGTTGCTTCTATGTTTGTGATCATTTCTGGTGTGATAATCTGTGACAATCCCAAAACCCCGTGCTACGGTGCTAAGGATAATCATTGGAATATAACACATTAATCATCATTAGCAGAGTACAGATAATAGCGTAAGCAGGAAATAGAATAATTTACACAAATATGACAGCGGAATCATATACATATCACAACATCAGAGAGCATAGTGCAGGATACTACTTAGTGCATAAAGATACATGGTCAGTCTACATCGCCTGAGGCGGAATCATATACATAGAGAGTACACAAAGAAACATCAGTCTACATCGCCTGAGGCGGAATCATATACATATACAGTAATGGCGGAAAAATCAATAGTCAACATTGTGTAGTCAAGCCTCGCCATGAGCCAAAAGGTGCACCTCTACTGCGGTGCAAAGACAAAATACGCCAGCTACCTGTTATTGGGCTGCCCGTGTGAAAATAAGGGGCACCCGAGTTTGCAAGGTGAAACAAACTACGAGTCAGTCATGGGACTAGTATGAGAAATCTACTTAACTAATTAAACAATAACAGTAAGGCAAATCAAAGGACCCGCCACTTTCGCGGAATGGGTTTACTCCAAATATTGCTAGTGCATGAAATAAAGTAAATTATTAAATCATCGCAATACTTTTTATAAAAATGAATCCATTATAAGACTCAGGTCCATCACACAATGCAACGCAAGCCGGAGGATAGAGTTTTACCTTATAATGGCCAAGAAATGCTTCATACGTATAAACAAAAGTGTTTGATATTATTACTAGTGCATATATGTTTCAAAAGTGAATTCAATCATAAATATCA